>OX451735.1:635679883-636304050 GCA_948472305.1 Vicia faba | reverse complement strand
TCGAAGGGAGGTAGACTATTTAAGAATTTTACAATTTATTTCTGTCGTAATTTCGAATTGCATAAAAAATTCAGAAAAAACGAAGAATGTATCAAACAAATGTTGCTTGGTCTTTATTGATAACTTGAGTCAAGAGTAAACCTTTTTTATTTGATATTTTAGATTAGAGGTTTTCAAAAATTTGAAAGCGGAAACCCCTTTCTTTATCTTTTCTTTAATTGTGTGTAAATACTTTAGCCGGATGAGAGGAAACCCTCATGTCCGATTTTCAAAGGGGGAGATACATCTTATTGGATCCTATCGAAATTTTTTTATTGCTAGGCCTGTAGTTAAAAAACCATCTTTCTTACGATTACGGGGTTCATTCGAATATGAAATCCAATCCTGGAAATACAATATCCCACTCTTTTTTGCTACTCAAGGTTTCAAGACATTTTGAAATAGAGAAATTTCTAGTGGAGCGGGTGCTATACGAGAACAATTAGTTAATCTGGAATTAAGAATGATTGTGGATTCTTCGTTGCTAGAATGGACAGAATTAGGAGAAGAGGGGTCCACTGACAATGAAAATGAATGGGAAGATCGAAAAGTTGGAAGAAGAAAGAATTTTTTGGTTCGACGCATGGAATTAGCTAAGCATTTTATCTAAACAAATATAGAACTAGAATTGATGGAATTATGTCTCTTACCAATACTTCCTCCCAGATTGAGACCAATTATTTAAATAGATGGCGGTAAACTAATGAGTTTGGATATTAATGAAGTCTATAGAAGAGTTATCTATCAGAACAAACTCTTATTGATCTATTAATAACAAGTAGATCTACACCTGAGGAATTAGTAATGTGTCAAGAAAAATTGGTACAAGAAGCAGTGGATACACTTCTTGATAATGGAATCTGCGGACAACCAATAAGGGATGGTAATAATAAAGTTTACAAACCGTTTTCCAATATAATTGAGGGCAAAGAGAGAAGATTTCGAGAGACTCTTCTTGGAAAACGAGTTGATTATTCGGGGCGTTCTCTTATTGTCGTAGGTCCATCACTTTCATTACATCGATGTGGACTGCCTCGCAAAATCGCAATAGAGCTATTTCAGACGTTTCTAATTCGTGGTTTAATTCGAAACCATTTTGCTTCGAACATATGAGTTGCTAAAAGTAAAACTCGGGAAAAAGAACCCATTGTATGGAAGATACTTCAAGAAGTTATGCGGGGGCATCCAGTATTGCTGGATAGAGCGCCTACTTTGCATAAATTGGGCATACAGACATTTCAACCAAATTTAGTAGAAAGACATGTTATTTGTTTACATCCATTAATGTGTAAGAGATTCAATGCAGACTTTGATGGGGATCAAATGACTGCTCATGTGCCTTTATCTTTGGAGGCTCAAGCAGAAGCTCGTTTACTTATGTTTTCTCATACGAATCTCTTTTCTCCGACTATTAGGGATCCCATTTCTCTCCTACATAATGATTATGCACCTAAACTGAGTAAATAGTGAGACATTTATATCCCATTTACATAGGCGCACACAATCAATTGAAACAAAAAAAAAATAGAAATAGAAAGAATTTTTTTTTTTGAAAAAAAACCTACTTCAAGGCCTACTGTAGAATAAAATAATTTGATTAATAAGTCTATTTTTACGTTATTTCATATTGTATCGTACAAATCCTCTGTTTGGGGAATTATTTAACATGTGATAAAAAATGGAATTTTAGAATAGATTGCTACCTATGACTAAATTTTGGATAAATGAAAATTTTATTGATAAGACATTTACCATTGTAGCCAATATCTTATTACGAATAATTCCGACAATTTATAAAAAAAAAGAGACATTCATTTATTCCAGAGATGGTGCGATTTGATTATTATTATTATTATTATTTTGCTGATCCTGATTATAGGAGAAAGATACATTCTTTAGAAAAAATAAAAAAAATTTGAAAAAAAAAAACTACGCTTGTTGAAGGTGAAGTACAATCAATCTACATAAAACAATAAGGGATTTAAAAAAACAAAACAAAAAGTATGAATAATTTTCTTTGAGAGATATTCTAACTACAACATGAGCAAAGTCATGTAGCAATGCCAATGAATGATGTACTTTAGATCCTCACTTTTATTTTTCTCTTTTAGAATGAAGGGATATCATCATGTACCAGAAACAATTTCTCTCCCACCAAGACTACACTCCATTCAATGCTAGTGTCTTTATAATCAATTTTTAAAACTTATTGATTAAAAACCAAATACAAAAGAGCTTCGGAAGTGATGTTAATAAAATCAAGAAATTCAATTTCAACATACCGCTGTAATTTTAACTTCATGACTTCCATTCTTCAATCCAACAAGAACAAACATAGAGAAACAAAAGTAATAGTCCCACATAGAATATTTGTTGATGTTTGAAGGCAGAATAAGCTATAAAAAAATAACTCACGATTTGGTATATGTTTGATAGATTTTTTTAAAAAATATTTTTTCACTTATTCATCATCATTATCTTCTCCACTACAAACTATTAAAATAATAATAATAATTTTAGTCTCTATCATGATTTTCTTTTTATTTCTAGATTCGTTTATACTATTCTTGAACAATAAAAGCTTTTTTTTTTTCAGATTTTTTCACTACTGAAAAATTGTTTCGAGATTTTTTCACCACCGAAAATTGTTTGATAGATTTTTAAGTATGTTCAAAAAGCTATTCTTCTTTAGGAAAAGAAAAAGAAAGATTAATGTTAATAGACCTGGATGTTTATTGTATTTTCTAATGGATGAAGATGAATAATTTTATTGAATTTTTTTTAAAAAGTATTGAGTTTGACTTATTAAATTTAAGTTTTTTTTTTAATCAGAAATTTTTTCTTGTTCTTTTAAATTTTTGAAATCGGGATAAAAGATGAAGAAGATAAATGGTTGAAATAAAAGATGAAGAATAAAAATTAATTATTCAAATTAATTAAAAATATATTATTTAATATAAATATTAAATAATTAGGAATTAAAATATGATAATAAATTATTAATAGGTGACCGGTCGGTCATTCATCACTGCCATTTAAATTAAATATTAATATACTAGTGATTAGAAACTTCACTTCTCCGTGATTGACAAAAAAACCACTTACTCATGTTAAATGTCATCTTTAAATAATAGGATAACTTTAAAGAATTATTTATAGAATTTAGAAATATATTTTCGGACATATCTTATTCGTTTTTTAGCCAACCCTTAAGGTTATATAAAAAAAATTACAGAGAAACATCTCCGTATAATTTACAAAAAAACATCTCCGAACACTATTTTAATCAAATATGCATTATAGTCTTTTCTCCTTCCTCACTTCTAAAAATTCTTAAAATCTCTCACCTTTCAAACTTTCTCATATTGTAAACTCTCAATCTCATTCAACACACTTTCAAGTTTTTACCATCAACATCTAATCAATCAAAGAGCTTAATATCAAATTCACATTTGATAAGTTTTTGATTTCTCTATTTTTTTTGCTTTCAATATACATTTGTAAAATTGAACATTAGATTGTGTAATGTGTTTGATAGATAGTATAAATGACCAATGCATTTTTTTGGATGTTGCATTGGACTACGTTGCTGCCATTTTCGTCATCTATGGGTTGTAAATATTACGAAGATGTATCTCCAGATTTTTTTCAACATTTTTCCAGAATTTAGAGATGCATTTCTGGATTCTGTCTGTCTGCATTATTTGGCTTTATGTCATGGTGTTTCACACACACACACACACACACACACACACACACACACACACACACACACACACACACACACACACACACACACACACACACACACACACACACACACACACACACATAATGGATGATAACCAATATAGATTTAGGCACGACAGAGTTACGCCACATGCATCGGTTTAGAGGGAGAAAGCTCGATCATTATAGGAACAAGTCAGTTTTATTTCGGTTGATATAAAGGCGTCAACTTATGGGGCTCATGCATCTCCTCCTTCGTCTTCCCATAGAAGGCATGTGTCTCCTCATGATGCCCCATAAGCCCCACCGGTACATGTTGAGTCACCCAAGGCACCCAAGGGTTTGAAAGAGGCTTGTATGACTTAGGAATATTGTTTCCATATTCGGACCATGCTGACAGACATGTGTGGAACATAGAGATAAAATTCAATTGTATTCATTCTTTGAAACACATTTATGATAATGATTTATTTTTCTACAGGACTTTGATGCTTTAAAATGCATCAATCATGGGCAAAAAATTAGCATATGCCACGGCCCATTGAACAATGGTTTCAGTATGTGATGCATCTATATGGGCTGCGAGACTTGTGCATGATCAATTATCTGGTATATATGATGCCAATGCCATGTATGATGATTACCTTAATCATCTGGTATCATATGCAGCATATGGTACCCTAACTCCTACCGACATGGGTGTTACAGCTATGACACACAAATATGTTAGTGTTATGTATGATGATTATCTTAATCATCTTGTACCAGATGCGACACATGGCATCCTTACTCCTAGCGACTTAAGTGTTGCATACAACTACATTCAGTGGTATTTTAGAGTGTTACATCATTATATGACATCAGATGCTCTAGGAGATCTATCTAGGCCAACTCATTAGGAAATACTAGAGGAAGAACATGTTAGGGAAGATCATGATGTTGATGTGTTCCTAGATGTCGTTGTATCACGGAGCTTGTGAAGGCAGGTATAAATAGAGGAATATTTCCTAATGTCTCTAAGGTGAGGGACATTTTAAATGCCATCATGGAAGAGGCACATACGAGACTATAATACAAGAGTCAGCGTAGGAACACGAGTTCCGAGTCTGGAATACGCAGTAGTATATAATATTTGTATTAGGAGCAATATTATCATTTGTACTTTATTTGACTTCACTGTGTATTCTAGATTTATTCATTTATATATGTAATTTTCATATTATTTGATTAGTGTGTGATTTAATTTATATATAATTGAATATGAAAGTATAGATATAATGCCCCGTCAATTAAATCAATGTATCTCTAAAACAAAGTAAAAAATTACTTTCTGGTGTGAATACAGAGATGCATCTTCAGATTCTGTCTAGTGGGAATATGAAGATGCATCTCTGAATCAATTTATGTCAAAATGAGGGTGTTTTAGTGAAGAATGCACGGGCTATATGTTGTACCATAATTTTTGACCTAAGATACCTCCTCATATGCATTATTTCATCTCTAACAAAATAAAAAATAGCTTGTGTGTTTGCTCCTTGTGTCAAGCAGGATTTTGAAGCAAGAAATTTTCATCAATATAAGTCTTGACCAAATTAGGGTTTTGATTGAAGAAAGTGGATTATCGACTCTGGGACTAGTGAATGACCTAATTTCTTGAAGATTGATTCAAAGAACTCAAATTCAACATCTTGACCTAATTGTAGGGCTCAAGACATTTCCAAAGATACAATTGATTGATAGTGGAAGAATTGGAATTAACTGATGAAAAGTCAACTGTCACACAAAAGTGAAACTTGGACTTTTTCGTCAATATTAAACTTCAAAGATCAAGGATCATCAAAGCATTAAAAATTATCAAACTTGATCATCAAGAATCAAGAGAAACAAGAAAAGTCAACAAAATATAAAGGTTGAAGATTTTTGAACACTTAGAAAAATTCAAGTGTTTTTGTACTTAAAAAGCCTTAACTTCATGGACAAGTTTCACAAAGATCCAAGCTGATTCAAGGAAAACTTTCTACATGAAAACGGTAGAGCATGATCCATACTAAAACTTTGTCGACGAGGGATGATCTCCAAAAAATGCATATGTTTAAAGATATGAATTAATGAAGTTAACATCTCAAAATTGTCAAAATCTCAAACACTTAAAAAAATTCTGAAGTGCTTGTTTCAGCCAAAAGCAACATAGTTGTAAGGAATTTTTCACCAAGATCCAAATTTATTCAAGAAACGTGTTCAATATGAAAGTTGTAGGTGATGTTTTAAGCTTTCCAAAAAGTCCAGGAGCATAAATTTATCATACTTGAGCAAGGAGTTTCAAATTTATGAAGTTAAGTGTCCAAGGTTGCATTACAAGTCATATTTGTGATAACCATAAGATCAAACCTCCAAGCCATGCTATACAATCTTGCTTTTCAGGCCATAGTAACTCTAAATCTATCCAAGAACATAAGTTTAGACAAGCTTTTGAGCCTTTTTCCAAGTGATGCAAGCTATTATCCAATTAACTTGCCATTTAAGGAAGAAAGGCATCATTGCCATTATTGAAAAGTAATCTTTTTATACAAAGTATTCCTTGAGCCCATACCCTTGTTTTCTTTTGATCACACTCCACCATAAAACAAGGAAGCAACATATTTGTACCAACAACTCTTTGTACTATGCATTGGGTCCATGCAAGTTTCATATAACTTGATATTTACTTTGGAACCAAACCATAACTTGATAACTTGAGAAATTGTCCATCTCATTACCTCCGAGTTTTCTATATAAATAGAGAGCTCATTTGAACTTCAAACACACCAATTTACAACTTAGAAACATCTCCAAACTCTCTCAAATTCTGAAATTGTTCAAAAACTCCATTAAAGCTTCAAAAAACCGTTTCTTCGAAATTCTCATACCTTGCAAGTTTTATGCAATCTAACCATCCAAACACTTCATAAACATCATATAGAAGCCATCCAAACCCTTGTTACACTTCTGTAACGCCATCATCATCCTCCATTTTCACTTTGTCTATTTGCAACTTAAGGTGGTTAGAGAATTTCAACAACTTTCAGAATAAAATAGCTATACCATTAGCTTCACTAAGGTTCAAGGAAGCTCATTGAATCCTTATTTCTCACCAGGAAGTCGTAGAAGGGGAATTGGATTTTTTCCAATTTGTTAAGAAAACTTGAACTTTGAAATCTTTATACATGCATCATTTGTGTTTGATTTCTAAATGAAAAATGTAGATATCATGTCCCTGAAGTTAACCACGTGCTTATCTTTCATTAATTTTGCTTGTGTGATGAGAATAAAAAATCTGAACATTTAAGGGTTTATTTGGTATTGATTAAATTCATGTTGGTATTTGATTAATAGCTTCTAAAAAGTATATTGTTGAATTCATTGTTAAATTTTAGTCAAGTTTAGTGTTTACATCTTTAAAAATGGTTGAGAAACAAAGAAGTTAAGAGTTTACCATATTTTATAAAAATGTTACAGTAACGATAAACAAAAGGTATGAAGTTGAAAATTCAAATAAATTTTGTTTTATTACTTAATTAATTATTTTCATTTTAATAAACAGATGAAACAACCACCCTAGTGGCAAAAGCACACATACAAAGTCTTAGCAAGCATAAGGGCGAGGGTTTGAACCATAGTGAATCCCCCTTTTGTTTTTTCCCTTTTTTTTTTTGTTTTGTGATTTTCTAGACTTTGTTTAAAATATTTTTTACTGAGTGCATTGCTTATACAAATCATAACGCATGGTCTAATGGTAAATCTTTTAGCCAATGACCTTGAGGGTGCACGTTCAAACCTTGGCAGACCCTTTCCTAATTTCTATCACTTGTTTATTTTTGTTCTTTTATCAAACTTTCACTAATTTTTTTCACCAATCAAAATAACTCATTTTTAGTTAATTTTTTGCACACTCCTTATTTATATTTTATGAATATATATAAAAAATCCCAAAAATATTATTTATTTCATCTCTTTTTATTTAATTCAAAACAAGTCCTTTTTAGCTGTTTTAAAAACCTTTTATTTGATTTTTCTTATTTATTTTCTTGAATAAACCCATGTTAAATAACCATGCCACGTCTCTAATGAATGTTGTTTGATAACACGACTCTTGTGTATATTTGTACCATGAAGAACTTGATTTCAATTAGGTTTAGGACTTGACTCTTTTAATGTTTAAATCATAACTTTTTCAAAACCCTAATTTGTGATCCATGACTTTAAAATTTCACATGCTTTGATCTCCTTGATTGTTCATCCGTGCTTTCATAAGTTTATTTGTCTTCAAGGGTATATTTCCTTCATAAACTCCCATTAAATCCAAAATGATACCATGCTTGCTTTTTTTTACTTGTTTTTTTTATCTTTTATCACAAATTTTACTTGATAAGCATGTTGACTTTCCCCTTTGTGTTACACACTTGTGATGGGTGTTTGTTCTTATATTTATAATTAATGTATCGTTATACTTATGCCCTCAAATCCAAGGAAAGGATGGTATTATTGACTTTATAAGGCATATGCATATGCATTCCTCTTATTGTATGAAAACCCTTGTGAATAATAACTCTATGTATTCTCATATACTCTAAAGAAACCTTTTAACCCTAAAAATCATTTTAAAACTTTCACCACTTTCATATAAAAACTTTGACTTTGTGTCATTGCATTTTCAAACTTTCTTTATTTAATGAAAGCTCCAAAACACTTAAGAATATCAAAACAAAATTCAAAAGACTAAAAGTTACTTAACCTCACTCAAATATTTTTGCCACTTGACTTTTCAATTTAAAACCTTTTCTCAAAGAGATTAGATATAAATATTCTTCATAGTTGAGATATGATTCTTTTATCTCCATAGTAATTGTTGAAGTAAATGTGATTCTTTCCACATGAAGACGTTAGTTGGAAACTTGTTAATATTCATATCCAAGTTAGTAGTCTTTCCTTAATGATGATGTAAGATCCATCTTCTCATACTTGTGGTGGTATTAGTTGAGCTTTTCTCCCATAAAGATGATTAAATATATTTTTCACCTAAAATCAATCACAACAAACCATTTTTTTTACCATGAACCACGAGATTTTGATTCTTAATTGGTATGTAGGTATAAGACTATGTATTTCCAAACAAAAATATCCTAAAATATATTTCTTTTCCCATCACCATACTCATTTAACAAACAAACGATTTTAAACTAAAAAACAAATTTTATAAGTGGTTCCTATAGAGTACTATAGATACATAGGGTGCTAATACCTTCCCTTTGTATAAACAAACCTCGTACCTTAGATCTCTTCCTTATGCTTTGATTTTAGTCTTTACTTCTTGCATTGCATATTAAACAATAGGGTTTCAATCTTTTCCCTTTTCCTTGGAAACAATAAAGTTTGATGGTGACTTCTCAAGTCTTTGTGAGTCAAGTTTCATAATAGCTTAGACTCCTCGATTTTTCACCCGATACTATGTATTGGATTGATCTGAAGATGCATCTCCAAACTAAATTTGGAAAACATATGGGGTGAGACTCACATGGTGCGTCCGAAAATGGTGACAAAATGGTGTGTCCGAAAATGCATTTCCTAAATTTGAGGGGAATTTTAGGATTTCCTTAGGTGTTTTCCACCACTTATGGTAGAATAAACAATTCTCTACATTTAAGACTCAATTTATATTTACATTGTAATACTGGGATTACTTAAGGCACTCTAATAATCGCTATAACACCCTCATAAAAAAGTCCAATGACTCCGGGATACATCTTCGAATGCATCCCAACACGCGTAAGCCGTACTGATTTTGAGTCACAACACAAATATTTGTCAGAAATGAATTTAGAAATGTATCTCTATAAACCTTACAGAGATGTATTTCCGGATTATACTGAACTATAAACAATCTCATAAACATAAAGATGCAGAATGAAAAATAAAGTTAAAATGGATAACATAAAAAATGAAACATTACATAGGTAATCATTAAAATAAATTGAACATTACATTTCAACATCCAGGTGGATGTTTCAACGTCTTCATAATATCTTCTATCAATCTCAAAATCATCGCATCCAGCTCAATCAGTTTTTCGTAAACGGAAAAATATATTTCACATAACCCTTAAATCTGCACCCGTCTTCAGTTCAAAGTTGTTGAACTCAATCTTCCCTTCATTGTCAATTGAGGGTGAACGGTACTCAAGCTTCAAAAAATTTCAATTGTCAGCGTATGGTAGGATATTATGCAATATGTATTTAAAATATACAAGAGGGTGTACTCATTGAACTTAAATTCAATTGAGGGCTTCACCCTTATTGAAGTAGACATATGCGACATGCCAATTGATGTTCATTATGGTGTAATGTGATTTGATAAGAAATCAGAGATAAGAGGCCCATACTTATATTAGTCTATGCTAATATGATCTTAACAATTCTATCTTGTACCATGAGATGTTCCAGAGATGCATTTCTTGTACCACCCCTATTGTGTTATTCCAAAGAGGTATTTCTGAAACCACCCAACACATAATCCAATTGTAGCGTCTGGGATTTTCATTGAAGCATGAAGGAGGAGAAAGACAGAAGAGTCGTCATCAATGTTATTTATCCCAAGAGAGGGAAATGAAACACTGAGTAAACCTGAGAGAAGGAAATGAGCATGGTCATTATGACCAAGATAAAAAGGGTAAGGAAGTCGGTTACGCGAAGGGAAGGTTGAAACAACCAGCTAAACTGTCAATTGATAATGAAATCAATGAAGTCTCCATCAAACGTTTTTTACCCCACGGGAAGGTAAAGGTAAACATCGAGTAATCCTGAGAAGTGTGAAATCAAGGTAAAACGATCAATAAATATGGGTAAGGGAGTCTGTTACATGAGGGGAAGGTATTAGCACCCCACACACCCGTAGTACTATATGGTATCTACTCTTGTTTTTATAATCAAAGGGTGTTTTTCAAATCTAAGCTTAAGAGCTAAAAATAAAAATGCAAGGATGGAATGCATACAAAAGAAAAGAAAAAAAATAATGTAGGGAAAATAAAGTTCTGCTCGCTCGGGCCCTACCCCAATGCCTACATATCCTTTTTGAGGAATCAGAGTTACCGTAGCTCGGCTCACTTGTTTTTGTGGGTTTGTGTTTTTTAGTTAAACAATGTTAAATTCAATCATTCCATTGCTGCTCTACCTTTGGAGACTTACGACCTATAGTGGAAAGGAACTAACATGCTCTTAGAAGAGAAAAGTCGATTGGCAAAAAGAAAGGAGCTGGTTAGTGTTTTTTACCTTAAGAAAGGATTTAAGTTGTTAGAGAGTGTTTTTATTAGTTTAAGGAAAACAGAAGTTTTAGTTTTAAATGCAAGGATGCCAAAAGAAAGAAAACATCTAAGGGAGACTATCTATAATCTAATCCCTAATGTTATAATACAATGATGGCCCTAAGTCAAGGATAAAGGGGAAATATTTATCTATGTTTGCATGCATGGATTACTATCCTAATGTCTAGCTCGAGGACTAACTTACACGAGCAATATTAAAGGAGCATGGCATAGCAAACAAATAAGAAAACAAATGCTTTAGAAAAAGCACACCAATTGTGATATGAGGTAAAATAAAAGAAGAGAAATGCTTTAGCTAAGGGGAGTGGATCACCCTAAGTAAACAAGAGGGAGAGAGATGAAATAAGGAAAGAAGAGAAATAATTTAGCTAAGGGGAGCAGATCACCCGGAGCAAACAAGCGGGTAGCGGAGTGTCAGCATTGGCCATTGCGAACTCCTGACAAATGGTGAGGGTTTAGACCAAACCCTTTTCCACATGACCGACTCGATACAAAAGATCGACACACCAAAGCGTTGACGTGCAACATGAGCTAAGGATGACATGAACTAGAATGCATGGGGGTTGATTATGAACCCTTTTTGTTCGCCTCCTTTTGAGGACTTGTCATATGTAGTATATGCGAGCACAAAGTGTAAAAACACCTGCAGAATACCTACTTCAAAGGTAGGGTTTTAAACAAGCACAAGTAGCAAACAAAATGTACACAATGCAGAATTTCCCTAACCGGGTCTTTAAATAAACCATAGGGGTTCCTGACATGATCAGCAACGGAGACCCCCGTCATACATCTCTACCCTACTTCTCATGACAAGTAAAGCGGTAAAATGCAGAAGTAGTAAAAAGGAAGAGATGAAATACCAAACGGATAACAATTCGTAGCAAGCAAGCAAGCAAGAAAATATAAGAAACTCGGAAAAACTTCGAGTGAGCTAGTATCAACAAACAAAGCAAGTCAGAAATCAGACGTCTAACATAAGCCTCGAAGCAACGATATGAAAATAAATCACAAATAATGTGTATTAGACACCATCACAAAAGTCATCCTGCATGAAAATATAGTCCAAACGAAAAACACAACAAGCCTGTATACTCCTCAAATCATGAGGGTCAAAGCATAAGCTCGTACGAATCGCATCTGTATCTCACAAATAAAGCAAAACACGAATTAAGAATAATATTGAATTCTTGTTCCCTAAATAAAGTGGAACACGAATTAATATCATCATGAGAATCCCTCAGTATAAGTCCTTGTAGAATCAACACACATGTCAAAAATAACAAGGAAAAACTAAGCTGAAAGAGAAAACACAATAAAAAATGGAACAAAATAAAAAAAATAGAAGTTGTTGTTTTTTGACTTGGGAACCCGATTACCAGAATTTGGGTAACCGGTTACCCTAACTCAAAATTATGATAAAATAGATACTGACTTGAGGTAGCCGGTTACCATAACTGGGTAACCGATTACCCAAGTCAAAAAATCTGGAAAACACCACTGTAAGTTGTGTAACCGGTTACCATAACTGGGTAACCAGTTACTTGCGCAGATTTCCAAATTTTTTTAAATCCTAGAAGGCCCTTGGCTTAAATCTTGTGCAAGCTTTTAGTTTCATTGCAAGGTAAGATCATAATTCAAGCATTTTATCAAACACATAGTATCTCAAATTCAAGCTCATGATTGTTTTGCACACTTTAAGATCTAAATTATGTCACACATGATTAATCAAAAACCAACAAAATAATATCTACACAACATCAAGCTTTGATTCTTTGCATAAACACTTTTATAAAAACTACTTAATTTAATAAGCACTTATTAAATCTACCCAATTCCGGATTTGCATGACATGATTCCAAATCAATTCACATTTTCACAATTGAAATCAATTTCACAATTCAATTCCTTAACCAAAGCTTGATTTAAGAGTCTCCAAAAGTGCTTATTCAAGAATCACTTATTTGGTAAAGTGCTTAAATAGAAAATTCTCACTGATATAACAAAGAGGAAGGTTAGGTATAGATATCACAATAATCGGATTGAAGATTGGAGGAGAATTGCTCTTGATTTGCTTGATCTTTAAAAGTTGTTGAAACAATTGTTGAATGTTCTTGATCAAAAAAGTTTAGAACCTTGATTTGATCCTTTAGAGACTTGAGAGAAAATATTATAGTGTTTGTGTGGATTTGTCAATTATGAGAGCCTCCCTTAACTAAAAATCATATTTGAGATTATATGATTTGAGAAAATTGGGCCTTGGATGTGAAATTGGATTGAGCCTTGGATGTGCAATTGGATTGAGCCTTGACTTGAAAGCGTAAGCCTGACACGACCATAAAGTTCCACGTCATCATCCGTAAGGAATCTCGATTCGATCATCAAATAGAAAACGAAGATAACAACATTTATGATGCGTTGCTGAAAGAGCGGGTTCAATCGGATAAAAGACGAGGAAGTTATGAGTTTTTGAAGTTTCACTGACGTTGTGTCAGGCAAAAATAATTTCCTAAGTAGAATTTTATTGCGTCACGCACGAAGAAGATAAAAAACGAGAACCTTCGGGTCACCATTTACTTTTAGCATCTGAAGATAAGTTGTAGTAGACAAAATTTATGAACCAACTCCACCAGACCTAGCTCAATAAGATAAAAATCAATTGAGATATAAATTTTAATGTATCAAACATTAATACAAATGAATTCTGGTTCAGTACAAACATGTCTTCAGAAACTCAAAATTCACGGGTCCTTCCTTCGAGAACCAGCTTTTAGCCTCCAAAGCCGACATCAAGACGACATCAAAATTGGATTTTGGAAATCATAATTATGCGCATACGACATTCCATCAGAGAGTTATGAATTATTTACTGCACACGAAATAACGGTTCAACTCACTTTTCCTTCGTATTTTTCACTATATAACTTCCAAAAGAATGGCGTATTCAGATACCTTCCTTCGAGATTTAGCTTTTGGTATGAACACGAAAGTTGAAGAGAACATCGAGACGGTTTTAAAACCTTAAGAGTAAATCCAAAACACTGTTTCAAACTGGAGATATGAATTTCCAAATTCAAATCAGTTGAAAAAACTGTTTCCCATTCGCACTGCTTAAAATTCACCGAAAACACCCAAATCTTCTACAACTCGACATGCGTTGAACAAATACAGGAGTTTTGTTGTGTTGACAAAAATAACTTGATCTCATGGAATGTATGTATGTATATGATGATAAAATATAACAATTAGGATCACAATGAAGAGAGCAAATTTTGGGGTACGACAAAGGTATTAGCATCATTCACGTTTGTTTACTCCATAGGATCCACTTAAGTTTGTTCTATTCTAAGGGTGTATCTAATCTATGTCTAAAGCTTAATGATAAAAGGGAATGCATGGATGCAAATTATTATGTACAAAAAGAAAATATTTTATTAGTCGTGCCTGCCTCATTTATGAACCTTCGTGTCAACGTACCACCGATCGTGCAATGGGGATCAAGGCACTCATAGTTCACCTTAAAAGTTTTGGTGAGTTTCATGTTTTTTATGAACAATTCTAGCGAAGCATGTCCTTTTTGAAAAGTTTTTTAAAAGAAAAAGTCTGAAGACAAAAAGGTTTGCATTTGTTGATATTTTTAACCTTGAAAAAGGGTTTTGCAATTTTACAAGTGTTTTGTTAATTTTAAAAAGAAAAGAGTTTTTATTTTAGTCATGCAAAAAGGGGAATAAATAAAGTCTAAGAGAGACTAACCTAGTGCTATCCCTAATGTTATCATATAATGATGGTCCTAAGATTTGGATTAACAAAGGCAGACTCTACCAAGTTTTGGCATGCATAGATTCAAGCCTAAGGTCTAATTTGTTCTAACTTGAAAGAGAGTGAACTAACAATCCTAGGGGAGTATGTGATCACGAAATAGAAAGAAAACACGCAAAGCTTGAGTAGGGTCCACTCACTTAAGTAATACACACCTAACCGAGGTATTATGTCACAAAGGCAGGAAAGGAGAGGGATACCAGCTAACCATGATATCGTATCATCGAGGTAGGATAAGGGAAGAGGGACACCTAACCATGATATCGTGTCATCAAGGTAGGATAAAAGGGATTCTTAACCAAGATATCAAGTCATCGAGGCAAGCAAAATGGGGGAATTAATAGCTCTTAACCATGATATCATGTCATCAAGGTAAGAATAATAAGGGGTGTCGACCCTTAACCAAGATATCGTGTCATCTAGGCAAGAGAGGAACGAAAGTGAATTGTCATAGGAGACTAAACACCTAACCAATATATTGTGTCATCAAGGTAGGCGATATAAGGAAATAATGAAATCACATTGAAGCATCAACATTTACAAATGTGAGCGAAAGAAAAATTGTGGGGGTTGATTGTAAACCCTCAACTCTACTTGACCGACTCGATAACAAGAGTAGCATTATTCATATCATCAATGTACGATGTGAGCTACGAATGACCTAGGGTCTAGAAATGGCGGGGTCGATTGCAAACCCTCACTTTGCCTTATGCCTTCCTTGAGGACTTATCAGTGAGGAATGGGAATGAGAATGGGAATGCCTTCTTTGAGGTCTTTGGCACAAAGATAAACATACATAATCACATTTGTCAAGGACTTTAAATAAGCAAGCACGAGTATGAATTGCCTTATAAAGATATTTTAAAAAATCATTTCCCACCTAAAGTAGGGACTCCCAATCATGCAACTCTATTCCTACTTCTCATGGCAAGGAAAGCGGTAAACGATCATGCATTTCTATTCCTACTTAACATGGAAAGGAAAGCAGTAAACGATCACGCAAGATGCTATAGAAAAGAGCAAATACCAAACATATATCAATCCGTAATTTCTATGTAAGCAACAAGAAACCCAAAAAACTTCATGCAAGCTATCATCAACAAAAAAAGAAGTCAGAAATCGGGTGCTCGGAATATGCGTCAAAGCATTATGTGAAAATAAATCACAAATGAAATGTGTAACGGACACATCGAATGTCAATCAATAAACCTGCACAAACACAAGTCCATATATACAAACAACATTATATGCATCTCATAGCATGAGAATCGCAAATAACCGCATAGGAAGAAAAATCGAACCACAAGGAAGTGGAATAATATGTTTTAATCGGATAACCACAAATCAATTAACCGATTGAAAACTCTCTTGAAAAGCCTTGCACAAGTACACAAGAGGAGTTAGTGATAACAAGAAAGTATATTCGAATGTGAAAAATCATATCATAACTCAAAATAAGATCACAATACAAAGAAATAACATCCGACCAAGTATCAGAACATGGAAGTAGGAAACCGGGAAGCACCACACTAGCACATGGAAGTGCACAAAAAGTCATCATAAAAGTGTGAAAACTCAATTTCGATATCAAGTACTTGTAGAATTAAGCTCAAATATGTATTTAGAATGAATTAAAACACAATGTAGATACAAAACGGATTTTCCGGGAAGCATTGTTTTTACACTTGAAATGCACAAAAAGTTGAGTCAAAATCAACAATACTTGATATCCCTGTCAAGCAAGCATCCTAGCAAGCTCAAGTATGCACTTAGTTGGAATTAAATCATGCTACATGGCATACTTAGTACTCTGGGTAGCAATATTGTAACACATAAAATTGATTGGAAATTTGCATCAGGAGCAACAAAACTCAACATCAATGTTTATCAAATCTTCAATTATGACATGCAAACATCAAATGGGAATTAAAGCAATATGTACACATGAAACTAAATTCCGGGCAGAATTGTCGTAATTTTTGAAGTGCACGAAAAGTCGGAATAAAATCCACTGAAATTGGTACCGATATCCACCGAATGTGCCAACAAAATCAAGTAAGCGTTAAGTTGGAATTAAATCATGGCTTATGTGTGAAAATAATTTTACGGACAACAACTTTTTATACATGAAATGCTCCAAAAATTGGCTTAAAAACAACGGGATTTGGTACCAGTATCAATTAATTGTGCAAACGAGTTCGAAAATGCAACAAGCCGGAATTAATTCACATGTTATGGTGTATTTGAAAATTCCGGACAACACTACACGTATGTTGATATTCACCAATAATTGATTAGAAAACCAAGGTTTTAATGCACTTAATCCGAATATCAAGATATGGAAGTTAAATCGAAATTTACAAACCAAAAGCATCCGTAAAACCGGTATTGAAGCAACAATTCCAAGCATTAAAATCATAAACATCTTATGCGTTGATGTCAAGTGAAGACTTCAAAATTCAATTCCGAATATTAGGATTCCAGAATTATACACAATGTAAACGATTCAGAGTTAAAACTTTGACGCGTCAACTTTATTAATTATGAACAAAACTTAACATCGACGCGTAAGTTCACATAATTTTCAAGCAATTGGTTGAATATAATAATTCATAACATTATCTGATGAGGTGTATTCGCAAGTGTATGAATCGCGTCAGAGTAATATAAAAGATTATCGATCCACAGAGACCAATCGTAAATCTATCGTTTCCTATTGTTACGGTGTTTAGCTAAGTCAATATTAAACAGAGAATTAAGCATGCAAGAAAGTAAAGTGCAGCGAAATAAACTTCAGATATAAAAGCAGGGTCAAATGTAATTCACATAGTCAGATGATATTCGCAATGCTTCGGAATAGAACTACTTATAGGGCAATACTTTCTACTAAAGAAAAAAACTAATTTAACAGGAACCGTCACTTCCGTGTAATCAGAACTGAGTTTACTCTCTAATCAGACCTTCTTATCGTCACTTATAAAAAGGCACGCACTGCGTTAAAGTAATAAACCTATTTTTAAGAAATAAAGTACTTGACCAAGTTGAAAAGTATTTTGATCTGGAATTTCTAATAAAAAGGGGACCTAACTTTAACCCTATAAATGCGTCCGAAAATAGTTTCAAAATTGATTTCTTTGATAATAAAAATCCCTAACTAACCGGACAAAGCGCTTTCACTTCCTTTGACCAGTTAGAACTAATCGAGTTTAACAAAGGGTTGGACGACTTTCGATCTTACCCAACAACAATAAAGTACAAAAAACTCATATTAAAAACCAAAATAGCCCATAAGCATTTCTATTGACACATTATTTGGAATATCGATCTAACTAGATTCCTTACATTCTAGCCCAGTAAGGTTCAGCGTGACATGGGAATGTAAACAAACATGTTAAAATAAATCGTGCGAGAAAGTAAATAATTTAAAGTGTGGTGCAGGAAATAAACAAAGTAAAAGCAGTGCAGAAAATAAACAAAGTAAAAGCAGGTGGGGGAAATAAACAAAGTAAAAGCAGTGCAGAAAATAAACAAAGTAAAAGCAGGTGCGGGAAATAAACAAAGTAAAAGTAGTGCGGAAAATAGACAAAGTAAAAGCAGGTGCGGAAAATAAACAAAGTAAAAGCAGGTGCGGGAAATAAACAAAGTAAAAGCAGGTTCGGGAAATATAAATAGAAACCTGCTCCAAACGGGGTGGTTTTAAATCTGGTACAAACTGTAAGTAAAATGCGACTGGAAATAAACAACAGTTGAAAATAAATGTGGCGGGATAAACTTCTGCTGAAGTGCTCCAAACTCAATTATAGACTCAATCTACGAACTCGATCACATACTCAATCAATAGTGCAATAATTCCCTGATGTGAAGAATTATCGCCTTACAATGGTGAAATTATATGGCTTAAGTTTGCAACTATGGTTGGATCAAGTTCACAACTAAGCTTGGGTGAATTGAAATGAAATCAGGAACTTCTATTTATAGAGGATGAAGAATGCAGGAAATCACAGGAATGCCCCCCAACTCCTTTTTTTGGGGGGGGGGGGGGGGACATCGTCCAAAGGTGGCGCCCGCCATGAGTGTAAATGAAAGGAAGTAAGGAACGTGGCAGTTGAGGTCAGTATGAGGTGGTCCACGTCATGGCCTACCCTATGGCTGGAGCCATGGTGGATGCCATGAGTGCAAATTTGACCTAAACTCCTGTTTTTCAGCCTGTTTTCCTTCATTTCTTCAAAGGAGCTCTGGATAATTGAAATACCTGAAAAGGAAACAAAAGATAGGCATAATACGAGAAAACAATAATAAAAAACCTAAATAACATGTGAAATCAGAGTAAAAAACAAGTGTAAAGTAAGTGTTATCAAATTCTCCCACACTTAACCCTTTGCTTGTCCTCAAGCAAAAACTCTAAATAGATTAAGAAGAAAAATAGTGTTAGTGAACAAGTTGGGCTGCAAGGGGCCTCTGGAATTAAAACAGGGATGTATTGATAGGTACTGACTGATTCAAACCAAGGATATCATAGTGACACTCTTCCGTAAAACGGACATAAGCTTCATTCTTTTACGAACCAACCATATCATGCCACTATGCTTAGGCCTATATTTTTCCTTTTTTCAAATCCTTTTTCTTTCAGGCGCAATCACATTAAGCCCGTTATTCATACATGCTCATAGTAAAGTGACCGGGTAGTGATTCTGATCATAAAACGCAAGGCTCTGGTACAAAAAGTTGGTGTAACCCCTTTTATTGACCCATTTATAGTTGCGGGGGATCATATCGTAATCCGCCCTACCAAGTTCAGCACCAGATACCTCTGAACCAACTAAAGATGGGTACAAAAATTTCTTTTTCTTTTTCTTCTTCTTTTGCTTTTGCTTTTGCTTTATTTTTCAACATACAACTTTTGTTGAGTTAAATGACTTTATGAGGGTCACCTATCTCGGGGTTATAGTTTATAATAAGAACATAGCATATAGATCATTCAATTCTCTTCGGTCCCCTACGTAGAGCATGCTTAGACCGGAGCTGACTGCTAGGATAAACTACTCAAGGATTTAAGAATGAAAATTTTAAGGCCACGACATAGGGGGTATCGGGATCGAATTCATAAATTTATGAAGCTTAAGGTGTATAAACGACGCCGATGCTTCAAAAGGGCTTTCCCAAGTCTTACTACATCCTATCTCAACCAGGTCTTATAGCCCAACTAAGTTCAAAACACAGTGTTTTTCTTAGAAATTTTTTTCGGTTAGGCTCAAGAAATGGGGGAGTGGACATACACTAGACCATATAGATATAGATGACTCGTCAAACACATGTATTATTTTGAAAAGAACGCAAACAAGCAAACTAAAGCAAATAAAAAAGTAAAATAACGAGAAGGAAAATGCAGGAAAGGAAAAATAAAGCGAGAAAAAATAAAGCGAGAAAAATAAAGCGAGTAAATCTCCTCCCACACTTAAATCTAACATTGTCCCTAATGTTACAAAATAAGATAAGGAAAGAGTCACCTGGTAAAGTACTAAGGCTGGCTGGTTCCCTCGCCATCCTGCGGTGAATGTCTAGGATGACGGGATCGGCTGCGACGACACTGCTATGAGAAGCCTCGAACTGGTCGAATCTGGGGAACAAGGCAATCTGTGAACTCTGAATCTCGCGAAGGTTTCCTAAAAGGGAACCTTGAGTGGCCTCCACGAGGGAGGAGTTCCTCTGAAAATGGGCTTGTTGCCTATGTTGCTCACGGGATATCGCCAATTGATATTCCATAAGACTTTGAAAAGAGCGGTCCGTCTGCTGTCGTGATGCCTCCATAAAACTCATGTTATCTGCCAGCTGCTGTTGGATGGCAGAAAGTAAACCATCTGAAAATACCTGAAAGCGGGGTTGTGAATAACATGGGATATCTGAGTGGAAGGATTAAGGCTCCCTCCAGCAGTAATATCTCTCCAGAATTTCTCTATGTCCCTATTCATGAAATAGCCAACTGGTAGCTCAGGTATAGCATCGGGAGTGGTCTGGAAGCCTAACAAGTCCCCAAACTCCCTCTGGGTAAAACAATATTCTATCCCGAATAGTCTGAAAGTGAGATATCCATCCTGGCTATTATAGGGCTCAAACTTGAATGAACTGAGGAATTCTAAGGTGAGGTTCCTGTAGGTCACATTTAGGTCATCTGCATACTCGTCCCACTTTAGCTGGTTGCATATATACTTGATACTGGATTCAAAGCCAAGAGCTTCCATGAAAATCTGGTCTGGATATATGGTCGGTGCCATGGGTCACTGTGAAAGGACCGCATAGCGTTGTCTCTGAGTGTCATCTCAGAAGGAAACATGCATGTCATCGAAATGCTCCATCCTGAAAAATGTAGTTAGCAAAGACGGCTAGCAGGTGATTCCTAAAATCATAAATTTTGCAATTGTTAGTATAAAGATAAAAATAAATTTTGATAAAGTAAAAAGTAAATAAATGCAAAAAATAAAAATAAACCCATGGGTTGCCTCCCATGCAGCGCTTGTTTAACGTCGTTAGCTTGACAAGTAAACTTCATATATCGGAAACTGGTACTGGTGGATCAATCAGAGTGTGGCTGGAGTAGTTGTTGGGAATGTCACCTCCTTCATAGTGATTCAACCTCTGTCCATTAATGATGAATGGGCTACAAGAATTGTTCTTGATCTCGACTGCTCCAGATCTTAGGATTCTAGAGACCTCAAAAGGACCAGTCCATCTTGAACGTAGCTTGCCAGGAAAAAGTCGCAACCTGGAATTGAAAAGGAGAACAAGGTCGCCTATATTGAAATATTTCTTTATATTTCTTCTGTCATGCGAAGTTTTGGTTCTTTCTTTATATATTATAGCATTCTCATAGGCAGACTGGCGGAATTTCTCCAATTTTTGAATGTCAAGGATGCACTTTTCACCAGCAGTCAAATATTCCAAATTCAGGGTCTTAATGGCCCAATAGGCTTTATGCTGTAACTCGAAGGGTAAATGACAAGATTTTCCATAGACTAATTGGTAAGGGGTTGTTCCAATAGGGGTTTTAAAAGCTGTTTTGTAGGCCCATAGTGCTTCATGTAGCTTTTGAGACCAATCTTTTCTGGAAATTGAAACGGTTTTTTCTAAGATTTGTTTAATCTCCCTGTTAGACACTTCTACTTGGCCGTTAGTCTATAGATGATAAGGTGTTTCTACTCTGTGCTTTACTCCATACTTACTCAAGAGCTTATCAAAGATTCTGGATATGAAATGTGATCCTCCATCACTTATAACAAGACGGGATGTTCCAAACCTCAAAAAATGATATTCTTAAATAACTTGACTACCACTCTTGTGTCGTTTGTGGGTGATGCAATAGCCTTAATCCATTTAGACACGTAGTCCACAGCTACCAAAATTTACCTATTTCCCATTGAAGGTGGAAATGGTCCCATAAAGTTTATACCCCAAACATCAAAAGAGTTCAACTTCCTGGATATTCCTCATTGGTATCTCGTCACGTCTTGATATGTTCCCAGTGCATTGGCATCAGTCGCACTTGATAATGTAGGCATGAACATCGCTCCATAAAGTTGGCCAATAGAGGCCTCCTTGAAGAATCTTGGTGTGCATTTTAGATATACCTGCATGTCCACCATAAGGTGCAGAATGACAGTGTCTGATGATGTCTTCTATTTCCTCTTATGGGACGTAACGCCTGAAAATATTATCTATTCCTCTCTTGAATAGGAGTGGTTCATCCCAGTAGAAATGTTTAACATATTTGAAGAACTTCTTTTTCTGTTGGTAATTTAGATCAGGGGGTATGATATCTGCAGCTAGGTAGTTTACAAAATCAGCGTACCAAGGTACGCTCTTCATTACTGAATTTTTTTCAAAATCTTTATCTCTGTAAGGCTCGAAATCATCAGTCTTAGCTATAAGTCTATCATAGGTGAAATAATCATTTATAGGCAATAAGTCAGGTTTTAAGTGTTCTAATCTAGAGAGGTGGTCAGCGACAACATTCTCTGCCTTTCTTATCCTTAATGTCTAGATCAAACTCTTGGAGTAACATGATCCATCTAAGTAATCTAGGTTTAGCATCCTTTTTATTTAATATATAACGTATGGCAGCATGATCAGTGTAAACAATGATCTTTGCTCCAACTAGGTAGGACCTAAACTTATCTAACGCAAAAATTACTGCCAATAATTCTTTCTCTGTTGTTGCATAGTTGAGCTGGGTGGTATCTAGGGTTTTACTAGCATAATATATAACATGTAATTTCTTGTCTTTTTGTTTTCCTAGAACAGCACCAACTGCATAATCGCTGGCATCACACATGATTTCAAAAGGTTGTATCCAATCTGGGGGTTACATGATCGGAGTTGAAATAAGTGCTTGTTTCAAAAATTTAAAAGCTTCGATACATTTCTCGTTAAAAACAAATTCAACGCATTAGAAGATTAGTTAAAGGTTTTGTTATTTTATAGAAGTCTTTTATAAAACGCCGATAAAAACCAGCATGTCCAAGAAAACTTCTAATCTCCCTAATGGTTTTAGGTGGGCTGAGGTTTTCTATAACTTCAATTTTGGCTCTATCGACCTCAATGCCTCTTTCATAGACAATGTGTCCTAATACTAAACCTTCATTAACCATAAAATGGCATTTTTCCCAGTTTAGCACTAGGTTCACCTCTACGCATCTTTCAAGGATTTTTTCGAGGTTGGAGAGACAATCTTTAAAATTTAATCTACACACCGAGAAATCGTCCATGAAAACTTCCATTATTCCATCTAGGTAATCTGCAAATATAGACATCATACAACGTTGAAAAGTGGCAGGGGCATTACAGAGTCCGAAGGGCAATCGTCTATAGGCGAACGTTCCATAAGGACAGGTGAAGGTTGTTTTCTCTTGATCCTCAGGGTGAATAGGTATTTGGAAAAATCCTGAGTATCCATTTAGATAACAAAAGTGCGAGTGTATGGCTAGACGTTCAAGCATTTGATCTATAAATGTAAGAGGGAAATGATCATTCCTGGTTTCTTTGTTTAATTTTCTATAATCTATACACATACGCCAACCTCCTTTTGTTCGTTTAGCAATATGCTCACCTTTCTCATTTTCTATGACTGTGATGCCCCCTTTCTTTGGCACCACATGCACAGGGCTCACCCAATTACTATTTGATATTTGGTAAATTATACCAGCCTCTAGTAACTTAAGAACTTATCTTTTAACAACATCGCTCATTATAGGGTTTATTCTTCTTTGATGTTCTCTTGAGGGTTTTGAGTTTTCCTCTAACAAGATCCGGTGCATGCACACCGATGGACTTATTCCTTTTAAATCAGAGATGTTATACCCTAAAGTTGAGGGATATTTTCGTAAGATCTCTAAGAGTTGAGTTATCTCGTCTTGACTTAAAATAGCGTTAACTATAACTGGACGATTCATCTCTTTATCTAAGAATTTGTATCTGAGGTTCTTGGGAAGTTCCTTCAGTTCTAAAGATGGTTCCAAAGGGCAAGGCATGGGACCGGGAGTAAGCGATAAACATTCATAGAGGTCTTCATCGATGTAAGGTTCTAAGCTTTTAAATCCATCGTCCTCCATTATGGGGGTCGAAGGTAACTTGATATTTTTGTTAGATTCCTCTCGCTTAAGTTCCAATATACACTCGTCAATGTCGTTGATGGCATGACAGGCATCTCCTATGACTGGTGCTATTAAGAACTTTGAAAGAATAAATTCTATCTTTTCATCACCCACCTCAAATGTTAATTTTCCTTTCTTAACGTCAATTATGGATCCTGCTGTTGATAGGAATGGTCTACCTAAGAGGATTGGGATTTCTTTTTCTTCTTTAATATCCATAACCACGAAATAAGTTGGGATATATAGCTGATCGATCTTAACTGGTATGTCTTGAAGTATGCCTATAGGATACTTAACTGATCTATCAGCCAGCTGAAGAGACATTTTAGTCGGCTGCAATTCTCCTAAGTTTAACCTTCTACAAACTGCTAAAGGCATAAGGCTGACGCTAGCTCCTAGATCTAAGAAGGCTTTGTCAATAGTATGATTTCCTAAGATACAATGAATGGAAAAACTTCCTGGATCCTTTTCTTTCTTGGCAAGTTTATTTTCTGAAATAAAATTGCATTCGATATGTTTGGGATCATCAAGTCTACGCTTGTTGGTCAGGATGTCTTTTAGGAATTTAGCATAAGTGGTATCTGAGTGATGCCTTCGGTGAAAGGAATCTCTACATGGAGTTTTTCTATAACTTTAACGAATCTCTGGTATTGATTGTCAAGTTTTGTTTATTTAAGTCTTTGCAAAAATGGGACTGGGGGTTTGTACGGGGGTGGTGATTTATTAGTTTTATCTTTTAATTCTGGTTCTTTTTTCTTTTCGGGTTCCTCAACTTGGTCTGTAGGAAAAACATTTGTCTTAGGCTGTGAGGGTGTACTCATGGCTGGATTCTTGGGTCCATCGTAAGTAGTCCCACTTCATAAGGAAATGGCATTAGTTTGCCCTTTAGGATTTGGTTGAGGTTGTCCAGGGAATTATCCTCCAGGTGTAGTTTTCGGGGCTTGTGTTTGGGCTATCTATGAGATCTGGGTTTCAAGCATCTTGTTATGCATAATTATCTGATCAACCTTAGTTCCTAATTATGTGATTAGTTCGTTTACGTGAATATTCTGATTTAGGAACTCTTTGTTTTGCTGGTTTTGAGCTGAAATGAAATTTTCCATGATTTTCTCAAGGTTTGGTTTGGGTGCCACAACTTGCATAGGTTGATTTGGTCTTTGGGCTTGGAAACCTGTAGGTCTCGGAGGTGCAGAGTTTTGTATTGGGCTATTGTTTTTATAAGAAAAGTTTGGGTTATTCCTCCATCCGGGGTTGTAAGTGTTTGAAAATGGGTTTCCTTGGGTGTAGTTTGCTTGGTCCGAGCAAGGATCATTTAACAAGTTACATTCCGCAGGTTGATGTCCTTGGGTCCCACAGAGTTCGCATTCTGAAGCTACTGCGGCTACAGTATTAGGGTTTTGAGACATGTTTTGAACTTTTAAGGCAAGAGCGTCCATTTTAACTTGCATCATGTCTATAGAACTTATATCATGTTTTCCTCCTTGGGTCTCCTTTTTATCTACCGTAGCTCGTTATGTTCTCCATTGGTAATGGTTTTGGGCCATGTCCTCAATGAGAGCGCAAGCTTCTAGGTAAGGTTTATTCATCAATGCGCCACCAGCGGCAACATCGATAGACATCTTTGTGTTGTAATGGAGTCCATTATAGAAGGTGTGGATGATTAGACATTGTTCTAGGCCATGGTGTGGACAGGATCTTAACAAGTCCTTATATCTTTCCCATGCTTCAAAAAGTGATTCTCCCAGGTTTTGGTTAAATCTAGTGATTTGGTTCTTAAGGACAGCAGTTTTGCTGGGCGGAAAATATCTTGCGAGAAATACTCTCCTAAGGTCTTCCCAGGTTGTTATTGAATTGGGTGGAAGGGAATCCAACCAATATCGTGCTTTATCTCTGAGAGAAAAAGGGAATAATCTTAGTCGTATTGCCTCAGGCGAAACACCATTGCATTTTAAAGTGTCTGCTAATTGTATAAAAGTTTTTAAGTGTTGATTCGGGTTCTCAGTAGCGAGACCACCGAATTGGTTTTGTTGCACCAATTGTAGCAATAGGGGTTTTAGTTCGAAATTATTTGTGGTTATAGCTGGGTTTACAATACTTGAACTAGGTTCCTCATCTGACGGTTGGGTAAATTCCTTAAGGGGTCTTTGGTTACGATTCTCGGCCATAGTTTTTCTAATTCTACAGAGAAAATGGATGTAAGATTCAGGTTCTGCTAAAGGATTGAATAAGGTTTCGGTGCTGCGAGATCTTCGCATTAACCGGACTGTAAAACTTAGTCTAGACGGTGCGACTATAGGGTGTGAAATTTGACGAAATTGATCCCCGGCAATGATGCCAAAAACTTGATGCGGTGTATTCGCAAGTGTACGAATCACGTCAGAGTAATATAAAATATTATCGATCCACAGAGACCAATCATCAATCTATCATTTCCTATTGTTACTGTGTTTAGCTAAGTCAATATTAAACAGGGAATTGAGCATGCAAGAAAGTAAAGTGCGGCGAAATAAACTTCAGATATAAAAGCAGGGTCGAATGTAATTCACATAGTCAGATGATATTCGCAATGCTTCAGAATAGAACTACTTATAGGGAAATATTTTCTACTAAAGAAAAGAACTAATTTAACAGGAACTGTCGCTTTCGCGTAATCAGAACCGAGTTTACTCTCTAATCAGACCTTCTTATCGTCACTTATAAAAAAGCGTGCATTGCGTTAAAGTAATAAACCTATTTTTAAGAAATAAAGTACTTGACCAAGTTGAAAAGTATTTTGATATGGAATTTCTAATAAAAAGGGGACCTAACTTTAACCCTATAAACGCGTTCGAAAATAGTTTCAAAATTGATTTCTTTGATAATAAAAATCCCTAACTAACCGGACAAAGCGCTTTCGCTTCCTTTGACCAGTTAGAACTAACTGAGTTTAACAAAGGGTTGGACGGCTTTCGATCTCACCCAACAACAATAAAGTACAGAAAACTCGTATTAAAAACCAAAATAGCCCATAAGCATTTCTATTGACATATTATTTTGAATATCGATCTAACTAGATTCCTTACATTCTAGCCCAGTAAGGTTTAGCCTGACACGGGAATGTAAACAGACATGTTAAAATAAATCGTGCGAGAAAGTAAATAATTTAAAGTGCGGTGTGGGAAATAAACAAAGTAAAAGAAGTGCAGAAAATAAACAAAGTAAAAGTATGTGCGGGAAATAAACAAAGTAAAAGTAGTGCAGAAAATAAAAAAGTAAAAGCAGGTGCGGGAAATAAACAAAGTAAAAGTAGTGCGGAAAATAGACAAAGTAAAAGCAGGTGCGGGAAATAAACAAAGTAAAAGCAGGTGCGGGAAATAAACAAAGTAAAAGCAGGTGCGGGAAATATAAATAGAAACCTGCTCCAAATGGGGAGGTTTTAAATCTGGTACAAACTGAAAGTAAAATGCGACTAGAAATAAACAACAGTTGAAAATAAATGTGGCAGGATAAACTTCTTCCAAAGGTGGCACCTGCCATGGAGGCCATGGCGCCCGCCATGAGTGTAAATGAAAGGAAATGGGGAACATGGCAGTTGAGGTCAGCAGGAGGTTGTCCACGTCATGGCCTACCCTATGGCTGGCGCCATGGTGGATGCCATGAGTGCAAATTTGACCTAAACTCCTGTTTTTCAGCCTGTTTTCCTTCATTTCTTCAGGGGAGCTCTGGATAATTGAAATACCTGAAAAGGAAACAAAAGATAGGCATAATATGAGAAAACAATAATAAAAAACCTAAATAACATGTGAAATCAGAGTCAAAAATAAGTGTAAAGTAAGTTTTATCATTATCATAACCTTGATTCAACCAATTCCAACAACATTCAACATAATTAATATAAAAAATAAATTCCAAAATAATTCAACTCATGCAATTCAATTAATCTCAAATAAGCACTAAAATCAATTAAGTTTTAAGAATTGTTAACGGAAGATGCGAAGAGGAGGTTGAAGATTTGATCAGATGAAATAAAATCCAGTGAGGAGGAGGAGATCTCTCTGGAAAAATGGACCGGCTGCGCAGAGGGAGTGTCTGCGGCACACGAAATTGAAGGGAGTATGTTGTCAAAATGGAACCGCGACGGAGGGAGCTTGAGTACTAGAGGTTGCAGCAGCGAGAGAGGATGTTGGCGGAGGGACCGATGGCCGGTGGTTCATGCAGAGGTCAAAATAAGGGGGAGAGGAGAAATCAAGGAAGAGAGTGAGAGAGGAATCAAAGATTTTTATTTTTATTGTTTGTGTTCTTGAGTTTTCTTGGAGAAAAGTTGAGAGTTTTGTTTTGATTTGAGAGAGAATTGGGAGGAAAATGTGAGAGGTTTGTGATAATGAGTGTGGTTATGTGAAGTTTTGAAATTCAAACTTGTATATTTTTTACTCCAAAACTGAATTTTCGGCTTATTTCGTGCAGTGTAATATCGAAAACCAAACTCATAATAATTGGTGCAAAATCCTGACGCGCGACTTGAATCAAAGACGTTGATGACGAAATTTGTGATGTGGCGCTGAAAGAATCGTTGCATTAAGATAAAAATTGAGCAAGTTACGCCGCCTTGAACGGCGAGAAACTCAGTGTAAAAATTCACAATGCATATTTTTACAACTTACTTTGTGTACGGTGCGAGAACAAATCACACGCTCACGTCTTTCAGTGCATAATCCGGACGAGCAACCTTAAACAAAATCATTAGCGACGAAACGTGTGACGTCATGCCGAAAGAATCACCCAGAATAAGATTAAAATTGAGAGAGTTATTATTTTTTGAATGGCGAGAAACAGTAGACTTATTTTTCCATATTTGAAAATTTCAGCTTATTTCCATGCGCGATTTAGGACGTGAGCCATAAACCGAAGCCTTCGTGGCACAATCCGAAATCCGGACCTGGAGCAAAGTTGTAGATGATATAATTTGTGATCTCACGCTTCGAGAATCGTCCTGATACGGTAAAAATTGAGAAAGTTACAAAATTTTCAATATCGAGAAACGGTCCGGCAGGAAACCATTTCGGGGTGTAATTTTCTCTGGTAATTCGCACTTTCAAAGATCTTCAGAAATGAATTAACTCCTGACCCGAACATACAAATCAAAGATAAAATCAAGACGGATTTTTCTCCCAAAGAACCACTCAAAAACCTCGAACTGGGTGAAAGTTATAAATTTTTGAACATCCAAAAATAGCGGTTCAGCACACTATTTTCACCGTATTTGCACCGTATACCATCAGAATATTTGTGAATCTGGGGATCTTCCTTATTGAATTGGCTTTCGAGCCAAACACGAAAATTGAAGGTAATAAAAAGACGATTCACATGCTCCAAGAGACACTCAGATATGATCTTCGGGTCAGAAGTTACGAATTTTCAAGCAATCCGAAAACCACCTAACAAGCAAATGCACCTTATACCGTGATTTCAGTTATTCATGCTTTTGAAAATCTTCCCCAAAGAGTTGGTTCCCGACCCGAACATATGAAATGTAATGGGTGTCAAAAAGGATTTAATTATCAAAGAACCATTTAAATATCTTCTACCGGCCACCAGTTATGAATTTTTGATCATCCGAGAAACAGTGAACCAACATATCCAAACTTTATCATATTTGCGCGTTCGAAGATCCTCCTCAAGGAATTAGCTCTGGATTCGAACATATAAACTGTAGAAAATGCCAAGACGATTCTTATGCATGAAGAATCACCCTAAAATACTTCTTCGGATGGAAGTTATGAGTTTTTGAAGTCACACTGTGAAATACTGCTTTTCTGTTCAAGTTGTTTCGGTTTTCCCGAAACACTTGAGCCTTGATACGATGATGACTTTATTAATTACTTATTTAATTACTTAGAACTGTGCAGAGTGCAGTTAAATGTGGAAAACCATGAGCTATACTTTGCTGCATCAACTGACGGAATAGGCATCCACTATAAATCTTGAAAGATAAACACCATGATCCCTTGGCCACAGTAGCAATGATATGTATGTATGCATATGTTGATAAAACATAAGCCAATTAGGGTAAAAATGAAGAGGGAAAATTTGGGGGTGCAACATTTTCCCCTATTTAATCATCTTAAACCTGATAAGCGAGAAAAGGCGACAACTTTTGAGTGTTCATGGTGGAAGAGGATTGAATACTAAAAGAACCCAAAAATTTACGCTATGGGCCAAACATAGGGGAAAACATCAGTAAATGCATTATGGAATGGTATTGACAATCTGGATATGGTTTGTAGGTATTAATAGGAGAAGAAAAAACTTAGACTTCGAAGGACGATGTGCCAGGAATGAACTGGTTCACACATGACCAAAAATGAGCAAGAACTCAACCCAAAAGGGGAATTAGCAAAAACTAGACGCTAAAGATAACAAGATAACAACAAAATTATATCTGACATGAAATACCAAACTAAACTGGCCTCGATCACCATAGCCCATTGGCACGCTATTGGAATGTTGGTGGAGATCGAGGGAAGGTATGAGTAGCGACCACGACCTAAAACGGGGAGTACTAGAGAGTGTGCCAGGAGAAAACTAGTACACAAACAAAGTGAAAAGTAGATGACTCGACCCAACAGTACTCGATAGGACAACAAACGGAATAGGGTCCTAAAGCAAGGTGCTAGAAAGGGGGTGTTTTCAAAAGACACCTGCGGGTCTCAACCAAGGATTTTCAGATGATTTATAGATGATCTGAGGCTATCAAGGTATAGAAAAAAGACATATAATGAGTGGATGACTTGACTTAAGAGAGGGTTAGGGATAAACTAACCCAACATTAAGACTCTAAGAATGAGTAATGGACTCGACTCAAGAAGACTAGATGTAGAAACCATGATGAGTACTAGGACAAAAATGGATTTCACGCACAAGGGGTTCAATCACCATGGCCCATTGGCATGCTATAGGAACGCTGGTGGGGACCGAGATAAGGTAACAGGTAGTGACCTCGACCTAAAGGAGATGACTGAGCTCCAAAGGAATACCAGGGATAAAGCTGGATTCCAAAAGGTATAATAATGACATTGGTGATCTAAGAATGGGTGATAGAAGACCGAACGAATCAAGCCAATAAGAAATTTGGCCTTATTTGAAAATGATAACAGACGTTGGTCAGTCTGACAGTAACATCCAAGGGTACTTGCAAGGATAAAAATTTGGGATACCGAGAATATAACAACCTCACTGGAGAATATCTCAAAGTTTTTTGTAATTCTGCTGGGGAGAAAGAAAACAACATTGGTTTATGTTTCAATGCATATTTGAATTGTTTTTCTATGGAATATTCTTCCAAAGCGAATGGAAATAATACATTTTGAGGATGCAATACGATGATGCATGATTTTGCTGAAGAAGATACAAGGGGTTGCTGGAGGGGAACCCTTGAGAAGATGAACTCTGTAGGGAGTAACAAAATGAGTAACCGGTGAATACGGGCTAGAAGTTCCAGATGGATTTGCAAAAATAAATTTCAAATTCTACTAGAGAAGATCAAGCCAAAACTAGAATTTCTGAGATGATACGCCGTTGAAGATTGGGCGTTACTAAGGAGACACCAATAGATAATGGGTCCGCTAGGAATTAAGATTCACCTCTACCTATTTGGAAGTAATTTATCATCCCCCCGCCAGGGACGATAAAACCTGCGCTGCTGGGGAACAATCAACCTCTCGCCGAGGATGATAAATTTGTACTGCTGGGGATATGAGGACCCGTGCTGGAGATAGGAGAATCTTAAGAACAAAACTCTTGTTGAATATGAGATAATTTTGGCACAATAGGTTTAGTTGAGGATTTACCAACGATCTTCGATAAAAATGGGCTTTGTAGGATCCTTAGTATGATACGGTGGCATAACCGACTGTTAATACTGGTTTGCGTTTTTTGTTCGCAAATGTCGCGGTTAGAAAGAGTCTCCACAGACTTTTATTTTATCCAATCAGGAAAAGGAAAAAGAACAGAAAAAACCTTTTTCGAGATGTTTATGAGTACGTGGGGTAGATTATAGAAAGGGAAGGTGTTAGCACCCTCTCTATCCGTGGTTTTCCACGGGCTCTTAGGTACTTGCTCATTTTGAAAACTGCCTGTGTGTGCTTGCTTTGAAAAGTTTTGTTTTACTTCGTTTTAACCCTTGTTTCTATCCTCAAGAGTGTTACGAAGTTGTTTTTGAAAACCTTGTTTGGGAAAGTGTTGGTGTGAAAAAGTTTTTGTTTGTTTGAGCAAGTACCTAGGAACTAATCTACCTACTCGAAAAAGGTCTGTTCGTTTTCCTTTTAGACAATGCTATCCCATTATTGAGAAATATGTAGCATCATCGTTGGAGTTTTTAGGGACATTCGAAGGGACAAATACGATCACAAAAGCAATGTTAGGAAATGTTAGTAATCATCCTAAAGCATTAAAGATCTTTTTCCGAGGAAACATCCGATTGGGTCATTTTAGATCTTTCGGGGCTAGAGGACAACCACTAACAAACCCTATACTTCATGACCGTTTACCGAAGGCAATCGGAGTGGAGTAAACCCTAGGAGTGAGCATGTGCGAGTGCAATTTTCAGTCAATTTATCTTTGCATATTTAGGGTTTTCTACCGTATTAATTTTCAGTTTGTCTTTCCATACAATCCTATTAACATCTAGGCAGTTTATAGTTTGCGGAAATTAAAAGCGAGAAAGTTAAAAGTCCTAGCTATTGCAAGGCTTTTGCAGATACATAACTATTTTGGACTGAAAATAAAATGCGGAAATTTAAACCCTAATTACTATTACAAACTTGGAGCAGTTACAATAATAATAAAAAGAATTAAAAATGCGCGCGGCGAATTAAGCACGAGAAATAATTAGAAAACCTAAAAAATCTAGTTGAAAAAATATTTAGGTTATTTTTTTTGAGAAAAATTAATTAGGTTATGTACAAATTAAACCCTAATTCTAATTATTTTTAATTATGAAAAAAAAGGATTAAATTGCCCTAAATAATTAAACTAATTAATTAAAAAAATAAAATATTTTATGAAAAAATGATTTTTATGTTTTTTGTGATTTTTTTGATTTAATGATAAAAAGAAATAATTTTTGTGTTATTTTTGTAAAAGGAAAATAATTAATGAAATAATTAAAATAAAATTAAAATAGAAAAGAAAAGAATGGGCCTGTATAGAAGCAATCATGGGGGTGTATGTTGAACTGGTTTAGGCCCAAAAGCTGGTCAACCCAATCCTTGCGCCTGATTCAGTGCACCCTCTTTCTGATGGTGTACCATGGTCCTCTCTTGCATGGGACGTTGGATTGGTGATGGAGATAATCCATTGGCTGGATTGTGTGGCTGCATGGTGGACGTCTGGCTGTGTAAAGTACAAGATATGCATTCAAATGTTAAGAAAACAATAAAACGCTGGGACTTGGGATCGAACCCAGGTCCTTTCGCCTTCAAACGTGCACCCTTGCCACTGGACCATATGTTTTATTTATTAGTATAATAAAAACAATATATATTATATAATGAAAAGTCAGTGCATTAAAAAATGCACGAGATTCAAATTGGCCAATGGTAGTTAGACACGTGAGCTTCTTCTTCCCCTGTCCGTCATTTTAGGTTAGGGACTTTTACCTACAGACATCTCCCATGGCTATAACTCTGTAAGTTTCCAAAATTCACAGCAAGCATGATAAATCAATTGTGAGTACATAGATCAACTCGTCTTGATCTCACGAGCATCATGGTACCCTTTTCTCGGGCCAATTTAACCTGTATGGAAAAACCCTAAAACGGCAAGGCAAACCCTAACAATGGTGATCATCAATATACGCATCAAAATGCAAAATTAATTAAACCAAAACATCCCAAATGATGATACAAACACAATGTTATGCTTAAAAGTAATTAATCATGCGTAAATTGTAAAATCAAGTTCAAGATGGTATATGCAAACTGTGGGTCTGTAAGTCGTGTTTCTGGGCTTGTGGAGGCTTGCAATTGATCGTGCTAGCTTATGGGAAGGTCCAAGAATCGATTAGGAGTGTTGAAATGTTTTGAATTTCCCTATGGGTTGGAAAATGATTCACCACTTTTTGTCAATTTTTTCAAATTTGTTTCCAGCTTTCACGACCTGCAGTCCTTGTTTTTTTGGCTTGGTTATGTTCTGTATATGTACTAGAACGAATTAGGGCAACAAAAATAACTTAATTCTTTTTGATTCATGAAAATTTGATTTAGTTTTGCCTTGTATAATATCTTTCCAAAACAACCATAATCATGCTATTTTTGCTTCAATTTCCCTTGATCTGATTTGGATATGATATGCTAGCTTGATTGGATTTGATTCCTATAAAAATCAGATCAAAACCAATCCTTTTATATTTTTTGCAATTTATTTGATTTAATTTAACTTTTAAATAATAAAAAATCAAAATAAGTAAATAAATAAAGCAAAAAAAGTGTGGATGCTGATTTGGGTCATGGACCATGTCACAAGCAAGATGCAATCATGAAATGCTAGGCCCATTTGACAAAAAAAATGTATTTTTGAGCATATTTGACTTTTGGCAATTTTGCATAAATGGTCAACTTTGACAAGGCATATCTCCCCCAATTTTAACCCTAGAGAGGTGTTCATGGACTTTTTAGAAAGATTATGATGTCCCCTAAACAACCCTTTTGGTTTCATCTCAATTGGGTCTTCCATGTTCATGTAAGAAGATTTGACCCAAAAGGTGTTTTTGTTGACTTTTTAGAAGGACCTATAATGTAGAAATTCATATCTTTTGATGAGTGAATATTTTTAACTTGTGGGATGAAGATGAATTGTATGGAATTGCATCCTCTTCAAAATGAGACTTGGATGGAAAATTTCTGATAAAGTATGAAGAAGTTATGCTTGGTCAAAGTTTGGTTGACTTTTCCTAAGAAACCCTAATTTAGCAACTTTTGGGTTTTGATGAATTTGGGGCATTCCTTGGGGAATCATGATCAACCCTTTATAAAATGATGTATATCTCTTCAAAATGTTAATGTTGACCAAAAATATTGAAGTTTAACTATATGTAGGCCACAATTGACTTTTGACCTAACATAGTTGATTTTCAGGCATCTGGGCAATTGACTGAGCAAACTTCTTGTGCAAGGCGTGAAACTTGACATGGATGATCTTGAGAACATATTGGGACCATGGAAAGAATTTGGAACCTTTAGGCTTCTACCATCTTGATAAGGAGTGAAACCCTAGTTTGAAGCTTGTTGCCTTAGGAGGAGGATTTGTCTGGTCAATCCTTAGCCATCCTTGAGCAATTGAGGACCTCAATGCGCATGTGTTGAGTAAAATGAGAGGGCAAATTTTGGGGTACAACACTTAGGTTGGAAACTAACGTAGCCCACTCCACTGGGGATGTGATATTTAGCAAAAACCAAGATCAAGATCTACTGGGGAGAAGGGAGGATCCTTATGGAGAGATCTCAAGAGGGTCACTTTGCCGGGGAGACAAGATCCAGAGTAATAGATTTCAGATATTGTAACTTTGCTAGGATCCTGAGCAAGAGGTCTTAGAAAGGTAACTCCACTAGGGAAAGGAGAAATCTTAAGCAATAGATCTTCATAAGGAAACCTTGCTGGATCAATGAGAGATCTTGGGCACGAGCTCTTCATAGACAACCTCTTTTGAGGAGTGAGATGACCCTCACATGAATCTGTTGGGGAAACAAAAATAATCTCAAACCGACTCGACTGGCGGAGGAGAATAGAGTTTCAGTACAAAGCATTTCAAACCAGGATTCACTTGGGGAAAAGAGAGAATCTTTGAAAGATAAATCTTCATGCAGTGACTTTGCCGGAGAATAAGAGGAATTTCCAACCCGAACTCTTGGCCATTGAAAGAAGCTCTTTTTTAAGGGGAAGACGTTCTCCCAATGAATGCAACTTGGTACCCACGTCTTCCAGGGAAATGAGATTCTCAAAATGGGCACGGATCGGTACCAACATATTTTGAGGGAATAAAGATTCTCTCTATGAATGCAACTTAGCACCCATGTCTACTGGGGAACAAAGATTCTCTACCAAGAAGTCTCATCAGTCACAACTCAACAAACAAGTATTCTCTGCTTGGCGATGTTGGGGATAAGGAAATTTCCAATACTGTTGGGAAATATTATCCGAAAAATTCTGGATCAATCACACCCTTTGCTTGGGGAACTCGCTAGGGAGAAATAGAATTTTTAGTGTTCATTGGGATAAGACCCAAATTGAGGATATTATACTCATGTTGAAAGATATGGTTCTAATATTGGCAAATTTTACTCGTAATCGCGAGTGAACGACAGTTCCTGCGAAACCAATCACCAGACGTGCCTCAGGTATAGTACGATGACTTAAGAAGGTCCTTGTAGAAACATGGTACCGTATTTACTTGAGATAATGTGCCCTAGTGTAGCTTAAGCTCTGAATAGTTCTTTGATTCATGTAGAGATTTTTCGAATCTCGACGTAACTGCTTCAAATTGGTTAATCTTTTGAAAAGGTTCGCCTCAAGAGGGCTTCCTTAGATTTGTGCTGAGGATAACTGATCACATTCATAAGGTTTTTATCCTTCAATTAGAATTAAACTAATCATCTTTGAAATGGAGGAATTCCCATTCATAATGCCTTGCCCCAGTTTGTAAGGCTGTTGAAGCACTGCTCCTAGCTAACCAAAGTTGGAAGCGGTTTCAACCATGCTTGGGCGAATGCCCATGATTACTCAGCACTTTAAGATATTCTTCAAATATTGACACAACTCCCCCAGATTGGTGAAACTCTTACTTGATGGAGCATTCACACGCTTCCTTTAGGGTAATCAAATTTTGATATTTTTATTTCTTCTCAGCCGAGTATTACCATTGAAAGGTCTGCCCTTGCTCAACGGAGCCTTGGAAAACCATTTCCTCGCCTCATGCTTATGGAGGAATGAGAGGTTCTCAAAGTCTTAGATGGAAATATACCCTCAGGGTGGTTGACTTACATCATGAAAGTAGGCTAGTACACAACCGTACTTCTCAACTTGAACTGCTTCATGCTCAAACAGATATTTGAAGCGATATATCCCGTATGACCAACTGAAAGCGATACACCATTTCTCAACAGAGATTTCTGGGCAATCAAAGCTTCAACACAAACATTAAGATCTCAAGCAATCTGATTCTAATAATTTCTCAAACAAGTATTCTTTTACTCAACAGAGTCACTAGAAAGCCCGCCCCCGATTAAGATCATTATTTTAAATGATTTTCTTTTCGACATATTTTTGAAGAAATTTTGTCCCTCGATATAATGAAACTCTTCATCTGATGCTCATTATGTAAGCTTTCTTGATGTTTAAGTACTTTTTCACATGCAAATAATTTTTTTCTAAGAATGATAATTCTAATGCAAATCCTATACTTGTCTTGAAGTTAGAAAACTTTTATTAAAAAGATGTAGAAACATCAAATTTTTTATGTACAAAAGATAGTAAAAGATGGAGTGATACCAAGTCAAAAGTTTTAGCAAGCCTCATAGGAGTCAGGTTACCATACTCTTGTTACAGTTTTGCTTTCGAATTAACCCATGCTTTCAGTTAGGACTTTTCAGGGTTGTAACGTGTGTCATACCCCAAATTTGCCCCATCAATTTCAATGATCATTTTATCTAAATTCCAATATTAGTATGTTACTAATTTATAATCATATTATATTTATTATTCTACAAGTGGTATATATTTATAAGAGGGGTGTACTGCTTCAAAATGGACCATCATAATCTGATGGCCCATTGAGTTTTTCATGAGGCTTGTCTATAGTAGAGGGTGTGTATTTGTTTCAATTTTAGGCTGGCCCATTTTAGTTTCTTATATATAGACTGGTCCATTAAAATTGCTTTGTTTTTTATTAAAGATAGGGGTGTATTGGGCTCAGTTTGCTCACAGCTAAGCCCATTTTAGGCTTCATCCTTGTATACATGCAAAAGGGGGTTTTCTTATTGAATAGGATGGCCCAATAAATATTTTTTGCTCGTTTGCAAATAATAATAAGAGGGAGGTATGTTTAGAATAATTCATCATGCCTATATCACTTTGTTTCTGGAGGCTGTTTGCTTTTTGTGCATTTTTTGAAGATTTGTTAGCCCATTAAGAGGTTTGAAAGCCGACTGGTTTTATCAAGATTGACCGAGTCAACCGGCTCTTCCTAATATTATTTTTATTAAAATATTATTATTACAATTATTATTATTGATATTATTATTAACATTCATTTTGTTATTTTTATTATTATTATTTCTATTTTGACTAAGTCAACAGAGGGCTAAGGGAAACCCTAATTTGTTCCAGCGACATTGCCGCTTCCATGACCTTGTTCTTCCTTCAACCATAAGACAATGCAAGCCTAGAACAACCAGAGTCCAAAAATCAAACATTAATATACAAATTTGAAAAAATTCAAAGCGGATCATATATTACACAAAATCAAATCTTTGTACAAAATTATATAAATAAAAAAATCAGTCTTATTTGAAATCGTCCAGATTGATAACAAATCGAATCCATGATCAAATCTAAATCTTCCTAATTCCTAAATCAATTACAATTTGTAACGATTAATCATACAATATTTCCTAATCTATCGCTAATCCTAACCTATAAATATCCCTAGGTTCTAAGAAGAAAGGGGGAGGAAAAAATATAACAGAATTAAAGAAGAAGAAGCTGAGATATGGATTTCGAAGTCCGAAACCCTAGATCTGTGTCGCTACACCGCTTTCACCTTCGAGCCTTCAATCTTCATCCGCTGTTGTTCATCAGCCTCAAACATCTCCTGGTACCTGCGAAGAAAGGAGAAGAATGGGATCAGAAAGAGATGAAATGGGAATTGATTTATGAAAAGTTTCACTGCAAGGAAGGTAAGCCTCAGAGTTAGATCTAAATTTAGAGATTTTTATCATTGTTGGATTTCATGGCAATTGGGGGGTTCAATCGGGATTTCTGAGGGTTAGGGTTCTTAGGGTTCCTCAAAGATAAGGTTTGGGTTTATCCGGAACCCTAAGGCTCATGGGGTTTGTATGAATATAGGGTTAGAACCCTAGATCTGGGGTTGAGTTAAAGATTCTGGTTGAATATCAACCACAATTCTGGGTTTCACGGTGGTTATAGGATGATTCACGGTGTCCAGCACGACCAAGGAGATTTTCGATGGGTTATTGTCTAGAGAGAGGTCAGAGCCTCTCTCTCTCTCTCTCTAATAATTTTGTATGGTGAAGAGAGAAGGCGTAGAGAGAATAACAAGAATCAGAAAATGAAGAATATGAAGAAAATTTGAATATATAACACTCTCTACCATCCCATGCGTAGCCTTACTATACTTCTAAGTCAAACTGCTCATCAACACTGTATGTTCCTTGTATTATTGATTAACGATCCTGACTTAATCTCAGGGGGTCACATGATTAGCATCTGATGATGGTCTCCTCCCTGGCCCACTATAAGACCATGCGTGCACGGGAGCTAACGAATCAAACAAAAATTATCTGAGCCTAGCCCATTTCTAATCGTACCCTCCTTGGTTACTCCATTAACATAGTTCGCATTCCATGCAGATTGGATCAAACAAATTATTTGGGCTCAAGCCCTTACTTGTCACACCCCCAGTCTTGCTGCTACATTCAAAACAACACCTCCACGCCATTGGGCCTAAATCCAATATCTGGATTTAGGGCCTTACTATTCATACCCCCAATAATTTACTAATTAACTATTTTTGCACCCCTTGCGTTTTTAAATAAAATTAATTTATTTTTATAATTTTATTTATTTATTCATTTGATAATTTATTCATTTGATTATTTATTACATTTTTTTTACATATTAATAATTATTGGATATATTCAAATATTTAATATATTTAATTCAATAATCTCTAAAATTGTTTATTTTTTTAATTCAAATTTCTTTTTAAATAATAACTCATTCAAATATTTTAATTGCATTAAAATTATTTTTCTCATGCATTAAAATTATTAATTTTCCTCATATTGCACAGTATATTTGAAAACATCTAACCATCAAATTACTAACAACTTTCTTCTAACTTAATTCAAACTTATATATATTTTCAAAAAGGATTATGGAGATATTTCTCATTAACTGCGAACTTCGTCTAACAACTCAGCAATTTACAGACCCAGATTTGGTTCAAAGAGAATCTGAGATCTTTCCATAATCCATAAAAAACACCAACCAACAACTGTGTAACACGGTGGAAGAACTGACTTGGGATGTTTTGTGTTTGATCGCAATTGTTGCGGATATCAAGAGTCCCCACCGACTTTTCTTTTATCCAATGAAGGAAAGGGTGAAAAGAACATGAAAGACCTTTGAGATTATTTTCTTGAGTTCGGAGGGTAGATTATGAAAAGGGAAGTTGTTAGCACTGTTTTCATCCATAGTTATCTATGGACTCTTAGTTGCTTGCTAGATCACTTACTTTGTTTGAAAATGTGCTTGTGATGTGGATTTTGAAAGTATTTTGAAAACGTTCCTTTGTAATGATTCTTGTCTCTATAAGAGCGCATACAAAGTGTTGTTTGGAAAATAGTTCAAAGAAGTGTTTGGTTTTTGAAAGTGATTTTGAAAAGGTGTCTTTGTAATGGTTCCCATCTCTATAAGAACGCATACAAAGTTTTGTCTTTTGAAAATGTTTCAAAATGAAAGTGTATGTGTATAAAATGTTTTTGCTGTGAACAAGCGAGCAACTAGGAGAAACCTACCTACTTAAAGGTCTTTAGTGTTCTTTTCCTCCTCCTTTAGATGTTTCTATCTTACCATTGATTTGGTAAGAAGATCCATCATTGGATGTAAAGGGACGGGCGTGGGTCATTGTATAGTCATGATAGCAATGTTATGAGATATCTTAGCATTTCTCTTGTGGGACTAAGATCATTTGTAAGGCAACATTCGAAGCGTCATCGAGGGACTATGATCTTGTATTTTGATTGTTTTTGCTAAGACGTATCACATGCATAACATGACCATTCTCTTAAGGCAACAAATGAAGTTAACCCTAGAGATGAAAGTGTGCAAGTGTTTGTATTTCATGCTTGGTTTATCTTGCATTAGGTATTTCTAAGCATTGATTTTATCTTCCCATACAAATCCTAATTACTATCATTTATATGAAAGCGATAAAGTGTGGAAATGTAAATATCCTACACTATTACAATCACTTGGGGATGGGGGTACAAACTTACAAATGGGGATTGCAAGAAATTAAAGTCCTAATTATCTATTACAACCATATTGAAATAATGTACAAGAAATGTAAAATAGACTTGTTTTGTTTTGTTAAGAGAAGAAATAAATTTCTTAAGAAAATATTTTTAGTCTTTTTTGTTTTAAAAGAAATAAAATAAAGCATGTGAATATAAATTATTTTTGGTGTTTTTGATAAATGGAAATAAAGTGGTGATAAAAATAATAAGAGATTAACAGTCAGAATTAACACGTTGCTGAAAGAGGAGAGAGCAGAAGTTCTGACTCAGGCGCACTGCAAATCAGAAAGAAAATGTTAGCAAAAAAGGAAGGTCAGAAGTTCTGGATCCAGACGCACTGACATTCTGAGGTTGCTCGGAGCAAAGGAAAGCCTAGAAGTTCTGATTGCTGAGAGAGTCTAGAAGTTCTGATGCAACTGGAAACCTAGAAGTTCTAGTGTTACTGGAAGGTTAGAAGTTCTGGTTGTTGAAGGAGTCTGGAAATTCTGGTTGTTGAGAGAGTGAGGAGATTATGCTGTTGGGTTAGGATATCTAGAAGTTCTGGTCTAGGAATATTGTTTGGCAGATAATGGGGTAAAAATGTCAATAAATAAACCTAAAAAAGATGCTTCTAGGGCTAGAACCCAGGACCCTTATCACTAATGTCTCATGTGTGCACTTTCAACCATTGGGATGGCTGTACATCCGGTATTAGAAGCAAAAGCATAAACATGTATCACAAAGTAAGTTCTGATGATGAAACTTCATCTCATTCTTCATGTTAGTTAGTGTATCTGCAACTTAGTCATTTCTCAACAAAAATGGAAAATGCAAACATAGCAGTTATGGAAAATTTCATCATGTTTTCAGAAACACAGAGCATCAAAACTGTAAACCATAAGCAAATATGAGTTTTGCTAATCCTAATTCTGCACCCTAATTTCCTCAAGAAGTTCTAATTTGAAATTCTCTCTACTTAGGCAGATAAATGGAATCTATAAATATATACAGAATCAACGCCATGATATCTATATTGTATTTTTGAATAATGCAAGCCTAACAATGTCTAAATAGTGAGACGAAAGTCAGAAGAAACTTACCTTGCTTCTGGAGATTGTTTTGTGAGTGAAAGCCTGGTTCAGATTGCTGTGATGTTCTGGTCAGCTTCCTCGCGTTCTTAGAAAGTTGAAGCAAAACTTTAACTTGAGTTATGGATGGCTGAAATGTTCTGGAGCAATCAAGAAGAAAAGTTTTGGTTTTTTGAAATGGAGATTAGTGATGATTGTGTTACAGTCTGAAAACAGAAGTTGGGGTGGCCTCTATGTGTATATCAGAAACTGTATTGATGATTTGGTCAAGAAGCACTTAAGGAAAATTGGAGTTTGAATGCAAAAATCAGAAACTAGCAGGTTTTGTATTTCTGTTGCAGTTTCGGGTTCTTAGAATTTTCAGCAAGGTTTCCAGGCTTTTTTCTAATGTCTCACCCCTTGATGTTTCCAAACGAAGTTGAACTTATAGGCAAAGAATTTAGAAGCTTGGAGAAATAAAGGGTACAACCATCATAGATTATGGACCGTTGACAAGCATGTTTCAAGGCAAGGTAGGGTGATTAGCAGCTTTAAACACACCTACTCTGAGTTTGTAAGCAGGATTTATGGAGAAGTACATTCAGAGGCAAAAGTAAAGCATGGGCCCAGGCTTTGTAGTAACTTACTGGATTTGATTGTTATATGGTCGGATTCCAGGCTTCACAACAAATTACTGAAGTTAACTGTTATCTGGTTGGATTCCAGGCTTCGCAGAAACTTACTGATTTTAATTGTTATCTGGTCAAATTCCAGGCTTCACAACAAATTCCTGAGAGAATGAAGTTGAACTGTTATTTGGTCGAATTCCAGGTTTCAAAAAAACTTACTGAAGTTAAATGTTATCTGGTCGGATTCCAGGCTTCGCAAAAACTTACTGAATTTGATTGTTATCTGGTCGGTTTCTAGGCTTCACAACAAATTCTAAATTTAATTGTTATCTGGTCGGATTCCAGGCTTCACAACAAATTCCTGAGAGAATGAAGTTGAACTGTTATCTGGTCAAATTCCAGGCTTCAAAACAACTTACTGAAGTTAACTACTATCTGGTTGGATTCCAGGCTTCACAGAAACTTAATGAATTTAATTGTTATCTGGTCGGATTCTAGGCTTCATAATAAATTCCTGAGAGAATGAAGTTGAATTGTTATCAGGTCGAATTCCAGGCTTCAAAACAACTTACTAAAGTTAACTGTTATCTGGTCGGTTTCCAGGCTTCATAGTAACTTACTAAATTTGATTGTTATCTGGTCGATTTCCAGGCTTCACAACATATTCTGAATTTAATTGTTATCTGGTCGGATTCCAGGCTTCACAACAAATTCCTGAGAGAATGAAGTTAAACTATTATCTGGTATAATTCCAGGCTTCAAAACAACTTACTGAAGTTAACTGTTATCTGGTCGGATTCCAGGCTTCGTAGAAACTTACTGAATTTAATTGTTATCTGGTCGGATTCCAAGCTTCACAACAAATTATTGAGAGAATGAAGTTAAACTGTTATCCGGTCGAATTCCAGGCTTCAAAACAACTTATTGAAGTTAACTGTTATCTGGTCGAATTCCAGGCCTCGCAGTAACTTACTAAATTTAATTGTTATCTGGTCGGATTCCAAGCTTCACAACAAATTCCTAAGAGAATGAAGTTGAGCTGTTAACTGGTTGGATTCCAGGCTTTAAAACAACTTACTGAAGTTAACTGTTATCTGGTCGGATTCCAGGCTTCGCACTAACTTGCTGGGGATTGTAGAGCAGACTAATGGGGAAGAGGAGTTGTGGTCCCTTGATTTGTAGTAATCAGAGATGCAGACTCAAGCTGGGGAATCTATAGTTTGTTGGGGAGAAGTTTTCAGAGATTGAAACTCTGGCTGGGGACCACCCTATGAAAAGGATTTTGTGGGGGATTGGTCATTGCCCCAAGTAGCAAGTGTTTGTAGCACTGCCAAGAAATGTTTTCTTAACTGTATACAACCCTTTGTTGGAATTCATGTTTAATTCCCCAAGTGATTTAGATACAGACTTGCCCCTGGTGTATTCAGCATTTCTCAAGAGATTTCTTGGAATCTCGACTTGACAGCCCCAGATGTGTTGGATAGTGACACATCATGCCCCCTTGCTTATAGGAGATCTGTTATTGGAAGTGTCTTCCCACTTGAGGTGTCTTTGTTCATTGAAAGAGTTCTTGTTCACTGGATATTCGTCGTGTGAATTCCCCTGTTGTCAAACAATTAACCATATGCAAACAACGATATTCAAATAATGAAAAGTTCATGCTTGTCTTGAAGTCTTGAAAATGCGTTTTAGCAAGTAAAGAGAATTTCGTAAGAATATGAATTCAACTCAGAATTTGGAGTAAGTATTACAGGAGTCAGGATACCTTTTGTAACAGTATGCTTTCGAACTAACTCATGCTTCAATTAGGACTTTTGAAGGGTTGTAGCATGGTCTGGTTCACGGTTTAAGAAACAAAGGATAAGGCTCAAAGTGTATTTGTACCCGCCCGTTCTTCGTGATGTTCTTCAGCCCTAAACTTAGTTAATTATGCGTTTAACCTCTGTAATGACGTTTTGGTGATGGTTCAGACAAATTAAGTTTGTCGGAAGGAAGTCATTTTTGCAACATTTTTCGTGTTGTCGAGGATCTATAGTGTCCTTTTTTGATTTGTTATCCCGAATTTTTGCCTGACTATTATCGTTTTGAGATTACGGTCAGTGGGATGCCCCACTTTGTTTCTTAAGTCTTCTTCGTAAGTTTTGACTTAAATGGGATTTTCTTTTTGAGAGATAATGTCAGCCTATGTGATAGGAAACCATCACCATCTTTTGATTCCAGAGGAATGTTTTTGATGTCATTCGCTGTATACAAAGTGAAAGTTTGCGACTGAACGCGCATTTGAATTAACTGAGAGACTACCCCCTGGTTTTTATTAAAGGTTTCAATTTGTGTAAAAAGTAAACTCCTACTTCTTTGGCTCAAAGGGGTTGACTAGGGATTATCCTCCTTATAACTCCAAGGTTTAGTAATTGAAACAAACTCCTGTACATCGTCAGCAAGGTCTGTACAAAAGCATACTGTATGAGATTATGGTATTGTTTTCGTCATCCTCCCTCTAAAGGCTTGAAATTTTTAAAACAAGAGTTGAATATCATAAAGGGAGTAAACAACATAGTTTAAATGTAATAAAAACGAATGGATCAATTCAAGACAAACATATGCAATGCATTAATGAAACAGAGTTTGACATTAATAGATAAGTGTTTGAACCACAACAGAAAATTACAACTTGAAAATTCAAATGAACAAAAGCCTTTTTGTCTGAACTTTGTCACTTCAGGTGGTGTGCCTTTGAGGGACAGCAGAAGAATTCGGTCTAACCATCTTGTGTGAACTCCAGCACTGCTTCGTCGATCAAGTCTTGAATCTTATTTTTCAATGCCCAACAACTATTCGTATCATGTCCAGGATTATTGGAATGATATGCACACATTGCATCAGGATGATAGCTAGGAGCAGAGGTACTGGGATTCCGAGGAGGATCCCTTAATGTGACCAAACTCAGCTTCAACAAGTGTTGCAAGACTTGCAATATCGGTACGTTGAGTTTGGTAAACTGTCTAACGGATGGGACCCTGTTGTACCCCAAAATTTGCCCTCCCATATTCATCAAGAAATTGCCAAGTCAGGTCACAAGATTCCCCAAGGGTTGTGCAGCTCAACTGTCTCTTATACAGTCAAAACTAGGGTTTGTGTTCTGATCAAGAAATTGAAGGTTTCAGGGGCCCAATCAAGTCTCATATGCCTACAAAGATGGTCAAGTACCCTCATATCAAGTTTCGAGGCATTCAGCTCAAAATTGCACAGTCAAAACCCTAGATTGCACTACAGTCAACTGTAGGGGCAAAATGGTCATTTGACAGTCAAAAGTTCAAATTTTTGGTCAACATATCATTTTGAAGCCACAAACATCATTTGATCAATGCTTGATCATGATTCTCAAAATTTGGCTCAGAAATCATCAAAGATGCAAAAGTTGCTATATTTGGATAGTTGAAAAAGTCAACTGAAATTGACCAGGGCATAACTTTCACATGGATTATCAGAAAAATTCCATCCAAAGCTCATTTTGAAGAGAAAGACATTTCCTACAATTCATCTTCATGTTCCAAGTCCAAGAAATGCTCTCACAAAAAGTTATCAATTTCAACATTATAGGTCATTTTCAAAAGTCAACAAAAAGGGACTTTAAGTCAAAGGCCATAACTTGAGATTGGTAAATCAAAATGACATGGGACCAAAGGCATTGGTTAGAGGACTCAAAGACCTTTCCAAAATGTCCAAGAACATGTGAAAAGCTTAAAAATTGAGCAAGTTATGCCTTGTGGAAGTTGGGAAATTTTTGGGAATTTTGAAAAGTCAACATTGATGCAAATGATCTAAAAATGCAAATGGGCCCATTTTTCTTCCAAGTTTCTTCATGCCAAGCCTATGCACGACCATTAGGCCCAAAGGGAAGTATTTTCTCATTTTTTAATTATTTATTTGAATTTATATTAATATTAATTCATTTAAATTATTTTAATACATGAAAAATATAAAGCTTGACCTAAAAAATCTTTTTATGCACATTCTAGACTCAAGATTTCGTGCACATCTTAATTAGGCAAGTTTTGGTGTGATTTGAGCTGATTGAACAAAGAATACATGAAAAAGATTCAAAAAAGATTTCATAAAATCAAATATGTAAAACAATGAATGCTTTGGATTTTGTCAAGTTTTGTTGACCTAATATGTTCACTATATGATCAGAATCACAAACCTAATTGCCTGAGACTGAAAGCTGCGCCTCAAGAGCCATTGGAACATTGAAATTTTTCCATAAAAACTCAAATCTGAAATCAACCTTGGAGGACGATTGAAGCCCTAAGTCTTATTCCAATAACTTCCTTGACTAATTCTGAACGTGTATCAATCACCAACTACAACCAAAGCCCCAGGAATTGGTAGTTAGAACTCAAACTGTACCAAGAAATTTTTGAAATCGTATAGCATGATTCCAGCATCTTTTTGCATTTTTCTTTATTGATTCATGCTCATAATGATGTTTCTAAGCTGACCAATGCGTTTGATTGTTTTTTTTGTGCCATATATACGTTCTTACCATGTTCACTTCCTAGGGTTTTCAGAGTTCAAATTTGGGGTTTTTACAATGAAGCAAAATTAGGAGTTGAGGTTAAGACCATTGCAATCAGCGTGTTCCAACGAACAAGAAACATATCTCGCGATGAATTTATGATCCACATAGCTCTAATCGCTATTTTTCAATAGACCCCTTTCTGCAACGCGTTGAAAACCGTTGCCTATATGTTTTATTTACAGGGACGACGAAGACGAAGACGTCGTGTCAATTGGTGATAGGTCCATTCGAATTTCGCGCGTTTTCGTGCAACTAACCCACTTTTCCCTTTTTATTAATTGCTGTTTATGTATATATTAAATATGTTAATTGGCACGGTTGGTTGGGGAAAACGCTTGCAATGTCCAAGACCTGGGTTCGAGTCCCAGGTCTGTATATATTTCATATTATTTTTCAATGCCAGTTCCCATGCAGCACAAGCCCTGAAGCGCATCGTGTGTCCACCAAATCCAAGCGTACACGCGCCCGGGGGATTCCAATCAAAGGCAAGGATTAAAGAGCACCAAGCACCATGGTCAACGCGTTAGCACATGATCCAGAAAAGTCAATAAGATTCAAAGCTAAATGGGCCAGGCCATTCCAAGCAACACCTCCTAATTGGGACTGAAGCCCCCTGGTTTGCATTTTTCCTCTTTTTCTTCTTACATTTATTTTTGTTATTTCATTTATTTTGTTATCTTAATTTAATTAATTTATTTTTTCTACAAAATACAAAAACATTATAAAAATCATAAAAGACCAAAAAATAATAAATATTTTTATTGTAACTATTTTCATAAATAAATTAACATGTAAATAAATTAGGTTTAATTTTTATTCTTCTTACTTTCTTTTTTAATAATATTTATTTTATTTATTTTCTATAATTAAATTTTATATGTAAATAAACTTAGTTTTAATTAGGTTATAATTTCATTCTTTTTAACAATTAAAAATCCAAAATATAGAATTAGGTTAATTAGCAATTTTGATTCCTTTTCATATTTTGCCCTTTTTTTCCACAGTAATAATTATTTATTTATTAATTTTTTATAATTAAATTTGTACATAAATAAATTAGATTTAAATTAGGTCAAATTTCAATATTTTTGCAATAAACTTAAAAAACATTAGAACTAGGGTTTAGCATCTCATTTTAATTTTAATTAATTTTTCTTTTTCTCCTTAAATCTTAAAAAAAACATAAAATACCAAAAAAACATTTAATCTTTAATTCCAATTAATTCATCAACTTTAATTTTTTGCAAAAAGGTCCAACGCCCATTGTTTTTAATTATTTTATTTTGCGCATTTATTTTATGTCATTTATTATAATTTTGTATCTCTCCCAAAGCACTGTAATTTAAATTTCTCGCACTTTTATTTATTCGCTTTATTAATTTTTCAGTCAAATCGGGTCCGGTTTAATTTTGGCGATGTGGACCCGCGCCATTTGTAATAGCTGTAGATTTATTTTTCCGCAAACTTTATAACTGTTAAAAAGCATGCAAGAATGAATGGCCCTAATTAAAATCAAGCGTAGATCACAAATAAACATGACAAGACAAGTAACTGAAACATGACACACAATTCGCACACACCACCCCTAGGGTACGCCTCACTGTTGCCTTTCGAAAGGTGATCGTCGAGTAGAGGATGTCTTAGTAAGTCCTCATGATCCGGGAACCTGACATGAGGGTAGCTTCTAAGGTGTCTTCCCATTGCTCTGGTGATCACCATGTCCCTAAACTCGAATTGACCCGAACACCTCCAACGGTGGTGCTACCTACCTCTCAATGGTGGGATGGCACTACTTTAAAGGACATTTACACAGACGAATTCCTTAGGGTAGGTAGGTTCTCAAGGATACTTGCTCTAATCTCAAAACAAACTCAAAAAGACTTTTCACACCAACACTTTTCAAAAGCTTTCAAAACAAACTTTTCAAACACTCTGACGTACGAGTCGATCTGAAATTTTTCAAAGAAACTTTTTTAAACCCACATTGAAAAGCAAGCAAACAATTTTGAAAACACATTGAGCAAGTATCTAAGAGCCCATGGATAACCATGGATAGAAAGGGTGCTAATACCTTCCCTTTCTATAACCTACCTCCCGAACCGAGAGCGATCTCTTTAAAGGAATTTTTCTGTGCTTTTGTCCTTTCCAATTGGAGAAAATAAAAGACGGTGGCGACTCTTGCTTCCGCGACATTTCGCGAACCAGCGTTAAACAGTCAGTTCCAGATCCACCGATCACAGAACTGGCGACTCTGCTGGGGATTATCTTATAAAGTGAGGTGTACCTTAGGGCTAGTTCATAACTGTGTTTTCAATTGTATTGATTTGCTTGCTTTACTATTATGGGTTGCATCGGAGTTACATAGATCCTAACCCGGATCTGGGGATACCCTATTTAGGTAGCATAAGCTGTGAGGGACCTGTCCGGCGTATACCGACATGGGTGAAGCAGTGGCTACGTTGGTGTGGCGCCTTGGTCTGTACCGATATCCCTCGTGTTGAAACGAGGAGAATATGGGTCTTCCAAGGAGTCATTAAGCACCAACAGACCTTAGAACCTTAAATGACCCAACTTGGCCAATAGAAACAGTAGCAGTATGCTACGCCCATTGAGGCTAAACTCTCGTGATGGTTCTGGCCGCAAGAAAAGATTACGATGCTGGAGTTATGACCGATTGAGGGTAGTCAGTGATATTGGGATCCTCTAGAACCCGGTTACTTCTGATAGGACAGGTCTTAACCAACAAACTGAAAGAGGGTACTACCCAGACCTCATGCTGGCCTAAACCTTAAGGGTTCTCTTTGTGACTTGTGTGCCTTTGTACTTGCCTACTTGCGTACTTGTTGCCTGACACTTGTTTCTTGCAGGTCTTGTTTATAGTCCTTAATGGGGACTCATAACAGGGTACTAAATTTCTTGCAGGGTTGTTTATAGTCCTTAACTAGGACTCATGACAAGGTTTACCAAATTTCTTGCAGGTTTTGTTTATAGTCCTTAACGGGGACTCATAACAGGGTTTACTAGATATCTTGCAGGTTTTGTTTATAGTCCTTAATTGGGACTCATAACAAAGTATACTGAATTTCTTGCAGGGTCTGTTTGTAGTCCTTGATAAGGGCTCATAACATGGTCTACCTATATCACCCCATGCATAGCATGACATCATACCATTGCATACATCCTAACCCATTTCAAGGATCTCAAGGGCTTGTGATGCAGGTCATGATAAATCAAACATCTAGCCAGGGGCAAAGAGGATTTATTTTCCTCTAGCCAAGGGTGTCAGGGGCTATGACCCACTGGATATGGTGAGCCTTTGACCCTTGAAGAAGGGCTCTCTACAACAGGAGGTTCCTTCAATCAAGTTGCCAGTTTCCAACTCTAACAAGTCTCTCTGTTTACCCCGCGAGGTCCTTGAAAACATTGCATGCATATCATACATCTCATTGCATTGCAGGTATCCCTTTGACAGGTTGCTTACCCTTCTCCGCTGTTTATTTCAGCCGCTCGTCATGAATCCTGAATCACCAGCCGAGCAGACTATCAAGGATCTCCAGGCTCAGAACGCCCAGTTCCAAGAGCTGATCATGAATCTGACCCAGGGGCAACAAGACCTGAAGGCTCTGCTTCTGAAGAAGGACAAGAAGAAGAAGAGGACTGTCTTGTGCAGCCCTAGACGCAGATCTGGGAATACACCGCAAATTGAAACTGAGAGGACAACCCCATCTGTGGGAAAAAGCAGTCATCCAGAGGAAAGGGTGCCCAGTCCAGTGGTCTCTGACAATGAAACAGATTTCGACGACGAACAATACCCTCCGGCTGAGGACAAGTACAAACAGTTGGAGGATAGGTTGAAGGCTATGGAGGTTCAACAGGTACCTGGGCTGGATTTCGGAGATCTGGGTTTGTCAACTGGCGTGGTTATTCCTCGGAAGTTCAAAGTACCACCCTTCTCTAAGTATGACGGGGCGTCTTGTCCCAAGCTGCATCTAAGGTCCTATGTTCGGAAGATCCAACCATATACGGTGGACAAAAACTTGTGGATCCACTTCTTCCAGGAAAGTCTTTCAAGGACTCACCTCGAATGGTTCTATCAACTGGATGGGACCAAAGTTCGTAACTGGGAGGAGTTGGCTACTGCTTTCTACAAGCAGTATCAATATAATGCCGACCTTGCTCCTACGCGTACCCAACTCCAGGGTATGTCGTTAGGATCAAGTGAAGGTTTTAGGGAGTACGCTCAGAAATGGAGGGATCTTGCTGGAAGGGTACAACCACCTCTGACTGATCGGGAACTTGTGGACATGTTCTTGGGGACCTTGTCTGGTCCATTTTATAACCACCTGATTGGGAATTCATCTGCTGGATTCACAGATCTTATCTTGACTGGAGAGCGAATAGAAGCTGGTATCCGGTCTGGGAAAATTCAAGAGGCTGCACCTGCTGATAAAAAGCCTCATCATGGAAAGAAAGAATCCAATGCCGTGCACGGTAAAAAGAGCCGTCATGAGGCAGGGGCAATCCAAATCTCCAATCCTGGGCCTGCTCAACAAGGACAGGGGCAGCAGCGCAAGGAGAAACGACAGTATACCAAACTCAACATGTCGCTGGATCAAGCACTGCAACAACTGTTGAAGACAGGGCTGATCACCTTAAGGGCTCCTCTTCGGAATCCGAACACTTCTGCTCCCAACTATCATCCCAATGACAGGTGCACATATCATTCAGATAGCCCGGGGCATACTACAGACAATTGCTGGCCTCTCAAGAATAAGATTCAAGACATGATCGACGCCGGGGAGATTCAGTTTGAAGTGTCTGAGACTCCGAACATAATCACTGCTCCGTTGCCCAATCATTGAAGACCTTTTGTTTATTTGAATTTTTGAGTTGTATTTTTCTTTGCTTATACAAACAATTAATGTCATAGCAAACTCTTTTATTCTATCAATGCATCGCATATGTCTGTTTTGGGGAATTAATACAATTATTTTTGTTATATTCTTTTCATATTTTTTCTGATGTCAACTCTCGGTTAATAACTCTGAGCCTCTTGAGGGAGGATGACGAAAACGATACCACTATCTTTACAGTATGCTTTTGAACAGACCCCGCTGATGAGGTACAGGCATTGTTTCAAATCCTAAACACTGGAGTTATAAGGAAGATAATCCCTCGTCAACCCCTTCGAGCCAAAGAAGTAGGAGTTTTATTTTCGAAAATCAAAACCCTTAATCATAACCTGGGGCAGGGTAGGCTTCTCAGTTGATCCAAGTGCACAATGAATGGCACCAAATGAGTTAGTGATGGTTCAGAACAATCATAAGGACAGGCAGTTGTTATCAACAAAAAAAAAATCATAAATGAAAAGCCCAAAAAGTCTAAACCTACAAAGGGGACTTATGAAACTGGGGCATCCCGCTGACTGTAATTCCAAAAAGGAAACAGTTCAGGCAAAAAATAGGGATAACAAAAAAAAGAGGTCTCACAAACCCTCAACAAAAACAAAGAAGGACTGCCTATTCAAAATAAGCTATCAACATCTGAGCCATCACCGGAAAATCAGAGCAAAGACTCAAACAAGGTCTAACGTATGATCAACTGAGTTTAGGTTTGGAGAACATCACGAAGAGTGGGTGGGTACAAATAATTTGAGCCTTTATCCTTTGTTTCTTAAACCGTGAACCAGGCCACGTTATAACCCTCAAAAGTCCTAGCTGAAGCATGGTTTAGTTCGAAAGCATACTGTTACGAAAGGTATCCTGACTCCTTAAGGCTACGGTAAATACGGAGTTTGACATCACGTTTTACAAACATTCACTTGTTTTATGAAAAGATGCATTTTCAAAAAATCTTCAAGACAGACATAGGCTTTGCATTTTTAACATAACTTTGTTTGCATATGACTTCTTGTTTGAACAGCAGGGAAATTCGCACAATGAAAGTCTGGTGAACAAGAGTATCTCCAATCAAGGGGCATGATATGATCATGGTCTATTATCTGGGGCAGTCCAATCAAGATTCGGAGAATCTCTCAAAGGCCAAAAAGCCTGGGGCAAATCTCTGCCTGAGTCACTTGGGGCACTCCAGCAACGAATCTTGCACGATCAGACACCTTCTGGTAACATGGCAACACAAACAGCCAGGGGCACCCCCCTGCATTCTAAGAGCGTGGGCATAGTAAAAAAAATACTACGCAAAATCAAAGACCCGCTAGGTTGACGTACCTAGGCAAAAATAAGGGCTTCCCGGCGAACCAAAAGGGTTCGGGCAAAATGAAGGGATGAAATGAAAAAAATACACCCGGCAAGTCGAAAACCTGAAAGGGCGGCTTGAGCAAAAATGGGTATCCCGGTGGACTGAAAACCCGAAAAGGCGGTCCAGGAAAAAGTTAGGGATTAAAGCGTACGACTATGTCCTGCCATCTGTCTACCAGAAGAAGGTTTGTCCATCAACAACTATCAGCACCCCACAAGAAACAGGGGCAATAATGGGTGGTCTGAGCAGTCTGAGTGTTCTATCCTCCAAGGTATCAGGGTAGGTCCTGTTGAAGAACGTAACCAATACAGTTCAATACCTCCCCAAAAGAGTCCAATCCAGTTTCCCAAGGAAAGTTGGAATCCACATATCCCCAGGCAGTAAGCTCATCCCCAGTAAATTCTGGAAGCTTCCCCTCGCAGAGCACGAACGCGTCGCCCGGTTTTATTTAAAGAGTTATTTCCTTAACAGGATGTAACTGGGTTATCCTCAGCCAAAAGCCACGGAAAGATCGTCGTTGACACAGTCTTCCTATCCCCAGCGAAGTCCATTCATACTTCCAATACAGCAAGGTATCCTCAGCGAGTCATCCTCAACAATTCAGCAAAATCATCCCCCACAGAGTATTTCTTCCCAGCATGGTCGCTAGAATATCTTTTTCTCCCCGCAGAATCCTCCATTCGCCAAGTTTATTCCCCAACGGAGTTACCTTCGTCTATTGGAATTCTTGCAACTATTCTTCAACAATCAGCCCAGGATACGACTTCCCGGCACCCGTCAAGGATTTATTTTCTTAGACAAACACACATTCATAAAACGTCACATACATCATTATAGCATGCATATGCTTCATACTACATGAATCTCATTAATTTTGAAGACATACAGTTCATGCATCATGATTTTGCATACAATTATGTCTTGCCTTTTCAGGAAAAAGATCAATACAAATGACTACTACCAAACTATCGCAATTCTGTCTAGATATAGTTTCAGATATGATCCAGCGATGGTGACGTTCTGATGCTGCTTCCAGATTCCCTTCTAGATATAGTTTCAGATGTAAACCCAGCGATGGTGACGTTCTGATGCTGCTTCCAGATTTCCTTCTCGATATAGTTTCAGATATGATCCAGACATGGTGACGTTCTGATGCTGCTTCCAGAATTCCTTCTAGATATAGTTTCAGATGTAAACCCAGCGATGGTGACGTTCTGATGCTGCTTCCAGATTCCCTTCTAGATATAGTTTCAGATGTAAACCCAACGATGGTGACGTTCTGATACTGCTTCCAGAATTCCTTCTAGATATAGTTTCAGATGTAAACCCAGCGATGGTGACGTTCTGATACTGCTTCCAGATTTCCTTCTAGATATAGTTTCAGATGTAAACCCAGCGATGGTGACGTTCTGATACTGCTTCCAGAATTCCTTCTAGATATAGTTTCAGATGTAAACCCAGCGATGGTGACGTTCTGATACTGCTTCCAGATTTCCTTCTAGATATAGTTTCAGATGTAAACCCAGCGATGGTGACGTTCTGATACTGCTTCCAAAATTCCTTCTAGATATAGTTTCAGATGTAAACCCAGCGATGGTGACGTTCTGATACTGCTTCCAGATTTCCTTCCAGATATAGTTTCAGATGTAAACCAGATATGGTGACGTTCTGATACTGCTTCCAGAAGTCCTTTCTAGATGTTTCCCTCTCCGACGATGAGTGTGAGGTGATATTCTCCTATGGTTCCCTCTCCAACGGTGTGTGAGGTAGTAATCCCTTTTCTAGATGTTTCCCTCTCCGGCGATGAGTGTGAGGTGATATTCTCCTATGGTTCCCTCTCCAACGTTGTGTGAGGTGGTAAGCCCTTTTCGGATGTTTCCCTCTCCGACGATGAGTGTGAGGTGATCATTCCTTTCAAATTATAATTGGCTATGGTTCTCTGCCCAATACTGCGAAGATAATAATTCCCATCAAGATTTTTCTCAACGAGCGCTGTTGAGATTAAAGTCACCCAAGGTTCTCTTATCATTCATGCTAAGGCAGTAACCATACCTGGTTCATTCATCAGCGTTTGAAGCTCCAGATTCAGCTCCTGTAACCAGTCAGGACACATCTGCACCAAGCATCTAAAATCAGCTCCTGCAACGTGTCAGGTACTCATTTTATGTTTTGCAGGTATGCAGGTTCTCGCGAAGGAATCTCTTACGCGATCAACATCCAGATGGCACCTATAAGCCCATCACCCTATCCAGCAATCTCCAAATGGCATCTATAAGCCCATTCCCCCCATCACAATGCCACCATGTGAGCGCAAATTTCTGGGCACTCTAGTGTCCAATCATCTTTTACCCTCGGATTACGAAAGGCGCGTCTGCCAATCTGCATCCTCAGGTCTAAGAAGATTGAACAGGGGCAACTGTTGTACCCCAAAATTTGCCCTCCCATATTCATCAAGAAATTGCCAAGTCAGGTCACAAGATTCCCCAAGGGTTGTGCAGCTCAACTGTCTCTTATACAGTCAAAACTAGGGTTTGTGTTCTGATCAAGAAATTGAAGGTTTCAGGGGCCCAATCAAGTCTCATATGCCTACAAAGATGGTCAAGTACCCTCATATCAAGTTTCGAGGCATTCAGCTCAAAATTGCACAGTCAAAACCCTAGATTGCACTACAGTCAACTGTAGGGGCAAAATGGTCATTTGACAGTCAAAAGTTCAAATTTTTGGTCAACATATCATTTTGAAGCCACAAACATCATTTGATCAATGCTTGATCATGATTCTCAAAATTTGGCTCAGAAATCATCAAAGATGCAAAAGTTGCTATATTTGGATAGTTGAAAAAGTCAACTGAAATTGACCAGGGCATAACTTTCACATGGATTATCAGAAAAATTCCATCCAAAGCTCATTTTGAAGAGAAAGACATTTCCTACAATTCATCTTCATGTTCCAAGTCCAAGAAATGCTCTCACAAAAAGTTATCAATTTCAACATTATAGGTCATTTTCAAAAGTCAACAAAAAGGGACTTTAAGTCAAAGGCCATAACTTGAGATTGGTAAATCAAAATGACATGGGACCAAAGGCATTGGTTAGAGGACTCAAAGACCTTTCCAAAATGTCCATGAACATGTGAAAAGCTTAAAAATTGAGAAAGTTATGCCTTGTGGAAGTTGGGAAATTTTTGGGAATTTTGAAAAGTCAACATTGATGCAAATGATCTAAAAATGCAAATGGGCCCATTTTTCTTCCAAGTTTCTTCATGCCAAGCCTATGCACGACCATTAGGCCCAAAGGGAAGTATTTTCTCATTTTTTAATTATTTATTTGAATTTATATTAATATTAATTCATTTAAATTATTTTAATACATGAAAAATATAAAGCTTGACCTAAAAAATCTTTTTATGCACATTCTAGACTCAAGATTTCGTGCACATCTTAATTAGGCAAGTTTTGGTGTGATTTGAGCTGATTGAACAAAGAATACATGAAAAAGATTCAAAAAAGATTTCATAAAATCAAATATGTAAAACAATGAATGCTTTGGATTTTGTCAAGTTTTGTTGACCTAATATGTTCACTATATGATCAGAATCACAAACCTAATTGCCTGAGACTGAAAGCTGCGCCTCAAGAGCCATTGGAACATTGAAATTTTTCCATAAAAACTCAAATCTGAAATCAACCTTGGAGGACGATTGAAGCCCTAAGTCTTATTCCAATAACTTCCTTGACTAATTCTGAACGTGTATCAATCACCAACTACAACCAAAGCCCCAGGAATTGGTAGTTAGAACTCAAACTGTACCAAGAAATTTTTGAAATCGTATAGCATGATTCCAGCATCTTTTTGCATTTTTCTTTATTGATTCATGCTCATAATGATGTTTCTAAGCTGACCAATGCGTTTGATTGTTTTTTTTGTGCCATATATACGTTCTTACCATGTTCACTTCCTAGGGTTTTCAGAGTTCAAATTTGGGGTTTTTACAATGAAGCAAAATTAGGAGTTGAGGTTAAGACCATTGCAATCAGCGTGTTCCAACGAACAAGAAACATATCTCGCGATGAATTTATGATCCACATAGCTCTAATCGCTATTTTTCAATAGACCCCTTTCTGCAACGCGTTGAAAACCGTTGCCTATATGTTTTATTTACAGGGACGACGAAGACGAAGACGTCGTGTCAATTGGTGATAGGTCCATTCGAATTTCGCGCGTTTTCGTGCAACTAACCCACTTTTCCCTTTTTATTAATTGCTGTTTATGTATATATTAAATATGTTAATTGGCACGGTTGGTTGGGGAAAACGCTTGCAATGTCCAAGACCTGGGTTCGAGTCCCAGGTCTGTATATATTTCATATTATTTTTCAATGCCAGTTCCCATGCAGCACAAGCCCTGAAGCGCATCGTGTGTCCACCAAATCCAAGCGTACACGCGCCCGGGGGATTCCAATCAAAGGCAAGGATTAAAGAGCACCAAGCACCATGGTCAACGCGTTAGCACATGATCCAGAAAAGTCAATAAGATTCAAAGCTAAATGGGCCAGGCCATTCCAAGCAACACCTCCTAATTGGGACTGAAGCCCCCTGGTTTGCATTTTTCCTCTTTTTCTTCTTACATTTATTTTTGTTATTTCATTTATTTTGTTATCTTAATTTAATTAATTTATTTTTTCTACAAAATACAAAAACATTATAAAAATCATAAAAGACCAAAAAATAATAAATATTTTTATTGTAACTATTTTCATAAATAAATTAACATGTAAATAAATTAGGTTTAATTTTTATTCTTCTTACTTTCTTTTTTAATAATATTTATTTTATTTATTTTCTATAATTAAATTTTATATGTAAATAAACTTAGTTTTAATTAGGTTATAATTTCATTCTTTTTAACAATTAAAAATCCCAAATATAGAATTAGGTTAATTAGCAATTTTGATTCCTTTTCATATTTTGCCCTTTTTTTCCACAGTAATAATTATTTATTTATTAATTTTTTATAATTAAATTTGTACATAAATAAATTAGATTTAAATTAGGTCAAATTTCAATATTTTTGCAATAAACTTAAAAAACATTAGAACTAGGGTTTAGCATCTCATTTTAATTTTAATTAATTTTTCTTTTTCTCCTTAAATCTTAAAAAAAACATAAAATACCAAAAAAACATTTAATCTTTAATTCCAATTAATTCATCAACTTTAATTTTTTGCAAAAAGGTCCAACGCCCATTGTTTTTAATTATTTTATTTTGCGCATTTATTTTATGTCATTTATTATAATTTTGTATCTCTCCCAAAGCACTGTAATTTAAATTTCTCGCACTTTTATTTATTTGCTTTATTAATTTTTCAGTCAAATCGGGTCCGGTTTAATTTTGGCGATGTGGACCCGCGCCATTTGTAATAGCTGTAGATTTATTTTTCCGCAAACTTTATAACTGTTAAAAAGCATGCAAGAATGAATGGCCCTAATTAAAATCAAGCGTAGATCACAAATAAACATGACAAGACAAGTAACTGAAACATGACACACAATTCGCACACACCACCCCTAGGGTACGCCTCACTGTTGCCTTTCGAAAGGTGATCGTCGAGTAGAGGATGTCTTAGTAAGTCCTCATGATCCGGGAACCTGGCATGAGGGTAGCTTCTAAGGTGTCTTCCCATTGCTCTGGTGATCACCATGTCCCTAAACTCGAATTGACCCGAACACCTCCAACGGTGGTGCTACCTACCTCTCAATGGTGGGATGGCACTACTTTAAAGGACATTTACACAGACGAATTCCTTAGGGTAGGTAGGTTCTCAAGGATACTTGCTCTAATCTCAAAACAAACTCAAAAAGACTTTTCACACCAACACTTTTCAAAAGCTTTCAAAACAAACTTTTCAAACAATCTGACGTACGAGTCGATCTGAAATTTTTCAAAGAAACTTTTTTAAACCCACATTGAAAAGCAAGCAAACAATTTTGAAAACACATTGAGCAAGTATCTAAGAGCCCATGGATAACCATGGATAGAAAGGGTGCTAATACCTTCCCTTTCTATAACCTACCTCCCGAACCGAGAGCGATCTCTTTAAAGGAATTTTTCTGTGCTTTTGTCCTTTCCAATTGGAGAAAATAAAAGACGGTGGCGACTCTTGCTTCCGCGACATTTCGCGAACCAGCGTTAAACAGTCAGTTCCAGATCCACCGATCACAGACCCGTTTACCCTGTCCTTGTTGACGAGGTGGTTGTTGGGCCCGTGACGTAGCGGTAATTTGGAGAGATCTATTCTCCCTTGAACTGGCTTTTTGTCTCATGGGAGGCTGAGTAGCGACTTGATCCCCAACTCTAGCTGTTTGCCCCATTTGGTTGCATCTGTCTTGATGAAGTTTGTTGACGAGGGTCCTTAGCTCTTCTTGTCCCTGAGCTAAGTTTTGGATAAGAGCCATCTGGACCACCAGTTGTCCCATAATCTAGACTTTCAATATGGCTATCTCAGTTTGTAGTCGCTCTAACTGGTCATCCTGATTACCCTCAGGATTCCTCGTGATCATGCCCCTAGTGAGGAGCGCCTTCACCTCTTCTTGCCCCTTGGATAGGTTCAAGAACATTTCCTAAAGTTATGCATTTTGAGCCTGGATGTCCTTGATAGTCTGTTCTAGAGCCATATCTACTGAAATAAACAATAAGAAGATAAGGAGACCTGTAGGGAGAAACCTGTCATGACATGATGTATGGTATGTGGATGCATGTTTTCAAGGATCTCGCAGGGTAAACACAAGAAGATGTTAGAAGTTGAATTTTGATCAACGACCTTGATTTTAGAACTTCGTATCAGTGGATGTCCTTCCACGAGAATCAAGCTCACCATGTCAAGTGGGTTATAGCCCTTGACTCACGTTATCATGCTTTGGTCTTGACGACATTTGGTTAGAGGAAAATAAATCCTCTTGCCCCTTGATAGACGTCTGGTTCTCATGACCCTGCATCATAAGCCTTTGAGATCCTTGAAATAGTTATTGAAAATGCTATGGTATAATGTTATGATGTTATGTACAAGTATGCAAAGCAAGCAAGTTGTTATGTACAAATAGTCATATACACACAAAGCAAATAAGTCCTTAGGTTTAGGCTTACATGGAGTTTGTAGGTAAGTGCCCTCTTGAAGTTTGGTTGGCTCAACCTGTCCTAGCAATAGTAACCAGGTTCTAAGGGATCCCAATATCACCGACCTTTCTTTTAGGTATTGTCTCAGCACAATCAATCTTTTCTTGTGGTCGAGATATCCCAAAAGTCTGATCTCAATGAGTGTAGTATCTAGTATCAACCAATTTTCAGTTTCCACCAAACCGACTATCTCACCATTCATATTTCTCAAAACATTGTAAGAAAAATCTCCAAGTTGCTCAAGTTTGCTCAAGAGTGGGTCAGACAAATCATCTCCTAAGGCAGTCAACCCCAAGTTAGGGTTTTATGTTGCATCAAGACCCTTGAGTCCAAATGACCTCAAGTGTTACCCAATGTCCTAATATGTTCTCAAGGTCAACCATGTCAAATTTCAAGCCTTGCAGAGGAAGTTTGCTCAGTCAATTGCTCAAAGGTCCAAAAATCGACTATGCTAGGGCAAAAGTCAATTGTGACCCAAATACAGTCAAACTTCAAGATTTTTTGCTAACATTATCATTTTGAAGGATATTTCATCATTTGATCAAGGGTTGATCATGATTCATCAAGGATTGCTCAAAATTCACCAGGCCTCAAAAGTTGCTAAATTAGGGTTTTGTAGGAAAAGTCAACTCAACTTTGACCAAGCATAACATTCTCATACTTTATGATAAATGGCCCATCCAAAGCTCATTTTGAAGAGGATCCAATTTCCTACAATCCATATTCATACCCCAAGATCAGAAAATGCACTCACAAGAAGTTATAAATTTGGACATTATAGGTCATTTTTGAAAGTCAACAAAAACACCTTTTTTTCCAAAGCTTATAACTTGAGAATGGAATATCAAAATGCGATCAGGCCAAAAGGGTTGGTTATATGACATCTCAAGATTTCTAAAAAGTCCAAGAACACTCCCAAAAGTTCAAAATTGAAGAAGTTATGCATTGTTGAAGTTGGGCATTTTTGCAAAATTGCCAAAAGTAAACTATCCCCAAAACTTCAAATTTTGTCAAATGGGCCCATTCTTTTCCACTTGATTTGGACCTGCCTCATTGCACACGTGTCTTAGATTCAGCCTTGTGTCCATTTATCAATTTTATTATTTTATTTGATTTTTTATTGAATTATTTCATTTTAAATCAAATTAAATCAAATAAAATCCCAAAACTTGATTACATGAGATCTTTTGCTATTTTCAGGATTTAATCATCATCATGGTCAGCATCAAATTCGTATCTCATCATATCATGTACCAAAAGATGGATTTTTGACAAATTAGGCAAGCTTTCAATGGTGGATCAAATCAAATCCCATGGCATTGATGTGCAAAGATTCAAAGCATAATTCTTGACCTAATACATTCCATGACACATATAGAAGGCAAAGGCACAAAATTGACGGCTAGAGGCTGCAAGAACACTGAAAACAAAACTTGGAAAAAGTGGTGAAAAGTGCAAAACTAAAATCACACTTAGAGGCAATTTCAGAAGCAAAGCTTGACACCAATCAATTGCTGGAGGTTCACTGAGTTAGAACCAATCCCTAGCAAGCTCCCATACACGCTCAAAAGCTCTGTAAGTATCTCAAAAAACCGCTCTTCTTTTGAATTTGCAAAACTTAATTCTTGCATCTTTTGTATAAACTATTTGCATATTCATGATCCTCATCAAGTTTCCAAACTTTATGCATTAGCCAATTGCGTTTTTCTGGCCTAGATGAAGAACCCCCATAGCTAGGGTTCTTCGTTTGTGTTTTAGGGTTTTCTTTTTCAGGAGAAATCAAGACTCAAGAAGGGCATGAGGTTAATCAGGAATCCCAGACGAACTCAACCATGTGCTTGGAATTGATTTTCATGGACTGGGATGGATTTTAGAGTGAGCATACGCATTTAGCTGTGGATCTAAATCCGCAGGTAGAGTTACAGGGTTTGAAGGTCAGGGACGACAAACGTGTCTCCCTCTGATTGGCCTGATTCAAACACGCGCGCCTTTTTTTTTATTTTTCTGGCATATTAATTCATTATCTCATATTATTATTCTTGCTTAATACATTAACAATTGAAACGCATTGGCTAAGTGGTAAACGTGTGCATCAAAACACCTATAGGACATGGGTTCGAATCCCAGGTTCCCCATGTTATTTGTTATATTTTTCCTTCAGGTAATCCAGTGCAAAGCTAGACGTGGAGCTCATCATGTGTCCTAACTCAATCAAGCGCCAGATGGCCCAAGGCCAAATCTGGTGATCCAGGATGATGGTCCACCATGGGACCAAGTCAAAAAGCGCACATGGAATCCAAAAAGTCCACCAGGCCAGCGTGTTATTGGGCCTTGGAATTGATATTCAGACCTCCAAATCAGGCTCAAACCTCTTCCCTTTGCTATTTTGTTTATTTTGTTTTAATTGTTATTTTATTATTTTCCTTTAATTACTAACCAATCAAATCTTTTTCTTTTATAAAATTAAAACCAACAAATATTTTCTTTATTAAATTAAAATTCAGTATTTTAATTTTTATTAACAAATATTAATTTAATTAATTTAGGCCATTAATTAGGAATAACTTTAATATATTTTTCAATAATTAAAATCAATTAGACTTAATTAGGTTTTATTAACATTGATCACTTTTTATTTTTCTTTCTTAAAATACCAAAAACCCAAAAATATTTTCATTAATTAATTTATTTATTAATTTAATAATTAACTTAGTTTAATTTCTTTCTTAATTCAAAAATAACCAAAAAAAATCTTTTCTTTAATAATTAAAGGGTCAAAACCCTAGAACTTGCGCCCAATTTAATTTCCCGCACGCGATCCATTTTATTCAATATTGTATTTGTTCCCAGAATGTAATAACTTAATAGGACTTTAATTATTTTTATTGCTTTATTTATTTTCCGCATTTAAATTTCAAAGGGTTGCTTTTGGCGATGTAAATACCCGACGCCTTGTAATTTAATTTCCGCAATTTATTTTCCGCAATTTATAAACTGTTAGATGTTTGATAATAGGGACGCATGACAAGAATGAATGTTTAACCTAAAATCAACATAGATAATCATTGACATGTACAAAGATAAATATAACCGAAAACGACACACTCGCACATGCGCACTCTTAGGGTACACCCCACTTGGTTGCCTTCGTACGTGGTCATTGAGTATAGGTAGTTTTAGAGGTCATCCTCTTGTCCAAATATCATAGTCGCCTCAAAATGGTTGCCTCGGATATTGTTGCCTCAAACAAATGATCTAAGACATTAGGGTTACCGCTAAGGAATCTTAACATTGCTTTAGTGACCGCATGTCCCTTATTCGAATTGACCCTTAAACTCCAACGACGGTGCTACCTACTCATCAATAGTGGGATAGCATTGTCTAAAGGACATTAGCATAGAACGATTCCTTTTTCGAGTAGGTAGATGGTTCTTAAGTACTTGCTCTTTCAAAAAACAAAATCTTTTTCACACTTACACCTTTCAAACAAAAACTTTTTTCAAACCCACAAGCACAAAGAAAACAAATTTTGAAAACAATATGAGCAAGTACCTAAGAGCCCGTGGATAACCACGGATAGAAAGGGTGCTAACACCTTCCCTTTCTATAATCTACTCCCCGAACCCGAGAAATATCTCGAAAAAGGAATTTTTCTGTGCTTTTTTCCTTTCCTTGTTGGATAAAATAAAATTCGTTGGCGACTCTTGCTTACCGCGACATTTTGCGAAAACAAACGCAAAATGCAAACCAGCATTTCAAAAAACAGTCAGTTCTTTCCCACCGTATCACAGAACTGGCGACTCTGCTGGGGATGATCCTTTATAAGTGGGGTGTACCTTATGATTAAATCATTGTGTTTTCAATTGTTTGCTTTGTATGCTTTATATTTGTGGGTTGAATCCGAGTTACTATAGATCCTAACCCGGATCTGGGGGCACCCTTTAGGTAAGTAGCAATAAACTGTGAGGGAACTGTACGGCGTAGACCGATACGGTTGAAGCAGTAGCTACATTGGTGTGGCACTTTAGTTTGTACCGATATCCCTTTTGTTGGAACGAGGAGAATATGGGTCTTCTAAGGGGTCATTAAGCACCAACTGGCCTTAGAACCTTTAAATTGACCAACTTGGCCATAGAACAGTAGCAGTATTCTACACTCATTGAGACTAAACTCTCGCGATGATTCCGACCGCAAGAAAAGGTTGCTAAACTAGAATTATGACCGATCGAGGGTAGTCAGTGATATTGAGATCCTCTAGAACCCGGTTACTATTTCTAGGACAGGTTTGAACCAACTGAACTGAAAGAGGGTAGTACCTAAGCTCCTTGCCATCCTGAAATCTAAGGGCTCTTTGTGTGACTTGTGTGCCTTTACCATGTTTGTTATTTGTGGATACTTGTGGTGTGCTTTCTGTCATGACATCATGACATCATAACATTACATACATCTTGCATTGGACTAACCTATTTCAAAGACATGAGGGATTCATCTTTGTTCTGTTTTGTAGGTCATGATACCCATGCGTAGGAACACCATCCGAATCAACTTTGTCCAGGTTCCCACTATGCTTAAAGAATTGGTTGCAAAAATGTCAGATACTACTTCCTTTATCAGGAGACATGGTCACCTCTTGGGTTTGGTCACCTCCAAATTGGACGAGCAGATGATGAGTGTCTTGGTCCAATTCTATGGTCCACTGTACCATTGCTTTACTTTTTAGGACTACCAGTTGGTCCCCACCTTAGAAGAGTTCTCTGATCTGCTTGGTATCCCTATCCTGGAGCAGACCTTGTTTACTGGTTGAGAGAAGATCCTTAGGCCAGAAGAGATTGCTTCAGCCCTTCATATGACAAAGGATGAGGTAATGGCTAATTGGGAAACTCGTAGTGGAGCAAAGGGCTTTCTGACTAAGTTCTTGGTTGGTAAGGCTAATCACTTCTGGGATAGTCTAGACTTCAAGGCATTCGAAGATATTTTGGCTCTTCTGATATATGGCTTGGTATTGTTTCCGAGCTCTGACTCCTTTGCTGATGTGAATGCGGTAAAAATCTTCATCTCTGGTAATCCAATACCCACTCTCCTGAGTGACATTCTTCATCAACTTTATGCCCGTACTGCTCGAAAGCGGGGAACCTTGATGTGTTGTGCTCCATTATTGGCAAGGTGGTTTATTTCTCACCTTCCCAAGTCAGTTTTGAAGAATAAAGAAGGCATGGGTTAGGCCTATAGGGTTATGTCTCTCTCTCATAATGACATCATCTGGACTACCAAGGGTATGGACGAGGTGGCTATTATTGATCGATGTGGGGAGTACCCCAATGTTCCACTAATAGGAACCAATGGAGGGGTCACTTATAATCTGTGCTTGGCCTTACGTCAGTTTGGACGTTCTAGGAGGGAAGGTCCTCATGAATTGCTGATGCCTAGTATCATCTTTGATTTTCAAGGGGATAGTGACGAGCAACGCCGCAGATTCATAAGAGCTTGGGATAGACTTCACAGATCTGATCCACACGAGATGAGCCCAAAGACTTCTCTTCCGATGGAGCCATATCTCAGATGGATTCGTATCCGTGCCCAAAAGCTGGGTATGCCGTATGAAGCCGTCTTGCTTATCATTGTCGAAGTTGCTAATGAAGAAGGGGTTCTTCCTACCATCCTCCATCCTCATATGCCCACTGACATTGGGGAACTAAAGAGATCATGGATGCAACTGAGAGAAGAGCGGGATACTTACCGAGAAAAGTTTAACGAGCAAGAGCAGAAGATTCAGAAGTTGACAAGACAACTGGAGAACGAGCGGATCCTCAATGACTATGTCCGCACCAACAAGAAGCGACCATGGGAGCACTGATTGTCCTTTGATTATTTCCTTTCCAGTTTTTATTTCCTTTTCAGTATTTCCTTTCTTGTAATGCCTTAAGGGCAATTTGTTGAACAATTTGAATTTCAAGTTTATCTAATAAAAGTGTGTTTTATTTTTGGTTTACGAATTTGAATCTCTCGATGTCTTTGAAATCATATCATACGCATATCATTCCCATGCACTTTATAACAGGTACCCCTATAGGTTTTCTCATCTTCTTCGCTGTTTATTTCAGCATCATGTCTTCTGAGCCATCAACTGAACAAGCAATCAAGGCTCTGCAGGCCCAGAATGCCCAGTTCCAAGAGTTGTTCATGAATCTAGCTAAGGGTCAGCAAGATCTGAAGACCCTTATTCTGAAAGAGAAGAAGAAGAAGAAGAAGACGGTCCTGTTTAACATGGGTCGCAGATTTGGAAACAATTTGCGAGATGAAGTTGATTTAACCACCTCATCTAGAGGGAAAGATAGCTAGGAAGAAAGGAGGGCTCCTAGCCCTGTGGTTTCTGACAACGAGACGGACTTCGACGAAGACCAGTATCCTTCGACCGAGGATATGTACAAACAACTAGAAGATCTGTTGAGTGCGATGGAAGTTCAGAAAGTGCATGGTCTGGACTTTGGTGATCTGAGCCTGTCATCTGGGGTGGTGATTCCCCACAAGTTCAAAGCACCAACCTTTGCTAAATACGACGAAGTTTCTTTCCCGAAACTGCACCTCCGGTCGTATGTAAGGAAGATTCAGCCGTACACCACTGATAAGAACCTATGGATCCACTTCTTTCAAGACAGTCTCTCAGGGACTCAGCTTGAATGGTTTCACCAGATCGAAGGAGCTAGTATCCGTAGTTGGGAAGGTTTGGCTGCTGCTTTCTACAGGCAGTACCAATACAATGCCGACCTTGCTCCTACGCGTACCCAACTCTAGGGTATGTCTATGGGAACGGGCGAAGGTTTCAAAGATTATGCTCAGAAATGGAGGGATCTCGTTGGAAGAGTGCAACCACCCTTGGCTGATAGGGAGCTAGTTGATATGTTTCTGGGGACCTTGTCTGGTCCATTTTTCAACCATCTGATCGGAAGTTCTTCATCTGGGTTTACAGAGCTAATTATGACCGGTGAAAGGATTGAGGCTGGTATTAAGTCTGGTAAGATACAAAAGGGTGCTTCATCGAGCATCGAGAAAAAGCCTTTTAAGAAGGAGTCCAGTGTTGTTTACAGTTCGAAAAGCCAGAATAGACGTGAACACCGCCAAGCTGTTAATGTGGTGGCCATTTCAAGACCTGCTGGTGCTCCTCAGCGCAACAATCAGCAAAGGGCCGAGAGGCCCCGAAGGCAATTCACCTATCTCAACATGACTTTGTCTCAGATTCTGCCGCAGTTATTGAAAACCAATCTAGTAACTCCAAGGGAGGCTCCGCAGAATCCCAACACTGCATCGCCTAAGTACAACCCTAATGCCTGCTGTGCTTTTCACTCAGATAATCCGAGACATGATACAAATGATTGTTGGGCTTTGAAGAACAAGGTACAAGACTTAATTGATGCGAAAGAGATCGAGTTCAGAGCACCAGAAAAGCCTAAACAGGATGCATGGGTGAATGCTATCGGAGACGAAGATGATGAAGAGTTTGATATTGACAGTTGGGTCTACCCGACTGCCAATGGTGGACTAAGCAATTGGACGGAAAAGGATTCTATGCCAGTTTCTGTTATTACCCAGTAATGAGACTTTTTGTTTTGAATTTGTAACAGACAATGTTTTAAACCTTACGGCCCAGTGTCTTACCCGGGGCACCGTGGCTTCATTTGTGAGGGCTTTATGTGTGTCATTTACATATATCATTAATAAAAGCATTGGACGTTTCTTGCATTTCAAATTTTGCGCTCCTTGTTTTTCTTTTATTACATATTGCAAAACAAATATTTTACACACACTCACATATACAGGTCTACATCCACTCTGGATCTCACTGGTAACGACTCTGCTACTTCCAGTTATGACTTCGAAAGTCCGATCAACTTAGCCGAAGACGAAGGTGAAGATGATTGCGAAGTGCCTGGTGAGCTTGCAAGACTGTTACTTTAGGAAGAGAGGGCCATTCAGCCGCACGAAGAGCCGGTGGAATCAGTGAATCTGGGTACAGAGATAGACAAGAAATAAGTTAAGGTCGGTGCAAACCTAGAAGCTAGTGTGAAGCAACGGTTAATTCAGATGTTGCGTGACTACGTTGAGATCTTCGCCTGGTCTTATGAAGATATGCCTGGGTTGGATACTGATATTGTGGTTCACCGCCTGCCTACCGAGGAAGACTGTCCTCCAGTGAAACAGAAGGTCCGCCGAATGCGCCCAGATATGTCTGAGAAAACCAAAGCTGAAGTAATGAAACAGTTTGACGTCGGTTTTCTAGCAGTTACTTCTTACCCACAGTGGGTGGCCAACGTGGTTCCTATATCGAAGAAGGACGGTAAGGTTCGAATGTGTGTTGACTATAGGGATCTGAACAGGGCAAGCCCCAAGGATGATTTCCCTTTGCCTCATATCGACGTTCTGGTTGACAACACCGCTCAACATAAGGTATTCTCCTTTATGGATGGTTTCTCCGGTTATAATCAGATTAAAATGGCTCCCGAAAACATGGAGAAGACAACCTTTGTTACTCAATGGGGTACCTTTTGCTACAAGGTCATGCCTTTTGGATTGAAGAATGCTGGGGCAACATATCAGCGCGCCATGGTCGCTTTGTTCCATGATATGATCCATCATGAGATTGAGGTATACGTTGATGACATGATTGCAAGGTCCCAGACTGAGGAAGAACATCTTGACCACCTTCAGAAGCTGTTTGACAGGTTGAAGTTGTACAAGCTGAGGCTAAACCCGAACAAGTGCACCTTCAGGGTGAGATCTGGTAAGTTTCTGGGTTTTGTCGTAAGCGATAAAGGTATTCAAGTGGATTCGGCAAAGGTGAAGGCCATACAAGAGATGCCAGCTCCCCAAACAGAGAAAGAAGTCATAGGCTTTCTGGGACGACTAAACTACATTTCCCGATTCATCTCACACCTGACCGCTACTTGTGAACCAATTTTCAAATTACTGAAGAAAGATCAAGTAGTACGTTGGAATGATGAATGCCAGGCCGCTTTCAAAAGGATCAAAGAGTATCTCCAAGAGCCACCTATTCTGATACCTCCAGTTGAAGGGAGACCTTTGATCTTATACTTGACAGTACTCGACAATTCAATGGGGTGTGTGCTGGGGCAGCATGACGAGTCTGGCCGAAAAGAGCATGCTATTTATTACCTTAGTAAAAAGTTTACCGACTGTGAGACCCGATACTCACTGCTCGAGAAAACTTGCTGCGCTTTGGCATGGGCTGCTCGCCGGCTGAGACAGTATATGCTGACTCACACTACTCTATTGATATCAAAGATGGATCCAATCAAGTATATCTTCGAAAAGCCTGCCTTGTCCGGAAGAATAGCAAGATAGAAGATGATATTGACTGAGTATGACATCCAGTACACGACTCAAAAAGAAATCAAGGGAAGTGTGTTAGCAGACCATTTGGCACATCAGGCAGTGGATGATTACCAGTCTATGAACTTTGAATTCCCGGACGAGAATATCATGTTGGTAACTGATTGTGAGACACCTGGACCGGATGAAGGACCTGAGGAAGGATCCCAATGGTCTATGTACTTTGATAGAGCTTCAAACGCTTTGGTTAATGGCATTGGCGTCGTGATCATATCTCCTAAAGTCTCTCATACTCCGTTTACCGCCCGACTATGTTTCAACTGCACCAACAATATGGCGGAGTATGAAGCGTGCATCATGGGTCTTCGAGCAGCAATTGACCTAAGGATTAAGTTTCTGAGTGTCTTCGGAGATTCCTCTCTCGTGATCAGTCAGATAAAAGGCGAGTGGGATACGATACACCCAAATCTTATTCCTTACAAGGAGTATGTATTGACGTTGCTTCCACATTTTGAGGAGATAACCTTTGAACATTTCCCTAGAGAGGAGAATCAGTTGGCGGACGCGCTGGCTACAATGTTTTCTATGTTCAAAATCAATTGGGACAACGAGGCTCCCCGGATTATCATTGAAAGATTGGACGAACCTGCACATTGCTGTGACATTGAGACTGAAGAGGTAATAGAAAAGCCCCGGTTTCACGAAGTAAAAAGGTATCTTGAGGCTCAGGAATACCCCGAGGGTGCATCTGTTAATGACAAGAAGTTTCTGAGGAGGTTCGTAGCAAAGTCCTTCATCAGCAATGGCATTCTTTACAAGCGTAACCATGATTCTACCCTATTGCGATGTGTGGATAAGAATGAAGCAGAAAGGATCATGACAGAATTACATGAAGGTACTTTCGAAACTCATTCCAGTGGACACACCATGGCAAAGAAAATCCTTCGGGCAGGATATTATTGGTCCACAATGGAAGCCGACTGTTATCAGCATTCTCGGACATGTCACAAGTGCCAAGTCTATGCTGATAAGGTGCACATACCTCCAGTTCCTCTAAACGTCTTGACGGCACCTTGGCCTTTTGCAATGTGGGGCATTGATATGATCGGCGAGATCAGGCCTACGGCATCCAACGGGCATTGTTTCATCCTGGTAGCAATCGATTACTTTACAAAGTGGGTTGAAGCATCTTCCTTTGCTATCGTAACCAAGAACGTCGTGGCACGGTTCATTCGGCATAATCTGATTTGTCGATACGGTGTACCAGAGAGGATCATTATGGACAATGGTACCAATATTAACAACAAGATGATCATTGAGCTCTGCAAGCAGTTCAAGATACAACATCACAACTCTTCTCCCTACCGACCGAAGATGAATGGGGCTGTTGAAGCGGCTAATAAGAACATTAAGAAGATTGTGCAGAAGATGGCGGTAACATACAAATATTGGCACGAGATGTTACCATTTGCTCTTCATGGGTACCGTACCTCAGCGCGAACATCAACAGGGGCAACACCTTATTCCTTGGTATATGGCATGGAAGCAGTCTTGCCCATTGAAGTTCAGATACCCTCTCTTCGGATCATGAAGGATGCAAGTTTGAGCGAAGATGACTGGATTCAGACCCGGCTTAATCAGCTAAACTTAATCGACGAAAAGAGACTTACTGCTATTTGTCATGGTCTGACGTACCAAAAACGGATGATCAAGGCATTTAACAAGAAAGTTAGACGACAAGAGTATCAAGTTGGGGACCTGGTTATCAAGCGCATTATCTTACCTCAAGGTGATCCCAGGGGAAAGTGGACCCCTACTTACGAAGGGCCATTTGTGGTTAAGAACATTTTCTCAGGAGGAGCTATGATTCTAACCACCATGGATGGTGACGACCTTCCTCACCCCGTCAATGCAGACATAGTGAAAAAATACTACGTATAATCAAAGACCCGCTAGGTTGACTGTCCTAGGCAAAAATAAGGGCTTCCCTGCGAACCAAAAGGGTTCGGGCAAAAATAAGGGATGAAAATGAAAAATTTGTACACCCGGCAAGTCGAAAACCTGAAAAGGCGACTTGGGCAAAAAAGGGTATCCCGGTGGACTGAAAACCCGAAAGGGCGGTCCAGGAAAAAAATTAGGGATCAAAGCGTAACACTATGTCTCATTGGATCACCTTGCATCCAGATTTTGGTATCGACTATCAAGCTCGGACGGTACTAATCAATCTGATCTACCTTCAACCAACAACAAAGTGATGAGATGCTTGAGGATATAAGGGCAATAGCAGAGTTGGAACCCAGTGGGATTGTTCACATAGCTGTTTTGTTTTTCATAATTTATGTTAATTCTATCTGCTCGGCGGCGTTCTCTTACTAGGACGTCAGCCTCTTGTACAAAAACACCTATTTACAGGCCAAACTTCAAAATCAATACAATTCATTTTCAAATAAATTTCAAACTGTTTTTTCTTTATCTGTTTTGATTTGCAAAGAACGTCCAATGTTCATTTTTGATATATGCACTTGACATTAATTGCTGCTCATAAATATTTACATGTGAAACAAAAGACGATTACGGGTAACATTAGAAACAGGGGCAATAAAAGTTGTCCAAACTATACAGTTTCTCTGTCCACCAGGTACGACGGTAAATTCAGCTGAAGAATAGGGCTAAGATACCTTCACTCCCCGCAGAGTAAGACAATAATGATAGCTCTCCCCAGCTGAGACTTGCAACTGTGAATATATCGGTAATATTCTCCCCAAGCAGAGTTTATCTACCAACAGCACTAAAAAGGCTTGATACCCCCCGGCAGTCTTAATATTCCCCAACGGAGTATAAGAATGCTCACCGGAAGGGTACAAGATATCCCCAGTGGATTCAAAATTTTCCCAGCGCAGTCTGAAAAAGCTTCCCCAACGGAGTTGGGAGAATCATCCCCAGTAGACTCTGGAAGTTTATCCCCAGCGGAGTACAAAAATAAATCTCCCCAGCCGAGTTCAAAGGATTATCCCCACAAAAATCTAACAGGTTATCCCCAGTAAAGTCGCCACTGAGAGATCGTCCCCAGCAGAGTTCTTTCCTTTCATAAACAAGAATTCAATCCCCAATAGGATTCAATATCACCAACAACAATAATTCATCCTGATGGAATTTATCAGTGGAATCTTCAGCAGAACATCTCTTCCCCACAGAGTAATCTCCTCATTGGTTTATTCCCCCAACGGTGTCATCCTCTCCTGCAGGTTTATTCTCTTCGTTCTCCATCCCCAGCAGAAACGAAGAATCCAACTCTATTCTTCAGCAGCTATCTGGGATTTATTTTCCCCAGCTAGAAACATTACATTTCCATACATCATGATACAGGCATATACGCATCATACCACACAATCTCATTTATTTTGAGAGCATCATTGCTTGATATATATCATGCATTTCATACATCATGACATTGCATACGACTAACTCTTTACCTTTTCAGGGAAAGACGAATCAATAAACACCGTTGACTACTTATATGACCGGGTATTCCCCTCAAAAACTACATCTATTGAGGGTTGTTTCAGCGGATTCCTCAGAAAGATATCACAAGACTTTCGTATGGTTCAGTTAAATCAATTCTATGATTTTTCTGATTCTTATCCAGTCAAAGTTAATCCAAGACCTTCTTTGGTTCAGTCAGATCGACGCTAAGATCTCCCTGATTCTTATTCCAGTTGAAGATATTCCAAGACTTTCGTCCGATTCAGTTAAATCGATTCTAAGATTTTTCTGATTCTTATCCAGTCAAAGATTAATCCAATACCTTCTCTGGTTCAGTCAGATCGATGCTAAGATCTCCCTGATTCTTATTCCAATTAAAGATATTCCAAGACTTTCGTCTGGTTCAGTTAAATCAATTCCAAGATTTTTCTGATTCTTATCTAGTCAAAGTTAATCCAAGACCTTCTATGGTTCACTCAGATTGACACTAAGATCTCCCTGATTCTTATTCCAGTTGAAGATATTCCAAGACTTTCGTCCGGTTCAGTTAAATCGATTCTGATTTTCTGATTCTTATCCAGTCAAAGTTAATCCAAGACCTTCTATGGTTCAGTCAGATCGACGCTAAGATCTCCCTGATTCTTATTCCAGTCAAAGTTCAGACCTCCTATCAACAGTCTCCAAATGGCATCTGTAAGCCCATTCCCGACATCACCAGGCTGATACCACTTCATGCGAGTGCAAATTTATGGGGACTCTAGTGTTCAATCATCTTCCACCTTCGGATCACGAAAGGCACGAAAGCCAATCCGCAGGTTTAAGAAGATTGAACAGGGGCAGCTGTTGTACCCCAAAATTTGCCCTCTCATATTTCTCAAAACATTGCAAGAAAAATCTCCAAGTTGCTCAAGTTTGCTCAAGAGTGGGTCAGACAAATCATCTCCTAAGGCAGTCAACCCCAAGTTAGGGTTTTATGTTGCATCAAGACCCTTGAGTCCAAATGACCTCAAGTGTTCCCCAATGTTCTAATATGTTCTCAAGGTCAACCATGTCAAATTTCAAGCCTTGCAGAGGAAGTTTGCTCAGTCAATTGCTCAAAGGTCCAAAAATCGACTGTGCTAGGGCAAAAGTCAACTGTGACCCAAATACAGTCAAACTTCAATATTTTTTGCCAACATTCTCATTTTGAAGGGTATTTAATCATTTTATCAAGGGTTGATCATGATTCATCAAGGATTGCTCAAAATTCATCAAGACTCAAAAGTTGCTAAATTAGGGTTTTGTAGGAAAAGTCAACTCAATTTGACCAAGCATAACTTTCCCATACTTTATGAGAAATGACCCATATAAAGCTCATTTTGAAGAGGATGAAATTTCCTAAAATCCATCTTCATGCCCCAAGACCAGAAAATGCACTCACAAGAAGTTATAAATTTGGACATTATAGGTCATTTTTGAAAGTCAACAAAAAACACCTTTTTTTCCAAAGCTTATAACTTGAGCATGGAATATCAAAATGAGATGAGGCCAAAAGTGTTGGTTAGAGGACATCTCAAACTTTCTAAAAATTCCAAGAACACCCCCAAAAGTTCAAAATTGAAGAAGTTATGCATTGTTGAAGTTGGGCATTTTTGCTAAATTGCCAAAAGTCAACTATCCCCAAAACATCAAATTTTGTCAAATGGGCCCATTCTTTTCCACTTGATTTGGACCTGCCACATTGCACACGTGTCTTAGCTTCAGCCTTGTGTCCATTTTACAATTTTATTATTTTATTTGATTTTTTTATTGAATTATTTCATTTTAAATCAAATTAAATCAAATAAAATCCCAAAACTTGATCACATGAGATCTTTTGCTATTTTCAGGATTTAATCATCATCATGGTCAACATCAAATTCATATCTCATCATATCATGTACCAAAAGATGGATTTTTGACAAATTAGGCAAGCTTTCAATGGTGGATCAAATCAAATCCCATGGCATTGATGTGCAAAGATTCAAAGCATAATTCTTGACCTAATACATTCCATGATACATATAGAAGGCAAAGGCACGAAATTGAAGGCTAGAGGCTGCAAGAACACTGAAAACAAAACTTGGAAAAAGTGGTGAAAAGTGCAAAACTAAAATCACACTTAGAGGAAATTTCAGAAGAAAAGCTTGACACCAATCAATTGCTGGAGGTTCACTGAGTCAGAACCAATCCCTAGCAAGCTCCCATACACGCTCAAAAGCTCTATAAGTATCTCAAAAAACCGCTCTTCTTTTGAATTTGCAAATCTTGATTCTTGCATCTTTTGTATAAACTATTTGCATATTCATGATCCTCATCAAGTTTCCAAACTTTCTGCATTAGCCAATTGCGTTTTTCTGGCCTAGATGAAGAACCCCCATAGCTAGGGTTCTTCGTTCGTGCTTTAAGGTTTTCTTTTTCAGGAGAAATCAAGACTCAAGAAGGGCATGGGGTTAATCAGGAATCCTATACGAACTCAACCATGTGCTTGGAATTGATTTTCATGGACTGGGATGGATTTTAGAGTGAGCCTACGCATTTAGCTGCGGATCTAAATCCGCAGGTAAAGTTACAGGGTTTGAAGATCAGGGACGAAAAACGTGTCTCCCTCTGATTGGCCTGATTCAAACACGCGTGCCTTTTTTTTATTTTTCTGGCATATTAATTCATTATCTCATATTATTATTCTTGCTTAATACATTAACAATTGAAACGCATTGGCTGAGTGGTAAACGTGTGCATTAAAACGCCTATAGGGCCTGGGTTCAAATCCCAGGTTCCTCATGTTATTTGTTATATTTTTCCTTCAGGTAATCCAGTGCAAAGCTAGACATGGAGCTCATCATGTGTCCTCACTCAATCAAGCGCCAGATGGCCCAAGGCCAAATCTGGTGATCCAGGATGATGGTCCACCATGGGACCAAGTCAAAAGGCGCACATGGAATCCAAAAAGTCCACCAGGCCAACGTGTTATTGGGCCTTGGAATTGATATTCAGACCTCTAAATCAAGCCCAAACCTCTTCCCTTTGCTATTTTGTTTATTTTGTTTTAATTGTTATTTTTATTATTTTCCTTTAATTACAAACCAATCAAATCTTTTATAAAATTAAAACCAACAAATATTTTCTTTATTAAATTAAAATTCAGTATTTTAATTTTTATTAACAAATATTAATTTAATTAATTTAGACCATTAATTAGGAATAACTTTAATATATTTTTCAATAATTAAAATCAATTAGACTTAATTAGGTTTTATTAACATTGATCACTTTTTATTTTTCTTTCTTAAAATACCAAAAACCCAAAAATATTTTCATTAATTAATTAATTTATTAATTTAATAATTAACTTAGTTTAATTTCTTTCTTAATTCAAAAATAACCAAAAAAATATTTTATTTAATAATTAAAGGGTCAAAACCCTAGAACTTGCGCCCGATTTAATTTCCCGCACGCGATCCATTTTATTCAATATTGTATTTGTTCCCAGAATGTAATAGCTTAATAGGACTTTAATTATTTTTATTGCTTTATTTATTTTCCGCATTTAAATTTCAAAGGGTTGTTTTTGGCGATGTAAATACCCGACGCCTTGTAATTTAATTTCCGCAATTTATTTTCCGCAATTTATAAACTGTTAGATGTTTGATAATAGGGACGCATGACAAGAATGAATGTTTAACCTAAAATCAACATAGATAATCATTGACATGTACAAAGATAAATATAACCGAAAATGACACACTCGCACATGCGCACTCTTAGGGTACACCCCACTTGGTTGCCTTCGTACGCGGTCATTAAGTATAGGTAGTTTTAGAGGTCATCCTCTTGTCCAAATATCATAGTCGCCTCAAAATGGTTGCCTCGGATATTGTTGCCTCAAACAAATGATCTAATACATTAGGGTTACCGCTAAGGCATCCTAACATTGCTTTAATGACCGCATGTCCCTTATTCGAATTGACCCTTAAACTCCAACGACGGTGCTACCTACTCATCAATAGTGGGATAGCATTGTCTAAAGGACATTAGCATAGAATGATTCCTTTTTCGAGTAGGTAGATGGTTCTTAAGTACTTGCTCTTTCAAAAAGCAAAATCTTTTTCACACTTACACCTTTCAAACAAAAACTTTTTTCAAACCCACAAGCACAAAGAAAATAAATTTTGAAAACAATATGAGCAAGTACCTAAGAGCCCGTGGATAACCACGGATAGAAAGGGTGCTAACACCTTCCCTTTCTATAATCTACTCCCCGAACCCGAGAAATATCTCGAAAAAGGAATTTTTCTGTGCTTTTTTCCTTTCCTTATTGGATAAAATAAAATTCGGTGGAGACTCTTGCTTACCGCAACATTTTGCAAAAACAAACGCAAAACACAAACCAGCATTCCAAAAAACAGTCAGTTCTTTCCCACCGTATCACAGGTTCTAAAGTCAGTTAGTGCTTCATGGCGCCGCTCAGCGGCCCCGTATTTTCCTCGATTCAACACAAGGGATACCGGTACCAACAAATGCGTCACACTAACATAGCCATTGCTTCAAACATATCGATATATGTCGTACAATTTCCACAATCTATTGCTACTTAGCTAAAAAGGTGTCCCAGATCCGGGTAGAGGATCAAAAAAACCCAAACAAGGAACCATAATGTAAAGCAATCAAGTCAAACTATGAAAGCAAGTAAAGGTGATCTAGCCCTAAGGTAACCCCACTTTTAACAGATCCCCAACAGAGTCGCCAATTCTGTAACACGGTGGAAGAAATGCCTTGGGATGTTTCGTGTTTGATCGCAATTATTGAAGATAGCAAGAGTCACCACCGACTTTTCTTTTTATCCAATGAAGGAAAGAGTGAAAAGAACAGGAAATACCTTTGAGATTATTTTGTTGAGTTCGGGGGGTATATTATGAAAAGGGAAGGGGTTAGCACCCTTTTCATCCATAGTTATCTATGGGCTCTTAGTTGCTTGCTAGATCACTTACTTTGCTTGAAAATGTGCTTGTGATGTGGATTTTGAAAGTATTTTAAAAATGTACCTGTTTAATGACTCTCATCTCTATAAGAGCGCATACAAAGTGTTATTGGAAAATAGTTCAAATAAGTGTATGTTTTTTGAATGTGATTTTGAAAAGGTGTCTTTGTAATGGTTCTCGTCTCTATAAGAACGCATACAAAGTGTTGTCTTTTGAAAATATTTCAAAATGAAAGTGTTGGTGTATAAAATGTTTTTTCTGTGAGCAAGCGAGTAACTAGGAGCAACCTACCTACTCAAAGGTCTTTAGTGTTCTTTTCCTCCTCCTTTAGATGATGCTATCTTACCATTAATTTGGTAAGAAGCTCCATCATTGGATGTAAAGGGACGGGCGTGGGTCATCGTATAGTCATGATATCAATGTTGTGAGATGTCTTAGCATTTCTCTTGTGGGACTAAGATCATTTGTAAGGCAACATTCGAAGCGTTATAGAGGGATCTTGTATTTTGATTATTTTTGCTAAGATGTCTCACATGCATAACATGACCATTTTATCAAGGCAACAAGTGGAGTTAACCCTAGAGATGCAAGTGTGCAAGTGTTTGTATTTCATGCTTGGTTTATCTTGCATTAGGTCTTTCTAAGCATTGATTTTATCTTCCCATACAAATCCTAATTACTAGCATTTATATGAAAGCGATAAAGTGCAGAAATGTAAATATCCTACGCTATTACAATCACTTGGGGATGGGGGTACAAATTTACAAATGGGGATTGCAAGAAATTAAATTCCTAATTATCTATTACAACCATATTTAAATAATGTACAAGAAATGTAAAATAGAATTGGTTTGTTAATAGAAGAAATAAATTTGCTTAAGAAAAATATTTTTAGTCTTTTTTGTTTTGAAAGAAATAAAATAAAGCATGTGAATATAAAGTATTTTTGTTATTTTTGACTAATGGAAATAAAGTGATGATAAAAATAATAAGAGAGTAAGAGTCAAAATCAACACGTTGCTGAAAGAGGAGAGAGCAGAAGTTCTGACTCAGACGCACTGTAAATCAGAAAGCAAATGTTAGCGAAAAAGGAAGATCAGAAGTTCTGGATCCAGACGCACTGATGTTTTGAGGTTGCTGGGAGCAAAGGAAAGCCTAGAAGTTCTGATTGCTAAGAGAGTCTAGAAGTTATGATGCAATTGGAAACCTATAAGTTCTAGTATTACTGGAAGGTTAGAAGTTCTGGTTGTTGAAGGAGTCTGAAAGTTCTGGTTGTTGAGAGAGTGAGGCAATAATGCTGTTGGATGAGGATATTTAGAAGTTCTGGTCTAGGAATATTATTTGGCATATAATGGGGTAGAAATGTCAATAAATAAACCTAAAAAAGATGCTTCTGGGGCTAGAACTCAAGACCCTTAGCACTAATGTCTTATGTGCACGCTTTCTACCACTAGGGTGGCTGTACATCCGGTATTAGAAGCAAAAGCATAAACATGTATCACAAAGTAAGTTCTGATGATGAAACTTCATCTCCTTCTTCATGTTAGTCAGAGTATCTGCAACTCAGTCATTTCTCAACAAAAATGGAAAATGCAAACATAGCAGTTATGGAAAATTTCATCGTGTTTTCAGAAACACAGAGCATCAAAACTGTAAACCAGAAGCAAATATGAGTTTTGCTAATCCTAATTCTGCACCCTAATTTCCTCAAGAAGTTCTGATTTGAAATTCTCTCTACTTAGGCCATATAAATGAAATCTATAAATATGCACAGAATCAGAGCCATGATATATACATTGTATTTTTGAATAATGCAAGCCTAACAATGTCTAAATAGTGAGACGAAAGTCAGAAGAAACTTACCTTGCTTCTGGAGATTGTTTTATGAGTGAAAACCTGGTTCAGATTGATGTGATGTTCTGGTCAGTTTCCTCACGTTCTCAGAAAGCTGAAGCAAAACTTTAACTTGAGTTATTGATGGCTGAAATGTTCTAGAGCAGTTAAGAAGCAAAGTTTTGGATTTTTGAAATGGAGATTAGTGATGATTATGTTACTGTCTGAAAACATAAGTTGGGGAGGCCTCTATGTTTATATCAGAAACTGTATTGATGATTTGGTCAAGAAGCACTTAAGGAAAATTGGAGTTTAAATGCAAAAATCAGAAACTAGCAGGTTTTGTATTTGTGTTGCAGTTTCGGGTTCTTGGAATTTTCAGCAAGGTTTCCAGGCTTTTTTCTAATGTCTCCCCCTTTGATGTTTTCAAACGAAGTTGAATTTATAGGCAAAGAATTTAGAATCTTGGAGAAATCAAGAGTATAACCATCATGGATTATGGATCATTGACAAGCATGTTTCAAGGCAAGGTATGGTGATTAGAAGCTTTAAACACACCTACTCTAAGTTCGTAAGAAGGATTTATGGATAAGTACATTCAGAGGCAAAACTAAAGCATGGGCCCAACATAAACTTTGTACAAAAGTTTACTTTCCAAGGACAACAATGGTACTTCTATGCCACACGTGGGAAAATCCTTTGGATAAAGACTCAAAAGTGGGTGTGAGGATTAAATGATGATGAGATTTAACAAGCCAGAAAGCCTGCAACATGAGATTATGCATCATAGCTTAAAACTGGATCAGAGGTTCAGCATAAACGTAACTTAAATTAAGAACAAATGTCCAACTTTTGATCTTTAAATCTCTTTGTTCCAGCATGAGCTGAAGGAGTTCTCAGACTTTTCAGAAAGCTTGTAACATGCTTTGTAGACCCTCTTTGAATTACTCTTGCAAACTCTGATTGAACCTACGTTAAAACTGGCCCAGAAGTTCTAACCAAATTCTGTCTTGGAAATGCCCAGAATTTACTGAGTGCTTCAGTTTCATGGGCGTGTCTTCAAATATTTATAACTTGAAATCCCAACATTTCTAGGAGAAGTTCTGCTCTGCAATGTTTTAGATCTCGTTGAGATCTACAACTCTTGTGTCAAAAGTTATTCCTGAATCAGTTTGCATCATGATGAAAATCTATCCAGAAGTTCTGAACTCATCATATTTCTTAATACTTAGAAAAATTTCTAAGTGTTTAGAAATTTGACTTTTCCAAAGTAATTTTAACTTTTTGATTTTCTTGATGAATCAACTTCATATTCTAACATGTCTTGACGAAATGTGATTCTTGAAACTTAATTTTGAACTAAAAGTCCAAGTTTGACTTTTTAGTGTGCATTTTGACCATTTTCCCCTTGTGCCAATTCAAACCCAAATTGATGTATCAGTGCTGCAAACTTGAGCCACAGAAGATCTTGTGAGAAAATTCTTGAGAAATGAGAGGGAAAATTTTAGGGTACAACAAAATGCAAACTATGAATTGGGACTCTGATTCCTCATAAAAGGATACATAGGTGTGATACGGTGGGAGAACTGACTTGAGGGTTTTGCGTTTTATCGCAAATTTTGCAGTTAGCAAGAGTCGCCACTGACTTTTCTTTTATCCAAAAAGGAAAGGTGAAAAAGCACACGAAAGACCTTTGAGATGTTTTCTTGAGTTCTGGAGATAGATTATGAAAAGGGGAGGTATTAACACCATTTTCATCCATGGTATTCCATGGGCTCTTAGTTACTTGCTAGATCACTTGCTTTTGTTGTTTGAAAATGTGTTTGGTGTGGTTTTTGAAAGTATTTTGTAAAAGAGGCCATTGTTTTGGAAATCTTTGTAATGATTCTCGTTTGTAAGAATGTATACAAAGATGTTTGTCTTTTTGAAAATATTTTCAATGTTTGTAAAAATGTTTGGAAATGTGTGTGTTTGTTTTGAAAATAGCAAGGATAGTTGTTTGGAAATAGAGCAAGTAACTAGAAGTAATCTACCTACTCAAATGTCTTTCTTGTGCATTTCCTATTCCTTTGACATTGTTGTCTTACCATTGATTTGGTAAGAAACCCTATCTTTGGATGTAAACGGGACGGAAGTGGGTCATCATATAACCATGATTAGCAATATTGCAAAGTATCTTAGCATTTTTTGAGGGACTAAGATCATTTTGTAAGGCAACTTTGAATAGCGTCATCGAGGGACTATGATTTTATATTTGTTTGTTTTACCAAGATACTTCGCATGCGTAATATGGCCATTTTTTGTATAAGGCAACCAAGTGGAGAAACCCTAAGGATGCTTATGTGCAAGTGTGTTATTTTCATGCTTTGTTTATCTTGGATTAGCGTTTTCTATTTGTTTTGTTTTGATCTTTCCATACAAACCCTAATTACTAGTATTGCATGTAAAAGCGGTAAATTGCGTAATTTGAAGACCACTATGCTATTACAACATTTTTATGGGAGGGGGGAATACAAATTATTAATGGGGATTTGCAATAATATAAATCTAATTAAACTATTACAACCAAATCGAATTCGTACAAATATTGGAATAAACAAATACAATATTTAAATATGCAATATTATGTATATGCAAGAAAAGATTTTGTTCTATTTTTTATGTGAAAAAGGAATTTTAACCTAATCCTAAAAATTTAAGGAAAATAAATTAATTCTTGAAAACCAAAGTTAACCCTAATTTCTAATTTAAAAGAAAATAAAGTTCTTATGTATTATTTTTATGTATTTTTTTGTATTAAAAATAATAAATAATATTTTATGAAAATATTTAGTTTTTATATGTTAAAATAAATATTTAAAAGTATGAAAAAAGGGAATAAAAATAGTCAAAATAAATCTATTATATTTACAAGTTTATTAAGAAAAATAGTTAATATATAACTAAGTGAAAATATTTTTTATGAGAAAATAGAAATAAAATAAATAAAATATAATGTTTATCAATTTTATATTTTTTTGATTTTATAGTATTTAAGAAAAGAATAATTTATGAAGTAAAACAAAATAAAATAAATAATTGAAAATAAAAGGGCCAGGGGGATCCTGAGTAATCAGGGTGTGGATGTTAGAAAAAAAACATAAGGCCCAGTCTTGAAGCCCAAACCTGCAAAACAACAAAAAATGAAAAAAAAATGGAAAAGTATGAAAAATAAAAGGTAGCGCCAAGGTTCGAACCCATGACCTGGGCCTTACCAGCGCGCTACCTTGCCACTGGGGTGGCTATACATCCGTTGATTTATATGAAATAATAAAGACATAACACAAACAATGTCCTTGCCCTGTACATCATCTTCTTCCTCAAGCTGGCCAGAAGCTCTGTAACTTTCTCATCTCTCAATAAAAATGGAAACCGATAACATGAATGTTGTAGCATTTTGTCTCACGATTCGAACCATGTAAATCATGTAAGCTAACAATCAAAGATCAAAACGAATTTTAAAAGGCCTAAATTTAAACCTAATTTTTCCAAGAACTTCAAGTTTAAAATTCTCTCAACTCAGGCCAAATAAATGCAAGTTATATATATGTACAGCTTCGTAGTAATGATATCTACATTGTTTATTCACAAATCGTGGCCAATGGATGCCTGTATAAAGAGATAGAAGTTGACATTTTTACCTCTTTCATTTGAAATCGTGAATGGAGTTTGAGTGAGATTTATGAAGGCATGATGATTGCTTGAGCTTGCTTGAACCTCCCTGAGTATATTCCAATCCTTGCCTTGCTTTGGGAATGCCTGGAACTCTCTATCCAAGTCAACCTGCAAGCTTTGAAAACAAAAATGGCAGATGAAGAAGGAGGAGTTACAGTGCAGGGATGATGGTCTGGATCTCTTAGATATGAAGTAGGTAAGGTGTTTTGATGATTAAAACTTGAAACGCACGAGCCAAATGATGGATTGCTATGCTCATACACAAACTGCAAGTTTTGACAGTTTCTTGGTGATATGGAGTTTTGGAGTGTTTCAGCCCTTTAGCAATCATGTTTTATGTTGTAATATGTTTTTGTATTAGTATGGAAAAGGTTTCAAGTCAGCTTCTCAATAGATTTTTCAGTTTTGTCCTCTTTGCACACTTTCTTGCTTTTGAAGAAAAGTGAAGGGACAAGTCTCCACATGCTTGTACTAGCCTGTTTAGAGTTGGTATGAGATCTATACAAGTTGCCTTAGATCTTTAGTACTTGTGTGTGCAGAGAAGAAAGGCCCAATGCTCAAGATTTGTAAAGTTGCAAAAGTCATACTTTTCCAAAATGGCAATGGCAACTTTGTGCCATTTATGGAAATAATGCTTGGAAAAAGACCTTTGGGCTTGAATTAAGACTTTGTCAACTGAGTAAGCATTAAATTATGGAGTAAGAAACAAGTTTGGGACCTGTAAAGCATGGATTAGGAAGCATAGGTTCTGATTTGAACTTTGTTCTTCATGAAATGGCTTGAAAACAAAGTGAGAAATTGCCAACTTCATCTCTTCGATTCTCCTCACTCAAAAATGATCTCAAGGAGTTCTTGGAAATTTTGGAAAACTTGCAATGTGATATATAACTCATCTTTGAAAATCATTTCAAGATACCTCTTGGAACTATGTGAAAAATTACCATGAAGTTAGGTCAAAAACCTGCCTAAATTAGGGCAAAATTTCACTAAGTTATTTTAGTTCATGGGCACGTGTTCATAAAATTATATATTTAGATCCAAGCATATTTAGGGAAAAATGTGTGAATCAAAGTTGTATATTTCATGGAGACCTACAACTTTCATGTTGGGAACTTTCTTTGAATCATCTTGTATCATGGTGAAAAAATGGCTTAAAGTTGAGAAAAAATAAGAAATTTTCTATACTTAGAAAAATTTCTAAGTTAAGAAAATTTCAAATTTCAAAACAAGATCTTAGATCCTTGATTTCTTGAAGAAATTTTTTCATATTTTGACATGTTTTGATGAATTGTGATCCTTGACACTTGATTTTGACCAAAAATTCAAAGTTTGACTTTTCAGTGTACAATTGACTTTTGATCAGTTGACTGCAAATTTCATTTGTCTATCCAATGGATTTGCAATGTTTTGAACCATGTAATTAGGTTAAGATGATACAAATTAACCCTTGAAATCATGCTTCAAACCAATTGGTCATTTGTTAGGTCAGAAATTGCCTTTCCTCAGTCAAAACCCTAATTTTGACCATTTTACCCTTTTGATGATTTGATCAAATTTCTTGAGGAATTGTGATCCAAACTTGATCAAATGATACATATGAGTCTAGAATGTTTATGTGGATAAAAAATTATGAAGTTTGACTGTAAATTGGCCATGGTTGACTTTTTCCCCAATACAACTGATTTTTAGGTCAACTGTCCAATTGACTGATCGAAAATGTGGTTCAAGGCTTGAAACTTGTCATGAGTAATCTTAGGGGTCCATAATGATGTTTGAAGGTCATATGAAGCAATGATAGTCCAAAAATCCTTGGGAAAACTCAAACCCTAATTTTGGGTCAACAGTGTAAGATGAGATGTCTTGAGCTGACCAAACCCTAATCCAGTCTTGAGTCAAAGGGATCTTGTGAGAAAAGTCTTGATAAATGAGTGGGAAAATTTTGGGTTACAACAGTAGGCATACGACTTAAAATCGTGGCGAATTCCCCTAATTAAAATTAAAACCCTATTTCCTAAATTGTAAATCAAAACCCTAGTATCCTTGTGAACAAGGTAGATGAGGGGTGCCTAACACCTTCCATTCGTTTTAAAACGAGTTAACATCTTAGAATCTATGACCAAATTAGGGTTATCCATTATATTCCCTTCCTTAGGATAAAAATTAATGGTGGTGACTCTCATTTTCAAACTGGTTATTACAGCTGGCAACCCTGCTGGGGACTTAACCCTGGGATTTAGAAGCCTTCCTCTTAGGTTTAGGGTTTTGTTTAGGTTTTTGATGTTTTCAATATTTGCCTTATTTTATTTATTTGTTTTTGTTTATTTACCTATTGTTATATTGTTACAATTATTGTTTTTATTTGTTGGCAGGATTTATTTTTTTCAAAAGATGTTTAAAAAAAACCTTAGAAAGAAGGTTCGTCTATTGGCCAAGGGGATACATCACCCCTATGATTTTTTGTGAAGACTTGGCCTAGAGCCGGTGGAATTCCAAAAAAGTAATATGTCTTAAGAGGTATCCTCTTGGTGGTTAGGACTTTGGAATTAAACCTATGACTTTTTTATAAACCCTTAAACTAAAAACTTATGGTGAGACCTTTCCTGACCTTAGAGACGAAAGTTTCGGTCTACAAAGAGGCTCCGCTTAAGGGAGGCCCTTGTGCCTTTCCCTCTAGTGTTATCCATGATAACCTTAAGGAAGCCACCTTTTGGGGAGGGTAGAATATCCGTGGGCAAATACTAGGAACCTACCAACTAAGGATACCTTTCATGAAATCCCATTACTATGGCACACAATCATGCATTCATACATCTTGCATTTCATATATTCATTGTTCTCCATTATTTTTGTCTGTCTTATTCACATGATTAAAAAATAATCAAAGGTTTTTGGTGAAGTGTCTTAAAAATGAATGCCAAAGGGAAACAACTTGTCTGTGTTAGTGTTGTCAAGCCAGATATGACGAAGATCAAGACCATCAAAGAGAAATTGTCTGAAAGAGCTTTGAAGATGTTTACTCGCCGTTATGGGGATACCCTTGAGTTGACAAAAGTGGATGTACATTTGGATTCTATTTATGCCTTGGTTAAGTTCTACGATCCTCCATTAAGGTGTTTTACCTTCCAAGACTTTCAGCTAGTGCCGACTTTGGAAGAATTTGATAGACTTTTGAATTTTTCTAAGGGAAAAGCATATGTGGGAATTGGACAAACTATTGACATTAAGGACTTAGCAAATGGTTTAGGGGTCCCTTATCCTGAATTTTCACTTAATTACAAGAAATAAGGTGATGTACAAAGGGTTAAAAAACATTATTTGGAGGCTAAATCCCTTTCTTTTACCAATAACAAAGAATGGGAGTCTTGTGTTGATTGCTTAGGGCTACTTGTATTTGGCATAATTTTGTTTTTGTGAACTTTGGACTATATTGACCCTACATTTATTAGTGTATTTTGGGGCGTAAAAGCTTTAAATGCATACCCAACTCCTGCTTTGCTTGCTGATATTTTGTACCCCGCTCTTATATTCTTGTTTTATGAATCACCTATATAAAGAAGACTATATGATTAAAAATCTGACAAGATACGAGTGGCCTCTAAAATTAAGGTCTCTTACTGCTAATTATGTGTTGTGGTTTGCAAGAAAGCTAGACATTGGATATATCGTTTATAGTTGCGGAGATTTTCCGAATATTCCGTTGATTGGATCACGTGATTGCATCAACTACAACCCTACCTTGGCTTTGCGACAACTTGGATACCCTTTGGAGGATAAACCCTCAAATGAATAACTTCAACAATTAATCATCCATGAAAGGGCAAAAATGACCGAGAGTTGCTCAACAAGATCATCTGAACTTTGAATATGGTTAACTAGAGAAAAGTTAAAGAAAGAATGTTGTAGCAAAAGAATCTTACCCTCGATGGGTTTTGGATAGGGTGCAATTTGTTAAGTTACTAATTGATATTGATCCTGAGTACATGCCAGTTGTCCCGGATCCTCTACCTATGTCCTTAGAAGAAATAGACAACTTGAAGAAAGCTTTGAATCAAGCTCAAAAAGAGAAAGATGAATTGGAGCTTAGCCTTCATAACTTAGCTAAGGAGAAAAGACAGATGCAACGCGTCCTTGAGTCCAAAGATCAACAGATTCAGAAAGATCGTGAAGCATTTGAAAAGGAGAGTCTTAAGCGGAAACGTTCAATCGAAGGATTATTGAGTGCTACCTTCAACCCGGATTCCCACAACCAATGTTTAGAGGATGCTGCTAGGGAAATCAGAAGGCTAAGTAAGTGGTACGAAAAGGCGATACAAGACAAAAAGGAGATAAAGAAAACTTGAGGGCTCAAATTCAAAGTTTGGCCACAGGTTCCTTAGATCAAGAAGATCAAATGAAGTATCTTACTACGATACTTCAAGATAGCCAAGAATCAGATGTAGGGGAGCGTCTCAAGAGGATGACGGAAGAAAGACTTCTCACCCAAAAGACTGATGAATATGAGCAAGTGTGTCATGAGTTAGAAGACCTCTAAAAGAATTTCCTCATACAAAGGAAACTCTATACACAGATGAGGGCTGAAAAATTATATTGGGAAGAACAATATGCAAAGATCGCCAAAGCAGGAAAGGATAATCATAAGATTATTTCGGATCTTTACCAGAAGTATCTTTTCTATAAAGACAAACATGCAAGACTCACCTTCTTAGCCAATAATCTCATTGGTGATATCCTAGAAGTTTGAGAAATGCGAAAAATGTGATTGTCCCCCTTCCAAAAAACGTTGAAGACTTACTCAATCTTTGTAGGACTATGGTTGATAGCTTCAGAGCAGAAATCCGCAAGTGCACTTAGAATATTTTGTTTCCTTTTATTACTTATTTCAGAAAGTTAATTTTTATGTTTTGGTTTGAATATTTTTCAATATCTGAATTGTATTCTCTTCTAAAGACAATTATTATTGATAAAAGTTTTGTTTCCCTATCTCATTTGTGTATTTATTTTTAAGATGCTCGCCAATAAAAAAGCAAAACCTAAAGAAAAAATATATAAAAAGTATAAAAAGTATATATATATATATATATATATATATATATATATATATATATATATATATATATATATATATATATATATATATATATATATATATATATATATATATATATATATATATATATATATATATATATATATATATATATATATATATATATATATATATATATATATATATATATATATATATATATATATGGAAAATCCAAGTGAATAAGAGATTCAAAAATGGAACTCTTAGCATATTCATACACATTCATGCATTCACAAACATTGCATTTCATAACCGCATACAAAAAACTTATTATTTTTCAAAAACCTTCTCCAGTTAAATCATTGGTAAGAAAACACCACCTCTCCGGCTGCCATATCAAACAAGAGCCCATCAAAAGAGAGTGATGGAACATATCGAGGAGAATCAAGCTGCATTCAAGGAAGATTTGGAGTAGGTGAAAAGCAACATCGACTCAATGAAGGGAGATATGAGCCAAGTTCTTCTAGCCATGAAGAAAATCATTGAAAGGCAGGAATAAATTCCTAGGGAAGCCTTTGCAGAAGTAGCCCAAACTGTTGGTGCATCGAGTAGTCACCAACCAAGAAAAGAACCAAAATCAAGACCTCAAAAGTCATCTGTAGCACAATAAGAGGTCATACAAGCTAATACTGAATGGTTTGTCCCACCTCCACCAAAGGTAGGGGCATCCTATACTTTGCATATTCTGGTCAACAACGCGGACAACTACATAGACTTGCAGTATGGAGATCATAACTTAGAAGATGTTAATCAAGTACCTCAGAGGATATCCCACACTCATGTCACTGAAAACCGTTACGCTTAATCAGTATAAAGCTCTTGAAGAGAGGTTGAAGGCTGTGGAGGGTGACGATGCTTTCGACGTTGATTCTCTCGAGATGGGTCTAGTTCCTGAGGTGGTGATCCCTCCAAAATGAAAAAAATCATTGAAAGGCAGGAATAAATTCCTAGGGAAGCCTTTGCAGAAGTAGCCCAAACTGTTGGTGCATCGAGTAGTCACCAACCAAGAAAAGAACCAAAATCAAGACCTCAAAAGTCATCTGTAGCACAATAAGAGGTCATACAAGCTAATACTGAATGGTTTGTCCCACCTCCACCAAAGGTAGGGGCATCCTATACTTTGCATATTCTGGTCAACAACGCGGACAACTACATAGACTTGCAGTATGGAGATCATAACTTAGAAGATGTTAATCAAGTACCTCAGAGGATATCCCACACTCATGTCACTGAAAACCGTTACGCTTAATCAGTATAAAGCTCTTGAAGAGAGGTTGAAGGCTGTGGAGGGTGACGATGCTTTCGACGTTGATTCTCTCGAGATGGGTCTAGTTCCTGAGGTGGTGATCCCTCCAAAATGAAAATACCTAAATTTAGAAAATATAAGGGGCTCACATGTCCTAGGAACCATCTACGCGTGTATTGCAGAGAGATGCATGCCTACGCTCAAGATTAGAAACTAATGATTTATTGCTTCCAAGACAGCCTGAGTGAGGCATCCTTAGATTAGTACATGCAATTGGAGCGGGTTCATATCCAAACATGGGAAGAACTTGCCAACATTTTCCTGAGACAATACAAGTACAATTTGGACATGGCTCCTAACCGTATGTGTTGTACCCCAAAATTTTCCCTCCCATTTCCATTCAAAACATTCTCCTAGGGTTCTCAAATGCTCAAGGTTGCTCAAGAATTGATCAGACAAATTCTCCTCCTAAATAATGGACTTACAACTAGGGTTTCACTTTTCTCAATGAAGTTTGGGTTTCAAAGTCCTCAAGGTTTTTCCATGATTTCTTATATGTCTTCAAGCATGCTCATACCAAATTCACGCCTTGCATCACATGTTTGCTAAGTCAATGGCTCAGATGATTGAAAATTAACTATATTGAACAAAAAGTTAATTATGGTCAACATACAGTCAAACCTAAATATTTTTTGTCAACATCAAGGTTTTGAGTTGATATTCATCATTTGATTAAGGTTTGATCATGAGTCATCAAAAGTCAAAAGTTGCCAAATTAGGGTTTTCTTAAGGAGAAGTCAACTGAACTTTGACCAAGAATAAATTTCGCATGCTTCATAATATTCTTCTCAACCAAAGCTCATTTTGAAGTAAATTCAATTCTCTACAACTTTGTCTCTCTAAGCTCAAGTCCAAAAAATGCTTCATTTGAGAGATAGGGGCCAATACATTATAGGTCATTTCAAAAGTCAACAAAAATACACTTTTTGTCAAGGCAACTTACATCAAGATAAATTCTTCAAATTAAAAAATGACCAAAATAGGGATTGTATAGGACATCATGAGCTTTCCAAAAATTCCAAGATTAACGCCAAGTGATAAAAATTGAGAAAGTTATGACTAGTGCAAGTTGGGAAATTTTGAGCAAATGCATGAAACCAAAAGTGACCAAACTTGGATTTTTGGGCTAATGGGCTATTGATTCAAAGTCAAAATGTGTTTTGTAGCCTATAATGGACCTCAGATCTTACTCATGAACCCCTTGACCTTTTATTATTTTTATTTTTATTTTTTATTCATTGTTAATTCAAAAATAAATAAGATAAAAACAAGGCTTTTTCATACAAGTCCAAGCCCACTATATCTTGACCTAATTATCTTCTATATATTGCATGCATTCATACAAAGAAGAGACACGAAAACCTTGTGCAAATCCACTCTTCCAAAACTAAAGAATATCAAGAATTAGGGAAAATCGAAACCATAGTCTTAAGCCTCCCTCAAGGTCAAAAACCTGTTCCATTCACTTCCAGGAAGATCACAGGGTAAGGTTGGATCATTTGCAACGATCGAAAGGGCTCGAAACACCACTGCATGCATCACCGTTTTATTATTATTTCATAAATTCATATTTCAATTTTCTTGATGTTTTGATTAAAGCTAACGTTATTGATGCGTTTCTGATATTCATTAGTGTAGTATTGGACAATCATAAGGCCTTCATGATGCCGGAATCGTGCTTCACCATGATTGTACCAATTCCATTTATTATGGCCATATCCCTTGTTACAATATGTTTCATCCCAAACTAACCATTCTAATGAATTGGTAGGCCTTGATTTAGGGGGGTAGGGTCCCCTTGGATCTCTAATACTATTTATTTGGCAAATTAGAAGAAAATAATCACCGGAGAAGACGACGGGAGCTAGGGCTTCGGCGCCTCTCCAGTCATGTAATGTGATTTTATATTATATATGTTTTGTTTCAGCTTAAACAATAGATGCATCACCACCCTAGTGCTTAAAACGCGCGCTAAGGCTTTACTCTGCAAGAGCACGAGTTCGATCCCTGATTTTGGCATTTTGATATTTTTATATATATTTTTTCCATGTTTTGCAAGATAATAACTAAGCACGTTGGTTTCCCTTCTCAAACACAGGCGTGCCCCTGGCCTAGTGGTGAAGGTGTTGGCTGAAAGAGCTAAGGGCTTGGGTTCAACATCCATCCCTGGTAATTTTGGTTTATTTATTTTTATTCTTCTTACTCTTTTACTCTTTTTCCTTTTCCTTTAAACCCTAAATAATTTCACAAAAAAACCTTTTTACAAACCTAATTATTTTTCCAAAACCTTTTTACTAAAACCCTAATCAAATTAGTTTTTTTTAGGTTTTAATTTAATTAATCATTTTGTTTAAATTAAAATCAAATTAGGTTTTAGGTTGTTTTAATTAATTTAATTAATCAATTTATTTATTTTAATTAAAATTAATTAGGTTTTTTTAGGATTAATCATCATTAAAACCTTTTTTAATAAAAAATCACCAAAAACACGTTCGCTTTCCTTTTTCCTATTTTTTACATTTTTGCGTGCTTTATCATTCTTGCATTTTGTCCGATTATGTAATTGTTTCCCGGTTTGTAATAGTAATTAGGGTTTACTTTCTTCATTTTCATTATGTAACTTCCCCGAAGCATTGTAATAGTCTTAGGGTTACATTTCCGCATTTATTTTCCGCACATTTACTGCTTTTCTATTTTTCTATATATCACTGTTAGTAATTAGGTATTGTATGGAAAGATTAAAGGCAAATGATAGCTAACCCTAATTTCAAGATAAACCTAACTGAAATATAACACACCTCACACACTCACACCTCTAGGGTAAACTCCCTTGTTGCCTTCGAAAAAATAGTCATGTCCCTCGAACGTGTGGACGCTTTAGCATAGTCCCTTGAAAACAAAGATCGTTGTCCCTCGATGACCCTTTCTATGTTGCCTTCGGTAAACGATCTAGTACCTTAACGATAATTGCTTAAGTGTCCTTACCAGTTGCCTTTAATGACTATACGATGACCCACGCCTATCCCTTCACATCCAACGATAGGGATTCCTACTAACTAATGGTAGGATAGCACTATCTAAAGGGGAAGGAAAGTACAAGAACAACCTTGAGTAGGTAGAACGCTATTAATCGCTTGCCCACAAAGCCTTTCAAAACAAAAACATTTCACACAGACACTTTCAAAAATATTTTCAAATAAACACTTTGTACGCATTTTTTAGGACCGATACGAGAATCATTACAAAGTTTCACCTTACAATTGGCATCTTTTCAAAATATTTTCAAACACACAACACAAAGCAATTTTTTCAAAGAAAGTGAGCTAAGATATTAAGATCCCGTAGATAACTACAGATGAAAAGGGTGTTAACACCTTCCCTTTTCATAAACTACCCCACGAACTCAAAATATCGGAGGTCTTTCTTGTTCTTTTCACCCTTTCCTTATTGGATAAAGAAAAGTCAGCGGCGACTCTTGCTATCTGCAACATTTACGATAAAATTCAAAACCAAGTCAGTTCTCCCACCATATTATAGAACTGGCGACTCTGCTGGGGAATTACTAAAAAGAGGATTTACCTTAGAGTTAGATCAGTTAAAATTGTTTTCTTTGTCTGATTTATCTTTATTGGGTTTCTCGGGTTTTATTTTTCTTGCAAAGATCCTACACCCGGATCTGGGGACCTTAGGTAAGTAACTCTAGATCATGGAAACTGTACGGAATAGACCGATATGGTTAAAGTGATGACTATGTTGGTGTGACACTTTGGTTTGTAGTGGTGTCCCTTGAGTAAGTTAATGAGAATACCAGGATTCCGCATGGTGTCATAAGCATTCACTGACCTTTAGAACCTTAATTGACCCAGCTTAGCCATTAGAAGGTAGTGAGATGACCGACTTTAGTGCAGTCTAAAGTTGGTTGATACTCGATGCTACACTCATTGAGATTCGACTATCGAGATATTTCAGTGGCAAGTCAGTTGCACTCCTGAAACAATGCCTGCGAGAAAGATCGGTGATATGAGACTCCTAGAACCCAGTTACTACTCTTAGGACAGGTTAAGCCAACTAAACTTCAAGAGGGTACTTACCTACAAACCCCATGCAAGTTTTAAACCTAAGGCTCCTATGTGCTTTTCTTGCGTTTTTTATTTGTTCAAACATGACGTCATAAGCATCATGACATCATGCCATAGCATTTTGTTAACCATTTTAAGGATATCAAGGGCCTGTGATGCAGGTTTATTATGAACTAGACGTCTAGCAAGGGGAAAGGGATTTATTTTCCTATAACCAAATGCCATAAAAGATCAAAGTACTTTCGCTTGAGTTAAAGGCTAGGACCCACTCGACATGGTGAGCTTGATTCTCATAGAAGGACGTTCAACGACACAAAGTTCTTCAGTCAAAGCTGCAGCCAGACTCAACATCTAACATTTCATTTTTGTTTATCCCGCAAGATCCTTGAAAACATTGCATCCACATATCATGTATATCATTACATTACATGTTTTCCAAAGACAGGTTTTCTCATCTTCTTAATATTTATTTCAGTAAAAGATGGCCCTCAAACAGACTGTCCAAGAACTTCAAGCTTAGAATTCTCAGTTTCAACAAATGTTCCTGGACTTAGCTAAGGGACAAGACGAGCTGAAGACCCTCATCACAAAGGGGAACAAAAAGAAGACCAGAAAACCAGTCGCCATTCTCAACATGGGAAGGAGGTCCAAAGGTCCTCCTAAACAAGCTCAGAACTGTGTCATTTCCTCTGATGAAGACGATAATTAGGGTGAAGAAGACAAGAGTGTGAACAGTGAGAGAGGTAGAAACCTTGGTGCTGGCTAAGATTCTGATGAAGATTACTCTGTTGAACAATATCCTTCTGCTGATGACAGATACAAACAGTTGGAAGATCGTCTGAATGCCATGGAAATCCAGAAAGTGTCTGGACTGAATTTTGAAGAGCTAGGATTGGTCTCGGGGTTGTGATCCCTCATAAGTTCAAAGTCTATGTATTTACCAAATATGATGGCGTGTCTTGTCCTAAGCTTTATCTGTGGTCTTATGTTCGATAGATCCAAACTCATACTGCTGATAGGAAGTTATGGGTTCACTTCTTTCAAGAGATCTTATCAGGGAAACAACTCAAATGGTTCTATCAGCTGGAAGGAACCAATATCCGCACTTGGGAAGACCTGGCTGCTGCTTTTTACAAGAAGTATCAATACAATGTTGAACTTGCACCAACTCGTGTGCAAATACATTGTATGACTATGGGCTCGAATGAAGGGTTTAAAGAATATGCCTAGAAATGGAGAGATCTAGCTAGAAGTGTTCAACCTCCTTTGTCTGATAGGGAGCTGGTTGATATGTTCATGGGAACTCTGACATGACCCTTCTTTAATCATCTGATCAGAAGCTCTTCATCTGGTTTTACCGAATTGATACTAACAGGAGAACGTGTCAAAAGTGGTATCAGAAGTGGAAAGATTCAAGTGGATACGTCTTCAAGTACTGTAAATAATACATTCAATGGTAAGAAAGAGATAAATGTTGTGTATTTCCAGAAGGGTCGTGGTAGAGGTGACAACAATCAATCTGTAGGAGTGGTACTAATTTCTAATCCTGCACCAATGTAACAACAACAACAACAGGGAAATTAGTGTAGGTTAGAGGCACCTAGAAGACAGTTTACAAAGATCAACATGCCATTGTCTCAGGCATTACAACACTTATTGAAAGCAGAGCTGATTACACTGAGGGATCCTCCTCAGAATCCCAACACCTCATCCCCTTGTTATAATCCTAATATGAAATGTGCTTACAGTTCCAATATCCCCAGGCAAGACACCAATAGCTGTTGGGATTTAAAGAACAAAATTCAAGACATGATTGATGTGATATGGTGGCAGAACCGACTGTTATACTGGTTTGTGTTTTTTGTTCGCAAATGTCGCGGTAAGCAAGAGTCACCATCGACTTTTATTTCATCCAACAAAGGAAAAGGAAAAAGAACAGAAAAAACCTTTTTCGAGAATGTTTCTGAGTACGGGGGGTAGATTATAGAAAGGGAAGGTGTTATCACCCTTTCTATCAGTGGTTTTCCACGGGCTCTTAGATACTTGCTCATTTTTTAAATTGCTTGTGTGTGTTTGTTTTGAAAAGTTTTACTTCGTGATAACCCTTGTATCGGTCCTCAAGAGTGTGACGAAGCTGTTCTGAAAATTGTTTTGAAAAGTGTTTGTGTGAAAATTTTGTTTGAGCAAGTACCTAGGAACTAATCCACCTACTTGAAAAAAAAATCTTTTCGTTTTCCTTTAGACAACACTATCCTATTATTAAGGAATATGTAGCACCGCCGTTGGAGTTTTTTAGGGACATTCGAAGGGACAAGTATGATCACAAAAGCAATGTTAGGAAATTTTGGTAATCATCCTAAAGCCTTAAAGATCTTTTTCTGAGGCAACATCCGAATGAGTCATTTTATATCTTTTGGGACTAGAGGACGACCACTAACATTCCCTATACTTCATGACCGTTTACCGAAGGCAATCGAAGTGGAGTAAACCCTAGGAGTGAGCATGTGCAAGTGTATTTTTTCAGTTAATTATCTTTGCATAATTAGGGTTTTCTAATGTTTTAATTTCAATTTGTCATTCCATACAATCCTATTAACATACATCTAAGCAGTTTATAGTTTACGGAAATTTAAAATGCGAGAAATTAAAGTCTAACTATTACAAGGCTTTCGCAGATACATAATTATTTTGACTGAAAATAAAATGCAGAATTAAAACCCTAATTACTATTACAAACTCAGAGCAGTTACAATAATAAAAAAAGGAAAACTAAAAGCGTGCACGGCGAATTAAATGCGAGAAATAATTGGAAAACCTAAAAATCTAATTGAAAAAATATTTAGGTTATTTTTGAGAAAAAAAACTAGGTTATGTACAAAATTAAACCCTAATTCTAATTATTTTAAATTATAATAAAAAAGGAATTAAATTACCCTAATTTAATTAAAGTAATTAATTAATAAAATATTTTTATAAAAAAATGATTTTTGATGTTTTTATGATTTTTTGATTAAATAAAAAAACATGATTTTTGGTGTTATTTGAAAAAGAAATAATTAATAAGTAATAAAAAAGAATTGAAATAAAAAAGAATAGAATTGGGCCTGTATAATGAGTAATTAGGGGGGTGTGCTTCTGAATTTGATGGGGCCATTATGGCTGAGCCCACTCCCCACGCCTGATTCAGTGTTGGTACGCCTGGAGAGTGCACCATGGTCCTTCCTTGGTTTGAGCGTTGGATCTGTGTTGGTAATGGATCTAGTGATGAAGTGCTGAGGTGCATGGTAGATGTCAGGCTATGAGGCACGCTGGATATGCAAGGAATTGTTCAGAAAATAAGAAAATGTTTGGACCTGGGATCGAACCCAGGTCCTTTGCTTCACATGCCCGTCCCCTTTCCATCTATGCTGCGCTGTTTAGTTGTTAGTATAATAAGAAAACAATATTATAATGACAATCCACACAGTTTCCTCCAAAAACACGCAAATTTCAAATGGAATAGTGGTTGAATGCCACGCCTTCATCTTCTTCCCATAAGTGTCATCTTAGGTACCGGACTTATACCTACAGACAAAACTCCATAGCTATAAACCTGGAAGCTTCAAAAATTCATATGACGCATGATAAATTAAAGGTGAGTACATGGATCAATTCGTCTTGATCCCACGAGCATCATGGTATCCTTTTCTTGGCTTAATTTTGCTTGTACAGAGAAGCCCCAAAACGACTTCTTAAACCCTAGCCATGGCAATCATCAATATATGCATCAAAACACAAAATTATTTAAACCAAATCATTCCAAATGATGATACAAATATAATTCTATGCTTAAAAATAGTTAATCATGCGTAAATTGTCAAAATTGAATTCAAGAAATATGGAAAACCGTGAGAGATATGGAGGCTGATTCTGGGCATCTTAATGTGTGCAAATGGTTGGAAAAGCTTCTGTAGGTGTCCAGGAACGTGTTGCAATCCTTAAATATCCTTGAGGATGGCTCTAATATGTAATTCGTATTGAGACTTTTTGGAAAAAAGTGGTAACTTGTCTTGGCAACTTCACGTGGTCAATCCTCTCTTTTGTGCTTTGGAATTATTCTATATATGTAGTGCACTGAATTAGGTCAACAAAAAGTATTCAAATCTTGGCAAATTATGAGGATTGGATTTGATTTTCTCTTTGCATTATTTCTTCCTAAATCAAGCCAAATCATGCCATTCTCATCCCTATCACCCTTTGCACGATTTGACTTTGTTTGACAACATAATTGGATTGTGATTCTATTTAAAATCAGATCAAAAACAAATCTTTACTAATTTATATCATTTATTTGATTTAATTTGATTTTTTAAATGATTAAAATAAAAATAAATTAAATAAATAAAGCCAATGATATGTGGGATAGTGTTTGGGTCGTGGAACATGTTAGAAGTAAGACGCAATCATGAAAAGCTAGGCCCATTTGACAAAAAATGCACTTTTGAGCACATTTGACTTTTGGTAATTTTCCAAAAATGGCCAACTTTGATAATGCATGTCTCTTCCAATTTTAACCCTAGAGGGGGTGTTCTTGGACTTTTTAGAAATCTTAGGATGTTCCCTAAACAACCCTTTGTTTTAATCTCAAATGGATCTTCCATGTTCATTCAAGAAGCTTTGACCCAAAAGGTGTTTTTGTTGACTTTTCAAAAGGACCTATAATATAGAAATTCATATATTTTTATGAGTGCACTTTTTGAACTTGACGGATGAAGATGAGTTGTAGGAAATTGGATTCTCTTCAAAATGAGCCTTGGATGATAAATTTTTGATAAAGTATGAGAAAGTTATGCTTGGTTAAAGTTTGGTTGACTTTTCCTAAGAAATCCTAATTTAGCAACTCTTGAGTTTTGATGAATTTAGGATAATTCCTTGAGGAATCATGATCAACCCTTGATCAAATGATGGATATCACTTCAAAATGTTGATGTTGATCAAAAATCTTGAAGTTTGACTGTATGTGGGTCACAGTTGACTTTTGACCTAATACATTTGATTTTCAAGCATCTGAGCAGTTGACTGAGCAAACTTCTTGTGTAAGGCATGCAGCTTGACATGGATGATCTTGAGAAAATATTAGGACTATGGAAAATATTTTAGGTCTTTGGAGCTCACCCATCATGATGAAAAGAGAAACCCTGGTTGGAGGATCCTTGCTTTAGGAGAGGGTTTGTCTGGTCAACTCTTGGGTATCTTTGAGCAAGTTAAGGGTCTCCATGAACATATGTTGAGTAAAATGGGAGGGAAAATTTTGGGGTACAACAGCAGCCCCTGCTCAATCTTCTTACACTTGAGGATGTAGATTGTCTTGTCTGCTTTTTGTGATCTGAGGGTGGAAGATGATTGGACACTAGAGTGCCCAGAAATTTGCACTCGCATGAAGTGCATGGTGATCAATCGATAATATCGGGAATGGGCTTACAAATGTTATTTGGAAGGTGACAGAGAATCTTCGGAGATGGGCTTAAAGATGCCATATAGATAAGATATCGATTGCATAAGAGATTCCTTTACGAGAATTCCTGTACCTTCCGCTGAGGAGGACTTCACCGAGGAAAGTTGATTTATGTCTTGGGAAATAGAGTCTAGGAGCTTCGATTGTCCATTACTCTATTGGGGAACTAATTCTTGATTGGGGAGATGGAAGTGAACTGCATATTTGGTCAGGGTTCAGGCTACACAGAGACTTACTGGGGAAAGGTGAACTCGATCGTAACTGGTCGGGTCCAGGTCTTACAGTGCTGTAAACTGTTATCTGGAGATAAGAAAGAATGAACTTGGATAGTAGGGTTGCTTTAAGGTGAAAGCCTGGATAGTAGGGCTATGAGAAGGAACCTGGATAGTAGGGTTACTTCGGGATGAAATCCTGGATTGTAGGGCTATGAGAAGGAACCTAGATAGTAGGGTTACTTCGGGATGAAAGCCTGGATAGTAGGGCTATGAGAAGGATCCTGGATAGTAGGGCTATGAGAAGGAACATGGATAGTAGGGTTACTTCTGGATGAAAGCCTGGATAGTAGGGCTATGAGAAGGAACCTGGATAGTAGGGTTACTTCAAGATGAAAGCCTGGGTAGTAGGGCTTATGAGAAGGAACCTGGATAGTAAGGTTACTTCAAGATGAAAGCCTAAATAGTAGGGCTTATGGGAAGGAACCTGGGTCGTAGGGTTACTTCGAAGTGATAGTGTAGATTAGTTGACCAGTTTGGTTTCGGGAACTGAGTTTCCATTAGTCATCTGCAGACGTGACCTGTATAACTGTTGGATTTGTTGAAGATAATTGTCTTTCCTGAAAATATACCAGGGTTGATTATATGCAATGCATGAAATGCCTTGTGAGATGATGTTCTCAAAATAAATGAGATCCTGCTGTATATGATAATGTATGCGCATGTCATGATGTATATACATGAAATGCTATTGGGGTATGTCCGAGTCTGGGAAAATAAATCCTTGACTGCTGCTGGAGAATATAGCATTCCTGACTTTTGCAGAGACTTGTGGTTCTTCTACTTCCTCTGAAGATGGTGAATGGAAATGACTATGCTGGAGATTCATTCTTTGTTATTTATGAATATTCTGTCAGGGAGAGATTCTGTTTGAGACTAACTCTGCGGGGAACAACTTGGAAAGTGAATTTCTGTAGCTGAAGTAATGGGCTCTGTCAGGGATTGAGCTTCTATGTCCATAGAACTAAACTCTGATTGGGAGATAAAACTTATTGACCCACTCGCGATTATGAAATTCGGCTGGGGGATATAGCTGTCAGGTTTCTGAATGACCTTGGTTGGGGAGATTACTTCCTGTTTCAGGAAAGCCAACATAAATGCTTTTGAATATTTTTACTCCGTGGGGAGTGTATGTACTGATGATTGCTCCAAAACTGTCTTTATCCCGGTATCTGCTGGGAAGAGTAACTGTCGGGTCTGACACTTCTTGTTTTTGCCCCTGTTTCTGGAATTATGAGTAATTGTCTTTTTGTTTCTTATGTAAATATTTATGAGCAACAATCATGTTCAAATGCATATGTCAAGAATAAATCATTGGACGTTCTTGCAAAACAAAACGGAAAAAGAAAAAACTCAAGGTTTCTTGTGAAAAATGATTTTGTATTAATTTTTGAAGTTGGCCTGTAATAGGCGTTTTCATACAAGGAGGTTGACACTCTAGTAAGAGAACGCTACCGTAAAAATATAAACTATACAATTTTGTGTAAAATAAAACAGCTATGTGCAACAATCCTATTGAGTTCCAACTCTGCTATTGCCCTTATGTCTTCGAGCGTCTCATCACTTTGCTACTTGGCCGAAAGTTGATTAGATTGATTGATGTCGTTCGAACTTGATAGTCGATACCGAAGTCTGGTCGCAAAATGATCCAATGGGACATAGTGATACGCTTTACATCCCTAACTTTTGCCTGGACTGCCCTTTCGGGTTTTCAGTCCACCGGGATACCCTTTTCTTTCCAAGTCGCCTTTTCAGGTTTTCGGCTTGCCGAGTGTACAGATTTTTTCATTTTCATCCCTTATTTTTTCCCGAACCCTTTTGGTTCGCCGGGAAGCCCTTATTTTTTCCTAGGCCAGTCAACCTAGCGGGTCTTTTAATCAGGCGTAGTATCTTTTCACTATGTCTGTATTGACAGGGTAAGGAAGGTCGTCACCGTCCATGGTGGTTAGAATCATAGCTCCACCCGAGGAAATATTTTTAACCACAAATGGCTCTTTGTACGTGGGGGTCCATTTGCCCCTGGGATCACCTTGCGACAGTATGATGCGCTTGATCACTAGATCCCCGACTTGATATTCTTGACGTCTGACTTTCTTGTTAAAAGCCTTGATAATTCGCTTTTGATACGTCTGACTATAACAGATAGTGGTAATTCTCTTCTCGTCGATTAGATGTAGCTGATCAAGTCGAGTTTGGATCCAGACGTCTTCGTTCAAACCCGCAACCTTCATAATCCTGAGAGAAGGTATCTGGACTTCGATGGGTAGGACTGCCTCCATTCCATATACTAGAGAATAGGGTGTTGCCCCTGTCGACGTCCGTGCTGAGGTACGGTACCCATTAATACCAAATGGTAACATCTCATGCCAGTCTTTGTATGTCACCGTCATCTTCTGTACAATTTTCTTGATGTTCTTGTTAGACGCTTCAACAGCGTCGTTCATCTTCGGCCGGTAGGGAGAATATTTATGATGCTATATCTTGAACTGTTTACAGAGCTTGGTGATCATTATGTTGTTGAGATTCGTACCATTTTCATTAATAATTCTCTCTGGAACACCATACCGACAAATTAGATTATGTCAGATAAACCGCGCCACAACGTTCTTGGTTACAGTAGCAAAAGAGGACGCTTCAACCCACTTCGTGAAGTAATCAATGGCCACTAGAATAAAGCGATATCCATTGGAAGCAGTGGGCCTGATTTCTCCGATCATGTCAATTCTCCACATTGCAAAGGGCCATGGAACTGTCAAGACGTTCCAGGGAACCAGAGGCACATGCACCTTATCAGCGTATATTTGGCACTTATGACAAGTTCGAGAGTGCTGATAACAATCTGCTTCCATAGTGGACCAGTAATATCCTGCCTGTAGAATCTTCTTAGCCATGGTATGTCCACTGGAATGGGTTCTGAAGGTACCTTCATGTAGATCGGTCATAATCCTCTCTGCTTCGCTCTTGTCTACACACCGTAGTAATGTAGAGTCATGATTACGCTTGTAGAGGATTCCATTACTGAGGAAGAATTTTGCAGCGAACCTTCTCAGAAACTTCTTATCATTGACAGATGCCCCTTCGGGATACTCTTGAGTCTTGAGATACCTCTTGACTTCATGAAACCAGGGCTTGTCTGCCACCTCATCAGTATCGACCTCACAATAGTGTACTGGTTCGTCCAACCTCTCAATGGTGATTTTGGGAGCTTCGTTGTCCCACCTGACTTTGAACATAGAAGACATGGTAGCTAGCATGTCTGCTAACTGATTCTCCTCTTACGGGAAATGTTCAAAAGTTACCTCCTTAAAGTGTGGGAGCAATGTCAGAACGTACTCTTTGTATGGGATGAGATTCATATGCTTCGTATCCCATTCGCCTTTGATCTTACTTATTACCAAGGATGAATCCCCGAAAACGTCCAAGAACTTGATTCTGAGGTCAATAGCGGCCTTGAGACCCATGATACAAGCTTCATACTCCGCCATGTTGTTAGTGCAGTTAAAACATAGTCGGGAGGTGAAAGGAGTATGACAGCCCTCAGGAGATATGATTACAGCGCCGATGCCATTACCCAGTGCATTCGAAGCTCTGTCAAAAACCATAGTCCACCGGGATCCCGCTTTGGGTCCTTCATCCGGTCCAAGTTCTTCGTAGTCAGTCACCAGTATAATATTCTCATCCGGGAACTCAAAATTCATGGACTGGTAATCTTCCACGGCCTGATGAGCCAAATGATCAGCCAATACACTCCCCTTGATTGCTTTCTGGGTTGTATATTGTATATCGTACTCAGTTAAGATCATCTACCATCTTGCTATTCTTCCGGAGAGAGCGGGTTTCTCGAAGATGTATTTAATTGGATCCATCTTAGATATCAACAAAGTAGTAGGGGTCAGCATATACTATCTTAGTCGGCGAGCATCCCATGCCAAAGCACAACAAGTTTTCTCAACCAGTGAGTATCGTGTCTCACAGTCGGTAAACTTTTTGCTAAGGTAGTATATTGCGTGCTCTTTTCGACCAGACTCGCCATGCTGCCCTAACACACACCCCATTGAATTGTCTAGCACTATTAAGTATAATATCAAAGGTCTTCCTTCAACCGAAGGCATCAAAATTAGTGGTTCTTGAAGGTTTTCCTTGATTCCTTCGAAAGTTGTCTGGCATTCGTCATTCCACTTTACCACTTGATCTTTCTTCAGAAGCTTGAAGATGGGCTCACAAGTAGCAGTTAGATGTGAAATGAACCTGGCGATATAATTTAAGCGTCCCAAAAAACCTTTAAATTCCTTCTTTGTACGGGGAGCTGGCATTTATTGTATGGCCTTTACCTTTGCAAGGTCTATATAGATGCCTTTGTAGCTGACAATGAAACCCAGGAGCTTACCAGACCTTACCCTGAAGGTGCACTTGTTCGGATTCAACCTCAGCTTGTATGTTTTTAACCTGTCAAACAACTTTTGTAAATGATCAAGGTGCTCTTCCTCGATTTGAGACCTGGCTATCATGTCATCAACATAAACTTCAATCTCATGGTGAATCATATCATGGAAAAAAGCGACCATGGCATGCTGATAAGTTACCCCAGCATTCTTCAACCCAAAAGGCATCACCTTATAACAGAAGGTGCCCCACTGTGTGACGAAGGTTGTCTTCTCCATGTCTTCAGGAGCCATCTTGATATGGTTGTAGCCAGAGAACCCATCCATGAAGGAGAATATTTTATGCTGAGCGGTGTTGTCAACCAGAATATCAATGTGAGGAAGCGAGAAGTCATCCTTGGGGCTTGCCCTATTCATATCTCTGTAATCCACACACATTCGTACCTTACCATCCTTCTTAGGTATCAGAACGAAGTTAGCCACCCACCGTGGATAGGAGGTGACAGCTAATAACCCTGCGTCGAACTGCTTCATGACCCCTGCCTTGATCTTCTCTAACATTTCAGGGTGCATACGGCGAACCTTCTGTTTAACCGAAGGACAGTCTTCCTTATTCGGCAGACTATGTACCACAAAATCAGTGTCTAAACCTAGCACATCTTCATACGACCAGGCGAAGATCTCAATGTAGTCGTGCAATATTTGTATCAACCACTGTTTGATTTTAACTTCCAGATTCGCGTTGATCTTGACTTCTTTTCTGTCTATCTCCGTGCCCGGGTTTATCATATCAACTGGCTCTTCATGAGCCTCTATATCCCTTTCTTCCTGCTGTAATAGTCTAGAAAGTTCTCCATGCTCCTCACAATCATCCTCACGTTCGTCTTCGGCTTGGTTGATTGGATTTTCGAAGTCATAACTGGCAATAGTAGAGCTGTTATAAATGGGATCCAAAGTGGATATGGATCTGCAGTATGATATGTGAGTGTGTGTAAGAGCATAGCTATTTTGATAAAGTGAAAACAAAAAATAAAAACAGAGAGCGCAAAATTTGTATGCAAGGAACGTCCAATGTTTTATTGATGATATATGAAATGACAAATAATAGCCCTCACAAACAAAGCCAATGTGCCTCGGGCAAGGCACAAGGCTGCAGAGTTTAAAATTGTTTATTACAAATCTCAAAACAAGTAAGACAATTATTGCGGAATAAAAGAAACTGGTATAAAGTCCCTAGCCGTCCAGTTACTCGATCCACCATTGATAGTTGGGTAGATCTAGCTGTCAATGTCTGAGTCTTCCTTACTGTCTTCAATGGCATTAACTCCCCGATTGTTGATGCGTAGGGGAGGTCCTCCAGCCTGAGCGCGTCGAACAACCCTTTCAGCTCCTGAAGTAAAGCCCAAACCAGACTTGTCAGTTTTGTGAGTAAAATCAAGGAGTTGTCCCTAGTTGGTATACCAACCTTCTTCAACTACTGCTCTGGTGTCTTCGAGAGAAGCCATCTTCAGAGGAGGTTTGTTGCTGGTAGTAGTTTCAGTCGATGCCAAGATCTGGGGAACCTCTTCAAAGTTCTGGCAAGGAGTCTCTATGAATTCCCTGTCCATCTCTACGTACCTGAAGGAATTGAGGTGGCTCACCATATACTCCTCTTCACCATGCACAGTGACAATCTTCCCTTTTACTAGATACTTCAGCATTTGGTGCAATGTAGAAGTAACTGCCCCATCTTCATGGATCCAAGGACGACCCAACAAACAAGAGTATGACAACCGGATGTCCATCACATAGAAGGTGGACTCAAAGGTTTGAGATCCTATCTTGACAGGGATGTCCACCTCCCCATGCACAATTCCCTTTGACCCATCAAAAGCCCTTACCACAATGTTACTAGGCTTTAAGGTCAAGCCCTCACAATCCAACCGATCCAGCGTCTTCTTGGACAAAACATTTAGCGAAGACCCAATATCTACCAGCACATGAGCCATAGTCGTGCCCCTGCATTCAATCGAGACATGCAGAGCATCATTATGCTTCCTCCCTTTCGGTGTCAAGTTTGCATCTGAAAAACCCAGCCCATTGTCAGCAGTTAGGCAGGCCACACAGTCTTTGAATTGGTCAGCTGAGGTCTTCTATGGCACGTGCACAATCTTGAGGAATGTGGTCAAAGCCTTCACATGGGCCTTGGAACACAACAACAGAGACAACATAGATATCTTTGAGGGGGTCTGCCCCAGCTGCTCGACCATATTATAGTCGCTCTTTTTGATTATTTTCAATATTTCCTTTATCTCTTGCTTAGAGGCTTCCACGACAATATTTCTAGGTGCCTCCGTCCGGGCAGGCTCACCTATAACTTCTTTGCCTCGAGTCCCAGATGACTCAACGGCGGGAGTGATAATTGGAGTAAGCACAGGAGTAGTAGTTGAAGTATCAGTAGGAATAACAGGTGGAATAACAACAAGCCTATTGACAGTCTTTGGGGAAATCTCAGGAGAGAAAACCCTTCCACTTCTGGTAACCTTGCTGGTCCTGACAATGTTACTGACATCAGGATCAACCTATTCATTCTTCGGATCTTGTTTGATGCCATGATAGTACACATCGGCACCATAATGCCAGGGGACCGCTTTATCCGAGGCATACAGGACAGGACCAGGAAAGGTGATTATTAACGGAGCGACTCTTGGAGAAGATGTAATCCTAACAGGTCTTCTCGAGGATGCCTTGGAAGGATTGGCGGAAATGGTTATAATAGCAACATCTTCAAATGGAACAACGGGAACCAAAGTTTTCTCGAACAAGATTTCCTTGCTATCCATCAGGCGCTGAACACCTGACTTCAGCAAAAGGCAACCAGAAGGCAGAGATGAACATATGTGGCAACCTTCACCACAACCCGGCCAACAACAAATTCTTCTTAACTGTCATAAGAGGAGTAGAAACTTCATCAACTGAGGTCACAAACAGATCGGTATCAATAACATTAACTCCACGATTGTGCTTAGGCATGGGAGCAGTTATTACATTGGGATTTTCCGAAGCATCAAACTCAATCTCCTTGGCCTTGATTAGATCCTGTACCTTATTTCTCAGAGCCCAGCAGTCATTAGTATCGTGGCCAGGACTCTTAGAATGATAGGCACACCAGGCATTTGGATTATACCGAGGAGATGTGGTATTCAGATTCTTGGAAGCCTCTTTCAAGGTTGCCAAGTTGGATCTCAGTAGGTGGGGTAGAACTTCAGCCAACGTCATGTTAATCCGGGTAAACTGCCATTGTGGTCTTTCTGTCCTTTGTTGGTTGTTGCATTATGGAGAGACCGCAGGCCTCGGTATCATTACAGCACCTACTATTTGACGGTGCTCAGCTCTGCTTTGGCCTCTTGGGCTATAGACAACACTAGCTTCCTTTTTACCAGTAAAAGGCTTCTTTACCGAACTCGAAGAGGCATCTTTTTGTATCTTACCGCTCCGAATCCCAGCTTCTACCCTCTCTCCGGTTAGAATCAACTCGGTGAAACCAGCTGACGAGCTTCCGATCAAATGATTAAAGAATAGACCATATAACGTCCCCAGAAACATATCGACCAACTCCCTATCAGACAATGGGGGTTGGACTCCTCCAGCCAAGTCTCTCCACTTCTGTGCATAGTCCTTAAAGCCTTCACTTGCACCCATGGAGATACTCTGTAGTTGAGTACGAGTAGGAGCAAGGTCGGTGTTATATTGATACTGCTTATAAAAAGCAGCAGCCAGATCTTCCCAGTTTTGGACATTGGCTCCCTCTAGCTGATAGAACCATTCAAGCTGAGTCCCTGACAGACTGTCTTGAAAGAAGTGAACCCACAAATTTCTATCAGCGGTATGGGGCTGGATCTTTCTGACGTAGGAACAGAGATGGAGTTTTGGGCAAGACACCCCATCTTACTTTGCAAAAATTGGAGCCTTGAACTTCTGCGGGATAACCACTCCCGACACCAATACCAATTCTTCGAAATCCAACCCAGGTATCCTCTAGACTTCCATAGCACTTAGACGATCTTCCAACTGCTTGTATCTATCCTCAGTGGGAGGATACTGCTCCTCATTTTAGTCCGTATCATTGTCAGAAACTTCAGGACTGGGGTCCTTCTCCCTTGTCTCTCCTTCTTGATTCTCCCCTTCCTTGGATGAAGAGGTCAGATCGACTTGTTGCTTTAATGGCCCCCTGAACTTTCTGCCCATATTCGGAATACCAGCGACCTTCTTCTTTTTCTTTTTCTCCTTCAGGATGAGGGCCTTCAGATCCTCCTGCCCTTTTGCCAGATTTATGAAAATCTGTTGGAATTGGGCATTTTGTGCCTGAAGATCCTTGATGCTTTGTACGGAAGACATTATTGCTGAAATAAACAGTGAAGAAGATGAGAAACATGTTATGGTACCTTTTTATGCAATGCTATGGATGAGATGTGTATGCAATGATTTCAAGGATTCTTTAAAGGCTCAAATTTGTTTAACCAAAAGAAAACACACGTTAATTACATTAATAAGTTTGAATTGTTGTAAAGAATGCCCTTTGGGCTTACAATTAAACAAAACAAAACTTAAAGCAACAAAAAAGAAACTAGGTCTCCCAGGAGCGCATCCTCTTTGGTGCAATGTAGGCATTTATGTTCCTTTCTTCATGAAGTAGCCTAGTGAGCTCCAGGACTTTCTTCTTGTTGGCATAGAACTGAGCTTCAAATGTGTATCGCTCCTCTTTGAGTTAAACTCAGGACTTTTGTAACTCTTCATGATCAGTTGGCATGTCAGGATGATGACCAAGGGACGTAGTATCTCCTTCAACAATTGGTTCCACAATTATTGGTAGGACAGTAGGATAAGGCATCATAAGACTTTGGGCGTGAGCTCGTACCCATCAGAGATGAGGCTCAAGAGGAATGAAAAGTTTTGAAAAGTTTTACTTCGTGATAATCCTTGTATCGGTCCTCAAGAGTGTGATGAAGTTGTTCTGAAAATTGTTTTGAAAAGTGTTTGTGTGAAAAATTTGTTTGAGCAAGTACCTAGGAACTAATCCACCTACTCGGAAAAAAAAAACTGTTCATTTTCCTTTAGACAGTGCTATCCTATTATTAAGGAATAGGTAGCACCGTCTTTGGAGTTTTTTAGGGACATTCGAAGGGACAAGTACGATCACAAAAGCAATGTTAGGAAATTTTGGTAATCATCCTAAAGCCTTAAAGATATTTTTCCGAGGCAACATCTGAATGGGTCATTTTAGATCTTTTGGGACTAGAGGACGACCACTAACATTCCCTATACTTCATGACCGTTTACCGAAGGCAACCGGAGTGGAGTAAACCCTAGGAGTGAGCATGTGCAAGTGTATTTTTTTAGTTAATTATCTTTGCACAATTAGGGTTTTCTAATGTTTTAATTTCAATTTGTCTTTCCATACAATCCTATTAACATACATCTAAGCAGTTTATAGTTTGCGGAAATTTAAAATGCGAGAAATTAAATTCCTAACTATTACAAGGATTTCGCAGATACATAATTATTTTGACTGAAAATAAAATACGGAATTAAAACCCTAATTACTATTACAAACATGGAGCAGTTACAATAATAAAAAAGGAAAACTAAAAGCGCGCGGCGGCGAAATAAATGCGAGAAATAATTGGAAAATCTAAAAATCTAATTGAAAAAATATTTAGGTTATTTTTGAGAAAAAAACTAGGTTATGTACAAAATTAAACCCTAATTCTAATTATTTTAAATTATAATAAAAAAGGAATTAAATTACCCTAATTTAATTAAAGTAATTAATTAGTAAACTATTTTTATAAAAAAATAATTTTTGATGTTTTTATGATTTTTTGATTAAATAAAAAAACATGATTTTTGGTGTTTTTTGAAAAAGCAATAATTAATAAGTAAAAAAAAAGAATTGAAATAAAAAAGAATAGAATTGGGCCTGTATAATGAGCAATTAGGGGGGGGTGTGCTTCTGAATTTTATGGGCCCATTATGGATGAGCCCACTCCCCACGCCTGATTCAGTGTTGGTACACCTGGAGAGTGCACCATGGTCCTTCCTTGGTTTGAGCGTTGGATCTGTGTTGGTAATGGATCCAGTGATGAAGCGCTAAGGTGAATGGTGGATGTCAGGCTATGAGGCACGCTGGATCTGCAAGGAATTGTTCAGAAAATAAGAAAATGTTTGGACCTGAGATCGAACCCAGGTCCTTTGCTTCACATGCCTGTCCCCTTTCCATCTAAGTTGAGCTGTTTAGTTGTTAGTATAATAAGAAAACAATATTATAATGACAAGCCTCGCAGTTTCCTCCAAAAAAGCGTGAATTTCAAATGGACCAGTGGTTGAATGCCACACCTTCATCTTCTTCCCAGAAGTGCCATCTTAGGTACCAGACTTATACCTACAGACAAAACTCCATAGCTATAAACCTGCAAGCTTCAAAAATTCATATGACGCATGACAAATTAAAAGTGAGTACATGGATCAATTTGTCTTGATCCCACGAGCATCATGGTATCCTTTTCTTGGCCTAATTTTGCTTGTACAGAGAAGCCCTAAAATGGCTTCTTAAACCCTAGCCATGGCAGTCATCAAAATATGCATCAAAACACAAAATTATTTAAACCAAAACATTCCAAATGATGATACAAATACAATGATATGCTTAAAAATAGTTAATCATGCGTAAATTGTCAAAATTGAATTCAAGAAATATGGAAAACCGTGAGAGATATGGAGGCTGATTCTGGGCATCTTAATGTGTGCAAATGGTTGGAAAAGCTTCTGTAGGTGTCCAGGAACGTGTTGCAATCCTTAAATATCCTTGAGGATGGCTCTAATATGTAATTCGTATTGAGACTTTTTGGAAAAAAGTGGTAACTTGTCTTGGCAACTTCACGTGGTCAATCCTCTCTTTTGTGCTTTGGAATTGTTCTATATATGTAGTGCACTGAATTAGGTCAACAAAAAGTATTCAAATCTTGGCAAATTATGAGGATTGGATTTGATTTTCTCTTTGCATTATTTCTTCCTAAATCAAGCCAAATCATGCCATTCTCATCCCTATCACCCTTTGCACGATTTGATTTTGTTTGACAACATAATTGGATTGTGATTCTATTCAAAATCAGATCAAAAACAAATCTTTACTAATTTATATCATTTATTTGATTTAATTTGATTTTTTAAATGATTAAAATAAAAATAAATTAAATAAATAAAGCCAATGATATGTGGGATAGTGTTTGGGTCGTGGAACATGTTAGAAGTAAGACGCAATCATGAAAAGCTAGGCCCATTTGACAAAAAATGCACTTTTGAGCACATTTGACTTTTGGTAATTTTCCAAAAATGGCCAACTTTGATAATGCATGTCTCTTCCAATTTTAACCCTAGAGGGGGTGTTCTTGGACTTTTTAGAAATCTTAGGATGTTCCCTAAACAACCCTTTGTTTTAATCTCAAATGGATCTTCCATGTTCATTCAAGAAGCTTTGACCCAAAAGGTGTTTTTGTTGACTTTTCAAAAGGACCTAAAATATAGAAATTCATATATTTTTATGAGTGCACTTTTTGAACTTGACGGATGAAGATGAGTTGTAGGAAATTGGATTCTCTTCAAAATGAGCCTTGGATGATAAATTTTTGATAAAGTATGAGAAAGTTATGTTTGGTTAAAGTTTGGTTGACTTTTCCTAAGAAACCCTAATTTAGCAACTCTTGAGTTTTGATGAATTTAGGAGCATTCCTTGAGGAATCATGATCAACCCTTGATCAAAAGATGGATATCACTTCAAAATATTGATGTTGATAATTTTTTTTTTGAAGTTTGACTGTATGTGGGTCACAATTGACTTTTGACCTAATACAATTGATTTTCAAGCATCTGAGCAGTTGACTGAGCAAACTTCTTGTGTAAGGCGTGCAACTTGACATGGATGATCTTGAAAACATATTAGGAATATGGAAAATATTTGAGGTCTTTGGAGCTCACCCATCTTGATGAAAAGAGAAACCCTGGTTGGAGGTTCCTTGCTTTAGGAGAGGGTTTGTCTGGTCAACTCTTGGGTATCTTTGAGCAAGTTGAGGATCTCCATGAACATATGTTGAGTAAAATGGGAGGGCAAATTTTGGGGTACAACAATTGATAACAAAGAAATTGAGTTTGATCCTCCGGAGACCCCAATGTAATTACTGCACCTATGCCGAAACACGATAAAGGCATAAGTGTTATTGATGATGTCCTTTATGTTTCTGATGTAAGTGAATTGGCTACTCCCCTACCGATTATCAAGAAGAGTCTGTTGCAGGCCAGTTTATTTCCGGGTTGTATTGAAAGATGTTATTGTTGCACAACCCAACCCAAAGGCTGCAAGTTGCTGAAAGAAGGTATCCAGCGTCTAATGGACAATCACCTAATTCTGGTTGAGAAGATTCAGTCTGTTGAGAATTTATTGCAAGACTTGGAGTTGGAAGAGGTATCTGTAATATCCGACACTCCTATCAGGATCACCTCCAAGGGTCCTTTAAGGATCACTGCCAAACCCAAAGCTGCTCCTCTAATAATCAGTAAACTCGGACCAATTCCATATTCCTCGGACAAAGCTATCCCCTGGAACTATGGAGTCGACATCTACTACCTCAGTGTCACGCAAGAACTATCGACTATTGAATATGAAGGTACTGAGGTTATTGATCCTACCATTGACAATATTGTTGGCACCAGTAAAGTTACTAGAAGCGGAAGGATTTTCTCTCCGGAAATCTCTCCAAATACTGCTGCTGCACCAGTTCGAGTTACCGCTGCCGAGTCAGCTACTAAGGATCGGGGTAAAGAACAAATGATGGAGCCTGCCTAGACGGAGGCACCGAAGGAAGCTACAGCTGAAGATACCTCTGGGAAATAATTGGTGGAGGTATTAAAAATCATCCAAAAAAGTGATTACAAGATTATTGAACAACTGGGGCAGACCCCCTCTAAAATTTCCATGTTATCTCTTTTACTGTGTTCTGAAGCCCACACACAGGCTTTGGTGAAGTTCTTAAAATCCACACATGTACCACAAGAAATATCTGCCGATAAATTTAGAAGTGATGTTGCTAGTATAACGTCAGATAATGGGTTAGGTTTTTCTGATGTTGACCTGACTCCTGAAGGAAGAAACCACAACGAGGCCCTATATATCTCTATTCAATGCAGGGGCACTACTCTAGCCCATGTGTTGGTTGACACGGGTTCCTCGCTGAATGTTCTAACAAAGGGTGCTCTCAGAAGACTGGATTATGAAGAGGTTGTGCTAAAACCCAGTGATATTATAGTATGAGCCTTTGACGGGTCAAAAAGGATGGTACACAGAGAGGTGGATCTCCCAATTAAAGTGGGTTCACATGTTTTTGATGATGGATATCCGACCGGCTTATTCTTGTTTACTCGGACGCCCCTGGATTCATGGGGCAGGTGCTGTTACTTCAACCCTACATCAAAAGCTGAAATATCCTGTGAAAGGAAAGGTTGTTATTGTTTGTGGCGAAGAGGAGTATATGGTGGGTCACTTGAATTTATTCCGGTATGTAGAGATAGATGGTGAATTCATCGAGACTCCCTGTCATACTTCTGAAGTAATCCATCCTACCTCTACTGAAGACGTTTATAATATTCCCAAGCTTACCAGGGTTCCGCCTATAATGGCTTCTTTAAAGGATTCTAGAGCTGCTGTAAAAGAAGGTGGTTACACTACTTGGGGTCAGCTACCTGATATTCCATATAAATATAACCAATTTGGTTAGGGTTTCACTACAGAGGCTCAGAGGGCTATTCGTCATGCGCGTGTTGGAAGAACCGTGTCAACAACAATGGAGTCAATGCTATAGAAGATGCTGACAATGATTATGACCTCGACAACTGTATCTTTCCTACCATCGACAATAGGCCCATCAATTGGAAGACTGAAGACCTTATATCAATCTCCTTTAGTCAAGAGTAAATTCCATTTTCTGTTTCTTATTGATTTTAAAGTTTTGGTTATGTAATTTTAAACAATGACTTTAAGCCTTGTGTTTTACCCGAGGTACAACGGTCCACTTGTTAAGGGTTGTCATGTCACTCACATAGTTTCATTCAATAAAAACATTGGACATTTTGCATTCAAATTTTGTGCTCTTTGTCTTTATTTTTACTTTATTACACTCTCAAAACAGCTATGTGTTCTTACACACACCCACATAATAAATTACAGATCCACATCCACTCTAGATCCCGTTGGTAACAATTCTGCTATTGCCACTTATGAATTTGAAAATCCGATCTACCAAACCGAGGACGAAGGTGAGGAAGATTGTGAAATACCTGGAGAACTTTCCAGACTATTAGTGCAAGAGGAAAAGGCTATACAACTACATGAAGATCCAGTCGATGTTGTAAACTTGGGTACTGTTGTACCCCAAAATTTTCCCTCTCATTTCTCAAGGCATTTCTCATAATGATTCTCAAAATTCAAGCTTGCATAAGTACAAATTGGACTTTCCAGCATCAAGTTAAAGAGGAAACTGTTACAAAGGGGAAAACAGATGAAAATAATATTTTTGACAAAATTGGAGAAAAAACAAGTCTCATTCGATTTATCTCTTTCGATTGGCCTTTTGGCCTCTTTCGATGCAAACTTGGCTTACATCCTTCGACTGGGCATGGGCCTCTGGAACGTTGGCTTTGGTTCATAAGGCAGGAGCTTCCTGCATGCAACCTTTGATTGCATCTTTGGCCTCATATGGTTCATAATACAGTGGCTGCCTGTGTGCTTGCTTCGATTGGATGTTTGGTGCTTACATGCCTGTGTTGACTGGACAAGTATTCCCCTCCTTGCTTGCTTTGGCTCACAAAGTAATGGTTGGCTATACGTAGCCTTCGATTGAGCTACAGATTCCTTCTTGCATGCAAAAGGCTCCCCACCAGGCTAGCAAACATAAGGCAAAAGCCTCTTGTAGCCTCCTTCGATTCAAAGAAGAAAATCCTCTTGTTTGGCTTCCTTCGAAGTAGGAGGCAAAGGCCTATTTCTGGCATCCTTCGATTTCACATTTGGACCTCCTGCATGCATATTTCCTTTGGGCATGTGACCCCTCCTTCAATGCAAGCTTTGGTTGCATTATTTGTTTGGGCATATGGCTTTCCTTCAAAGCTTTTGATGCATTCTTCGTTTAGGGCATTTGGCTTCTGTTGGTGAAGTAAGAAGCTAATCCAGAATTCCTTTCGTTTTGACTATGCCATTGAGGCCATATTACCTACTCAAAGTAGTACAGGCAGCTGGATATGGCCCCAGTCGAAAGGTATGTCATTGTGAGGATTTTTTTAGTTTTTTTCCTGCCTTGAGTTTGGTTGAAGGTTGGTCTTATGCGATCAAAAACAAAAGGGTTCAAAATGGTACAAGTGGCTGGATATGGTCCCAATCGAAAGACATGCCATTGTTGAAAACATTCTAATTCGTTTGGTCGAATGATAGATCTTCATGGCCAGAACGAAAGACAAAGTATTCGATCCAAGGCATCAAGTTGAAGACAGAATCCATAGGCCAGGGCTATGTGATCTTGCTCTTCAGGCCCCAAACCTATGCCTCACTCTATAATTAATTGATTACACAATTAGTTAAACTATTACCTAGGTGTTTAAAGTATTGTCCAAAAGGCCATTTCGTATATGGCATAAAGTTATCATTGCCATTTCTGGAAAAAAAGAGTTTATGCAAATTGTCAATGCATTGAGCCTTGTAACGTTTGTCCTTGAGTACAAGTAACATCAAAAAGCATAAGTCAAGTCTCCCGACTTGTACTTGAACTTGGGAACCATGAAAAAACCATTAAAAAGATTTCTTTTCGTTTTACACAAAACAGTAACATGTCATCCTGAACGTGAAAGAATCTTCCTCTCTATAAATAGAGAGACTCTTTACAAATCAGGGGACTTCTGGGGATAGAAAAAAAAAGATCATAAAAAAAAACTCTCACACTCTCAAACTCTCAAACTCTAAAAAAAAACTCAAATCCCTTTATACGTTAGAGCCTTTCGATTCATCCTCTAACTTCCACCCATCAGCTCTTTCGATTCACCATCCAGTTTCCACATACATTAGCGTTTTGACTCACTCCCTCTAGCTTTCATCTACTACCCTTAGAACGTTTCCAAAAAACCTTAAAAAAAGACAACTCAAGGAAGTCAGAGAACTTTTTGATTCACTCCTAATCAACCTTCGATTCAAGTGGTTTTCAAAGCCAAGTAGCAGCTGGAATAACTTCTAGGAGTTTGAGGCAGACTTGATCAAATATCAAACCATTTCTGGAGGTTCTGTCGAAGTACTTCAATTTTCACTCCAAGAGGTAAGATTTCTTAAACGTGTCATCTTTAGTTTAAACTTCATTTGTATATTCATTAAAAAGGAGAAATGTAGATATCATATCTAGAAAGTTAGCCACGCTTTTAGTTTCGATTATCATGGCATATATGTTGAGAAATGCAATTCTGACTAGTTAGGCTTCGATTTTGGCATCAAACAAATTTGCGCTAACCTTTGATATGTGGTTTTTGAATGTTATATAGTTAGACGTGTATTCTGATTTTAGACAGGTTTGGTATTTGTACTGTTCGATTTTGGTTGAGAATCGAAGCTTTCAAAAAAGCTTAACATGGTAATATACATCCCTGTGCTCGAAGGAATGAAATGAAGCCCTGGGTTCCTTTTATTTTTAGTGCAAGCTATACAACTAACGGATGAAATAGACCACCCCAGTAGTACAAACAGCACGCAAGAAAGGCATTTATGTGTAAGGTACTGGGTTCAAGCCCTGGCAGGACCAGAACCATTTTTATCCTTTGCTTGTTTCCTTTTCCTTTTTTTAAACAAACTCCAAACATTTTTCAACAAATCAAAACAACTCCTTTTGAGTTGATATTTTACACATTATTTATTCAAAATTTTTATTTTGTGAATATATAAAAATATCACAAAAAATATTGTATTTTCATAATTATTTTAATTAATCAAAACTTTTCTTTAACAAAGTCAAAACAAAGTTCATTTTCTTTTCATTCCAATTCTTGCATTTATTCACATTCAATATGGTTGTAATAACTAATTAGGATTTAATTTCTTGCAATCCCCATTTGTATATTTTTATCCCCATCCCCAAGTGATGTAATAGCTTAGTAATTTTACTTTCTGCAATTTCTCGCTTTCATATAAATGTTAGTAACTAGGATATGTATGGCAAGATAAAAATAACAAGTAGATAACCTAAAATTCAAAAGACAAAATGCATGCAACAAACACACTATTCACACACATGCACCCCTAGGGTAATCTCACTTGTTGCCTCGGAAAAATAATCATGTCCCTCGAATATGCGCGTTTTATCAAAGACCCTCGATAAAAGATCGTAGTTCCTCGACGTCCCTCGATGTTGCCTTTGGTAAACGATCTAGTCCCTAAAAGACATTGCTAAAACATCTCATAGGTTAACTTCTATGACTATACAAATGACCCATGACCGTCCCTTCACATCCAACGATGGGGCTTCTTACCAAATTAATGGTAATATAGCAACATCTAAAGGAGGAGGAAAAGAACATTAGACCTTTTGAGTAGGTAGGATGCTCATAGTTGCTCGCTTGTTTACAACAAAAACATTTTATACACTAACACTTTCCTTTGAAACATTTTCAAAAGTTAAAACACTTTGTACGCATTCTTATAGAAATGAGAATCATTACAAAGACACTTTTCCAAATCACTTTCAAAAACACATTCCACAAAAAAATCTTTGAACTATTTTCAAAACAAACACTTTGTACGCATTCTTATAGAAACGAGAATCATTATAAAGACGTTTTTTTCAAAAATACTTTCAAACCCACACCACAAGCACGTTTCCAAAAAAAAGCAAGTGATCTAGCAAGAAACTAAGAGCCCGTAGATAACTACGGATGAAAAGGGTGCTAATACCTTCCCTTTTCATAACCTACCCCCTGAACTCAAGAAAACATCTCTAAAGGTCTTTCCTGTTCTTTTCACCCTTTCCTTTGTTGGATAAAAGAAGAGTCGGTGGCGACTCTTGCTATCCACAACAATTGCGATCAAACGCAAAACAACCAAGTCATTTCTCCCACCGTATTACAGAACTGGCAACTCTGTTGGGGACTTACTTAAAAGTGGGGTTACCTTAGGGCTAGATCACTTTTACTTGCTTTCCTTGTTTAAATTGCTTGCTTTACATTATGGTTCCTTGTTTGGGTTTGTTTTGATCCTCTACCCGGATATGGGGCACCTTTTAGGTAAGTAACATTAGATTCTGGAAACTGTACGATGTAGATCGATATGGTTGAAGCAATGACTACGTTAGTGTGACGCATTTATTGGTACCGGTATCCCTTAGAACCTTAATTGAACAACTTGGCCATTATGAAGTAGTGAGATATCCGGTTTCAGTGGAAAGCTGAAAATTGGTTGATACTCGATACTACACTCATTGAGACCGGAATTTTGGGATATCTCAGCCGCAAGAAAAGATTGATTGTACTAAGATAATGCCTAAAATAAAGGTCAGTGATTTTGAGATCCCCTAGAACCCGGTTAATTTCTAGGACAGGTTGAGCCAACTAAAATTCAAGAGGGTACTTACCTACAAACTCCATGCAAGCCTAAACCTAAGGACGTGTCTGCTTTGTGTGTAAATATTAACTTGCTTGCTTCACATACTTGTACAAAACATCATAAATATCATAACATCATAAGCATTATCACTAACCATTTCAAGGATTTAGGAATTTATCTTTGTTTTGTTTTGTAGGCCATGACTCCCATCCGAAGGAATACCATCTGAATCAGCTTCATGAAAGCGCACCCTCAACTCCAAGAATTAGCATCAAGGGTGCCTGGAGTTTCTTCTTTCACCAAGAAATATGGTCGACTTCTCAGTTTGGCTACCTCCAATTTCCAAGAAGAAATGATGTGTATGCTCTTCCAATTCTTTGATCCCATGCATCACTACTTCACCTTTCTTGACTATCAGTTGGTGCCTACACTAGAAGAATTCTCTCAACTGTTAGGAGTTCCCGTACTTGATCAAATATCGTTCACCGGTTTAGAAGGGATTTCAAAACCTGAAGTCATTGCCGAAGCCCTGCATCTGAAGAAAGCCGACATTATAGCAAATTGGGAGACAAGAAGCAGAGTTAAGGGTTTCCTAGCCAAGTTTCTGTTGGAGAAGGCTTGTTGATTATGGGAAGATATGGATTTTTAAGCCTTTGAAGATATCTTGTCCCTTATAATCTATGATTTGGTTCTATTTCCAAATTCGGACCAATTCATAGATGTGAATGCCATCAAAGTCTTCCTCTCTCGTAATCCTATACCTACTTTGTTTGGAGACATTTTACATTGTTTCCATACTTGCACCATGAAGAAAATAGGTACTCTTTTGTGTTGCATCCCCCTACTCACCAAGTGGTTTACTTCACACCTACCTCGATCAATACTGAAGAACAAGCAAGGATTGACATGGTCTCAAAGGATGATGTCCCTCACACACTCTGACATTTATTGGTGTTCTAGATCCTTGGAGGATACTACTATCATTGACCGTTGTGGGGAATTACCTAATGTACATTTTCTTGGCATTAGGGGAGGTATCACTTACAACCCTTGCTTAGCTTTACGATAGTTTGGGTATGCATGAAGAGATGGTCTTCATGATGCGCTCATCCAAGATGTGGTGTTCGACTACGAGAGTGACAATCAAGGCTACCGTCAAAGGTTTATACGAACTTGGAGGATGGTAAACAAAGTAGATAGTAAGACATTGGGACACAAGAATTCTATTCCCCTTGAGCCTTACCTTAGGTGGGTACGAGCTCGTGCTCAGAGTCTCATAATGCTTTACCCCTCCATCTTACCTATTATCATGGAGCATGTTGCTGAAGGAGATGTACCATATACTGTCCTTTATCCCAACATGCATACCTCTCTTGAAGATTTGCAAAAGGATTGGATTCAGCTAAAGGAAGAACAAGACACCTTCGAAGCCCAATTCTACGCCAGTGAGAAGAAAGTTCTAGAACTCACCAAGGAACTTCATGAATAGTGGAGTTTGAACTCCTACATTGCATCGAAGAGGATGCATTACAACTTCTTGTCTTAGGAGTTGTGTTTTTGTATTTTTGTTTCTTTCGTTGTAAGCCCAAAGAGGCGTGATGTACTCGAACTCAAATTTATTAATACAATGTGTGCTTCCTTTTGTCTAAATAAATTTAAATCTCCAAATTTCCTTGAAATCATTTGCATATGAACTCTCATTCATCATAACACAAATAAGTTTTCACAACGGGTCTCCTTATCTTTCTATTGTTTATTGCAGTGAGATGGATATTGAACAGACAGTAAAGGATCTTCAAGCACAGAATGCTCAATTCCAACAGATGTTCTTGCCTCTGGCTAAAGGACAAGAGGATCTGAAGGCTCTCTTGATTAAAGATAAGAAGAATAAGGCGAAGAAACCAGTCGACATTTTGAATTTGGGAAGAAGATTCAGAGGACCAACCAACCGAGCTCTAGATTTCGCAACCTCGTCGGGTGAAGGAGATAATCAAGAAGGAAATAACAAGGAAGGAAATGACAACTAGGAGTCTAAAGAAGAAGAAGAAGTTGACTACTCTGAAGAGAAGTATCCTCCTGCTGATGATAAATACAAACAGCTGGAGGATTGCCTCAATGCTATGGAGATCCATAGAGTATCCGGGCTGGATTTTGAAGAGTTAGGACTGGTCTCAGGCGTGGTCATCCCACATAAATTCAAAGTCCCCATGTTTTCCAAATATGATGGTGTCTCTTGTCCTAAGTTGCATTTAAGGTCATACGTCAGGAAGATTCAACCCCATACTGCTGATAGGAACCTATGGGTACATTTCTTCCAAGAAAGTTTGTCAGGGACGCAGTTAGATTGGTTTTATCAGTTGGAAGGAACCAATATTCGCAATTGGGAAGATTTGGCTGCTGCATTTTACAAGCAATACCAGTATAATGCTGACCTAGCTCCAACTCGAACACAATTGCAAAGTATGTATACAGGTGCTGGTGAAGGTTTCAAAATTTATGCCCAAAAATGGAGGGATCTTGCGGGAATAGTCCAGCCCCCTTTATCTGACAGAGAATTGGTGGATATGTTCTTAGGCACGTTGTGAGGTCCATTCTTCAACCATCTGATCGGAAGCTCTTTGGGTGGATTTACTGAACTAATCATGACTGGTGAGCGGGTAGAAGATGGTATTAAGAGCAGAAAAATTCAAAGGGATGTATCCTCAAGCACGATGAAGAAACCCTTTACCAGAAAGAAGGAGACCAGTGTTGCTTATGACCACAGGAGTCAAAACAAAACTGAACGTCGCCCGACGGTAGGGGCTGTTATTATCTCCAATCATGTATCAAATCAACAACGAAACTATCAACGCAGGCTGGAGGCGCCTATAAGATGATTCACGCGGATCAACATGACCTTGTCCCAAGTTTTGCCACATCTATTGAAATCCAATCTGGTGACTCTAAAGGAAGCTCCCCAGAACCCCAATTTTTTCCCATAAGATTCCTCTATCATATCATATCAACTCGATCATAACAAGATCACATTAGGGTTGGTTCTTCCTCTTTTTCTATCTCCTATCTTTAAGTTTGCTCTTGAGGAATCTCCAAGCACCTTGGTTGTGTATTTTGTATATGTGTTGTTGACTAACTTCTAATCAAAATACAAAAAAATATTTGTCTTTGTCTTTGAATATTTGTGTTTTGTAGGTACCGAGTCAAAGTATCTGACAAATAAGGTTTTACGTTATTATTTCCCTAAAATCTCTATTTGTAAATAAAAAGAATTAAAAAAAATTCATTTTTTCATTGATGCAATCGATTTCTCTTAGAGTGCAATCGATTGCACATAGTGCATTTTGCGCCACTTTTGAAAAAATACACTGTGCAAATCGATTTGCACTATAGTGCAATCGATTTGCACAGAGCGAAAATTTGAAAAAAAATCAGCAATTTTAAGCTTGTCAAATTTTGGCTACAATTTTTCTTCATTTTTGAAAGATATATCATTAATTCAAATTTTAGTGCCAATCTTTCATTTTTAATAAGAATTATCATTAATTCAAATTTTGGCTCTAATATTTGAAATAATTATCATTAATTCAAATTTTAGCTCCAAGAATCAATTACCAAATTACCACTAATCCCAATCCTAAAACTCTATAAATAGAGCCCTCATTTCATTCAAATTTCAATCTTTTGATAGCCAAATCCACCTTGCTAAAAAGTCTCTCAATTCTCTCCATCTACCAAATTCACTCAAAGCTCCATTTTCAAAAAAAAAAAGTTAGTAAGCTTTGCATTAAAGCTTGCTAATATTTGAGCTAAGCCTTCATCCAAACACTTTTTCTTCATCAATTCTCTACATCCAAGCTTGGTCAATTGATTCTTGTGGTTGAATTGAAGAAAATTCTTGAAGTTGTTTTGATAATTCTCTAGATCTACCTTTGGTAAGTTGGATAATTCATCTTTCACAATGTGATCTCTTGTTGATCTTTGGGTTTGATTCATTGAGCATTATTTTGTGATTCCAATGGTGTTATTTTCTCATAATTTGATGGAATTTTCATGCTCAATTGGATCCATGATCATAAGGTATTTGATGGAAAGTTTGAACAAGAATTTGGCCTTTTAAAATACTATTTTGCTGTCTGTAACAACGTGCAATCGATTGCTGTAATAGTGCAATCGATTGCACTAAGTGAATTTTGCATAAATTATTGAAAATTGCACTATGTAAATCGATTTATACAGTAGTGCAATCGATTTACACAGGGACATAATGCATTTTTTCCCTTGTTTTGGAGCAGCTTTGATCGAAAATGCTTTTTCTACTCACTCCTTTTGATTATTGGTTTGGATTACAATTTTAAATATCCAATTTCTCTTTAAATTCAATGGACTTTGTGATGTATATGAAGTTGGATAAATGTTCATCAATTAAAATCTACCAAAGAGTGAAATACTTAATTCATTTTTGGTGCTTTGGATTAATGATATGTTTAGTGCTTTAATCCATCTAGAGGAGTGGTTGAATTTAAAGATGAAAGAAATTTAAAGTAGTGATCCAAATTAGCTTATCATTCCCCTCCCTCTTTATCTTATCCCTTTCTTTTTTAATTGTGCTACATGTTAATGGATGATGATCTCTATATCATTCATCCAAACATGAAGTACATAGATTGCTATTGACCGACCTCAAAATAGGTGCGACTTCTGCATAAGTCCACTTATGATTGCTTAACATAGCGCTAAATTTTATCCCGATTCGAATAAATGATCATTTGTGGCCCAAACCTATGTTTGCAAGCCAAAGTATGTTAATTTGATCTCTTTGATCCAATAACCTTGAGATTCATTGTGTGGAGGCTTTGGTTCTACCAATCCTCTAATGGATCTACATCACTTTTGGTCAACGCGGATCACCTAAACATCGTTGATCATTAAATGTTACTTTTGAGGATTCTAAAATGGATGATATACTTGACAAAAAGCAAATGCAACTTATTGTGTGGAGGCTTTGGTTTTACCAATCCTATAATGAGTTCCAAATGAAAGTTTCAACATGGTCATCCAACTAACCACTAATTTCTAACAATTGACTTTACTTTATGCTTTTATTTTTATGCTTTATGTACCATTTGCTTTTAGCATTTACATTTCATGCTATTTTCATCTTTGCTCACTTGAGCATTTACTTTTATGTCATTTTTATTTTTCTCACTTGATCTTTCATTTTTCTTTTAAAGACACTTAATAATCAACATGAACCATAAAAAAACATTAATGATCTTGGACTATTTGGTTACCATCCTTGGAATTATGGAGTATTGGACTTCTTCGAATTAGGATTAGAGACCTTGGCCTATGTTGGAGACCTTGTAATCTTAATTGATATTTTGTCTGGAGTTCTTGGGGTTTACCTAAAGACATTGGGTTGTTTGTTTGTTTGGCGTGCAGGTTATTATGATTACATACTTTGTTTGTAATCTGGAATTCACCCATATACAACCGTTACTCTGCCCAATTTTTGTGAAGACTTAATACACTTGAAGTTTGGTTATCTCAAGAGGTCTATTATATTTGCTTGCTTGGTTTCAATCCAAAGAATGGGAATTCTATCTTGACTCATAATGTCAAGTTTTGGCTTCTTGTTTTAGATGGTTCTTCTCCTTATCTTTTACCTTATGCTTTAGGATAGTCCCTTCATCTCCTCCCATCTTCTTTAATTTCAAAAATCTTCTCCCTCCTTTTGAAAACTCTTCTTGTTTTTTTAAAACTTGAACCACTTTCATAATAAACTTGGACTTATGTCCATGCATTTTCAAAACATTTTTATAAATAAACTTCAATCAACTTAATAATACCTTGACATTTTTGTGAGAAGACTAAAAGTCAATCAATCTCATTTCAAACCATTTTGCCAATTTGGCTTTTATTTTAAAACTTTTTCTCAAAAGATTGGACTCTTGTCAATCCTTGTAGTGATTCAAACAACTATACTTCTATAATGTGTAGTTAAGAGAGATATTTTCCACTTGGGTGTTGAGTGAGGCATTGTTGATTTTAAAATCCAAGCCATTTCCTCCATTTTGAGATGATGCAAATTATCCTTTCTCATGATTGTGGGTAGTAAGTATGTTTTCCACACGAACAATGACGATGCTGACTTATCTCATAATATTAACCAACACACTTGTGTTTTAATTTTTTTTTTAAAAGGTGAACTACGTGTACCCTGATCCCCTATTGCACGGAAGGTGGTACATAGGAACTAAAGGTTCGCAACTACGGCGGGTACAAAAAATCATTAAAAAATTATATTTATTTTCTCACCTCCACCATCTATTTTACATACAACATTTTATAGCCAAAATATACAGATTTTTCAAAGAGGTTCCTGCGGAGTACCGTAGATGTTTAGGGTGCTAATACCTTCCCTTTGCATAATCAACCCCCTTACCTTGAATCTTTCCCCCTCTTTTTTGGGTTATTCGCTCTTTTCCCATTCCTTTGGAAACAATAAAGTGCAGTGACGATTTTTATTTTGATCTGTACAAGTCTAGTCAATCCAATGGCTTAGTCTTAAACATTTCTATCGCTACATAAAAAATGGCGACTTCACTGGGGAAAGATTGACCTCTTGCTGGTCCATCCCTAAGTGGGTTAAACCTATCTTTGTCTATATCTGTATATATGCTATTGTTTGTTATATATTATATGTTATATATCTGATTGTTTGGATTTTTCCTGGTTTTCTGGGTGTTTGGTGATAGGATAGGCGGTATAGTCATGTTAACTTTGAGGGAGTAATCCCAAAAAAGGAAGCATGAGATCCCCCACTCAATGGAGGCCCCTTTGACTGTAGTATTGTTTACCGAGTAATCGGGAAGACATACTACTTTCGACCTGGGAGCCTGGTGAAGCTGAGGGCCGTAGAAAACCAAACCCATCTTGGCCTTTTAGGTGTAGTGCGGAAGCTATGACGGAGTAATCCGAAAATAGTTGTCACGCGATACTACACTCGAACGTGTTTTTCTTGAGAATATTACTAATTACCGAGTTAATCGGGAAGTTGGTAATATACGAAGGAAGGATGTAGACTCTGGGAACCTCTAGAACCTTGTTCGACAGGTGATAACTTTTAGACCATACCTTATGGGTAGTACCTTCGACCTCATACTCGTGACGTTGAACCTATGAACCCTATATGTGTGATCTTGTGTGTGATAGTTGCATCATGCATCCTTGCACTCATAAGCATCTTTTGAAGAAATCTTATTTCAAGGGATTTAAAAAAAAAGAAGTTGACCATTTGTGAATATCTTAGGTAACCATGGATTCTGGGAAAAGAAAGACCGGATGTGATACGGTGAGAGAACTGACTTGTTTGTTTTGCGGTTGATCATAAATGTTGCGGTTAGCAAGAGTCGCCACCGACTTTTCTTTTATCCAAAAGGAAAGGTGAAAAAGCACAGGAAAGACCTTTGAGATTATTTCTTGAGTTCGGGGGGTAGATTATGAAAAGGAAAGGTATTAGCACCCTTTTCATCCATGGTTATCCATGGGCTCTTAGTTACTTGCTAGATCACTTGCTTTTGTTTGAAATTGTGCTTTGTGTGGTTTTTGAAAGTATTTTGTAAAGAGGCCATTGTTTAGGCAATCTTTGTAATGATTCTCATTCGTAAGAATGTATACAAAGATGTTGATCTTTTGAAAATATTTTCAAGTTTTAAAAGATGTTTTGAAAGTGTAGGTGTTTGTTTTTGAAAATAGCAAGGATATTTGTTTTGAAATGGAGCAAGTAATTAGGAGCAATCTACCTACTCAAATGTCTTTCTTGTTCATTTTCTTTTCCTTTGACATTGTTGTCTTACCATTGATTTGGTAAGCAACCCTATCTTTGGATGTAAACGGGACGGGCGTGGGTCATCGTATAACCATGATTAGCAATGTTGAAAGGTATCTTAGCATTCTTTTTGAGGGACTAAGATCATTTGTAAGGCAACTTAGATAGCGTCATCGAGGGACTATGATCTTGTATTTTCTTGTTTTTGCTAAGATACCTCACATGCATAATATGACCATTTTGTAAGGAAACCAAGTGGATTTTATCCTAAGGGTGCTTGTGTGCAAGTGTATTGTTTTTTTATGCTTGGTTTAGTCTTTGATTATGGTTTTATAATTGATTGATTTTAGTCTTCCCATACAAACCCTAATTACTAGCATGTTATATAAAAGCGATAAATTGCGAAATTTAAAGTTACTACGCTATTACAATATTTGTGGGGGAAGGGGGGGGGGGGGGTATACAAATTCATGAATAGGGATTACAATAATTTAAACCTAATTAGTCTATTACAACCATATTGAATTGATATCAATGTACAAGGAAATAAATAAATAAATACAAAGTATAAAATGAATGAATGTACAAAAAATGCAAAATGTAAAGAAAATGTATCTTTGTTTGATTTTCATGAAAAAAGGATTTTGTCTTAACCTAATTAAATAAAGAAAATAATTAATTAAATTTGAATTTTTATTAAGAAAAGATTTTAAGTAAAACCCTAGTTCTATTTAGTTGATTAAAAGAAAATAAGTTTAAGAAAAATGTATTTTTTGGTATTTTTGTCTTGAAAATATTTATAACATTATAAAATATTTTTAGCCTTTTTTTTAATATTAAAAATAATGTATTTTAAAATGGTGTGAAAAGTAAACAAATAAAAACATAATATTAATTAAATTTACAAGATTAGGTAATAAAATAAATAAAGTATAATAAATAAAAATATATTTTTTGTGAGAAAAATAAAATAAAATAAGTCAAAATATAAATCTATCATTTTTTGTATTTTTATGATTTTTTTTAATATTTAGAAAATATATTTAAGAAAATAAATGAAATAATAAAAAAGAAAAATAAAATAAATTAGGCCAGGGGCGTATAAAGGAGATAGGGGGTTAGCTAGCAAAAATAAAAAGAATAAGCCAAGCCCAAAGAGGCCCAACACCCTGCAAACGAAAAATCAGAATTGTAAAACATGTAAAAATGCAAAAGGGTACCACTGGGGCTCGAACCCAGGTCCCACAGGTTACAGGCGCGCGCTTCTACCACTGGGGTGGCTATACATCTGTTAACATAAGCAAAACAATAAATATACAAGGCAAAATGCACCCTGATGACTTCATCTTCAACCTCCATTCAGTCCAACTGTAACTTGCTCATTTCTCATCAAAAATGAAAACTGTAAACATGAAACTTGTAGCATATTTTCTCACGATTCCAGAAATGTAAAGTATTAAAACTATAGATCAAAGATAAGCATGAATTGTAATGGCCCTAATATGAACCCTAAAAATTTCAGAAATTTCAGTTTCAAAATTCTCTAAGTTCAAGCAAAATTAATGGAAACTATGGACATGGTTAGCTTTAGGGAAATGATATCTACATGTTTTGTTCACAAATAAACTATTGAGGATGCCTGTATGAAGAGTTCCAAGTTGAGAAAACTTACCTCAAAACTGGAAATCGTGTTTTGTGTTTGAGCTTATTTCAAGTGATGGTGATGATCAGGTTAGCTTCCTTGAGGTCCTAGGAAGCTAATGCAATGGTTTGTTTGAGTTGAGAGTGGCTGAAATGACTTGGAGAAGTCAATGTGCAATGATCTATTTTTGGTTATGGAGGATATGGTAAATGATGTTACAGTAATGAAACAGGGACGGGGATAGGTTACACTTGATGTAAGGAAGCTTTAGAAACTAAAAGTCTAAGAAACGCACGACGAAAATGTGAGTTTGATGTTCAAGGTCAGAAACTGTGCAACAATGTAGTTTTTGGGAAATTTATGATTTGAGAGAATTTTTGTGTGTTTCAGGGTGTTCAAGCTCGTCCTCTAGCTCACAAATAGTGACTCTATTTATAAGCAACAAGTTTGGAGACCTCTTGTTGATCATAATTCAAAGTCACAAGTTTATGCATAACATGTGATTTTTGAAAAATTCAAGTTTCAAAGCTTTGTGTACTTGCTAAGATAGAGTGGTTATGCTTTAAACAAGCTTGCTTCTGACTTTTTCGATGGAGTGTGATCAGAGGGAACAAGTTAGAGGCTCAAGAATGAACTTTATGCAAAAAACTTGCTTTACAAGAATGGCAATGTCAACTTTGTGCCATTAATGGAAATGCAACTTGGATAATAGCTCAATTGCTTGGATCAATGCCTTAACAGCTATGTAAACATTTAATTATGGAGTGACAAATAAGTTTGAGGCCTGCAAAGCAAGGATTATGTAGCCTAGCATGGATTTGGTTCATGTGTTCATAAAAAATGACTTGTAATTTAAGTGACAAAACCCTAATTTCATCTCTTCGATTATCCCTAATCAAGAATGATCTCAAGGAGTTCTTGGAAATTTTATAAATATTGAAATATGCTCTACAACCCATCTTTGAACTGCTTTTGAAGATTCCCCTTGGAACTATATGAAAAAGTGCCATGAAGTTAGGTCAAAATCCTGACCAAATTAGGGCAAAATTTCACTAAGTGTATAGTTTCATGACCACATGTTCATAAAATTATAACTTGAGATCCAAGAATTTTTGGGAGGAGTTATGTAAAGAAAAGTTGTATATTTTATGGAGATCTACAACTTTCATGTTGGAAGTTTCTCTTGAATCATCTTGCATCATGGTGAAAATTTTGCTTAAAGTTATGAAAAAACATGAAATTTCCAACACTTATAAAAAAATTTCTAAGTTTAGAAATTTTGACTTTTCAAAATGAAATCTTGACTTTTTTATTTATTGATGAATAAGTTTCATATTTTGACATGTTTTGATGAATTATGATCTTTGGCACTTGAATTTGACCAAAAAGTCAAAGTTTGACTTTTCAGTATACAGTTGACTTTTGATCAATTGACTGAAAAATTCATCTGTCAATCCAATAGACTTGCAATGTTTTGAACCATGCCATTAGGTAAAAATAATTCAATTGGACTCTTGAGATCATTCCTTAAACCAATTGATCATTTTCTAGGTCAAAAATCATAAATTGCCCCTTCTCAGTCAAAACCCTAATTTTGACCATTTTGCCTTTTTGGAGATTTGATCAAATTTCTTGAGGAGTTGTGGTCCAAACTTGATCAAATGATACATATAAGTTTAAAATGTTGGTATGGATCAAAAATTAATAATTTTGACTGTAAATTGTCCATACTTGACTTTTTCCCCAGTACAACTGATTTTTAGGTCAACTGCTCAATTGACTGAGCAAAAATGTGATCCATGGCTTGAAACTTGACATGAGTGATCTTGGGGGTCCATAATGATCCATGAAATTCATATAGGGCATTGGAAGTTCAAATGTCCTTGTGCAAACTCAAACCCTAGTTTTGGGTCATCAGTGCATAAGGAGGTGTCTTTAGCTGATCAAACCCTAGTGCAGTCTTGAGCCCAAGGAGATCTTGTGAGAAAAAATCTTGATAAGTGAGAGGGTAAATTTTAGGGTACAACACCGAGAAATACAGTTTCAAGGATCCCAAGGTAGATGAGTTGATCAGTCTAGTTCCCGAGATCGAGTGTTCTGCAGATTTTCGGAAGAAGTATGGATCCATCATTCCTCTCATGAAGCTTAGGACGAAGGAGGGTATTCTCTCGACCTTGGTCCAGTTCTATGATCCGATGTATCATTTCTTTACTTTTCCCGACTATCAGTTGATTCCTACACTGGAGGAGTATTCTTATCTATTGGATTTACCTGTTACCGATCGTGTTCCTTATACTGGTTTGGAGGGTGAGCCAAAACCACATGAGATTGTTGTGTTGATCCATCTGGGGAAGTCTGAGGTGGAAGCCCATATGACTACTAAAGGATGGATTAGAGGATTACCAGCTCATTTCTTATTGGAGAAGGCTCGTTACTTTTCCAGGATGAAGAGTATTGTCGCTTTCAAGGCCATCTTTGCTCTACTTGCTTATGGGTTGTTCTTATTTCCTAATGTGGACAAGTTTGTTGACATTAATGCTATCAGGATCTTCATGATTGGAAACCCAGTTCCTACATTGCTGGGTGATGCTTATTAATCTATTCATCTTCGGAATTCTTATCATGGGGGGATGATTATCTGTTGGACGGCTTTGTTGTACCAGTGGTTTATCTCTCATATGCCTCAGTCCGATGCTTTTTGGGATGTCAGGAAGGAACCCCGTTAGGATCCTAAGATCATGGAACTTACTCACTCGGATATTGATTGGTATCATCGAGCTTACCAGGATATAGAGATTGTCGATAATTGTGGTAGTTTCCCCAATGTACCTCTTCTTGGTACAAAGGGAGAAATTAACTCTAACCCTGTTCTTGCACGATGACAGCTTGGTTATCTGATGAGGGATAAACCAAATAGTATTCATTTGAGTAGTTTCATTTTGAAGGAGAGAGAAGACCACAAGGAAGCTAGGGAACAAATTGCGAAGGCCTAGCGTCACATTCATAGGAAGAGTAATAAAGATTTGGGACCGAGAGGGGCTGTTTCTTTAGAGCCATATTGTTGTACCCAAAAATTTGCCCTCCTTTTTTTCACAAGAAATCACAGCTTCGGGCTTTTCCTGATTTTTCAGATTGGCTTAAGAATCGGTCAAACAGACTTTTCTTATCAGTCAGACAAAATTAGGTTTTTCATTGATTTTGAATCAGTCAAGTAGATTATTAGGGTTTCTTTGAGTTTGGCTCAGGGTTTGATCAGGCGGACGTTTCTTTGACAGTAAATCCAAAATTAGGGTTTGCGCACGCATTCTCAGAAGGGATTGAATCCACAGTTCTTTTCAATTGATTGTCACACTGCTTTGATGCTTGTTCAAGATTTCCGTTTATTTCTCAAAGCCTAAACATATGGGATAACAGCTGAGGCTTCTGATTGAAAGTTGAAGCTTTAGTTTGATCAGTGAGGTAAAAGGCGTGTGGACGTTTGTTTGTTTAATTATGCAATGCTTTTGGTTATTTGGAATGCCGGATGTATTGTTGGTTAATGCGGGGTTGCGAGACTACAACGTTTATTAATTATTTATTTTATCTAAGTTAGAATAATTGGGATGTACTTCTAGTTATTTTAATTCAAGAAACTTAAATAATTAAATAGACAGTGAAATAAAGAATTATCTGACAAAAGGACTTTTATTTATTTTTAATTATTGGTACAAGTGTTATTTGAATACAATAAATTTATTTACAGTATTTATAATAATGTTTATTACAAATGATTAGAAATAAAATAAAACTATCCTAAGTCTCTTGAAGTCTTCATCTTCTACCGCTGCTTCCTTTGCCCGACTGGTATTTACCTGCAAAGACAGAAAAAGGAATCAGTATAGGTGAATTAAAAAAAAGGCATTCTCAGACAGATAAATAAAAGTTCATCATTAAAGGTTGTTGGCCGGAATCAGTTTATTTTGGGTTTTCATCATATTTTGCTCGTCCTCTTTGCAAATCGCAAGAAGATTTCTCTTCTTGGTTCACAAAGAGGAAAAGTAAAATTAAATGTTTACAAGCATATGAATCAATTAAGCAAAATGCACAAAGCTGCATAAGTCCAAACAAATTGCATTGTCAAACTGAAAATGCCAAACCAAGTCACAAGTGACAAACTAAGCTGAATAAGTTTCAAACTAAGCAAACTAAATCACAAGTTCAAAACTGTCCAAAGAAGCTGTCAAAACTGTCCAAAGAAGCTACCAAACTGTCAAGAAGATATCAAAAGATATCAAAAGCTATCAAACTGTCATCAAAGAAAAGAAGAAAGTACAGAATGCAGAGGAAAGCTAAATTGCAAGCAAGCTTGTAAAACCAATTTCATCATTTTCTAGCCACAACCTTTTCAGAAAAAAGTATAGTTAAAGCAATAAAATATGCTTTTCTGGAGAGAGAGAGAAAGAGAAAAAAAGCAGGCTTACAGTTTTTGGGCAGGCTAAGAGATATAGATAAATATAACAAGATATCCAACAATTCAAGGGGGCAGAACACATAAAGAAAAATATAACACAAAGCTGTAAACACATAACACAAGCCCTCAAGCCTGCTTCAGACTGCCTCAAACCTGTTACAGAAGCAAGCAAATAAAAGCTTGCCTTAAGCCTTGCAGCCTGCCTCAAACCTGTTACAGAAGCAAGCCTCAAGCATGTAACCAAAACAAGCCTGTAGCCTCAAAACTGCCTTCAAGCTTACAAACTGCATAACAAACACAAGCCTTGAGGCCCGTACCAGCAAACCTGCTTGCCTGCATAAAACCTGCCCAAACCAAGCGAGCAAGCATAAGAAGCAAGCCTTCAAGCCAAAAACCCGTCAAAACTGCACAGCATCACAAGCCTGCTTCAAGCCTAAAAACCTGTAACCAAAAGCAAGCCTTTCAAGCCTGTATCCTAAACAAGCCATATCAACCTGCATCAAAAACACAAGCAAAAACCAGTCTCACCCCAACCTGCATAAAACTCATACCAGAAACCTGCTTGCCTCAAGCCTGTTTCAAACTGCCTCAAACCAGAAGCAAACCTAACGACCTGCCTCAAAATTTCAAAACAACCAAAACCTTGAAGCCTGTTCAAAAAGCCTGCACAAAACACAAGCCCTAAAGCCTGCATAAACACAACCTGCATAGACTTCAACAAACTAACAAGCTCAGTAAACTACAAACTCTGAAGCCTACCTCAAGCCTGCATAAAACACAAGCCTTGAAGCCTACATAACACAACCTGCATAAACTTCAACAAACCTGCATAAAACCTCAAGCCAAACTGCTCAAGCTTGCCTGTATCAAACAACCAAAACTCCAACAAGCCCTCACAGAATCAACAGCAACAACAGTAAGAAAAGTTCATCACAGGGTCAATAAAATCCAAATATCCAAACACCAACAAACGCCTCAGAACCAAGTTCATCATAGGCAAAAATACCAACATCATAATCAAAGTCCAAGAGAGGAAGAGAGTCAGAAACGTCTACTCTAGCGTTTTCAGAAGCATCATCATAAAACATTCAAAGCATAAAATACGAAATACCAGAAGGCCAGCAAGCATATCACCAGTCCCACGCCTTGGCCGCCTAAGAAGCCTCCTGTCCAAACTCTCCTTCTCCTTTCCAAAAAGCAGAACCAAGGTATAAATTCCTCTTCCCTTTTTTTCTACACCTCACACAAACACAAATAACACATAAAGATCAGAATATGTAAAAGTTCAAGAATATGCATGAATCCAGAACCCTAAAACGCGATAAAGCGAAACCATACCTTTTGAATCATCGCCTTGAGCAAGCCGTGAAGAGAGGAGAGATTGGAGGTGGCGTCTGGCGGCTGAGGCGAGTGGAAGGCATCAGAAACTCTGTTGAGAGCGAGGAAGAGACGAAGAAGATGGAGAGCGGCGCCGTTCAACTGTAAAACCTTGTTCTGAAACAAACAAACTTGAACCCTAACAAAATCCCTGTCAAACCGTTTGGGCCTGCCCCTTGAACCAAACTGCTAAGCCCAATTGAAACTGGCATATGCACCCCCTTCTTTTTGTCCTTTTTGTTAATCTGTTTGATTGTTTGGGCCATATGCATAACCTTAAGCACATTTAACTTTTTTTTTACATAGAAACTAATATTTTCTTTTTTACCTTAGTTTCTTATTTTTTTATATAAACTAATACCTTTTTGATCATCACCTTATTTCCTTTTTCAACTTAATTCCTAGTTCTTTCTTGTTAAATAAAAATAATATACTAATTTTTCATATTACATTTTTATTAACAATACTTTTTTTATTTTAATTACACTTGAAATACATAAAAATAGATTTTATTAGATTAAATACTTTTCTCTTTAAAACCCTTTTTATTTATATAACATTAACAAAAACACAAAAAATAATAAAATACTTAATAATACATTAGGTTAACCTTTTGATCACTTGTAAATAATTATGTGCATCATACTTTGCTTTTGATTCCGTTTTATTCTTACATTTTACATTGAGAATGCGACGATTCAATTTGGTTGTAAATAATATTTGGACACTTCTATTCTGATAAGACTCATCCCCATTTGTAAACATTTATACCCCCATCCCCGAATACTTATTTGTAATAGCTTAGACTTTAAATTCCCGCAATTTATCGCTTTTTATATACTGTATAGTAATTAGGATTTGTATGCGAAGATTCAAAATCAACCGCTAGATAACCTAATAAAAGACAAATGTATGAAAATCAATACATAATTCACACTTGCACCTCTAGGGTAACCTCGCTTGTTGCCTCGGAAAAATGGAATCATGTCCCTCGAGTATGAGACACTCTAGCAAACGTTCCTTCGATAAACAAAGATCGTTAGTCCCTCGATGACCCTCGATGTTGCCTTCGATAAAACGATCTCGTCCCGTAAAAAATTGCTAGAGCGTCTCACAAGTTGCCTTCAATGATTGTATACGATGACCCGCGCCTGTCCCGTTAAACATCCTAACGCAAGGTTGTTCACCAAATACAATGGTGAAACAACACTGTTAAAAGGGTTAAAAACATAAGAAAGATCTTTGAGTAAAATAGGGTAGATACCTCTTAGTTACTTGATCAAAATTGCAAAACATCCTTGCCATTTTTCAAACACACATCACAACACAACTTCAAAACAACTTTCAAAAACATTGAATTATCTTTTCAAAAAGACAAACACCTTTGTAAAACATTCAAATACGAATTGTTACAAAGGTTGCCTAGACAAGGCATCTTTTTCAAAACATTTTCAAAACCACACACACAAAACACCATTTCAAGCAATTGAAAAACAAAGTCAAGTGATCTAAAAAAAGTAACTAAGAGCCCATGGATAACCATGGATGAAAAGGGTGCTAGAACCTTCCCTTTTCATAATCTACCCCCCGAACCCACGAAAACATCTCAAAGGTCTTTCCTATGCTTTTTGACCTTTCCTTAGGATAAATAAAAAGTCGGTGGCGACTCTTGCTAAACCGAAACATTTGCGAAAGCAAACGCAAAACCCAAGTCAATTCTCCCACCGTATCACACATATCTTCAGTGGGTCCAAACGAGAGCTATTCAGTTGAAGATGCCGTATTCTCGGGAAGCACCTATGCCTGACTTGTTTGTGAAGATCACTCCTCCCTTATTAGATGATATAGAAGATCTATAGCTTGCTTTGATCAGGATGCAGCAGGAAAAGGATTCTTGGAAGAATAAGTGCCAAACTCTAGAGATTTCCTATAGAGTAGACTTGAAGGAGAAAGACAACTTGTTTGAGATCCTTGAGAGTCGGGCTGTAGAGGCCATGGAGAGGCAAGGGGATTTATTTTCTCCTAAGCCTCAGGCAGATACTACTTGCTCACTCCCTGATTCAGGTGATTGGAAGGAGGTTGCCACCAGATATGCGGAAGAAAACCAGAGGTTGAAGGCTCAGATTGCCAGGCTTACAGAGAAGCGCCAGCGTATAGAGTGATCTCCGACAACTTTACTTCTCAGGGTTTTAGACTTTATTTTCATCTTGTACTTGGGATTGTTGAGACTTGTAATCCATTTTGAAGTTGTTATAATAAAATTTTCAGTATTTTTCAAATGTGTTATTACTCTGATATTTGCAATGTGTCTATAAATTTTAAATCCCTTGAAATATTAAATAACAAAATAAAATGATGTGCGTTGCACATCATGCATCATATTTCACATATTTCTTGCATTTGTTATGCATATCCAGGTGTCTTACCAAGCTTCTTTACTTCGTTCAGCAAGCTGACTCATCACTATAACACTCAGGCTAATCTCAGAAAGAAGATGGACAACTTAGAACAAGAGAATCGCGAGCTGCATGAGGAGGTTTCTTCTTTAAAGACCGGCATGGCCAATCTTACTGCTCTGATGGAATCTTTGGTGGCTGCTCAAAATCAGCCACCGAGTGTTCAATCTCAACAGACAAGGGTTACTGCTGAAGTTCCGACTATTCCTGCGTCTGCTACCCCAACTGTTGTTCAGAATCACATGCCTCAAGGTTATCCATGGGGAATGCCAGAGAACTGTGTGCCTGAAGGTTTCAATCTTGGTCTTTAAGATACTCCAGTTGTTCATACTATTGTTACTCTTGCACCTCATGTGGTGCATGCTGCTCCTGCTGCACCTCCTTCGGTGAATATGGTTCCGCTTGATAATGATGATGTGTGTCGTCCTTTTCCTCCACCAAGTGAAGACTAGGGTCTTTATGACATAATATATGATTTCCAAGAGCAGTTTGACAAGATGCAGAGAGAGATGAAGGCCCTCAGGGGAAAAGAGTTATTCGGGCAGAATGTGAATGAGTTATGCTTGGTCCCGAATGTTAAGATACCTGCGAAGTTTAAGATCCCGGAGTTTGAGAAATACAAGGGCAACACTTTCCCTCGTGCTCATATGGTAATGTGTGTAAGGAGAATGTCTACCCATACCGATGATCAACGTCTGCTGATTCACTTTTTTCAGGATAGTTTAACCGGTGTTGCGCTGAAGTGGTATATGAGTTTGGACATCGTCAATATCCATACTTTCATTGACTTGGGAGAAGCATTTATCAGACAATACAAGTACAACATGGTCATGGCGCCCGACCATGATCAACTCAGGGCCATGGTTTAGAAGGACATGGAATCATTCAAAGAATATGCACAGAGATGGCGCGAGGTATCCGCCCAAGTGATTCCTCCCATGGAAGAGAAGGAGATGACTAAGATTTTCTTGAAGACTCTAGGTGCTTTCTACTATGAAAGGATGGTAGCAAGTGCGCCAAGTGAATTTACTAAAATGGTAGGCATGGGTATCCGGTTAGAAGAGGCTGTAAGAGAGGGTCGTTTAACAAAGGGTGAAAGTTCTGGAAATATGAAGAAGCCATCTTATGGGTTTGCCAAGAAGAAGGAAGGAGATACAAACTTTGTTATGCAAGAGAGGAGGGTTAATCCTTCTAAAAGAAATTATCAGCGTCATCAGTAAGTCGCCTCAGTTACTTCAGTTGTTGGTGTAGCTCCAACCGCCGTTGCTTATCAGAGACCATCCCAACAGGGGAATCAAGGGTATAATCAGATAAGGGAGAGTTATGACCCTACCCCTATGAGTTATACAGAGTTACTACCGACATTGATTTAGAAGAAGTTGGTGCAAACTTGACTACCTCCCGATGTACCATCACCATTGCCTTGGTATTACAAAGCAGACCAAACATGTGCTTTTCATCAGGGAGCACCAGGGCATAATGTTGAGAATTGCTATCCTTTGAAGACTGAGGTGCATAAATTGGTGAAGTATGGCATTCTATATTTCAAGGATGTGGGTCCTAATGTTAAAGACAATCCTCTACCCAAGCATGGAGGAGCGAATGCTGTGAATATGGTGGCCGATTTTCCAGGCGACTTCCATATTTTTGACATTCATCTGGTTAGAGGAGACTTGGTGAAAATGCATGCAGACCTCTGAATTTAGCTACTATACACATGACCATTCCAGTTGTGCTATTTGCAGTACAGATATACAGGGTTGTGACAAGATAAAGGCTGATTTGCAGGAGATGATGGATGAGGGCCTCATCCACATAATCAGACCTAGGGCAGACTAAGAAGAGGGGGTGAATATGGTTTTTGGATGTCCTGGAGAGTTCATAATTTTTGATGTGGAGCACATGAATGAAGACCTTGTGAAATTTAATGCCATTGTGGAGGATGAAGCAGAGCCAGAAATGCCAAATTATGTGACACACGGAGTTAGGGTTCAGAAATGGATCACCATTGATGTTCCCTCTTGCATACATGTTTCAAAGTAATTTGTTTGTGTTAATCTTTTTGAAAAACTTTCACTCTTCCCAAGGTGAAAGTATTAATATTGTATGGGCTTATCTGTTGGCTTTGATTTTTAAAAGCAATAATAAAAGTTGTCATTGTTTCCCAAAATTGTGTTTTTATTTGTTGCTTTTTTCTTGGAAAATGGTAATCATAAAAAACCTTTCAAAATAAATAATAACTGAAATTTAATCTGCATGATCACTTGTTATATGTGTCAGTCTCTAAAAACAATCATAAATCATATGTGTAGATTAATTAAAAAAACGTTGAATACAATGACCATGCACCCTTTTCCATCTTTGAATGTCCTGTGTATGGGGCCGAAGAAGAAGACTATGATGAGATTCCAGAAGAGGTCTCACGGTTGCTTGAGCACGAGGAAAATACCATTCAGCCATATAAAGAGCCATTGGAAGTAATCAATTTGGGTTCAGAAGAAGATCCGAAGGAAGTCAAGATCAGAGCATTACTGCATCCTGATGTGAAGAGCAGGTTAACTGAGATGTTTAAAAAGTATGTTGATATTTTTGTTTGGTCTTACCAAGATATGCCTGGTCTAGATACAGATATTATAGAGCACCGTTTGCCGCTGAAGCCAGAGTGTCCGTCAATCAAACAGAAGTTAAGAAGAACTCACCCAGATATGGCAGTGAAGATCAAAGAGGAGGTTCTAAGGTAGATCTATGCCAGTTTTCTTGTGACGTCAGTGTATCCTCGATGGATCTCCAATATTGTCCCAGTACCAAAAAAAGACAGAAAAGCTCGCATGTGCATATATTACAGAGATCTAAATAAAGCTAGTCCAAAAGATGATTTTCCATTGCCATGCATTGATATGTTAGTGGATAGAGGGTACAACTTCGTGAGTAAAAATTTCTTCAATCACTGGACTTTGCACATATATCTTGACAGGCAAAGGAGCACTTGAGGTTCCGAAGACTTCCCGTGGAGGAGCAATCTCCGGAGAGAAGATTCTTCCGCTACGAGTGATCTTACTTGTCCCCACAATATTCCCCACATCAGGAGTCTCTTCATCAGAATTTTCTTCAACTGATTCAATCTGTTTCACACCGTGATAGAAGATCTCTCCTCCATAATCCACGGTATTGTCTTATTGGACTTATATGGGATAGGCCCAGCATGGTAATCTTCAGCGGTACAAACTTTGGATCAGGTGTAATCTTAACAGGCCTTTTGCAGGTCTTGGAAAGATTATCGGAAATGGTGATTATAGCAACATCATTGATTGGAGTAACAGGAGTAACATGAGTGATAGTAGCAACAAGAGTTTTCTGAAAGAGGATCTCTTGAGTATCCATCAAGCGTTGAATGCATGACTTCAACAGCGGACAATCAGATTGCAAGGTTGAACAAAAGTAACAATCTTTTTCACAGCCTGGGAAAATCCCGGCTTTCAACAGATTCATCTTGATCATTGGTAATGGAGTCATTAAGTCATCAACAGCGGTAACATGAAGATCTTCTACAATAGCATGGACATTATGACCGTGTTTTGGCATAGGAGCGGATATCACATTAGGTTTTTCGGGAGCATCAAACTCCACCTCCTTGGCATCTATTAAATCTTGGATCTTGTTTTTAAGGGCCCAACTGTTGTTGGTGTCGTGCCCCACACTGTCCGAATGATATGCACATTTTGCATTTGATGATAATAGGGAGAAGAGGTATTTAGGTTTTTCGGCGCTTCTTTCAAGTTGGTAAGGTTTAACTTTAACAGATGAGGGAGGACCTGGGCTGGTGTCATATTGATCCGGGTGAATTGCCGTTGTGACCTTTCTACCCTTTGCTAGTTAGCTCTGGGTTGACTGCTTCGAGGTTGATCGGCTGAGAAGTTCTGGATCATCACAGCCCCCACCGCTGGTCGGCGCTCCATTCTCCCTTGATTTCTCTGGGTGTGAACAGCAGAAACTTCCTTCTTGGCTGGGAAGGTCTTCTTGATAGCAGTGGAAGCGAAGGCATCCTTCTGAATTTTACCACTCTTAATGCCAGCTTCGACCCTTTCACCGGTCAGAATTAATTCGGTGAACCCTGCAGATGAGCTCCGGATCAAGTTATTGAAGAATGGACCTGACAGGGTCCCCAAAAACATGTCAACCAACTCTCTATCCGACAATGGTGGATGCACCCTTCCAGCCAAATCCCGCCACTTTTGGGCATACTCCTTAAATCCCTCATTAGAGGCCATACCCATACTCTGTAGTTGAGTACGAGTAGGCGCTAAATCTGCGTTATATTGGTATTGTCGGTAGAAAGCAGCAGCCAAATCCTCCCAGTTATGAACATCAGATCTCTCAAGTTGATAGAACCAGTCCAATTGCGTACCCGACAAACTATCTTGAAAAAAGTGGACCCATAGATCCTTATTAGAAGAGTGAGGTTGGATCTTTCTGACGTAGGACTCTAGATGCATCTTCGGACAGGACAAACCGTCGTATTTAGCAAATGTAGGCACTTTGAACTTGGGAGGAATGACGATCCCAGCAACCAACCCTAGTTCTTCGAAATCTAGCCCAGGTACCCTTTATACCTCCATGGCTGCCAACCGATCCTCAAGATTCTTATACTTATCGTCCGCCGGAGGGTACCGCTGTTCGGAGTAATCTTCATCCTCTTCCTCTTCTTCTTCTTCAGCTTCAGACTCGGAGGGAATTGCAACTCCCTTTCCTTTACCAACCCCTTCGTCAAACGTCGAGGGGAAATCCAGAACTCTCCTAGCCTGATTCTCAAATCTTCTTCCCATAGTGGCCACACCAATTCTTTTATTTTTCTTCTTTTCCTTTTCCTTCTCTTTCTCTAACAGTGCTTTAAGATCCTCTTGACCCTTTTCCAAGGTTATGAGGAGTTGTTGGAATTGCGAATTCTGTGCTTGCAGATCTTTGACCTTCTGCTCTATATCCATCTTGCTGAAATAAACGGCAGAAAGATAAGGAAACCTGGTGTGAAGACCTGTTTATGCATATGATGAATGATGTGTATTCATGTAATGCATTCAAGGATTCAAAAATTCAAATTTGTTGCAAACAAAACGAACACACGTCATATTAATAAGAATAAATTTGTTAGTACATTAAAGCCCTATGGGAAAAATATTACAAATCTTCTAAATGTAAAAAGACGTTGCGCATCCTTTTTGGCGCGATGTAAGGGTTGAGAGTCTCCTCTTCATGAAGTCGGCGGGTAAGTTCCAAAACCTTCTTCTCACTGGCATAGAAGCTGGCTTCAAAAGTGTTCCGCTCTTCCTTGAGCTGTATCCAACTCTTTTGCAATTCTTCCAATGATGTTGTCATGTCTGGATGTAGGAGGGTGTATGGAACCTCTCCTTCCATAACAAGCTCTTTGATCACGGGGAGAATGTGGGGGTAAGGCATCATAAGACTCTGGGCGCAGGTTCGTACCCACTTGAGATAACGCTCAAGGGGGAGGGAATTTTTATGCCCTAGTGTCTTACTATCCACTTTGTTGAGCATCCTCCAAGCTCGGATAAACCTTTGTCGAAGTCCTTGAGCGTCGTTGTCGAAGTCAAAAACCAAGTCAGGAATCAGCATATTATGAGGTTTATCCCTTCGGGCATACCCAAATTGCCTCAGAGCTAAACAGGGGTTGTAGGTAATGCCTCCCCTAATGCCAAGTAGTGGGACATTAGAGAATTCTCCGCAACGATCAATGATGATGACATTTTCTCTGGACCGAGAACACCAATGAACATTAGAATGTGTGAGGGTCATCAACCGTTGTGACCACCTTAAACCCTGCTCATTCTTCAAAACTGATTGGGGAAGGTGAGAAATAAACCACCTTGCTAGAAGAGGAGTACAACACATGAGAACACCTCTTTTCCTCATTGTTCGTGTGTGAAATGAGTGTAGGATATCCCCAAGCAATGTAGGCACAGGATTCTGAGATATGAAAATCTTGACAGCATTCACATCTATAAGCTGATCAGGGTTTGGGAACAAGACCAACCCATAGATGAGGAGTGCTACAATCTCTTCAAAAGCTTGCAGATCTAGAGAATTCCAGCAGTCTTGTGCCTTCTCAAACAAAAACTTTGCTAAGAAACCCTTGACACCACTTCTGGTTTCCCAATGACCTTTAATATCAGATGGTTGCAAGTGTAAGGCTTGAGCAACATCTTCAGGCTTTGGTTCTATTTCCGTACCGTTGTTGGGTAGTTGATGAAGAATAGGAATCCTCAGGAGTTGAGAAAATTCCTCCAAAGTAGGTACTAGTTGGTAATCAGGGAATGTGAAACAGTGGTGTAGGGGGTCAAATAACTGGAAGAGAACTTTCACCATGCCTTCTTCAATGTTGGAGTTGACCAAGTTGAGAAGTCTACCATGTCTTTCACTGAAGAGAGAATTCTCTGGAATCTTGGAAGTAAGCTCCTTGAGTTGAGGAGGGATCCTCACAAGGTTGACCTGAATTGTTTTCCTGCAAAGGGATTCCATTACCTACCAAACAAGAACAAAGATGAAGATTCAAACCCTTGAAATGGTTAGTGGATGCATATGATGCTTTATGATGTTCATGATGTATGCACAAGTATATGTACAAGCAAATCACACAAGGTCCTATTTTCAGGCTTGCATGGGGTTTCATAGGTAAGTACCCTCTTGAAGTTAGTTGACTCAACCTGTCCTATAAATAGTAACCGGGTTCTAAGGAGCTCAATATCACTGGATTATTTTCTATGTTCATTGTTTCAGTTTAGCCACTTAACTGGCTATCGAAATATTCCAAGAAAATAACCCTCAATGAGTGTAGTATCGAGTATCTACCGACTTCGGACTGCACCAAAGCCGGTCATCTCACTACCCCTAATAAAGCCAAGATGGTCAAGTAAGGTTCTAATAGTTCATTAGTGCTTCATGACATCACTCAGCGGCCCCGTATTCTCTTTGATTGACTCAAAGGCTACCGGTACCCACAAATATGTCACACTAACATAGCTATTTCTTAGACCGTGTCGGTATACCCCGCACAGTTTCCATAACGTATTGCTATTTACCTATGAATGTTTCCCAAATCCGGGTAGAGGATTCAAACCCAAACAATAGAACCAAAGTGTAAAGCAAACAAGTCAAGCAAGATAAGCATGTAAAGGTGATCTAAAACCCTAAGGTAACCCCACTTTTATATAATCCCCAGCAGAGTCGCCAGTTCTGTGATACGGTGGGAGAACTGACTTGAGGTTTTGCGTTTTATGTTCGCAAATGTTTCGGTTTAGCAAGAGTCACCACCGACTTTTTATTTTATCCTAAGGAAAGGTCAAAAAGCACAGGAAAGACCTTTGAGATGTTTTCTTGGGTTCGGGGAGTAGATTATGAAAAGGGAAGGTGCAAGCACCCTTTTCATCCATGGTTATCCATGGGCTCTTAGTTACTTGTTTAAATCACTTGCTTTTGCTTTTCAATTGTTTGAAATGGTGCTTTATGTGTGGTTTTGAAAGATGTTTTGAAAAAGAGGCCATCGTTGTGGCAACCTTTGTAATGATTCTTGTTTGAATGTATACAAAGATGTATTGTCTTTTTGAAAAGATGTCTCAATGTTTGAAAGTTTGATTTGGGAAATGTTTTGAAATTATGTTGTGAAGTGTGTTTGAAAATAGCAAGGATGTTTTGCAAGTTTTTGATCAAGTAACTAAGAGTTGTCTACCATATTTTACTCAAAGGTATTTCCTACACATTTTTAACTCTTTGGACAGTGTTGTTTTACCATTGCATTTGGTAAACAACCTTGTATTAGGATGTTAAACGGGACAAGCGTGGGTCATTGTATAGACCATGATAACAATAGTGCCAAGTATCTTTAGCAATTTTTCGAGGGACTTGATCATTTTGTTTAGGGAACCAAGATAGCGTCATCGAGGGACTTTGATCTTTTGTTTTGTTTTTGTTTTGCCAAAGTACTCAACATGCATAACATGGCCCATTTTTAAGGCAACAAGTGGATGTAACCCTAGGAGTGCAAGTGTGCATTGTGTATTGATTTTCATGCATTTTTGTCTTTGTATTAGGTCAAGCTACTTGTTAATTTTGGATTTTTGCATACAAACCCTAATCTCTAATCATGGCATAATTGAAAGCGTAAATGCGTAAAATAAATCTACCACTATTACAACATGATTATGGGGAGGGGGATACAATTTTGAATGGGGATATATTTGACAAGAAATTAAAACCCTAATTTTACTATTACATCCAAATTGAATCAATGGCATAAATAATAAATGGACAATATTTAAATAAACAAATTAAATAAATATACAAAATATTATGAATTATGCAAAAAATGTTTATGTTTACTTTTTATGTATGTAAAAAATGTTTAATGTAATAAATAAAAGAAAGATTATTATTTTTATCAAGGGTAAACCCTAATTTTCTTTTAAGAATACAAATATATTAAATATACTATTTATATATAATAAAATAAAATAGTGTATATACAAAAATAAAATATACTTAGAAAAAGTATTTTTAAGTATAAATAATAATAAAAATAAAAGTATAATATTTTCATGTTTTTATTCTCAAGTATTCATTAAATAAAATAAAAGTATGTATGTATATATTAATTGTATTAATTATGTAATAAAAATAAAATAAAATATATACAAAAATAAAAATATATTTAGAACAATATTTTTTAGTGTGAATAAAATAAAGAATAAAATAAAAGTATAATTTATATATTATTTTTAAGTTTTCAATAAATAAAATATATACTAATTAAATTATTTTCATGTTAGAAAAAAATAAAAATAAAAAACAAAATAAATGTAAAAATTTATAAAAAATATTTTTGGGTATTTTTATATTTAGAAAATATAAAATAAAAATCAGAAAATGAAAATAAATAAAATATATCAAAGTATAAAGAAATTAGGCCAGGGGGTGCATTCAGCAAAAAGGGGGTGTCAAAAGCAAGGCCAGAACCAAGCCCAGCCCACTGACTTCATCTTCAACCTCTTGTTCAAACAAAAACACGCACACTGTACAAAATGCCAGATCCTGCATACGTGCTCTAATGCAAAAACACATAACATCAAAGTTGTAGCATTTTTCAAGACGAATTCAACCATATAAGAAACTTGTCCTAACTCTCAAAGACCAGAGAGAATTTCTCTGGCCCTAAAATCTAACCTAATTTTTTCAGGAAGTTCATGGATCAAATTCTCTTAGCATGCTTAACTAAAATGAAAACTGAGCATATGTACAACTTCATGGCTATGAATACTACATTTATTATTCACAAACCTAAGTCTAAATGTTCCTAAATAGAGAGATAGGAAGTTGATAAAAACCTGTTTCAACTGACTTCGTGTATGGCAATATGGAGCTTTTCAACAAGGCCTGAGATGTTTGGGAGCTTGCTTGAACTTCCCCTGACCTTCTCCAATGTCTAGCTTGCCTTGAATGTGCTTGAACAAGCCTACAGAACTCAACCTGCACAAGCTGAAATCAAAAATGGAAAACCCTGTAAATAGAGTTACAGTCAGTGTTTAAGGGTTGGGATAGCTTGGATAGGTTGTATGGAAAGTGTTTGAACAGGTTTGGGGCAAAACCCACGAGCAAATTGTGTTATGGAAATCAAACTGCAGATGTTGCCCTGTTTTGCCAATGGAAGGTGATCTGACCTGATCAGAAGGTTTGGACCGTCACGGCTGGCTCCGAGCAGAAAGCTTTTTTGACGAGGTGGGGGGGGGGGGGGGGGGTACCTGCAAGACACTCCGATGCTGAAGTAAGTAGGAGTACGAGCAGATAATAGAAGTTGAGGTTAGATGATGATTACCTGACCCTCTGGAAACAGAGGGTATTTATAGCCCCCAGCGCTGGGCCAAGGTCCCTTCATTGGGCCGGGCGGATTTGGCCCAATGGAGGAACTGCCAGGTTCTACGTGGGTAGTGGGGACCCGCACGTGGTCCCCTTCCTGGATGTGCTGCGTGAAGTGCGGGCGGACGAAGACGCGGTCTTTCCGGAGTATCGTTGGGGGAACTGTGGACTGGGTCTGCCCTAGTGGGATGCTCGAGACAACGTCGAGCTGGACAGCAGGGTGTCGAGCTGGACGGCAGGGTGTCGAGCTAGGCGTCGGGACGTCGAGCTGGACGTCAAGAGGTGGAGCTGGACATCATCACTTGGAGTTGGACAGTGGGATGTCGAGCTGGACATCAAGATGTCGGGCACGGACGTGACCCCTTTGCTCGGTGTGGACCACAGTAAGTCCCTTTGGATTGGGCCTTAGTAATGCTTTTGGGCCTGTCGGGCCCAGTCCAGAACAGGAGCCCCCCAAGTCGTGGTTCCTTGGCGAGGAGCCATGACTTGAACCCGAGTTATTCCCTTGTTGAGGTCTCGTGCCCGGGATAGAGGTGTGGGCCCTCGAGGGCCTCCTCGTGTCGTGCTTGGAGACGCCCTCGGTGGTGGATGCGCGGAGGATCCTTATCGGGCGCGTCGGTTGAGCACACGAGGTATCTTTCGGGAACTGTGACGCCACCCTATGGGGGTAGGGTTATCATTGCGTTGGGAGCAGTGCGTCGAGGAGACGGAGTCCGTGGTTGCCCGAGGTGACGTTTGGTATTCCACGTCATCACTATAAATAGGGACCTTGGGCCCCATAATACGTTTTCCGCTCTCCGTGCTCTCTCTCTACTGCTGCTCTTCCACATTTTTTCCAGTTGCGACTTCTCGTCTCAGATTCTTCCATTTCGTAGCCAGATCCCACACTTTGATCCAAGTAAGTGATCTACTTTCTTCATTTTCCCGTTTAGAATGCATGATTCCTGGAATTTGTAGATGTTTTAGGATCGTGCGCGTGGGATTAGCCCGGTAAACTCGTATTTAGCCCGACGTATTCATGTCTAGGACCGGCAAACGCATGTTTGTGGCCGGCACATTCATAGTTTTAGGTGAAAAACTTCAGGGCTGCCCGGGGTCTTCATGATCCAGGGCGCCTGATTCATGATCGCGCCCGGTATGTTCATGGTCGTGGCCGTGGGCTTCATGGTGCGGCTCGCCATGTTCATACCTCGGGTCGACATGCTTGAAGAGTGGTCGCGCAATTGGTTTGAGGAAGACCACCGGGTTCAGGGAGTCGGGGAGGCGTCCATTTGTGGAAACGGACTTACGTAGTCGTGTATTGGACGGCGTGATTTTGTCGAGCGTAGGACTTCGTGCTCAACTGACTGGTTTCCCGTGCTCTGTAGGTAACCATGGCGGACGAGCCGAGCTCCTCCGGACGTCGTGATCGTGAAGAACAGAGTGCCGACGAGTCGGTCACCCTGATTGACACCGTGACCGACCCATTGCTGGAATGGGTGGGTGTCGAGCCGCGGGGGACAGCGTCGGTATATAGTCGGGATGACCGACATCCATTCACTGTTATTGAAGAGGGTCAAGACGAGCCCGGCTTCCAACAAAACTTCGTAGTCATGATTCCGTCGACCGGCACAAGGATTTGCTCGGTCTATCCGAATTACAGCCTCGCGATGTATGAGATCGCGTTTAAAGACCTAGGGCTGCGGCTGCCGTTCACTGATTTTCAGGCCGGGGTCTTTATGCACTTGGAGCTGGTCCCGTCCCAGCTACACCCAAACTCTCTCGCCTTCATCCGGGCGTTTGAGTTGACGTGTCGCTACCTGCGGATCGGGGCGACCATCCCTCTTTTCTTCCGGGTATTTCACCTGCAGCGTCAGTCCCGAGGAGGGAAGCATAGCTGGGTATCCCTGAAGCAGTCGAGGAGACTTTTTAAGATGTATATGGACTCCGTGAGGGGGTTTAAAGACAAATGGTACGTGGTACGTCCAATTACTGATGCCGCTTTAGATTCCCTTTTCGAGGAGGAGGGGCCAGTGAGCGACGATGACGGGGAAACGATGGTGAGCGACAACGGGAGCCCTGTGTTGGGTCGTAGGGCTAGATTCCCGGTGTACTGGATGTCCCGACATTACGAGCATGGGACCGGTTATTACCATACCGCCGTCGGGGACATGTGCTCGGAGGATCAGCGGGCGTACGACGTTCTTTGCCGGTTTGTCGACAGTTTTCATCCCGCCCGATGGGTTACGCGGGAAGGGGATGATATCCTGGACAAAGATGGCTACCCGACGTTCGAGTCCCGTCCGATCGACACCAAGGCGCTGGTGGAGTGTCCGACATACAGGCAGGCTGCCCGCCTGTTAGGTTGTTTGCTTGAAATTCTTTATTCGTCATTTACTCACGCAGTTTGCTTCGATACTGACTTTTCCTTTATTTCGTGCAGGTACGATGGCTAGCCGACATGAAAGGCTCTTGAAACTGTCCTGCGACCAGAGGCGGGGCAGGAGGGTCGTAAAGGCCCCACAGGCGACGAGGATGGGTCCCCCACCCGGTCCAAATGTTCCTCAGCAGGTGAGGGTGGACTCGCCGTCGAGCTCTGGACCCACGTCGGATCTAGAGGTCGAGGAGATCGACCCCAGCGCCGTTTTGACGCAGAGGAAGAGGACCCGTGTAGAGGGTGGTTCGACTGTCAGCGAGGACGCCGGCGCTGTTAAATCTTTCGCCTTCCCTCCTTGTTTCGAAGAGGCGGGCTTTTTCGAGCGATTCCCCCCGACAGTGGTTGCCCATGAAGCTGAGGCCATAAAGAAGATGAGTAAAGAGGAAAGGAAGGCGTATCTGGCCGCCAGCGTGGACGGGCTGGTAAAAATGGCCGAAATGGCTTTGGTGTTATCTGAGGATGCAGGGGATGCTGCCCGTGTTGAAGAGCTCGAGCAGGAGAAGGCGACACTGACCGCAAGCTCGCGGAAATTGAAGGTCGCTCTGGAACGCTCCGAGGGGATGTTCCGAGAGCAGACCGCGATGCTCGATGCTGAGAGGGAGATGTTGACCCTAGAGAAGGAGAAATCGGGGAGGTTGACTGAGGAAGGGGAGCTTCTTCGGGCGGACAGGGATCGCCTGGCGGCCGAAGTCGAACGTTTGGGTAAACAGGTCGAGGAAATGCATGCTACCCTGCAACCTGCCGAAGATGAGCCCGAGGAAATAATAGCTTTGAAGAGTCGGGCGGAGCTGGTCGCCCACATCCGACTCCTCGAGGTGGACTGCGTCGGTGCTCTGGAGGACGGATTCAACTCTGCGGTCGATCAGCTCTCATTGCTAAACCCTGGCCTGGTCACTGAGGGTATCGGTCACACACACCGGGTTGTAGGTGGCGCGATCGTTCCTCCGCCGGACTCTCCCAGCGTCGACAATGATGATTCCGTGGAAGTCTGAGTAGGATAGAGGGCCTGCGTGCTCTTGATATTTGTATTCTTTGGGCCTGCGTGCCCGTTTATTGTATGTTATGAACATCGCGGGCCTTCTTGGTCGGTTTACTATTGTTTTGTCGCCTTCGGGCATTTATATCTGTTGTTTTACATTTTGGATTTTTTGCCCTTGTTTGAAATCGTACATTTGCATGAATTTAGCCTAAGCCACGGGACCGAGGAGTGCCCGTAAGCGGCTTTGATTTGGCGAGCGAGTATGCTCGACTCCGTTTGTATGCGTTCCCGGCCCTATTTCGATTGGCCAGAACCACCTAAGTGTTGCGCTCGAGGGGAGAGATTTTCTTTTGACCCTTGTAGATGTCCCGTTATCCTTGATGGAATGTCGGGCATTTCGGAGCGAGGTTGCTCAGTCGGGCGTGGAGCCCGTTAGGGACGATTCGCCCTTGGCGTGAACTGCCCATCGCGAGCTGGGTGTTCTGCCTTATGGGTACGACGACGGTGGGGCTCGGTATAGCTGTCCACGTCGGGCACTATTGATCGTCATCGTTTACTGCGCGATGCTGTGCTATTTTGGTCGTACGTCGGGCTTGTACCTTAGCCTTAAACGAAATTGGACGTTTTTCCTCGTTGACCGAGCGCGGGTGCTGCTGGTCGAGGGTCCCAGGTGTTGACAGTTTCTAACTGTAGTACTGCTTTAGCTTAGCAGCATTCCAGGGTCGTGGTAATGGCTCTCCGTCTAACTGCTCGAGGTAGTACGCCCCGGTACCCGTGGTGCCGTGGACGCGGTAAGGTCCTTCCCAGTTCGCGGCCAACTTCCCTTCGCGGGAATCTTTCTGGTTCCTGCGTAGTACCAGGCTGCCTATTTCGAACTCGCGCTTGATGACCTTGTCGTTGTGGCGTAGAGCCACTCGTTGTTTTAGGGTGGCTTCGCGCAGGGAAGCCCCCGATCGGATTTCCTCGACTAGGTCGAGTTCATCCCTTAGTGCTTCGTCATTCATTTCTTCGTCGAGGGGTTCCTCCGTTCGTCGGGATGGTTCCATGATTTCGACCGGGATGACAGCTTCGGTGTCGTAGGTCAGTCGGAATGGTGTTTCCCCAGTCGTTGAGTGGAGTGTGGTGCGGTATGCCCAGAGGACGCTGTGGAGCTCCTCGACCCATCCTCTTTTGGCTTCGCCGAGTCGACGTTTGAGCCCTCGGAGGATGACTCTGTTCGCGGCTTCAGCCTGCCCGTTGGTTTGAGGGTGTTCGACCGACGTGAAGTGTTGTTTGGTCCCCAGTTTGGTGACGAAGTCTCGGAATCCGTGGTCAGTGAACTGGGTACCGTTGTCGGTCACCAGTGCCTGCGGGATTCCGAACCTGGCGAGCACGTTTCTTTTGTAGAAACGGAGGATGTTGTGTGAGGTGATTTTTGTGAGTGCCTCGGCCTCGATCCACTTCGTGAAGTAATCCACGGCGACGATTAGAAATTTGTTCTGGTAGGTCCCTTGCACGAAGGGTCCGAGGATGTCCATGCCCCACCAGGCGAACGGCCACGGGGACGACAATGTGTTCAGCTCGTGCGGGGGGGGCGAGGTGCATATCCCCGTGCTTCTGGCACTTATCACATTTTTTCACGTGTTCCTTGGCGTCCTGTTGCATCGTCGGCCAGTAATATCCTGCTCGGAGGGCTTTCCTTGCCAAGGATTTACCGCCCATGTGCTGGGCGTTGATACCTTCGTGTATCTCCCGCAGTACGTCGGGGATGGTGGACTCGTCGATGCATTTCAGGAGGGGAATGGAGAATCCTCTTCGGTACAGTTTCTGCTCGAGAACAACATAGGAACATGCTCGTCGCTTGATTATGGCAGCTTCGGCCTGGTTCGACGGGAGTTCCCCCTTTGTTAGGAAATTATAAACCGGGGTCATCCAAGACGTGGCATCCCCGATGGCGTGGACCTCGACCGTAGTCGAGGATGGCTCGATACTCGGACGTGCCAGAGATTCCTGGATGACGGATTTATTCCCGCCTTTCTTTCGTGTGCTCGCGAGTTTGGACAATATGTCCGCCCTCGTGTTTTGCTCGCGGGGAACATGAGAGATTTCTGCTCGTACGAACTTTGCCATGTGTTTTTTGACTAAGTTCAAGTACTCAATGAGGTTGTCATTCTTGGCCTGGTAGCTTCCCTGTACTTGGGAAGCGACGAGCTGGGAGTCGGTGTAAATTTGAACTTCGCGGGCTCCTAGGTCCTCGGCTAATCTCAGTCCTGCGAGCAGGGCTTCGTATTCTGCCTGGTTATTTGACGTTGGGAAGGAGAGAACCAAGGAGTGCTCGATTACCATACCCTCTTCGTTTTCCAGGAGGATCCCTGCGCCGCTTCCGGACGAGCTGGAGGCTCCGTCGACGAAGATGGTCCACTTGTGTTCCTTCCCCGGGGGAATGTCGTTAGTGGTCATCTCCGCGACGAAGTCGGCCAAGGCTTGTGCTTTCAGGGCCTTCCTGCTCTCGTACTGAATGTCGAATTCGGAGAGTTCCAAGGACCACTTCAGCATTCTGCCAGCCATATCTGGCCGACCCAGGAGTTGCCTCACTGGCTGATCGGTTCGCACGATGATGGTGTGCGCTAGAAAGTAGTGTCTGAGCCTCCTCGCAGCATTGACGAGGGCCAGAGCGACCTTTTCTATCTGTTGATACCTGCTCTCGGGGCCTTGTAAGGCTTTGCTCGTGAAGTAGACAGGTTTCTGCCCGTCCGGGGTCTCGCGGACAAGAGCTGCGCTGATGGCTTCGTTTGAAACTGCCAAGTATAGGTATAGTGGTTCGTCGTCATCTGGTCGAGACAACACGGGCGGTTGAGACAGGCTCTGCTTCAGATGGCGAAGTGCGTGTTCGCACTCCTCGGTCCATTCGAAGGCCGCCTCCTTTCGAAGGAGTTTGAAGAAGGGAAGGGCGTGCTGAGCGGACTTCGCGACGAAGCGTGATAGTGATGTCAGCATGCCGTTCATGATTTGTATCGACTTCTTCGACGTTGGTGTCGGGAGGTCGGAGAACGCCCGACATTTGTCGGGGTTGGCTTCGATCCCTCTTCTGTTAGATAGAATCCGAGGAATTTTCCTGCCTTGACCCCGAACGTGCACTTCTCGGGGTTGAACCGCATTTTGCACTGTCTTGCTCGGGCGAAGACTGTCTTGAGATGAGCTGCGTGATCGGTGTCTGCTCGAGATTTGACGATCATATCGTCCATATATACCTCGAGCATGTCGCCAATCTGTTTGCTGAACACTTTGTTCATCATGCGTTGGTAAGTCGCACCGGCGTTCTTCAGTCCGAAGGGCATTACGTTGTAGTAATAGTTGCCCGAGCTGGTCATGAACGCCGTGCAGCATTTGTCGCCCAGGGCCATTGGGATTTGATTGTATCCCGAGTAGGCGTCCATGAACGACAAAGTCTTGTAGCCGGCCGAATTGTCGACCAGCATGTCAATGTTAGGTAGAGGGAAAGCATCCTTCGGGCAAGCCCGGTTGAGGTCGGTATAGTCAACACACATTCTCCATTTTCCATTATTCTTTTTAACAAGTACAACATTTGACAGCCAGGTGGAATACCAGGCTTCAGAAATAAAATTTGCCTCTAGGAGGTCTTTTACAGCTTTTTCAGCAGCCTCTGTTTTTTCTGGAGACTGCCTACGCCTACGTTGTACTACGGCCTTGGCGGCTGGATCGATGGCGAGGTGATGACAGGCGACCTCAGGGTCGAGTCCGGGCATCTCTGCAGCGCTCCAGGCGAAGAGATCAGCATTCTCGCGCAGACAGGCCTTGATTTGCTTCCTGGCCAAGTCGGGGAGGTTTTTGCCAATCTTCACTCCCTTGGTCGGGTCTGCTCCGAGGGGAACGAGTTCAAAATCGCCGTCCGGAATAGGTCGGAGGGGGATTTGCTCGCTGCTGGATGGCTCGTCTTGGTCGAAGCGGGCGTCGAGAGCTATGGAGTCGACCTTTGGTGGAGCCTTCTGAACTTCTACCTCAGGAGATGCTCTGTCGGGCTCTTGCTTTGTCTTCTTGGTGGGTCTGGTACTGGTACCCACGTCGACGGTATCCCGTCCCCTTGAAGCGGCGTTGAAGCACCTGCGGGAAGCGGCGAGGTCTCCCTGGATGGTGGCTACCCTTTCCCTTTTGGTATAGAACTTCATTTTTAGATGGATAGTTGAGGGCACCGCTGTCAGCTCCGCCAATGTCGGCCTCCCCAAGATACAATTGTATAGGGACGGGCAATCAATGACGAGGAAGCGGACCTTCACCTGTCTTGTAGCTGTTCCTTCCCCGAACGTCACGAGGAGCTCGACATAACCCCAAGGTTTGGAAGTCGAGCCGTTGAAGCCTTGAAGGTCTGAACCCACATACGGAGAGAGGTGTGAGTCGTCCAGTTGCAAGGTCCGGAACAGCTGGCTGTACATCACGTCGACGGAACTCCCTTCGTCGACCAGGATGCGATGCACGTCAAAATTGGCCATCTTCGCCCTTATCAGCAAGGGGATGACTGCGTTCGGGGCTCCGCCGGGGAGCTCTTCTAAGTAGAAGGTGATGGGCTCTGATCTGCCCTTCACCCTTTCGAACGTCACAGTTTGTGGAGGAGCTGCGTCGACCAGTTCGTCCAACTTCCTCTTGGCTGAATTGATGGTGAGGTCGTTGAACCCGCCCCCGTTGATGACCATGGCGGAGGGGAAGTATTCCCACCTGCTGTGTGTCGTCAGGGGCTCCTGCAGGAGCTCGGGAATTTCGAAATCCTCGGGCCTGGTTACCGAGAAGGCGGTCTGGATTGGCACCGACTCGTCAGATGGTCGGGCGTCTTCTTCGGGCTCCTTTGCTTCATGGGCGTCACGACGGGGAGCGTAGTTTCGCCTGTACTGTGCGAGCCTCCCTCCTTTGATGAGGGTTTCAATGGCGTCCTTCAGGTGGACGCAGTCCTCTGTCAAATGACCATGACTCCTATGGTACTGACAATATTTATTTTTGTCTACTCCTGGCTTGGCAGGAGCTGGGCGGGGACGCTTGACGCCACCGTCTTTGAACTCTGTGCTAGCACACTCCGCCAAAATACGCTCGCGGGAAGCTGTGAGCGGAGTGTACTCGGTGAAACGGCCCGATGGGCCCCTTTGTTCCCGGACCTCCCGGGGTCGATCTTCCTTCCTTTTCTCCCCGGTACGTCGGGGAGGAGGGTCTTGTCGCGAGCTGCTGCCGTGATGGGGAGCGCGAGCCCTGGAGTCTCGTGCCCTGTTGGCAGCTTCTCTCTCCTCGTAGTCCATGTATGCTCGAGCTTTGTCGAGGAGAGCGTCGAAAGTTGCAGGTGGCTCAATACCCACAGCTTTTCTGAATTCTGTGCCGGGAAGGAGGCCCCTCTCCAGCAAATATCTTTTCATATGGTCCGCGCAGGGGACCTGGATTGCTTCCCGGTTGAAGCGGTTGATGAATTCCCTCAAGGTTTCATCCTGTCTTTCAATGATGGCCTCGAGGGCTGCCTCAGTCTTCGGGTGGCGACGGGAAGCTGTGAAGGAACTGATGAACTGGTTCTTCAGGTTCCGCCATGATGTAATTGAACCCGGGGCGAGCCCTTTATACCAGTCCATGGTCGCCTTCCTGAGAGTTGTGGGGAAGAGACGGCACTTGATGGGCCCCCCGACATTGTGATAATGGAGCATGGCTTCGAACCCGTCAATATGGTCGACTGGGTCCGCTACTCCATCATACTCCTTCAGGTGCGGGGGCTTCTCCATGCCCGGGGGGATAGGTGCATCCATGATGGCCTGCGACAGGGGACCGCGGGGGTCGTCCTCGTCGCTCCTCTCCGGAGAAAGAGAAGGGGTCCTATAGTTATGTCTGGCACGATGGTCGTGCTGAGATTCCCTCGAGCGTGATGCTCGGTGGCTGAAGGTCACCCGCCCGTCTCCGGCGTGCCTCCTGTCGTGCCTTGAGGGGTCGCGACTGGGTTCTTCGGTAGGGATGACAGGCTGTCTCTCATATTGGGGCCGCCTCTGCTTTGGCCGGGGAGAGGGGCTCCTGGATTTCTCCCTATAGTGTCTCCGCGGGGGAGTAGGGTGTCGAACTTCTTCGACCCGAGGAGGTGGAGAAGGTGGCCTCTGATGCCTCCTCGGGGGTCGTCGATCATTTTCAAGTGCCCTTAGTCTTTCTCCCTGGGCGAAAATGAGATAATTAGTCTGGTTGATGGTCGCGAACAGTGCCTGAGTCGTAGCATCTGCCCTGGCAGGAACTGGGACTTCATAGAACCGGGCAGCTCTGCGATATGCGAGAGCTTCCGGGTCGTCTTCGAGTGCTGGAGGGGTCGTCGAGGATGACGCAGTGTTCCCCTCCCTGCGGGAGGAAGGTCCAGGGGCGGTTGTCACAGGGGTGATATTGTGGCCGGGATCACCGGGATTGTCGAGGTGTCCATTCTTGTCCGCGGGACCGTTGTTAGTGTCGGTGACACGGACGTGCTGCTCTTCGCGAGCTGGATCAGCCATAACAGGTAATTGAGTTGAGCTTTGGTCTTTGGAATTTGTTCGTTAGACGGGGAAGCTTGTTTCCCACAGACGGCGCCACTGATCTGACTTGATCAGAAGGTTTGGACAGTCACGGCTGGCTCCGAGCATAAAGCTTTTTTGACGAGGTGGGGGGGGGGGGGGGGTACCTGCAAGACACTCCGATGCTGAAGTAAGTAGGAGTACGAGCAGATAATAGAAGTTGAGGTTAGATGATGATTACCTGACCCTCTGGAAACAGAGGGTATTTATAGCCCCCAGCGCTGGGCCAAGGTCCCTTCATTGGGCCGGGCGGATTTGGCCCAATGGAGGAACTGCCAGGTTCTACGTGGGTAGTGGGGACCCGCACGTGGTCCCCTTCCTGGATGTGCTGCGTGAAGTGCGGGCGGACGAAGACGCGGTCTTTCCGGAGTATCGTTGGGGGAACTGTGGACTGGGTCTGCCCTAGTGGGATGCTCGAGACAACGTCGAGCTGGACAGCAGGGTGTCGAGCTGGACGGCAGGGTGTCGAGCTAGGCGTCGGGACGTCGAGCTGGACGTCAAGAGGTGGAGCTGGACATCATCACTTGGAGTTGGACAGTGGGATATCGAGCTGGACATCAAGATGTCGGGCACGGACGTGACCCCTTTGCTCGGTGTGGACCACAGTAAGTCCCTTTGGATTGGGCCTTAGTAATGCTTTTGGGCCTGTCGGGCCCAGTCCAGAACAGAAGGTGATTTTGTACTATGGAAGGTTTGAGGGCTCAAAGGGTCGTGTTTCTGGCTCAATGGGATGTGAGAAAGTTGTCTCAAAAGCTTGCACAAGTTGGTTTTCACAGATGTTCAAGTTCTAGTGTTTTGGACATGTTTCTTGTCTTTTAAGCCAAAATGAACCATGATGTAATACAAGCCTATACAGGCTATCTATCAGCCTTTTTCTTCTGATCTTGGCCCCTCAAGTTGGTGGATATGCTTTGCTGCACAAGATAATGTTCCAGGCTCAAAAGATGTGGTTTTGAGATAAAGCATATTTTGGCAAAAATGGCAATGTTGCTTTTTCTACTTAGGGATTAATCTTGTGTGCAATGCTCTAATGACCAAAAAAATGCCTTAGACCAATGGATTTGCATTTAATTATTGAGTATGGAATGGTTTTGAGGCCTGTAATCTAGTGCAAAGCAAGCTGATTTGAATTTACAACTTGTATCAACATGAACATGCCATGGAAGAAAAGTGAGTTTTTGCCAACTTCAAGCCTTCGATTCTCCCTAACCACAAATGACTTTGGAGAGTTCTTGGACATTTTGGAAAGCTTAAAACATGCTCTACAATCCATCTTTGAAATTAAATTTGAGATTACAAGTGGAACTATGTGAAAAATGGCCATGAAGATAGGTCAAAATCCTGCCTAAATTAGGGCAAAATTTCACTAAGTTAAAAGTTTCATGGACCCTTGTTCCAAAAATCATAACTTGAGATCCAAGATTATTTTTGGAAAACTTTGTGAATCAAAGTTGTATACTTTGTGGAGGAATACAACTTTCATGTTGGAAGTTTTGTTTGAATCCAATTGCATCATGGTGAAAATGTTGGGTAAAGTTAGGGAAAATTAAGAAAATTTCATAACTTAGAAAAATTCTAAGTTATGAAAATTTTCAACTTTAAACCCTAATTTGAAAAATTAGGTTTCTTGATGAACAAGTTTCATGTTTTGACACATCTTGATGAAAAATGACCCTTATCACTTGATTTTGACCAAAAAGTCAAAGTTTGACTTTTCAGTGTACAGTCAAATTTTGATCAGTTGATTGAAAAATTCATCTATCAATCCAATGCATTTGAGATCTTTTGAACCTTGTGAATAGGTCAAGATGATTCCATTGAGTCCTTGAATCCATGCTTGAACCCATTTTACCATTGGCTAGGTCAAAAGTCAGAAATTGCCCTTGTGCAGTCAAAACCCTAAAAATGACCATTTTGCCCTTTTGATGATCTGATCAAATTTCTTGAGGAGTTATGGTCCAAACATGATCAAATGGTTCACATGAGTTCATAATGTTGATGTGGATCAAAAATTGTGAGGTTTGACTGTAAATTGGCCACAGTTGACTTTTTCCCCAATACAGCTGATTTCTATGTCAACTGTCCAATTGACTGGGCAAAAATTTTATTCAAAGCTTGAAACTTGGTAGAGACAATCTTGTAGGTCCAACATGAAGTATGAAAGTCACTTTGAGCATTGGAAGTCCAAAAATCCCTATGAAAACTCAAACCCTAATTTAGGTCATCAGTGCAAGGAGATGTCTTGAGCAAAGCAAAACCCCAATCCTGTCTGGAGTTCAAGGAACCTTGTGAGGGGAAATCTTGATAAAATGAGAGGGAAAATTTTGGGGTACAACAATTACTAAGAAATTGGTTGTGCGCTTCATTAAGAATAATCTCATATGTCGGTATGGTGCGCCGAGCAGAATTATCACCGACAATGGCTCGAATCTGAACAACAAGATGATGTTAAAACTTTGGGAAGAATTCAAGATTATTCATCACAACTCATCTCCGTACAGGCTGAAGATGAATGGGGTTGTTGAAGCTGCTAATAATAATATCAAGAAGATTATCCAGAAGATGGTTGTTACTTATAAAGATTGGCCTGAAATGCTCCCTTTTGCTTTTCATGGATATCGAACATTTGTCCGCACTTCAACAGGAGCAACCCCTTTCTCCCTTGTGTATGGAATGGAAGCGGTACTCCCAATTGAGGTTGAGATTCCCTCTTTACGTGTGATAATGGAAACCAAGTTGTCAGAGGCTGAATGGGTCCAAAACAGGTTTGACCAATTGAATTTGATTGAAGAGAAGAGAATTACAACTTTGTGTCATGGGCAATTATATCAAAAGAGAATGAAGAAAGCTTTTGATAAGAAGGTCAAACCTCGTGAATTCGGAGAAGGCGACCTCGTGCTCAGGAAGATCATGTCTTTAAACGCTGAATCTAGGGGCAAGTAGACTCCCAATTTTGAAGGCCCATATGTTGTCAAGAAAGCCTTCTCTGGCGGTTCATTAATTCTTGAAACTATGGATGGAGAGGAGTTCCCACGTCCCATGAATGCTGATCCAGTCAAGAAATACTTCGCCTAAAGAAATAAAAGAATAGTTCGCTAAGTTGAAAACCCGAAAGGGCGGCTTAGGAAAAAAAGAGCGTCTCGATAGGCCGAAAACCCGAAAGGGAGGTCTAGGAAAAAATTAGAGACATAAACAGAATAAAATTTCCCGCTAAGTTGAAAACCCGCAAGGTCAGCTTAGGCAAAAGTTAGGGACTTTCTTGGAAAGTAACTGCATCAGACAAGACTTGATCGATGAAGCAACAATCTTCTCGGATCCTCATCATACTTCAACGGAAGCTGCTGCTTAGGATTTCAAAAGTTATTTGAGGGGATAGTGGTCATTGTATCTCAATGTATCTTTTCCATTATATATTACCATTTTCTGAACTTTGTAATCATCCATGGAGTCTCGCCATTCGTAGACTACCATTTTATCAATAAAATTGAGCTTTTACCCAATTTTTTGTATTTCTTATTTTATTTAGCTTGAAAAGACTCCATTTATTATTGATAATAATTTTCAAAGCAAAAAGATTAAATAACAAAATTGTTTTTCAAAAAGAATTTACAATTTATTTTTACTTTGGATTTGGTGATTCAAGAGAAAAACAAAAGTGGTGATCCCAGGAATGGGCGAACTCCAGTTGTTTTGAAAAGTTTTTGTTTCCCTCAGAAATTTTTACTCGGATGTTTTCGCTGTATTGGGTTTGTGGCTCCAATATCCCCAGTCAAGTTTTGGTTCATTTTTATTCTTTTCTAAGTTTGCTTGATATGAAGACTCAATCCAAGATTTCTCCAGTGAAGGTTTCGCTTGTTTGATAGAAGTCTTTTCTCCCCAGAGAAGTTGGTGCGATAATTACTCTCGAAGAACACGTATCTCCGGTTTCCCTAGTGAAGAACGTATCTTGGTTTCCCCTCGATGATGTGGTGTCGACCTCCCCAATAAAGTCAGCATGAAGTCCCCAGTAGATGTCTCGATGATAAAGCATTGTCTCCCTTAGTGAAGTCTGTATGTTTTTCCTCCTTCAAAGTGTGCCTGAATTCCCTAGTGAATGTTTTTACGGTTTGGTTTCCATCTATCTTATTCGAGATCAGTTTTGCAATCTCCAGTAGAAGCGTTACATTTGAAAACATTTGTTTCCCCCGTTGAAGTCTGAGTTCTATTCCCTGGTGAATCCTGGAGAAGGATGTTATATCCCAGTATCTGTACTATTTCGTTGCTATATTATGTTCTCCCCGGTAAAGTTAAGCCATGCAGTATGACTTTGTTTCCTCAATTGGTGCTTATTTTTCTCTTGGGATGATCACCTTGGATGTGATTTGGCCGAGTGTTGTGTGCGCTCGAGTTGGTTTCGTTTGCTTATCTCCAGTATTATATGTTTGTTTTGTCAGCATATACATGATAACACTCATACATCCATACATACATCATGCATAGCTAAAATTGGAAAATCATTGCTCATTCACATTCGTTAATATTTTGTTGACATATTACCCTGTTTTGTATAGTTGTGTTATCCTCTTCCCAATAGAATGTCATCCATAAGCAGAAAGTGTACATTCTTTCAATTTCCCCACTGAGTTATCCCTCGTGGAAGATTTTTTCTTTAGCCTTCCTGCACAACTCTTTATTTGGATGATTTGGGTTTCCCTGTTGAGTTTATTTCTCAAAGGATCTATTTTGGACGACTGACTCATTCCAGTTTATTTTTGGTTTGAATCTTTGATCCTCGACAATATTATTACTTTTGATCTCCACAAGCTTCGAGCCTTGGTTTGAGTGTGCATTTATTTTGCACGAGAGGACTTTATCTCCTCAGCAGGAATATATTGACATTTCCCCAGGAAGCCATTTTGTTTTCCCCAGGAAGCTATACCGCCTTCCCCGTGAAGTCATGGTTCATTCCCCAAGAAGTCGTGACATTTTCCCCAGGAAGTCATTTTACACCTCCATAAGAACAAGTAGTAGGTCTCTTTATTTGAGCAATTTGTATTCCCCGTAAAAGTCGACGTTACTTTTTTGCTATCTTCTCCATGAGTGGATAGTTTGCAGTTCATTGTCAGATTACTCCAGTGGATGACAAGTCTTTCGATATCACAGAAATATTTTATTCTGAAAACGTTGCAAGCGGTAGTCTCTTTATTTGAAACAGCTTATATATTACCCTTTCCAGGCGGGGTGCCTTGGTTAAAGAAGAAGTTGAGACCCATTCTAGGTGAAACACCAGAATTTTGGGGAAAACTTGTTATCTTTTTGCTACCTTCAGTGAATGTTGGTAGTTCACTGACCGTGAACGGCGGTGCTATAATATATTTTCTCTCTACCTTCAGTGAAAGTTGGTAGGTCATCGGCAGTGAACGTCGATGATTGTTATCTTTTTGCTACCCTTAGTGAACGTTGGTAGTTCATTATCAGTGAATGGCGGTGCTATGATATATTTTCTCTCTACCTTCCGTGAAAGTTGGTAGGTCACCTTCAGTGAAAGTTGGTGATTGTTATCTTTTTGCTAACTTCAGTGAAAGTTGGTAGGTCATCGACAGTGAACGTCGATGATTGTTATGTTTTTGCTACCTTCAGTGAATGTTGGTAGTTCATCGTCAGTGAACAGTGGTGCTATGATATATTTTCCCTCTACCTTCAGTGAAAGTTGGTAGGTCACATTCAGTGAAAGTTGGTGATTGTTATCTTTTTTCTACCTTCAGTGAAAGTTGGTAGGTCATCAGCAGTGAACATCGATGATTGTCATCTTTTTGCTACCTTTAGTGAACGTTGGTAGTTCATCATCAGTTAACGGCGGTGCTATGATATATTCTCTTTCTACCATCAGTGAAAGTTGGTAGGTCACCATCAGTGAAAGTTGGTGATTGTTATCTTTTTGCTACCCTCAGTGAACGTTGGTAGTTCATCGTCATTGAACGGCAGTGATATGATATATTTTCTCTCTACCTTCAGTGAAAGTTGGTAGGTCATCGGCAGTGAACGTCGATGATTGTAATCTTTTTGCTACCTTCAGTGAACGTTGGTAGTTCATCGTCAGTGAACGGTGGTGCTATGATATATTCTCTTTCTACCTTCAGTGAAAGTTGATAGATCACCATCAGTGAAAGTTGGTGATTGTTATATTTTTGCTACCCTCAGTGAATGTTGGTAGTTCATCGTCAGTGAACGGCGGTGCTATGATATATTTTCTCTTTACCTTCAGTGAAAGTTGGTATGTCATCGGCAGTGAACGTCGATGATTGTTATCTTTTTTCTACCGGCAGTGAACGTTGGTATTTCATCATCTGTGAACGGCGGTGCTATGATATATTTTCTCTCTACCTTCAGTGAAATTCGGTAGGTCACCATCAGTGAAAGTTGGTGATTGTTATCTTTTTGGTACCCTCAGTGAACGTTGGTAGTTCATCGTCAGTGAACGAAGGTGCTATGATATTTATTTTCTCTACCATCAGTGAAAGTTGGTAGTTCATCATTAGTGAATGTCGATGTTATTCTCTTACTACCTTCAGTGAATGTTGGTAGTTTCGCCTTCAGTGAAAGTTGGTGTATCCTTTGACCTTTTACCATCATCTGTGAGTCGGTATCTTTTTTATCTTCTACCTTCGACTATTGAGTTGGTAGTTCATAGTTATCTATCAATCGTTGTTATCCACTGCCTTTCTCATCTTTAATTGAATTGATGCTACCTTATCTCTTCTTTGGGTTTTACACCAATAGAGGCAGGTCTTTTGTTTACCAGTGATTTATTTTCCTGGTTGGGTTCCTTTTCGTTTTTTTTGTTTCCTTTGCTACATCCCCAGTGATGTCTTGCGTCTCTTTAGATTTGTCCATATGCATTCATAATCATAAGCATCACATGGCATCTTAGGGCCAAAAATAGGGCTTGTTTTATATTTAAGCATCTTCAATCGTGTCGACACGAAGATTTTTAACCTTCGTATCTCCGGATAGAAGACACTTAAATAAGGGCAGCTGTTGTACCCCAATTTTTGCCCCTAAGATTCCTATATCATATCATATCAACTCGATCATAACAAGATCACATTAGGGTTGGTTCTTACTCTTTTTCTATCTTCTATCTTTAAGTTTGCTCTTGAGGAATCTCCAAGCACCTTGGTTGTGTATTTTGTATATGTGTTGTTGACTAACTTCTAATCAAAATACAAAAAAAATATTTGTCTTTGTCTTTCAATATTTGTGTTTTGTAGGTACCGAGTCAAAGTATCTGACAAATAAGGTTTTACGGTATTATTTCCCTAAAATCTCTATTTGTAAAGAAAAAGAATTAAAAAAAATCATTTTTCCACTAATGCAACTGATTGCTCTTAGAGTGCAATCGATTGCACATAGTACATTTTGCGCCATTTTTGAAAAAATACACTGTGCAAATCGATTTGCACTATAGTGCAATCGATTTGCACAGAGCGGAAATTTGAAAAAAAATCAGCAATTTTAAGCTTGTCAAATTTTGGCTCCAATTTTTCTTCATTTTTGGAAGATATATCATTAATTCAAATTGTAGTGCCAATCTTTCATTTTTAAGAAGAATTATCATTAATTCAAATTTTGGCTCTATTATTTGAAATAATTATCATTAATTCAAATTTTTGCTCCAAGAATCAATTACCAAATTACCATTAATCCCAATCCTAAAACTTTATAAATAGAGCCCTCATTTCATTCAAATTTCAAGCTTTTGATAGCCAAATACACCTTGGTAAAAAATATCTCAATTCTCTCCATCTACCAAATTCACTCAAAGCTCCATTTAAAAAAAAAAGTTAGTAAGCTTTGCATTGAAGCTTGCTAATATTTGAGCTAAACCTTCATCCAAACACTTTTTCTTCATCAATTCTCTACATCCAAGCTTGGTCAATTGATTCTTGTGGTTGAATTGAAGCAAATTCATGAAGTTGTTTTGATAATTCTCTAGATCTACCTTTGGTAAGTTGGATAATTCATCTTTCACAATGTGATCTCTTGTTGATCTTTGGGTTTGATTCATTGAGCATTATTTTGTGATTCCAATGGTGCTATTTTCTCATAATTTGATGGAATTTTCGTGCTCAATTGGATCCATGATCATAAGGTATTTAATGGAAAGTTTGAACAAGAATTTGGCCTTTTAAAATACTATTTTGTTGTCTATAACAGGGTGCAATCGGTTGCTGTAACAGTGCAATCAATTGCACTAAGTGAATTTTGCATAAATTTTTGAAAATTGCACTGTGTAAATCGATTTACACAGTAGTGCAATCGATTTACACAGAGATAGAATGCATATTTTTGCCTTGTTTTGGAGCAGCTTTGATCCAAAATGCTTTTTCTACTTACTCCTTTTAATTGTTGGTTTGGATTACAATTTTAAATGTCCAATTTCTCTTTAAATTCAATGGACTTTGTGATGTAGATGAAGTTGGATAAATGTTCATCAATTCAAATCTACCAAAGAGTGAATTACTTAATTCATTTTTAATACTTTGGATTAATGATATGTTTAGTGCTTTAATCCATTTAGAGGAGTGGTTGAATTTAAAGATGAAAGAAATTTAAAGTAGTGATCCAAATTAGCTTATCATTCCCCTCCCTCTTCATCTTATCCCTTTCTTTTTTAATTGTGCTACATGTTAAGGGATTATGATCTCTATATCATTCATCCAAACATGAAGTACATAGATTGCTATTGACCGGCCTCAAAATAGGTACGACTTCTACATAAGTCCACTTACGATTGCTTAACATAGTGCTAAATTTTGTCCCGATTCTAATAAATGATCATTCGTGGCCCAAACCTATGTTTGCAAGCCCAAGTATGTTAATTTCATCTCTTTGATCCATTAACCTTGAGATTAATTGTATGGAGGCTTTGATTCTACCAATCCTCTAATGGATCTACATCACTTTTGGTCAACGCGGATCACATAAACATCTTTGATCATTAAATGTTACTTTTGAGGATTCCAAAATGGATGATATACTTGACAAAAAGCAAATGCAACTTGTTGTGTGGAGGCTTTGGTTCTACCAATCCTCTAATGAGTTCCAAATGTAAGTTTCAAGATGGTCATCCAACTAACCACTAATTTCTAACAATTGACTTTACTTTATGCTTTTATTTTTATGCTTGTACCATTTACTTTTAGAATTTACATTTCATGCTATTTTCATCTTTGCTCACTTGAGCATTTACTTTTATGTCATTTTTATTTTGCTCACTTGAGCTTTTATTTTCTTTTGAAGACACTTAATAATCAACATGAACCATAAAAAAAAACTTTAATGATACTTGGACAATTTGGTTACTATCCTTGGCATTATGGAGTATTGGACTTCTTGGACTTAGGATTAGAGACCTTGGCCTATGTTGGAGACCTTGTGATCTTAATTGATATTTTGTCTGGAGTTATTTGGGTTTACCTCAAGACATTGGGTTGTTTGTTTGTTTTGTGTGCAGGTTATTGTGATTACATACTTTGTTTGTAATCTGGAATTCACCCGTATACAACCGTTACTCTGCCCAATTTTTGTGAAGACTTAATACACTTGAAGTTTGGTTCTCTCAAGAGGTCTAGTATCTTTGCTTGCTTGGTTTCAATGCAAATAATGGGAATTCTATCTTGACTCATAATGTCAAGTATTGGCTTCTTGTTGGTTAGATGGTTCTTCTCCTTATCTTTTACCTTATTCTTTAGGATAGTCCCTTCATCTCCTCCCATCTTCTTTAATTTCAAAAATCTTCTCCCTCCTTTTGAAAACTCTTCTTGTTTTTTTAAAAATTGAACCACTTTCATAATAAACTTGGACTTATGTCCATGCATTTTCAAAACATTTTCATAAATAAACTTCAATCAACTTAATAATACCTTGACATTTTTGTGAGAAGACTAAAAGTCAATCAATCTCATTTCAAACCATTTTTCCAATTTGGCTTTTACTTTAAAAAAAATTCAAAAGATTGGACTTTTGTCAATCCTTGTAGTGATGCAAACAACTATACTTCTACAATATGTAGTGAAGAGAGATATTTTCCACTTGGGTGTTGAGTGAGGCATTGTTGATTTTAAAATCCAAGCCATATCCTCCACTTTGAGATGATGCAAATTCTCCTTTCTCATGATTATGGGTAGTAAGTATGTTTTCCACACGGACAATGATGATGATGACTTATCTCATAAAATTAACCAATACACTTGTGTTTTAAAATATTTTTAAAAAGGTGAACTACGTGTACCCTGATCCCCTATTACACGGAAAGTGGTACGTAGGCACTAAAGGTTCGCAACCGCGGCGGGTGCAAAAAATCATTAAAAAATATATATTTCTTTTCTCACCTCCACCATTTATTTTACATACAACATTTTATAGCCAAAATATATAGATTTTTCAAAGAGGTTTCTACGGAGTACCGTAGATGTTTAGGGTGCTAATACCTTCCCTTTTCATAACCAACCCCCTTACCTTGAATCTTTCCCCCTCTTTTTTGGGTTATTCGCTCTTTTCCCATTCCTTTGGAAACAATAAAGCGCGGTGGCGATTTTTGTTTTGATATGTACAAGTCTAGTCAATCCAATGGCTTAGTCTTAAACATTTCTACCGCTACACCCAATACTGCTTCTCCCTGCTACAACCCGAATGCTCGATATGCCTATCCTTTTGAAAGTCTGGGGCATGATACAAACGGTTGTTGGGCCTTGAAGAATAAGGTACAAGATCTTATCGAGGCGAAAGAGATTGAGTTTGACCCCCCAGAAACACCTAATGTAATAACGGTGCCAATGCCTAAACATGGCCAAGGGGTCAATGCTGTTGATGATGACTGTTTTGTTTCCTCCGTGGATGAGTTAACTACTCCCCTTTTGACTGTTAAACAAAATCTATTGCGAGTCAGTCTATTTCCGGGCTGTGATGAAAGTTGTCACTTATGTATGTCTCTACCAGATGGCTGTTTGTTACTGAAGATGGGCATCCAACGTCTGATGGTTAACAAAGAAATCCTGTTCGAGAAAGTTACTCTTACCAGAAATTTCTGTGAAGATGTTTCAATAATCACCATTTCTGACAATCCTCCCAGGGTCTCCACCAAAAGACCCATCAGGATTACATTTATTCCTAAGTCTGCTCCCCTAATCATCACCATGTCGGGGCCAATACCATATTCTTCGAACAATGTTGTTCCCTGGAACTATGGGGCTGGCGTCTATTACTATGGCGTCAAGTAAGACTTGTTCGCTATCAAAGAAAAAGTTGCTAAAAATACTGATCCTGGTGTCGACAATATCGTTAGGACCAGTAAGATAACAAGAAGTGGAAGAGTTTTCTCCCTTGAGATCTCTCCAAAGACCATTGCTACTCCTGTAATTATTCCCGCTACCGTTCCTGCCAGTATTCCCAGTGTTACTCCCATTGTTAGTCCTACAATTATCCCTGCTACCGAGACACGGGGCAAGGAGGTATTATGTGAACCTGTCCAGACGAAGGCGCATCCATAAGTCATTCCTGAGGCTTCTAGGAAAGAGATGGAAGAGATACTAAAGATAATCAAGAAAAGTGACTACGATGTTGTAGAGAAGTTGGGGGAGACCCCCTCAAAAATATCAATGCTGGCATTACTTTTGTGCTCTGAGGCCCACGCTAAGGCCTTAATAAAATTTCTGAAGACCGCCCACGTGCCCCACGAGACCTCCATTGATCAATTCGAGAATTTCGTGGCCAGTCTAACTGATGATAATGGACTGGGTTTTCCGACGCTGATTTAACTCCTAAGGGAAGGAAACACAATGATGCCTTGCATGTCTCCATTGAGTGCAGGGGAACTACATTAGCCCATGTTCTTGTGGATATAGGTTCATCGCTGAATGTCTTACCCAAGAATTCTCTTGACCGGTTAGATTGCAAGGGACTCACATTATAGCCCAGCAACATTGTGGTGCGAGCCTTTGATGGTTCTAAAAGAATAGTGCACGGATAAGTAGATATCCCTATCAAAGTTGGAACTCATACTTTTGATTCAACCTTCTATGTGATGGATATCTACCCATCATATTCCTGTCTGTTGGGTCGACCCTGGATCCATGGGGCTGGTGCCGTCACTTCTACCCTACATCAGATGCTGAAGTACCCAGTCAAGGGAAAGATCATCACAGTCTGTGGGGAGGAGGAATACATGGTCAGCCACCTAAACTCTTTCAGGTATGTTGAAATGGACGGTGAGTTCATTGAGACCCCATGTCAGAATTTTGAAGAGGTCCCACAGACGGTTGCTGCGACCAAGACTACTACCAAAACTCTGAAGGTTACCAGACCTCCACTGAAAATGGCCTCTCTGAAGGATGCTAGAGCAGTAGTTAAGGAAGGTGGATGTACCATGTGTGGTCAACTTCCGGATATTTCCTACAAATCCGACAAATTTGGTTTATGTTTTACATTGGAGGCCCAAAGAGTTGTTCGACGTACTCGCGCTGGGGGACCACCTTTACGCATCAGCAATCAGGGAGTCAATGCATTGGAAGACAGTGATAGCATTTGTGACATGGACGATTGGATTTTTCCAACCATCGGCAGTGGACTCAACAATTGGGAGGCCAAAGAATGTGTTCCTATTACTTTTATTCAAGAGTAATTGTCTTTTAAATTTTTCGGACTTGTAATATTTAAATAATTTAGACTTTAAAACCTTGTGTCTTACTCGAGGCACAATGGTCCATCTGTGAGGGTTGTTACTTCACCTTCATATGTCATTAATAAATCATGGGACCTTTTTGCATGCAAATTTTACACTCTTTATTTTCTTTTTTATACCTTTTATTTTATCAAAGATAGCTATGCTCTTACACACACTCACATATCGAAATGCAGATCCACATCCACTCGGGATCTCATTGGTAACGGTTCTACTATGGCATATCATGACTTTGAAAATCCAATCTACCAAGCTGAGGACGAAGGTGAGGAAGATTGTGAAGTGCCATGGGAACTTTCCAGATTAGTACAACAGGAAGAAAGGACCATACAGCCCCACGAAGAGCCGGTTGAAACAATTAACTTAGGTATTGAAGAGGATAACAAAGAAGTCAAGATAGGTGCCAACCTGGGGCATAATGTCAAGAAGCGCTTAACTCAGTTACTACATGACTATATTGAGTTCCTTGCCTGGTCATACGAGGACATGCCAGGACTCGACACTGATATCATGGTCCATCGTCTGCCAATAAAAGAGGATTGCCCTCCAGTAAAATAGAAAGTTCGTCGTATGCGGCCAGAAATGTCAGAAAAGATCAAGACTGAAGTCATGACGCAGTTCAACACCGGATTCTTAGTTGTCACCTCCTATCCACAATGTATCTCCAATGTTGTTCCAGTGCCTAAGAAGGACGGTAAGATACGTATGTGTGTGGATTATAGAGACCTGAATAGGGCAAGCCCCAAGGATGACTTCCCGCTTCCCCACGTCGATAATTTGGTTGACAACATCGCACAACATAAAGTATTCTCCTTCATGGATGGTTTCTCTGGTTACAATCAGATTAAAATGGCACCTGAGGATATGGATAAAACGAATTTTGTCATACAATGGGGCACTTTCTGTTACAAAGTTATGCCATTTGGACTTAAGAATGTCGGGGAAACCTATCAGCGTGCCATGGTAACTTTGTTTCACGAGATAGAGGTCTACGTAGATAACATGATATCCAGATCTCAAACTAAAGAGGAACACCTCGACCACCTGCAGAAACTGTTAAAGACTGAGGAAATACAAACTAAGGTTGAACCCAAATAAATGCACTTTTGGAGTAAGGTCCGGTAAGCTCTTAGGCTTCGTTGTCAGTGGTAAATGTATTGAAGTGGACCATGCAAAGGTAAAAGAAATACAAGAAATTCCTGCTTCTCACACTGAGAAGGAAGTTAGGGGATTCTTAGGACAACTAAACTACATCGCCAGATTTATTTCCCATCTAACTGCTACTTGTGAACCAATCTTCAAATTACTGAAGAAAGATCAAGTGGTGGAATGGAATGACGACTGCCAGGCTGCCTTTGATAGGATCAAAGAGTACCTTCAAGAGCATCCAATTTTGATGCCGCTAGTTGAGGGAAGTCCTCTGATCATATACCTAACAGTCTTGGAAAATTCAATGGGGTGTGTGTTGGGGCAGCATGACGAGTCTGGCCGAAAAGAGCATGCAATATACTACCTGAGCAAAAAGTTTACCGACTGTGAAACCAAATATTCACTGCTCGAGAAAACTTTTTGCACTTTGGCATGGGCTGCTCGTCGGCTAAGACAGTATATGCTGACTCACACTACTTTATTGATATCCAAGATGGATCCAATTAAATACATATTCAAGAAGCCCGCTCTCTATGGAAGAATAGAAAGATGGCAGATGGTCCTGACCAAATATGATATTCAGTACACTACCCAAATGCAATAAAGGGAAGTGTGATAGCTGATCACCTGACTCATCAGGCTGTGGATGACTATCAATCCATGAATTTAGAATTCCCAGACGAAGACATCATGTTGGTAAATGATTGTGAAGAACTCATACTATATGACGAACCTGAACAAGGATCCCAATGGACCATGGTTTTTGACGGAGCTTCCAACGCACTCAGCAACGGTATAGGCACTGTGATCATATCTCCAGAAGGCTGTCACACTCCCTTCACTTCTAGGTTGTGTTTCAACTGTACCAATAATATGGCTGAATATGAAGCGTGTATTATGGGTCTCAAAGTTTCCATATATTTGGGAATCAAGTCCTTAAGTGTATTTGGAGACTCAGCCTTAGTCATTAGTCAGATCAAAGGAGAATGGGATACAAAGCATCCTAATCTCACCCCTTACAAAGAACATGTGTTGACATTGATCCCACATTTTGAGGAAATTACCTTTGAGCATTTTCCACGAGAAGAAAATCAACTAGAGGACGCGCTAGCCACTATGTCATTCATGTTCAAAATCAGGTGGGATAATGAGGCTCCTCAGATCACTATCGAGAGGATGGACAAACCAACTTACTGTCATGAGGTTGATACTGAAGAATTAGTGGATAAACCCTGGTTTTATGAAATTAAGAGATATCTTGAGGCCCAAGAATATTTGGAGGGAGCTTTAGTCAATGATAAGAAGTTTCTGAGGAGGTTCTCTGCTAAATTCTTCCTTAGTAACAGAATCCTCTATAAGCGCAACCACAATTCTACTTTACTTCGATGCCTAGACAAGAGTGAGGCAGAAAATATCATGGTTGATTTACACGAAGGTACCTTTGGCACCCATTCTAGTGGGCATACGATGGCTAAAAAGATCCTACGGGCAGGATACTACTAGTCCACCATGGAAGCAGATTGCTATCAGCATTCACGAACTTGTCACAAGTGCCAGATCCATGCTGACAAAGTACATGTGCCTCTGGTTCCTCTAAATGTCCTGGCTACTCCTTGGCCATTCGCAATGTGGGGAATTAACATGATTTGAGAGATCAAACCAACAGCTTCTAATGGACATCGCTTCATCCTAGTTTCCATTGATTACTTCACGAAGTGGGTCGAGGCAGCTTCATTTGCTTCTGTTACCAAGAACGTGGTGGCCCGACTCATCAAACATAATCTTATTTGTTGGTATGGTATTCCAGAGAGAATCATTACAGATAATGGTACCAATCTCAACAATACTATGATCACCGCACTATGCGTGCAATTCAAGATCCAGCATCATAACTCTTCTCCTTACCGACCGAAGATGAATGGTGCTATAGAAGCCGCTAACAAAAACATCAAGAAGATCATACAAAAGATGACAATAACTTATAAAGACTGGCATGAGATGTTACCATTTTCTCTCCACGGATATCGTACCACGAAGCACACATCAACAGGGGAAACTCCTTTCTCCTTGGTATACGGCATGGAAGTTGTCCTACCAATTAAAGTCCATATACCTTTTCTAAGAATCATAAAGGATGCAGGGTTGAATGAAGATGAATGGATTCAAACTCGACTTGACCAGCTGAACTTAATTGATGAGAAGAGGCTTACGGTTGTCTGCCATGGCCAGGTGTACCAAAAATGTATGATTAAAGCTTTTAACAAGAAGGTCATATGTCAGGTATATCAGGTTGGTGACTTGGTAATCAAGTGTATCATACTGCCACAAGGTGATCCCAGGGGCAAATGAACTCCTACATATGAAGGACCATTTGTTATCAAAAACATATTTTCTGGTGAGGCAATGATCTTAACCACCATGGACAGAGACAACCTTCCACACCCTGTAAACCCGGGCATAGTTAAAAGATACTATGCATGAAAAAGACCCGCTAGGTTGACTGGCCTAGGAAAAAATTAGGGATAAACACAACCAAAAAATGTGTACACCCGACAAGCTGAAAACCTGAAAAGGAGGCTTGGGAAAAAAAGGGTATCCTGGTGGACTGAAAACCTGAAAGGGAGGTCCAGGAAAAAGTTAGGGATCACCTTACAGCCAATCTTCAGTATCAATCGTTAAACTCAAACGATTCTAATCAATCCAATCAGCTTCGGACAAAGCAGCAAGTGGATGAGACGCTATGAGACATGAAGGCTATAGCAGAATGGGAACCCCATGGGATTATTTCACGTAGTTGTCTTTCCTTGTATTAGTTTTCATTTTTTGAAATGACATTCTCTTACTAGGATGTTCGTCTCTTTGTACAAAAATACTTATTCAAGTTAATACAACGACATTCCTCTAAAAGTGCAAAACTATCTGTTTTTCTTTTACTTTCCCGTTTTGTTTGCAAAAACGTCTAGTGATTATTTTTTGAACATATGCATTTGAACGCAATTACTGTTTAAAAATGAATGCATAAAAAAGGAAAACTGAACAGAAAGACAATTACTAATGGCTATAAGAAACAAGATAATATCTATAGGACATTCCATAAAATCCCCGCAAGTATTTTTTCCAGCAAGAGCAGAAGCAAGGACATCCTGCTACAGGATCACTTTCGTATCTCCAAGTTTGCATCCTAATAGTATCAGGTTCTATCATATTCCCGATGGAGCAAAGTTTCCAGTTATCTCTCCAAGGATTCCCCAACTGGATTTCACCAAGTCCACAAAGAAATACACAACGTTTCCCTTACCCAACAGAGTGTATTTCTCTAATAATGGAGGCCCATCTATCAACACTTTAACTTCAAATATGAAGACTTGCACTCCTCATTCCCAGTAGCATCCAGGGATTTATTTTCCCCAGTCCAACAACACTGCAGCAGAACAACTAATGTGTTCATATATTGCATCCATGCATCATAGCATCAACAACGCAAATGCATATATCGCAATCTAATTTATTTTGAGAAACATCATTACACCATGCATTTCATACATCATGGCATTGCATACAACTAACTATTTACCTTTTCAGGAAAGATCAATCAACAGAAAATTATCATCAACAAATTTTCGACAAGACAGGACAACTACCTGTGAACAAAGCAATTGTAGAGAAATTCCTGAAACAGGGCTGGGTGACGATCTACATGACGAATACTTCCTTCAGACCTCTGCTGGTTCAATTTAAATCTCTAAACGGTTTATCATGATTCTTTCCCGTAGACATTTTCTCTGGTTCAGATAAATCGTTCCAAGATTTGTTCTGATTCTTCCCAGACCTCTGTTAGTTCAGTTTAAATCTCTCAATGGTTTATCCTGATTATTTCCCGGAGACATTTTCTCTGGTTCGGATAAATCACTCCAAAGATTTATTCTGATTCTTTTCCAGTTAAAGAATATTCAAGACCTCTACTAGTTCAGTTTAAATTGATCAATGGTTTATCCTGATTCCGTTCTGGTAGACATTTTCTCTGGTTCAGATAAATCACTCCAAAGATTTATTATGATTCTTTTCCAGTTAAAGAATATTCAAGACCTCTACTGGTTCAGTTTAAATCGATCAATGGTTTATCCTGATTCTGTTCCGGTAGACGCTTTCTCTGGTTCAGATAAATCACTCCAAAGATTTATTCTGATTCTTTTCCAGTTAAAGAATATTCAAGACCTCTGCTGGTTCAGTTTAAATCGATCAATGGTTTATCTTTATTCCATTCCAGTAGACGTTTTCTCTGGTTCAAATAAATCACCCCAAAGATTTATTCTGATTCTTTTCCAGTTAAAGAATATTTAAGACCTCGACTAGTTCAGTTTAAATCGATCAATGGTTTATCCTGATTCCGTTCTAGTAGACGCTTTCTCTGGTTAAGATAAATCACTCCAAAGATTTATTTTGATTCTTTTCCAGTTAAAGATTATTTAAGACCTCTACTGTTTTAGTTTAAATCAATCAATAGTTTATCTTGATTCTGTTCCGGTAGACACTCTCTCTGGTTCATATAAATCATTCCAAATATTTATTCTGATTCTTTTCCAATTGAAGTCAAGCTTAGATTTAGTCTAATTTATGTTAACAATCACCTTTGGATGGAATCTATAAGCACATCTCCAACAACTATCCATCATCTCTCTAAATGGCATCTTTAATCCCATTCACTACACAATCAACCACAACATCATCAAGTGCAAATTTTTGGGCACTCTAGTGTTCAATCATCTTCCATCTTCAAGTCACGAATGGCAGATTCTCCAATCTAACTCTTCAGGTTTAAGAAGATTGAACAGGGGCAGCTGTTGTACCCCAAAATTTACCCTCTCATTTTTCAAGGCATTTCTCATAATGATTCTCAAAATTCAAGCTTGCATAAGTACAAATTGGACTTTCCAGCATCAAGTTAAAGAGAAAACTGTTAAAAAAGGGGAAAACAGATGAAAATAATATTTTTGACAAAACTGGAGAAAAAATAAGTCTCCTTCGATTTATCTCATTCGATTGGAATTTTGGCCTCTTTAGATGCAAACTTGGCTTGCATCCTTCGACTGGTCATAGGCCTCTGGCGCGTTGGCTTTGGTTCATAAGGCAGGAGCTTCCTGCATGCAACCTTTGATTGCATCTTTGGCCTCATATGGTTCATAATACAGTGGTTACCTGTGTGCTTGCTTCAATTGGATGTTTGGTGCTTACATACCTGTGTTGATTGGACAAATATTCCCCTCTCTGCTTGCTTTGGCTCACAAAGTAATGGTTGGCGCCACAGGTTCCTTCTTGCATGCAAAAGGCTCCCCACCAGGCTAGCAAACACAAGGCAAAAACCTCATGTAGCCTCCTTTAATTCAAAGAGGAAAAGCCTCTTGTTTGGCTTCCTTCGAACCAGGAGGCAAAGGCCTCTTTCTGGCATCCTTCGATTGCACATTAGGACCTCCTGCATGCATCTTTCATTTGGGCATGTGACCCCCCCTTCGATGCAAGCTTTGGTTGCATTCTTCATTTGGGTGTATGGCTTTCCTTCAAAACTTTGGATGCATTCTTTGTTTAGGGCATTTGGATTATGTTGGTGAAGTAAGAAGCTAATCCAGAATTCCTTTTGTTTTGACTATGCCATTGGGGCTATCTTGCCTACTCAAAGTAGTACAGGAAGATGGATATGGCCCCAAGTCGAAAGGTATGCCATTGTGAGGATTTTTTTTAGTTTTTTTCCTGCCTCGAGTTTGGTCAAAGGTTGGACTTACATGATCAAAAACAAAAGGGTTCAAAATGGTACAGACAACTGGATATGGTCCCAATCGAAAGACATGCCATTGTTGAAAACGTTCTAATTCGTTTGGTCGAAGGATGGATCGGCATGGCCAGAACGAAAGACAAGGTATTTGATCTAAGGCATCAAGTTGAAGACAGAATCCATAGGCCAGGGCTATGTGATCTTGCTCTTCAGGCCCCAAACATATGCCTCACTCCATAATTAATTGTTTACACAATTAGTTAAACTATTACCCAGGTGTTTAAAGTATTGTCCAAAATGTCATTCCGTATATGGCATAAAGTTATCATTACCATTTCTAGAAAAACAGGCTTTATGCAAATTGTCAATGCATTGAGCCTTGTAACCTTTGTCCTTGAGTACAAGTAACATCAAAAAGCATAAGTCAAGTCTCATGCAGACATCAGTACCCTTCACTTGTACTTGAACTTGGGAACCATGAAAAAAACCATTAAAAAGATTTCTTTTTGTTTTACACAAAACAGTAACACGTTATCCTGAACGTGAAAGAATCTTCCTCTCTATGAATAGAGAGACTCTTTACAGATCAGGGGACTTCTGGGGATAGAAAAAAAAGATCATAAAAAAACCTCTCACACTCTCAAACTCTCAAACTCTAAAAAAAACTCAAATCCCTTTATACGTTAGAGCCTTTCGATTCATCCTCTAACTTTCATCCATCAGCTCTTCTGATTCACCATCCAGTTTCCACATACATTAGCCTTTTGACTCACTCCCTCTAGCTTTCATTCACTAGCCTTAGAACATTTCCAAAAAACCTTCAAAAAAGACAACTCAAGGAAGTCAAATAACTCTTTGAATCACTCCTAATCAACCTTCAATTCAAGTGGTTTTTAAAGCCAAGTAGCAGTTGGAATAGCTTCAAGGAGTTTGAGGCAGACTTGATCAAATATCAAACCATTTCCAGAGGTTCTGTCGAAGTACTTCATTTTTCGCTCCAAGAGGTAAGATTTCTTAAACTTGTTATCTTTCGTTTAAACTTCATTTGTATATGCATTGAAAAGGAGAAATGTAGATATCATGTCTAGAAAGTTAGCCACGCTTTTAATTTTGATTATCATGGCATATATGTTGAGAACTGCAATTCTGACTAGTTAGGCTTCGATTTTGGCATCAAACAAATTTGCGCTAACCTTTGATATGTGGTTTTTGAATGTTATATAGTTATACGTGTATTCAGATTTTAGACAGGTTTGGTATTTGTACTGTTCGATTTTGGTTGAGAATCGAAGCTTTCAAAAAATCTTAACATGGTAAATACATCCCTGTGCTCAAGGAATGAAATGAAGCCCTGAGTTCCTTTTATTTTTAGTGCAATATGTACAACTAACGGATGAAACAGACCATGCTAGTGTTACAAACAGCGCGCACGAAAGGCATTTCTGTGTAGGGTCCTAGGTTCAAACCCTGGCAGGACTAGAACCATTTTTATCCTTTGCTTGTTTCCTTTTCCCTTTTTTAAACAAACTCCAAACATTTTTCAACAAATCAAAACAACTCCTTTTGAGTTGATATTTTACACACTATTTATTCACAAGTTTTATTTTGTGAATATATAAAAATATCACAAAAAATATTTTTATTTTCAAAATTATTTTAATTAATCAAAACTTTTCTTTAACAAAATCAAAACAAAGTTCATTTTCTTTTCATTCAAATTCTTGCATTTATTCACATTCAATATGGTTGTAATAATTATTTAGGATTTAATTTCTTGCAATCCCCATTTGTATATTTTTATCCCCATCCCCAAGTGATGTAATAGCTTAGTAAATTTACTTTCCGCAATTTATCGCTTTCATATAAATGTTAGTAACTAGGATATGTATGGCAAGATAAAAACAACAAGTAGATAACCTAAAATTCAAAAGACAAAATGCATGCAATCAAACACACTATTCACACACATGCACCCCTAGGGTAATCTCACTTGTTGCCTCAGAAAAAGAGTCATGTCCCTCAAATATGGGCGTTTTAGCAAAGACCCTCGATAAAATATCGTAGTCCCTCGATGTTGCCTTCGGTAAACGATCTAGTCCCTAAACGAAATTACTAAAACTTCCCATAGGTTACCTTCTATGACTATACAAACGACCCACGCTCGTCCCTTTACATCCAACGATGGGGATTCTTTTCAAATCAATGGTAAGATAGAAACATCTAAAGGAGGAGGAAAATAACATTAGACCTTTTGAGTAGGTAGGATGCTCATAGTTGCTCGCTTGCTCACAACAAAAACATTTTATACACTAACACTTTCCTTTGAAACATTTTCAAAAATTAAAACACTTTGTACGCATTCTTATAGAAACGAGAATCATTACAAAGACACTTTTCCAAATCACTTTCAAAAACACATTCCACAAACACCTCTTTTAATTATTTTTCAAAACCAACACTTTGTACGCATTCTTATAGAAACGAGAATCATTAAAAAGACGTTTTTTTCAAAAATACTTTCAAACCCACACCACAAGCACGTTTCCAAAAAAAAAGGTAGTGAGCTAGCAAGCAACTAAGAGCCCGTAGATAACTACGGATGAAAAGGGTGCTAATACCTTACCTTTTCATAACCTACCACCCGAACTCAAGAAAACATCTCTAAAGGTCTTTCATATTCTTTTCACCCTTTCCTTTGTTAGATAAAATAAAAGTCGGTGGTGACTCTTGTTATCCGCAATAATTGCGATCAAATGCAAAACAACCAAGTCACTTCTCCCACCGTATTACAGGTACCAAAGCAGACAGGAAAGAAGTCAAGATATGTGTCAACCTAGATGATAGTGTCAAGAACAGGTTAATTCAGATGTTGCATGACTATGTCGAGGTCTTTGCTTGGTCAAACGAAGACATGTTAGGGCTTGATATTGATATTGTGGTTCACCGTATACCGATGAAAGAGGGTTGTTCTCCAATAAAGTATAAGGTTCGTCGTATGTGTCCCGAGATGTCCGAGAAGATCAAGGTTGAAGTTATGAAGAAATTCAATGTAGGTTTCTTAGAAGTTACATTGTATCCTCAGTGGATTGCAAATGTGGTTCTGGTACCAAATAAAGATGGAAAGGTACGTATGTGTGTGGACTACAGGGATCTGAACAGAGCGAGCCTCAAAGATGACTTTCCGCTTACATATTTTGAAATTCAAGTTGACAACACCGCTCAACACAAAGTATTCTCCTTCATGGATGGTTTCTCAGGGTATAATCAAATTAAGATGGTTCCTGAAGACATGGTGAAAAACACCTTCATCACACAGTGGGGCACTTTCTCCTACAAGGTTATGCCTTTTGGGTTGAAGAACACCAACGTAACATATCAGTGTGCCATGGTAGTATTGTTCCATGACATGATTCATCATGAGATAGAGGTCTATGTAGAAGACATGATAGTCAGATCTCAGACTGAAGAAGAATATCTCGACCACCTACACAAGTTATTTGGGGGATTGAAAAAGTACAAGCTAAGGTTAAATTCGAACAAGTGCACTTTTAGGGTGAGATCCGGTAAACTCTTAGGTTTCGTTGTCAGTGGTAAAGGTATTGAAGTTAATCCCGCCAAGGTTAAAGCCATTCAAGAAATGCCAGCTCCCCGTACTGAGAAGGAAGTCATAGGTTTCTTGGGACGACTGAACTATGTTGCCAGATTTATTTCTCATTTGACCATTACTTGTGAGTCGATCTTTAAGTTACTAAAGAAATATCAGGTAGTGAAGTGGAACGACGACTGCCAAACAGCCTTCGAAAAAATCAAGGATTACCTCCAGGAACCTCTAATTCTGATTCCACCAGTTGAAGGAAGAGCTATGATCATGTACCTAACAGTGTTAGAGAACTCAATGGGGTGTGTACTGGGGCGGTATGACGAGTCTGGTAGAAAAGAGCATGCAATATACTACCTTAAAAAAAGTTTACCGATTGTGAAACAAGATACTCACTGCTCGAGAAAACTTGTTGCGCTTTGGCATGGGTTTCTCTCCGACTAAGACAGTATATGTTAATCCATACTACTCCGTTGATCTCTAAAATGGATCCCATAAAGTATATATTCGAGAAACCCGCTCTCTCCGGAAGGATGGCCCGATGGAAAATGGTCTTAACATAATACAACATTCAGTACACCACTCAGAAGGCAATCAAAGGAAGTGTACTGGAAGATCACTTGGCTCATTAAGCCATAGACGACTATCAATTTATGAATTTTCTGTTCCCAGATGAGAACATTATGCTAGTTATAGATTCTGAAGAACCTAGATTATATGAAGGACCTGAGCCAGGATCCCAATGGACTATGGTCTTTGATGGAGCTTCCAACGCACTCGGTAATGGAATTGGTGTTGTGATTATATCTCCCAAAGGTTGCCATACGCCTTTCACCGCCAGATTATGCTTTGATTGTACCAACAACATGGACGAATACGAAGCGTGCATCATGGGTATTAAAGTTACTATTGACATGAGGATTAATTTCTTGGATGTGTATGGGGACCCATCCTTAGTCATCAGACAAATCAAGGGAGAATGGGATACGAAGCATCCAAATCTCATTCCTTATCGGGAGCATGTATTGTCATTAATTTTGTATGTTGTACCCCAAAATTTTCCCTCCCATTTCTTCAAAAAAACATGTTCATAAAGATTTCAAATACTCAAAGCTACTCAAGAGTTGACTGGTCAAACCTCCTCCTAAGCAAGGGTCTTCAATTAGGGTTTGGCGCTTCTCAAATAAAATTAGTTCGCAAGGGTCTCAAATTGCTTTCATGGTTCATCATAAGTCCTCAATAATGCTTATATCAAGTTTCAAGTCTTGCCTCACATAAATACTCAGTCAATGGCTCAGAAGATTGAAAATCAATTGTATTGGGTAAAAAGTCAACTATGGTAAACATACAATCAAACTTCAAGATTTTTTGTCAAAATCAACTTTTTGAGGTGACATTCATCATTTGATCAAGTGTTGATCAATATTCCTCAAGGAAAACCCTCAAATCCTCAAAGGTCAAAAATTGTCAAATTAGGGTTTTTATTGAAAATGACTGATCATTGACTTTTTTCCTAGTGCATGACCTAATGGCTTGAAGCATGACCTCAAGGGATAAAATACAACATATTAACCTAATTACACGTCTCAATATATTTCCAAAGATGAAAGTGATTGACAATTGAAAAATTGAATCAATTGATAAAAGTCAACAATTACAAAGTCAAACTTTAACTTTTTGGTCAACATTGGAATTTAAAAATCAAGAATCAACAAAACATTCAAAATTATCAAGTTGGATCATCAAGAATCAAGAAAGTCAACAAAAGTCAAAGTTGAAATAATTTTAAACACTTAAAAATTTCAAGTGTTTTATACCTAAAAAACCCTAACTTCACAAGCAAGTTTCCTCAAGATCCAAGTTGATTCAAGGAAAACTTTCAACATGAAAGTTAAAGGGATTAATGACTTATAAAACGTTGTCAATGTGGGATGATCCTAAAAAAATGCTTGGATTAAGAGATATAGGCCCATGAAGTTCTTATTATTTTTATCCAACACTTAGAAAAAATTTCAACAAGTTTTGGTCAGTCTTTTATCTTAACTTCTTAGCCAATTTTCACCAATTTCCCTATTGATTTAGCCAAAATGGTCAACATAAAAGTTGAAGATCATGTTTCAAGATTTCCAAAATGTCCAAGAGTATAAATAGATCATGCTTGAGCAAGGAGAATCGAAGGCATGAAGTTGGCATTTCATTCTGGAATTATAGGTCATTTTTGTGATTAACTCATGACCAAATCTCATAACCATTCTGCATAATCTCCCTTTGCAGGCCTTTAAACCTCCAAATCTATTCATAATCAGAAGATTGCACATAGTTTTGAGCCATTATCCAAGTGATTCAAGCTTTTCCCAAGCTTACTTGCCATTTAAGGGAGAAAGATCACACTTCCATTCTAGTAAAGTTGCTTAAATCACAAAAGCCCACCCCTTGAGCTCATACTATTGTTGCTTTTGACTTCAAAACATCTCAACACCGAGAAACAACATCTCAAAGCCTATCAACCACCCATAAAAAATTTAGATTTAGGTTTTTATCAATTAATTTAGTTTTTGATAATTAAAATTAATTTAATTTAATCACCTTGTTTTATTTTAAATAATCAAATTGTAAATTAAATTAGAATTAGGTCTAATTTCTATTTTACATTTCAAATATTTTTCTAAACAATAAAACAACAAAATATTTTCTTAAATACTTAGAATCTTTAGGGTTTTTGCATCTTTCCCTTTTCAATCTCCGCACGTTTATTTATTTTTCGCCTTATTATCTTTGTTGTAATTGTCAAAAGGATGTGATAGTTTAAATTAGGGTTTCTTCACCTCCATCCCCATTCATAAATTTTTACTCCCCATCCCCGAAGCAATGTAATAGTGTAGATTTATCTCCCACATTTTTATTTTTCCATACTTGTATATATTTAACTGTTAGATTAATTAGGCGTGCGTGGTAAGACGTAAAAAGAACAAACATTAGAAAACCTAATCTTAAGACAAATACTTGAAATCAAAACACTTCACGCACGCACACCTCTAGGGTGACCATCATTTGTTTCCTCGGATAAAAACAGTCATGTTCCTCGAATGTGGGATGCTTTAGCAAAGACCCCTGATTAAAAAAGATCGTAGTCCCTCGATGACTCTTCGATGCTGCCTTCGGTAAACGATCCTAGTCCATTACGACAATTGCTAAAGCGTCCTACGAGTTTCCTTCTATTACTTTACAATGACCCACACCTGTCCCTTACATCCAATGATAGGGCTTCCTACTAACTAATGGTAGCGTAGAACTATCTAAAGGAGGAGGAAAAGAACAAAGACGTCTTTGAGTAGGTAGAACGCTCGTAATCGCTTGCTCATAAACTAAAACAACTTTCACACCTTACAACAACTACTTTCAAAAAGCTTTATAAACACTCTTGAGGACCGATACAAGGGTTATTATAAAGAAAATTGCCTTACATTGCCATTTTCAAAACATCTTTCCGCAAAACAACACTTTCTTTCAATAAATATTTTCAAAACAAACATTTTGTGCACATTCTCAATGATACGAGAATCATTACAAAATTATCGTACTTAGGCCTTTTCAAAATATATTCAAACATACGCAAGCACAAAGCATTTTCAAAGTGAGCTAGCAATTAGGAGCCTGTAGATAACTACGGATGAAAAGGGTGCTAACACCTTCCCTTTTCATAACCTACCCCCCTTTCTCAGAAAATTCTCAAAGGTCTTTCATGTTCTTTCCACCCTTTCCTTTATTGGATAAAAGAAAAGTCGATGGCGACTCTTGCTATCCGCGACATTTGTGATAAAACACAAACCCAAAAGTCAGTTCTCCCACCGTATCACAGAACTGACGACTCTGCTGGGGAAACTAAACTAAAAGTGGGGTTACCTTAAGATCTAGATCATCTTTGTTGCTTTACTTGTTTGCCTTGTATGCTTTATATTTTGGGATATGCTTGGGTTTTTTTCTTGTATTGATCCTATACCCAGATCTGGGGGCATTTTAGGTAAGTAGCAATAGATCGTTAAAAATGTACGACGTTGACCGATATGTTTAAAATGATGGATACATTAGTGCGACACATTGGTTTGTAATGGTGTCCCTTGAGTCAGTAAAGGAGAATGTTGGGCTGCCGTGTGGTGTCATAAGCACTAACTAACCTTAGAACCTTAGTAGACACAACTTAGCCATTAGAAAGTAGTGAGATGACCAGCTTTGGTACAGACTGAAGTTGGTTGATACTCGATACTAAACTCATTGGGATTGGAATCTCGGGATATTTCGGTCGCAAATTAGATGCTTGTGCTGAAACCATGCCTAAGAGAAAGATCAGTGATATTGAGGCTCCTAGAACCTGGTTACTTCTTTTAGGACAGGTTGAGCCAACTAAACTTCAAGAGGGTACTTACCTACAAACTCCATGCAAGCTTAAACCTAAGGCCTTGTGTGTTTTGTTTGTGTATGATTCATTGTTTGATCATGACATCATAACATCATGACATAATACCATATCATTTTCACTAACCATTTCAAGGACCTAGAGATTTATCTTTGTTCTATTTTGTAGGTTATGGCCTCCGCTCGCAGAAATACTATCTGCATTAATATTGTGAGGATACCTTCTCAACTTAAGGAGTTTGTCTCAAAAGTTCATGAAAGTTCTCCATTCATCAAAAGGCATGTTCGACTACTCAGTTTGGTTACCTCAGGTTTTGAAGAAGATATGATGAGTGTTCTATTCCAGTTCTTTGACCCTGCACATCACTGCTTCACATTTCCCGATTATCAGTTTGTACCCACAATGGAGGATTTTTCTCAATTACTGGGATTGCTTATTCTCAATCAAATACCTTTCACCGGTTTAGAGAAAGATCCACAACCTGAAGAAATTGCAGCAACCTTACATTTGAAGCGGTTCGACATTGTAGGTAATTGGTAAACAAGAAGTGGAGTCAAGTGTTTTCTTGCTAAATTTATGTTAGAGAAGGCTCGGCTATTTTTGGATGCTATGAGTTTTCAGTCTTTCGAGGAAATCTTGGCTTTATTGATATATGTTTTAGTGGTATTCCCTAATCCAGACCAACTCATAGATGTGAATGCTGTCAAAATTTTCCTCACTCGTAACCCTGTGCCTACTTTGCTTGGAGACATTTTGCATTCTCTTCACACTCGTACTATAAGGAAGCGAGGAACTCTTATGTGTTACATACCTTTTCTATCTAGGTGGTTTATTTCGCACCTTCCCCGATTAGTAATGAAGAATGAACAAGGTTTGAGGTGGTCGCAAAGAATGATATCGCTCTCTAATTCAAATATCTATTGGTGTTCCCGATCTCTAGAAAATGTTACTATCATTGACCGTTACAGGGAATTACCTAATGTTCCACTCCTTGGAATTAGGGGACATTACTTACAACCATTCGCCGACTCTACGACAATTTGGTTACGCTCGAAGAGATGGTCCTCATGACACGCTTATCCAGGGTATTGTGTTCGACTACGAAAATGATCCTCAAGGTTATCGTCGAAGGTTTATACGTGCTTGGGGCATGGTAAAAAATATTGATAGCAAGACTTTAGGACAAAATAATTCCATCCCTTTGGATCCCTACCTCAAATGGGTACGAACTCGTGCTCAAAACCTCATGATGCCATATCCCACTGTCTTACCAGTAATTATGGAGTCTGTTATCAAAGGAGACATTTCTTACATCATCCTCCATCCAGACATTCCCACTGACCTCGAAGAATTGCAGAATTCCTGGATTCAACTCAAAGAAGAACAATACACCTTTGAAGCTCAATTATATGCAAGTGAAAAGAAAGTGTTGGAGCTCACAAAGCAACTTCACGAAGAGCAAAGCCTTAATGCATACATTGACGCGAAGAGGAAGCTTCCGTGGGAGACTTGAGTCTTAGGGTTTAGAAGTTCATATTGTTGTCTCTTTGACACTCTTTTGTTTTCATTGTAAACCTAAGAGAAAATTGTAATCTTGAACTTACTAATCAAATTTTTTTTGTTTTTTTTCTTCTCAGTTAGAAAATTTAAATATCCTAAGGTCCTTGAAAACATTGCATCCACATATCATGCATCATTTCATAAACAGGTTTTCCAAAACAGGTTTCCTCATCTATTTACTGTTTATTTTATTATAAGATGGCCCTCGAACAAACTGTCAAGGATCTCCAAACTCAGCATGCAAAATTTCAAGAGACTCTTCTGAATCTGGCCAAAGAGCAACACAAGATGATGGCACTCCTCACCACGAAAAAGAAGACTAAGAAGCGGGTTGTTATTCTCAACATGGGAAGAAGATTCAAAGCTCCTGCTCAACCAGTTCGAGTGAATGACGTTTCCTCTGAGGAATACGACAACCAATAGGAGGATGGCATAAGTGTAAGGGGTGAAGATAGAAACAATTAGGGTTTCAAGGTTGAAGACTACTCCGACAAACAGTATCCTCCTACAGATGATAAGTACAAGCAGCTAGAAGACAGACTAAAAGCTGTGGAAATACATAAAGTGCATGGATTGGATTTTGGAGAGCTAGGTTTGATCCTGGGGATGGTCATCCCTCACAAGGAATCAAACATGTGCCTTGTTGTCTCTCTGTTTGTGATATTCTCATACTGAGTATGAGATGGAACTCAAGAGAATAGTTATGGCCTTGTGATGATTTCTGAAGTCTCGCTTTTGATGATCTGACATCCTTTTTCTGTCAATCTTCTGACGACTTTCATCAATAGGATATGTGTACCCATCAATCACCATGTCCCAGAGATCAGCGTCATGATCCAGAAAGAAACTTTCAATTTTGTCTTTCCAGTAATCAAAGTTCTTCCATCAAAGATTGGAGGTTTGTCGCTGATTCTGTCTTTCTCATCATTGTAGTCATTGTAGATGTTCTGAATTGGTCCCACCATAGTGTTTTTCTTAGCTTGGATATTTTACTGACACGATTAAGTGTTTATACTCAGAACTAGGCGCTCTTGTACCAATTGAAGAATGGAAAAACACAAGAAATGGGGGTTTGAATGGGTATTTTTAAACTTTAATGTAAAGAACAAGTTAGTTATCCTGGTTCGTTTGAACTCAAACTACTCCAGTCCAGACGCCAAGGTGATTTCGCCTCTCTCAACGAGGTCTTGATCCACTAATCAATCTTGATTACAAATATACTTTAACAACCTTCAAAGTCTTCTTGAGTATAAACCACAACCCAGTTTTTCTCAAGGAAATTCTCTAAACAATGTATGAATAAAAGTGTACAATAGTGTTTCTAATAAAACAGTATCACAAGACAATGATGTTTTACACAGTTTGAAAATGTTGAACGTTTGAGGATGAAAGATGATAGTAGAGTTGTTGTGTGTGAAAAAAAAGTTTAACGATTTATCCTCAAATATTGTTTAAATAGGTGAAGCATGAAGGAGCATTTGCAAACTTGATTAATGATAATTAAGGTGCTTTCCAAAAATAAAGATCCTTGTTCCCTTCCAGCCGTTACTATTGAAATGGAAATGTTTGATTTGTAACGCTTCAGAACTTGCTTGCTTCTGAATATGAAAGTAACCATTGTTGCTTGCTTCAAAACTTGGTAGATCAGAACATGGAGTCTTGTTTGCAGTGTTAGAACTTCTATCAGAGATGTTTAGAATCAGAGTGTAAACAACGTTTTAGCATATCTTCTGATCTTATTCCATAAGAACTTTTTGAGAGATGTTTACTATCACAACAGAAATAGTTTTGTAACTTATCTTCTGATCTTCTTCCATCAGAACTTCTATGCAAAACATAATATAATTTTAGGGAGCATAATTGTTCTTTGCATTTGTTATCATCAAAACTCTTATAAGGGTTGTAGAATCAAACTATGTTCTAACATTAATTACTTGGATCATACCTCAATAAATTATGTAAATAATTAATTATGGAGTGATTTGAAAGTTAGAAGCCTGCAAAGCAAGATTTACGCAGCATGGCTTGAGATTTAATCATGTGTTCTTCATGAAAATGCCTTGTAATTCAAGAATGAATGCTCAACTTCTTTTCTTCGATTCTCCTAGCTCAAGCATTATCTCTTCAATTTCTTGGATATTTTGGAAAGCTTGAAACATTTTCTACAACCTTCATGTTGACCACTTTGTCTAAATCAACTTGGAACTTGATGAAAATTGGCCAAGAAGTTAGGACAAAAATCTGCCTAAACTTGCTAAAATTTTCACTAAGTGTTTTGTAAAAATGTTATGATTTCATGAGCTTATATTTTCAAATCTAAGCATTTTTTGGACATCAACCCTAAGGGAAAAGTTGTAGAATTCATCAAGATATATAACTTTCATGTTGAAAATTTTCCTTGAATCATCTTGTATCTTAGTGAAAAATTGTCATGAAGTACTGAAATTATCAAGGTTAAAAAACACTTAGAATTTTTCTAAGTCTTTTAAATCTTGACTTTTTGTTGATTTTTTTTACTTTCTTGATTCTTGATGATCAAGTTTGATATTTTTGAATGTCTTGATGAATCTTGATCTTTGAAGTTTAATGTTGACCAAAAAGTCAAAGTTTGACTTTTTGTGTATCAGTTGACTTTTCATCAGTTGATCAAATTTCAACTATCAATCCATTGATCTTGAGAAATGATTTGAGCCATGAAATTAAGTCAACAAATTGTGTTTTAATCCTTAATATCATGCTTCAATCCATTAGGTCATGTACTAGGTCAAAAGTCAATGATCAGTCATTCTCAGTCAAAACCCTAATTTTAACAATTTTGCCCCTTTGATGATTTCAGAGTTTTGTTTGAGTAATTATGATCAAACCTTGATCAAATAATGAATATGACTTCGAAATGTTGATGTTGGCCAAAAAATATGAAGTTTGACTGTATGCTGACCATAGTTGACTTTTTACCCAATACAACTGATTTTCAGTCATCTGAGTAATTGACTAAGCAAATTTATGGTGCAAGACTTGAAACTTGGTATGAGCCATCTTGGAGACCTATAATGAACCCTGAAATTCACTTGAGGTATTAAAAGTCCAACTTTCCTTGTGAAAACCTAAACCTTAATTTGTGGTCTTAGTGCTTAGGAGGTGAGCTTGTCTGGTCAAACTCTTGAGAAATCTTGAGCATTTGAGATCTTTAGTGAGAAATGTCTTGAGAAAAGAGAGGGAAAATTTTGGAGTACAAAAATAGGGTTAGGTTTCATCTGGAGCCCTAGGGCTCATGTGGTTTGTATGAATATAGGGTTAGGGTTCCTAGGGTTCGTCCTAGGGTTCTAAGATCTGGGTTTGATTTAAAGATTACAGTTGAATATCAATCAGAATTTTGGGTTTCATGGTGGTTACCGAGTGATTCACAACGGCCGACATGGCCAAGGCAATTTCTGGTGGGTTGTTGTCTAGAGAGAGGTCTTACCTCTCTCTCTCTAAGAATTTTGTATGGTGAAGAGAGAGGGCGTAGAGAGAGAAACAAGAACCAGAAAATGAAGAATATGGAGCAAATTTGAATATATAATACTCTCTGTTATCCCATGTATAACCTTACTATACTCTCTAGTCAAACTGCTCATCAACACCGTCCATTCCTTGTATTCTTGATCAACAATCCCAAGTTAATCTCAGGGGGTCACACGATTACCATGTGATGATAGTCCCCTCGCTGATCCACCATAAGCCCATGCACACACATGCACAGGAGCTAACAGATCAAACAATAACTATCTGGGCCTAGCCCATTTCTAATCGTACCCTCATTGGTTACTCCATCAACATAGTTCGCATCCCCATGCATATTGGATCAAACAAACTATTTGGGCTCAAGCCCTTACTTGTCACACCCCTCAGTCCTACTGCTACGTTCAAAACAACACCCCCATGCCACTGGGCCTAAATCCAATAACTAGATTTAGGGCTTTACTATTCATACCCCCAGGAATTTACTAATTAACTATTTTTTCACCCCTGCGTTTTTAACTAAAATTAATTTATTTTTATAAATTTATTTATTTATTCATTTGATTACTTATTATATTTTTATGCATATTAATAATTATTGGATATATTCAAATATTTAATATATTTATTTTAATAAACTCTAAAATTGTTTTTTTTTTATTTAAATTTCTTTTTAAATACTAACTCATTCAAATATTTTAATTGCATTAAAATTATTTTTCTCATGTGTTACAAATATTTATTTTCTTCATATTGCACACTATATTTGAAAACATCTAATCATCAAATTACTAATAACTTTCTACTAACTTAGTTCAAACTTATATATATTTTCAAAAAGGATTATAAAGATATTTCTCATTAACTGCGAACTTCGTCTAACAACTCTGCAATTTACAAACCCAGACTTGGTTCAAGGAGAATCTGAGATCTTTCCATAATCCATAAAAAACACCACCAAACAAATGCAAACTAAGAATTGGGACTCTGATTCCTCAAAAGAGGATACGTAGGCATACAACTTAAAATCGTGGTGAGTTCCCCTAACTAAAATTAAAACCCTATTTCCTAAATTGTAAATCAAAACCCTAGTATCCTTGTGAACAAGGTATATAAGGGGTGCCTAACAAATTTCATTCGTCTAAAAACGAGTCAACAACTTAGAAACTCTAACCAAATTAGGATTATCTGTTATATTTCCTTCCCTAGGATAAAAATTAATGGCGGCGATTCTCATTTTCAAACCGGTTATTACAACGTGGCCTAGTTCATGGTTTTAGAAAAAAGGATTTAAAGCTCAAATTTATTTGGTGGCCATCCATTCTCCATGATGTTCTCCAGTCTTTTATTCAACTAACTAGAAACGAGCACTCATATCTCAAGAGGAGTTCATGATGGTTGAGGAACTACTGACGTTTCTTGGACACGACAATTACTCACCTTTTTATTTTTGGTAACTGATCACACGACTTTGTTCTTTACGGAGGATTTTTCTTTAGTAATCCTTTTTCTGCCATTCAGTATTTCCATTTTTGTTTTCCCTAACTTTTTCTTGGATAAATTCTTTTGAATTTTAATTTTGAAGTCCAGCAAGATGCCCTAACTTTTGCCTAAGCGACTTGCTTTCAAGTTTCGACTTAGCGGGCTTTCTCATTTTTTTTCTTTTTGTTTTTCATTTCATTCTTTTTATTTTAAACAAATCATGTGATCTTGAGTCTTTTAACATTTTGGAAAGGTTGTGAGTGTCTCATTCCTTGGTCGATGAAAATAACTGTCATGGTATCATGTCTTTCTAGACCTCGTGATGCAAGGAAATAACCACTATGGTTTTGATCTATTTTCCGACCTCCTAATGCGAGGGATAAGGTGTGGTGATCCTAAGATGTTCACTTCCTTTTAATATTTGAATTCCCGATCTATTTAGCTAAAAAACTACCCAACCCCAAGTTAAAAATGAGGGTTTTTCTGAACAGAAAAGAAACTCATACTTCAAGGATCAAAGGGGTTAACGAGGGTTTCAATCCCTTATATCTCCGGTTTTTGGGGATTTAAAACAATACATGTACATCATCAGCAAGTTTTTTACTCGAAAGCATACCATTTGAGATTCCAGGTAATTTATTCGTCATACTCCCTCTAGAGTTGTTTCTTTATTAACAAGAGTTGAGTATCAAAAGCATAGTAAAACAAATAAGAGTGATAACAAATGGATTAATTCAAGACAAACATATTCAATGCATTGTGATTAATATTAAAAAGATGAACAAGTTTGGCATACAAGAAAGTACTGAACAAAACAAGAAAGATTGAAAATGAGGATGCAAATTAAATTTGAGATTTCCCTTTTGAGGAAACTAATCTCTGTATGGAATGATTACTTCTGATGACTTTCAACAGTCTTGAGGCTCACTTGGGTAAGAGATTCCCCTTTTGATTTGATATGAACACAAAAGTCGCTAAATTGATCCAGTCTTGGACCTTGTCCCTGGATGACATATCGTCTTTAACCAAATAACCAAGTGCCCCAGCCTGGTAATTACATAGATTCCTTCAAAAGAAAGGATGAAAGTTGTACCAAGTGAATTTGCACCTATGATACGGTGGAAGAACCGACTGTTATATACTGGTTTGGTGTTTGTGTTCACAAATGTTGTGGTAATCAAGAGCGCCACTGTTGTACCCCAAAATTTCCCCTCTCATTTATCAATAATTTGCTCACAAGATCTCTTTTGGCTCAAGACTGCACTAGGGTTGATCAGCTCAAGACACCTCCTTAAGAACTGATGACCAAAATTAGGGTTTGAGATTGCACAAGGATATTTGAACTTCCAATGCCCCATATGACTTCCATGGACCATTATGGACCCTCAAGATTACTCATGTCAAGTTTCAAGCTTTGGATCACACTTTTCCTAAGTCAATTGAGCAGTTGACCTAAAAATCAATTGCATTAGGGAAAAAGTCAACTGTGGACAATTTACAGTCAAACTTCATAATTTTTTATCCACATCAATATTTTAAACTCATATGTATCATTTGATCAAGTTTGGATCACAATTCCTCAAGAAATTTGATCAAATCTTCAAAAGGGAAAAATGGTCAAAATTAGGGTTTTGACTGGGAAAGGGCAATTTCTGATTTTTGATCTGAAAATGATAAATTGGTTTAAGGCATGATCTCAAGAGCCCAACTGCATCATTTTGACCTAAATACATGGCTCAAAACATTGCTTAAGCCCAATGGATTGACAGATGAATTTTCAGTCAACTGATCAAAAGTCAACTATATACTGAAAAGTCAAACTTTGACTTTTTGGTCAAAATCAAATGTAAAAGATCACAATTCATCAAATAATGTCAAAATATGAAACTTATTCATCAAGAAATCAAAAATTCAAGATTTCATTTTTGAAAGTTAAAATTTCTAAACTTAGAAATTTTTCTAAGTTTTGGAAATGTCTTATTTTTTTCACAACTTTGAGCAAAATTTTCACCATGATGCAAGATGACTCAAAAGAAACTTCCAACATGAAAGTTGTAGATCTCCATGAAATCTACAACATTTCTTTACACAAATATTTCCAAAATTGCTTGGATCTCAAGTTATAATTTTAAGAAAACATGGTCATGAAACAAAACACTTAGTTAAATTTTGCCCTAATTTGGTTAGGATTTTGACCTAACTTCATGGCACTTTTTCATATAGTTCCAAGGGGAATTTTCGAAGGTGATTCAAAGAGGTGTTGTAGAGCATATTACAAGCTTTCCAAAATTTCCAAGAACTCCTTGAGATCATTTTTGAGTATGGAGAATCTAAGAGATGAAGTTAGGGTTTTCACACTTGAATTACAAGTCATTTTGTGATGAACAAGATTCAAAATTCAAACTTATGCTGCATAACCTCTACTTTGCAGGCCTCAAACTTGTTAGGCACTCCATAATTAATTTCTTGCATAGCTGTTAGAGGTCTCAATTCACGCATTCAATGCAAGGCCATGCTTTATATCCATTTTTGGAAGAAAGTGCACAATGCCATTTTGATAAAGTAGCTTTTTGCATAAAACGTGTTCTTGAGCCTTGCACTTGTTCTCTTCTGATCATACATGTCTTATAACTCAAGAGAAACTTGTTTAGACACTTACAATTACCCAGCCCATTCTTGTACTACACATTGAAACTCGTTTTCCCACTTTTCTTCAAAATCAAGTAACCTAGCAATTAGCTTGTAACTTGTACTTCTGACTCTCCAAAGCACTCAAGACCTTTTGCTTATACATACACAAGTTATTTGCCACAAATCACAGGAATGATTAAGCCCTGAAATCACCAAGAACACATAATTACCAAAAACACCTCAAAACTTGCCATTTCTGAGTTTTGAATCCAATCTCTATATTTACTCGTGTGTTTCTTGGCCTTTTACTTTCAAAAGCTTCTAAATAACATACAGAAACAATTCCAACACCTGCAACACCACTGTAACACCTCCATCATCATCCACCATTTTCAAAAACAGCACCTTGCATCTTAACTTCTCCATAACTCCTCAGGCACTTTCAGCTCAAGCTAAGCATCACATTAGCTTCCTGGGAACTTGAGGAAGCTAATCCAATCATTGGAACTCATTAAAAGCTACTCAAATTCCAAACACGATACCCTCTTGCAAGGTAAGTTTTCTGACTTTTGAACTCTTCATACAGGTATCATTAATGGTTTATTTGTGAATGAAAAATGTAGATATCATTGCCCTAAAACTAACCATGTCCATAGTTTTCATTTATATTGCTTGAGCTTAGAGAATTTTAGGATTAAAGTTTCTGAAATTTTTAGGGTTCAGATTAGGGCCATTAAAATTCATGCTTGTCTTTGATCTATAATTTTCTTGCTTTGCATTTCTGAAATTGTGAGGAAATTTGCTACAAGATTCATGTTTACATTTTTGCAAATGGATGAGAGATGAACAAGATGCAGGTACTCTGGCTGGGCGTGAGGTTGAAGATGAAGTTCAGGCCATGGACTTGTTTACTATCATATATTTATGATTTGATTTATATAAACAGATGTATAGCCACCCTAGTGGTAGAAGCGCGCGCCTGTGACTACAGGGACCTGGGTTCGAGCCCCAGTGGTACCCTTTTGGATTTTTTTCATATTTTTTCACATTCTGACTTTTTTTGGCAGCACTGGGCCTCATCCTTGGGCCTTATGTTTTTTTTCACTTCTAACCCCATTGCTGGCTATTCACACCCTGGCCTATTTTATTTTCTTTTTCTCAAATTTTATTTATTTGTTTTCTTAAATATTTTATCTAATATTAAAAAAGCCAAAAAAAAATATAAAAACATTAGATTTATATTTTGACATAGTTTATTTATTTTTTACATAAAAAAATTATTTTATTTAATCATTACTTTATTTACTTTACTAATAGGTTTGTAAATTTAATTAAAAAACTAGGATTTTAGTTATTTTCTTTTACATAATTTAAATATTTTATTTTAAAATGTAAAAAGACCAAAAATATTTTATAATACTATAAATTATTTTTAAGACAAAAATACCAAAAATATTCTTCTTATAAACTTAATTCCTTTTTTTTATCAATTAACATATTAGGGTTTTATTTAAATTTTTTTCCTAGTAAATTTAGGTTTTACTTTTTACTAATTTAATTAATTATTTTTATTTTAGTTAATTAGGTTAAAACAAAACCCCTTTTCCCTAAAAAAATCCAAATAAACATCCATTTTCTTTACATTTACATTCTTGTATATTTATTCATTTTGTACATTATTTATTTAATTCTTGTACAAATTCAATATGGTTGTAATAGATAATTAGGTTTATTTTCTAGCAACCCCCATTTATAATTTGTACACCACCCTCCCACAAGTATTATAATAGCGTAGTAATTTTAAATTCCACAATTTATCGCTTTATATACAAATGCTAGTAATTAGGGTTTGTATGGGAAGACTAAAACCAATCAATTAGAAAACCCTAATCAAAGACAAAACTAAGCATGAAAAAACAATACACTTGCACACAAGCACCCTTAGGGTAAAATCCACTTGTTTGCCTTACAAAATGGTCATATTATGCATGTGAGGTATCTTAGCAAAAACAAGCAAAATATAAGATCATAGCCCCTCGATGGCGCTGTCTATGTTGCCTTTCAAATGATCTTAGTCCCTAAAAGAGAACGCGAAGATACCTTGCAACATTGCTAATCATGGTTATACAATGACCCATGCTCGTCCCGTTTGCATCTAAAGATAGGGTTACTTATCAAATCAATGGTAAGATAACAATGTCAAAGGAAAGAGGAAATGAACATGAAAGACTTTTGAGTATGTAGAATTCTTCTAATTACTTTCTCTATTTCAAAATAAAACATCCTTGCTATTTTTAAAACAAACACCTACACTTTTAAAACATCTTACAAACTTGAGAACATTTTCAAAAGATCAACATCTTTGTATACATTCTTACGAACGAGAATCATTACAAAGTTTTCCTAAACAATGACCTCTTTACAAAATACTTTCAAAAACCACACAAAGCACAATTTCAAAAAAAAGCAAGTGATCTAGCAAGTAACTAAGAGCCCATGGAAAACCATGGATGAAAAGGGTGCTAATACCTTCCCTTTTCATAATCTACCCCCCGAACTCAAGAAACAATCTCAAAGGTCTTTCATGTGCTTTTTCACCTTTCCTTTTGGATAAAAGAAAAGTCGGTGGCGACTCTTGCTAACCGCAACTTTTGCGATCAAACACAAAACACCCAAGTCAGTTCTCCCACCGTATCACAGAACTGGCGACTCTGCTGGGGAAAATTCTAAAAGTGGGGTTACCTTAGGGTTAGATCACATTTACTTTCTTTCATTGTTTGACTTGTATGCTTTATACTAAGGTTCTTTGTTTGGGTTTGAATCCTCTACCCGGATTTGGGATACCTTATAGGTAAGTAGCAATACATTGTGGAAAATGTGCGGGGTATACCGACATGGTCTATGCAATAGCTACATTAGTGTGACATATTTGTGGGTACCGGTAGCCCTTGAGTTAATCAAGGAGAATACGGGGCCGTTGAGTGATGTCATGAAGCACTAATGAACTTTTAGAATCTTTACTTTACCAACTTGGCCATTAGGACATAGTGAGATGACCGACTTTGGTGCAGCCCGAAGTTGGTAGATACTCGATACTACACTCATTGAGGTTTGGTTTTTTGGGATATTTCGATCACTATTAAAGAGGCTTGTGTTGAAACAATGACCAAGGAAACAAACCAGTGATATTGAGCTCCTTAGAACCCGGTTACTATTGCTATGACAGGTTTGAGCCAACTAAACTTCAAGATGGTACTTATCTATAAGACTCCATGCAAGCTTAAACCTAAGGACTTGTTTTCTTTGTTTGTGTATATTTGTACATAACATCATGAACATCATAACATCATACTCGTATTCACTAACCATTTCAAGGATCATAGGATTTATCTTTGTTCTATTTTATAGGACATGGATTCTATTCACAGGAAAACCATTCAAGTCAATCTTGTAAGGATCCCTCCTCAACTTAAAGAGCTAGCTTCAAGGATTTTTGAAAATTCTCCATTCACTGAAATACATGGTCATCTCCTAAACTTGGTCACCTCCAACACTGATGAAGACATGATGAAGGTGCTCTTTCAATTCTTTGATCCTTTACACCATTGTTTCACATTTCCCGATTATCAACTTGTGCCCACTTTGAAAGAATTCACCTAACTCTTGAGGATTCCCATTCTCAATCAACTACCTTTTAGCGGTACAGAAAGAGATCCAAATCCAGAAGAGATTGCTCAAGCTCTACACTTGCAACCATCTGATGTCACAACCAATTAGGAAACAAGGAGTGGTGTCAAGGGTTTCCTAGCAAAGTTCTTGTTTGAGAAAGCCCAAAGCTGTTGGAACTCTTTGGATTTGCAGGCTTTTGAGGAAATTGTGGCTCTCCTCATCTATGGGATGGTTTTATTTCCAAATCCTGACTAACTCATAGATGTGAACACCATCAAAATCTTCATGTCCCGCAACCCGATGCCTACTTTACTAGTGGACATCCTACATTATTTTCACACTCACACTATGAGGAAAAGAGGTATCCTTATGTGTTGTACTCCTCTTTTATCAAGATGGTTTATTTCGCATCTTCCCCAATCTGTATTAAAGAACGAGCAAGGTTCAAGGTGGTCACAAAGGTTGATGACACTCAAACATTCAGACATTCATTGGTGTTCCCGATCCTTAGATAATGTTACTATTGTCAACCGTTGTGGAGAATTCCCTAATGTCCCCTTACTTGGCATTAGGGGAGGTATCACCTACAACCCTTGCTTAGCCTTAAGACTGTTTGGTTACACCCGAAGGGATGGCCCACATGAGATGCTCATTCAAGGTTTGGTATTTGACTACGAGAACAACGATCAAGGTCACCGCTAGAGATTTATCCGAGCTTGGAGGATGTTGAACAAGGTAGATAGCAAGACATTTGGGCACAAGAATTCCATCCCGCTTGAGCCTTACCTCAAATGGGTACGAGCTCGTGCTCAGAGTCTTATGATTCCTTATCCCTCCATTCTCCCAGTAATCATTGAGCCTGTTGTGGAAGGATATGTTCCATACACTATCCTGCATCCTGACATGCCCACCTCTATTGAAGACTTACAAAGAGATTGGATACAACTCAAGGGGGAGCGAGACACTTTCGAAGCCCAATTCTACGCTAGCGAGAAGAAGGTTTTGGAACTCACTAAGCAACTTCATGAGGAGCGGAGCTTGAATGCCTACATCGCACCAAAGAGGACGCGTACAACCTTTTTATCTTAGAGTTTTTATATTGTTTTGCCCAAAAAGGAATTGATGTACTCAAGCTTTAATTTATTAATATAACGTGTGTTTCCTTTTTTTCTAAAACAAATTTGAATCTTTAAAATCCTTGAAATCATTGCATATGCATTTACCATTCATCATAACATAAGCAGGTTTCTTGCAACAAGCCTCCTCATCTTTATACTGTTTATTTCAGTAATATGGATCTCAAGCAAACAATGAAAGACCTCCAAGCACAAAATGCTCAGTATCAACAGATGTTCTTAACTCTAGCCAAAGGACAGGAAGAGTTGAAGACCTTGCTGGTTGAAGAGAAGAAAAAGAAAACAAAGAAAATAACCGGAGTTCTAAATATGGGAAGAAGATTCCAAGGTCAAGCAAGAAGGACCCTCGACTTTGCAACATCATCTGGTGAGAAAGACAATCAAGATGGGAAAGGCAAGGAAGCAGTTGCCCAGCCAGATTTAGAAGAGGAAGAAGAAGAAGAAGAAGATTATTCTGAAGAACAATATCCTCCGGCCGATGACAAGTATAAGCATCTGGAAGAACGATTAAGTACAATGGAAATTCAAAAAGTGCCTGGATTGGACTTTGAGGAATTGGGTTTAGTATCTGGGATTGTCATTCCTCCAAAATTCAAGGCACCGGTGTTCGCCAAGTACGACAGAGTTTCATGTCCCAAAATGCATCTTTGGTCCTATGTGAGGAAAATACAGCCTCACACTGCTGACAAGGATTTATGGATACACTTCTTTCAAGACAGACTGTCCGGAACTCAACTTGATTGGTTTTATCAGCTAGAAAGAGCCAATGTTCATAATTGGGAAGATCTGGCCGCCGCCTTTTACAAACAATACCAATACAATGCAGACCTTGATCCCACCCGTACTCAACTCCAGAGAATGGACATGGTTTCAAGTGAAGGCTTCAAAGACTACGCTCAAAAATGGAGGGACTTAGCACGAAGAGTCTAGCCTCCCCTATCAGAAAGAGAGCTAGTAGACATGTTTTTGGGCACCTTGTTTGGTCTTTTCTTTAATCACTTGATTGTGAGTTCCTCGGCAGGTTTTACCAAACTGATATTGACCAGAGAAAGAGTGGAAGCCGGGATAAAGAATGGGAAGATTCAAAAAGATGCATCATCTACAGCTGTAAGAAAACCATTCATTGGAAGAAAAAAAGTTGTTGATGTATATCCTCATAGAAATCAAGATAGGACTGAACACCATCCAATGGTGGGGGCTGTCATGATTCCAAAACCCGCACCTGCTCAACCAAGAACGGAAAGACTAATCAGATAGTTCACCTGAATTAATATGACATTATCTCAAGTATTTCCGCATTTGTTAAGATCCAATCTAGTGACTTTGAAAGAAGCTCCAAAGAATCCTAACACAGCCTCTCCTCATTATCATCCTAATGCCCGCTGTGCATACCATTCTAAGAGTTCCGGCCATGACACTAACAACTGTTGGACTCTGAAAAACAAAGTACAAGACCTTCTTGAAGCCAAAGAGATTGAATTCGATGCGCCAGAAATTCCCAATGTTATCACTGCACCTATGCCCAAGCACGGCCATGATGTCAACGCCGTTGAGAAAGATATGTTTATTACTTTGGTTGATGAACTTGTGACCTCACTCCTGACTATCAAAAAGAACTTGTTGAATGCCGGTGTATTCCCAAGATGTGATGAAAGCTGTCATTTTTATTTATCCTCACCAACCAGCTGTCATTTGATAAAAGCAGGCGTTCAATGCCTAATAGATGACAAGGAGATTTTGTTCGAGAAGACTTTTACTCCAACTATTTCTTATAATGATGTTTCCATAGTGACCATTTCCGACAATTCTTCCAGGGTCTCCACCAAAATACCCGTTAGGATTACATCAATTCCTAAAGTAGCTTCGTTGATAATTACAATGCCTGGACCAATCCCATATTCGTCAGAAAAAACCGTCCCATGGAATTATGGAGGTGATGTCTACTGTCACGGTATCAAGCAAGATTGGTCAGCTGCTGAAAATTCAAGCTCTGAGAAAGTTGACTCTGATATCAGTAATATCGCAGGGACTAGCAAGATAACCCGAAGTGGAAGGGTATTCTCTCCAAAAATTGCTCCTCCAAAAGCTATTTATGGACCTGTAGTCATTTCTGTTGTTGTTGCTCCTCCAAAGGCTATTCCCATTCCTGCAATCATCTCTGCTAATACTCATGTTGACAAAACTGTTGCGGTCCATGTTATCACCTTTATTGACATTCCTACTGCCGAGTCAACCGAGACTCGAGGCAAAGGTATTCTGGTTAAGCCTTTCCGGACGAAGGCATAATCAATAGCTATCCCTGAGACCTCCCGAAAAGAGATGGATGAAATTCTAAAGATTATAAAAAGAAGCGACTACAACATAGTCGAACAACTGAGGCAAACTCCATCAAAAAATTCCATGTTGGCTTTATTATTATGTTTCGAGGCTCATGCAAAGGCTTTGGTAAAATTCCTTAAAAATTCCCATGTACCCCAAGAAATATCTGCCGACCAGTTCCAAGACTGCGTAGCCAGCTTGACTGCAGATAATTGTTTAGGTTTTTCAGATGCTGATTTAACGCCAAGGGGGAGGAAGCATAACGAGGCATTACATGTCTCAGTCGAATGCAAGGGCACGACTTTGGCTCATGTCTTGGTTTACACTGGTTCGTCTTTGAACGTGTTGCCTAAAAAGGCTCTTGACAGGCTTGACTGTGAAGGATTGACCTTGAAAGCTAGCAACATAGTAGTGAGGGTCTTCGACGGCTCAAAAAGGATGGTGCATGGAGAAGTGGACATCCCCATAAATGTTGGAACCCAAACATTTGATTCAACTTTTTATGTAATGGATATTCTCCCTTCATATTCATGCTTATTAGGCCGACCGTGGATTCACAATGCTGATGTAGTTACCTCTATGTTGCATCAAATGCTGAAATATCCAATTCAGGGGAAAATCATCACCGTTCATAGAGAAGAAGAGTATATGGTCAGTGTTGTACCCCAAAATTTGCCCTCGCATTTTTCCACAAGAAATCTCAACTTCAAGCCTTTCTTGATTTTTTAAAACTGGCTCAAGAATCGGACAAACGGACTTTTCTTGTCAGTCAAGCAAAATTAGGGTTTTACTGGTTTTCATGGCCCTAGAACGGTTCAAGCAGTTGGCTTAGGGTTTTGGATGATTTTTGGTTCAATTTTGATCAGGCGAGCTTTATTTGGCGTTTAATCAGGAATTAAGGTTTTGTGGGCATATTCTCAGAAGGATTTAAATTCCACAGCACTTTGCAGTTTACTCCGAGATTCGGGTTAAATTCGCATTGTTTTTAATTTAATCAGTAAGAGGAGGTAGTTGGTTTGAATTCACCAAGTCAAAGGATGTGTGCAGTTTGGATCTACAGTGCTTGGTAAGAAATCAATAAGAAAGGATTGCGTCTGATCAGTTTTTGTGTTCGACTGTGCGTCGCTTTGAATGATGGAGACGTCAAATTCATTTATTTTGATCAACAAGGTTTAGTTGATTATTTATGGTTCTAAGAATTAAATACTTGAAATTTAACTTTCATTTTATTTAATTTAAGGGATTATAAATAACAAGTAAATAACTAAAGAAAAGGATTTGAAAAGAATTAAATGAATCAATGGAATTTTTATTTCATATTTAATAGTTGTTACAATTATTATTTGGATACAAGTATTTATTACGAAGTATTTAAAATAATAATGGTTTACAAATAATTAAATTGAAAATAAAAACTATTCTATTTATTTCTAATTCTTCGTTCTTCACTTCGCTCCGGTGCTCCATTTTTTCATCTGCAAAAGGAAAAGAAAGAAGAAAAATCAGTGACTGATAATTAATTAAAGACAGATAAAATTTGCTCATCATTAGAGGCCACTGATTGGGATCAGTTAACCCTCTCTGCAAATCACGGGATTTCTCCCGGTTCACAAAGAGGGAAGAATTTTATTCATGAATGCAGAATGTCAAATGCATAAATTCAAGATTTCAAACTGCATAGTTCAAGTTCAACCAAACTGGAAAAATCAAAAAAAAGTACAGTTTGTTGCCAAATGCCAAAGTCTACTCAAAGATATCAAAGAAGATAAAAAAAGTGCAATTTATTGTCAAAATACAAAGTCCACTCAAAAGCTGTCAAGAGAAGATTTTGAAAGATATCAAAAGAGCACAAAAGCTGGATAAAGTATGCAGAAGTAATGTGTTATGCAAGCAAAATCTAAATCATCATTTCCCAACAAGAAGGGGCCCCTTCAGAACAAAATAGTACAGGAAAAATCATATTAAATATATTAACTGTACTATAGAGATAAAAAGAAGAGAGATAAGAGGCAAGGGTTCAGGCTTTATGCAGAGGGAGGATAGAAAGAAAAAAATATACAAACTCAAAGAGCCTGAAGCCTCACATTACTGTCAAGGCCAAACATACATCAAACAAACACCAAACCTGTAACTATGCCTTAAAACCTCCAGCCCATAAACCAGTTCAACACCAAGCCTCACAAAATCACCCAAAGACAAAAACCTGCTAATGCCCTAAACCGGCCTGTCATCAAATTGAAGCAAACAAAACCATCAAACACATCCCAACACTCAGGACCTGATAAACCAACCAAAAACCTCATAACCTGAAACAAGGCAAGCATGGCCTGCTACCAAATTCCAGCCTGAAGCTCAAGCTCACCTCAGCATCATATAGCCTAAACCTAACAAGCATTCAAAAGCTCAAGGCAACGAGGGCGACATAAAGCCCTCAGTAAAACATCATTGGGCAACACAGGTAAAAAGCAACATAAACATTCCAAGAGGCAATACAAGCGTACAGGAAGGCAACCTAAGCAAAGAGACATCCAAGGCCCTCAGAGGAAGTGCTCATCATGGGGCAAGCAGAACAAGGCGATACAAGCAAGCATTCAAAAGTTTAAGGCAACATAAGCATACAGAAGAGGCATCTCAGAAGGCCATTCAAGGCAAAGTGTCAAGGCAGCAAATGTTCTGAAGCACACGAATACTCAAGAGCAACTCAACCCTAGGCCCTCAGTATAACATCATCGGGAAATATAAACATCTCAGAAGGCAAACTCAACGAAAGTTCAGGGAAATAGGAGAATAAGAGAGAAAATATTCAAGAGCAAGCATCATATTCCAATCAACATAAAGGGACAGAAGAAGAAGAGGAAAGAAGGATATAACAGGTTTTCAGTACAAAGATCATCATCAAACCCCTAAGGAAGAAGAAAAGATAAAAGTTACCAAAGTCAGCTTCATCGCGCAAATCTCCCTCCGCTCGTTCCGGCCTCCTGAGCGCCACATCCCCCGTCTCTCCTCCTTCTCCAAGGTCAGGTAGTACAATCTTCTCCCTCTTTTCTTCTCCTTCACCTCATAATAAAAGATTAAGGTTAAGATTCAAATCGAAAACGCACGCAAATTCATAAAAAAGGGAAACATAAACATTGAAAACGAACCTTGTATCAAGAGAACACTGAGCTCATGCCATGGAGGGAAGAGAGATTTGGGGAGAGCGACGCTGGTGGCTGGACGGAGGAGCTATGACCGGAAGATGAAGTTGAACGAACAAGTACAAACGGCGTTGTCCAAACCCTAAGCATGTTCCCAAACTGAACAAACCAAATCCCTAACCCTAAAACGTTGTTTCAAGACCATGGGCCTGACCCGTTTCTAATTCCCTCTGAAGCCCAACAAAATCACTAACATTTTTTTATACAAACATTTGATTAATACTAACCTTTTTTTCTTTTTTTTTCTTTTTTATAAACCATATATTCTTTTTAACTTATCATATTACAAATATCATATTAATACTAATACATAAAAAAACATATTTTATCTAATTTAAACTTTCTTTTCTATACTTAATTCAATTAATTTTAAAACACTTTCGAATATATATTGAACACACATACATAAAGAATACATTTTCGCACTATACTATATAATTGAAAATATCTTTTTCTTTTAAATATACTTTTGTACATAACAATAAAAAATACGTTTTTTTGAATATGCATAATTCAATTCTTGACATTTAAATATTTTTGTACATAACACATGGAAATATACTCTTTTTTCTCAAAATATCATTTTCACAATTTAATTAAAACTTGAGCATTTAATTTAAAACAATTTTCTTTTTGTACATGTTAAAAGAAATACAAGATCAATAATTAAATAAACGTTTAATTATCATTTAGGTTAAAACAATACCCTAATCTCGCCTTAATTTCATATTGTCGCACCTGTAAATATCCACATACACATATACTTGTACACTTACAATATATTTCACATTATACACTTACACAATACATTCACATTGCCCTATACACATTTGTTTATCTTATATTTATATTTGATATTTACATTTGATCGCAAATTCGATTTGGTTGTAACTTATTTGATACTATAAGTCTCATCCCCATTCATACACTTGTACCCCCACTCCCGGATACTATTTTGTAATAGCGTAGATTTTACATTTCCGCAATTTACAGTTTTCCAATTATACCATGGTTAGACCTAGGGTTTGCATGTACATAAAATCAAACGCTAGATAACCTAATACAAGACAAATACATGTAATCAATACACAATCACACTTGCACCCTCTAGGGTAATCCCACATGTTGCCTTCCAAAATGGGCCATGCTTGCACGTCGAGTATCTTTGGCAAAACAAAATCAAATGATCATAAGTCTCAAAGTATTGCCTAAACGGAATGATCATAGTCCCTTCAAAGCAAATTTCCAAAGACACTTGGCATCATTGCATTCATGGTTCATACGATGACCCGCACCCGTCCTGAATAAACTTCCTAAACGCAAGATTGTCCATCAATTTCAATGGTGGAACAAAATTGTTAAAAGGGGTTAAAACATAACAAAAACCTTTGAGTACAATAGGGTAGACAAAACTCTTAGTTACTTGAGATCAAACTTGCAAAAAAAACACTTGCCTTCTTTTCAAAAATCACAATCCACAACACTTTCAAACAAACTCTCAAAAACATTTGAAAACATCTTTTCGAAAAGATCCACACTTTTGTAAAACACTCAATCACGAGTCAAATACATTAGTTGCCTAAGTCAAGGCATCTTCTTCCAAAACATTTTCAAAAGCACCCACACACACCATTTTCAAGCAATCGAAAATCAAGGCAAGTGATCTAAAAAACCAAGTAACTAAGAGCCCATGGATAACCATGGATGAAAAGGGTGCTAATACCTTCCCTTTTCATAATCTACCCCCCGAACCCACGAAATATCTCAAAAGGTTTTTGCTGTGCTTTTTTAACCTTTCCTTTAGGGTAAAATAAAAAGTCGGTGGCGACTCTTGCTCAACCGCACAAGTGCGAATACGAACGCAAAACACTAGTCAGTTCTCCCACCGTATCACAGTCAGTCATCTAAATTCCTTCAGATATATGGAATTAGATGGGGAATTTATTGAAACTCAATTCCAGCACTTTGAAGAAGTCCCGCAAACTATGGCAGTAACCAAGGCTGTTTCTCAAGTCCCAAAGATTACGAGGCCTCCGCTCAAGATGTCTTCTCTAAAAGATGCCAAGGCAGTGATAGAAGAAGGTGGGTGCACTATTTAGGGCAAAATCCCGGATATCCCATACAAACCTGACAAATTTGGTTTGGGTTTCACTCCAGGAGCCCAGAAAGTTGTATGCTGTGCCCGTGTCAGAATACCACCCTTGAAGATAAACAACCGCGGAGTCAACGCAGTGGAGGATGATGAAGGCAGCTATAACCTGGAGGATTGGATCTTCCCAACTGTCAATGGAGGGATCAGCAACTAGGAAGCTAGAGATTTTGTCCCGATCACTTTTATCCAACAGTAATTTGTCTTTAAATTTTGTCGGACCTGTAATATTAAACATTTCAGACTCTTAAAACCTTGTGTCTTACCCGAGGCACAATGGTCCATTTGTAAGGGTTATTATCTCATTTCCAAATGACATCAATGAATCATGGACATTTTTGCATACAAACTTTGTGCTCATTGTTTTTCTTTTTTTACATTTTCATTTCTTTCAAAGATAGTTATACTCTTACACACACTCACACTCAAATTGCAGATCTACATCCGTTCGGGATCCCTTGGGTAACAATTTTGATATGGCCTTTTGTGACTCTGAAAATCTAATCTACCAAGCCGAAGACGAAGGTGAGGAAGATTGTGAAGTTCCAGGGGAACTCGCCAAATTACTACAATAGGAAGAGAGGACCATACAGCCTCACGAGGAACCAGTGGACACAATTAACCTAGGTACCGAAGAAGACAAGAGAGAAGTCAAGGTGGGTGCCAATCTGGAACCCAGTATCAAAGAGCGTTTGATTCAGTTGCTACATGATTATGTTGAGGTCTTTTCCTAGTCGTACAAAGACATGCCAGGACTTGATGCAGACATTATGGTACATCGTCTACCACCAAAAGAAGACTGCCCACCGGTAAAACAAAAGTTATGTCGCATGTGACCAGACATGTCAGAGAAGATCAAAGTGGAAGTCATGAAACAATTCAACACCGAATTCTTGGCTGTTACTTCCTATCCTCAATGGGTCGCCAATGTTGTTCCCGTTCCTAAAAAGGACGGAAAAGTACGAATGTGCATGGACTACAAAGATTTGAATAGGGCAAGCCCTAAGGATGATTTCCCACTTCCCCACATTGATATTTTAGTTGACAATACGGCGCAGTATAAAGTGTTTTCCTTCATGGACGGTTTCTCAGGCTACAACCAAATCAAAATGGCACCTGAGGACATGGAGAAAACAACTTTTGTCACACAGTGGCGCACATTCTGCTATAAAGTTATGCCATTCGGGTTGAAGAATGTTGGGGAAACCTATCAGCGTGCCATGGTAGCCCTATTTCATGACATGATACATCACGAAATAGAGGTCTATATGGACGACATGATAGCCAGATCTCAAACAGAAGAAGAGCATCTTGACCATTTACAGAAACTCTTTGGGAGACTAAAGAAATACAAGCTGAGGTTGAACCCGAATAAATGCATATTTAGGGTGAGGTCCGATAAACTCCTAGGCTTTGTTGTCAGCAATAAAGGTATCGAAGTGGATCCTTCCAAGGTGAAATCGATACAAGAGATGACTACTCCTCATACTGAGAAGGAAGTCAGAGGATTCTTGGGACAGTTAAACTACATTGCCAGATTCATTTCTCACCTGACAGCTACTTGTGAACCAATCTTCAAATTACTGAAGAAAGATCAAGTAGTCAAATGGAATGATGAGTGCCAAACTACCTTAGACAAGATCAAAGAGTACCTGCAAGAGCCTCCGGTTTTGATGCCACCATTCGAGGGAAGACCCTTGATCATGTATCTAACATTTTTGGAAATTTCAATGGGGTATGTGTTGGGGCAGCATGACGAGTCTGGACGAAAAGAGCATGTTATTTATTACCTGAGCAAAAGGTTTACCGACTATGAAACAAGATATTCACTTCTCGAGAAAACTTGCTACACTCTGGCATGGGCTGCTCGCCGGCTAAGACAATATATGCTAACCCATACTACCTTATTGATATCTAAAATGGATCCAATAAAATACATCTTCGAGAAACTTGCCCTCTCTGGGAGAATAGCGAGATGGCGGATGATCCTGACAGAATATGACATACAATATACTACCCAGAAAGCAATAAAGGGCAGTGTACTAGCTGATCACCTGGCTCACCAAGCTGTGGAGGAATACCAATCCATGAAGTTCGAATTCCCAGATAAAGACATCATGATGGTAAACAACTGTGAAGAATTCAGACCATATAACGGACCTGAACAAGGATCCCAATGGATCTTGGTTTTTTATAGGGCTTCCAACGCACTCGACAATGGTATAGGTGTTGTACTCATATCTCCTGAAGGATGTCATACTCCCTTTACTGCAAGACTCTGCTTCAATTGTACAAATAACACGGTAGAATACGAAGCGTGCATTTTTGGTCTCAAAGCTGCCATAAATTTGGGAATCAAATCCTTAAATATATTCGAAGATTCAGCTTTGGTCATCAGCCAGATCAAAGGGGAATGGGACACAAAACACCCTAACCTTATCCTTTACAAAGAACACGTGTTAACATTGATCCCACACTTTGAGAATATTACCTTTTAACATTTCCCGCGAGAACAAAATCAGCTAGCAGACGCACTAGCCACAATGTCATCCATGTTTAAACTTAAATGGGATAACGAGGCTCCCCATATCACCATTGAACGAATGGATGAACCAGCTCACTGTCACGAGATTAATATTGAAGAAGTAGTGAACCAGCCTTGGTTTCACGAAGTCAAGAGGTATCTCGAGGCTCAAGAATATCCGGAAGAAGCTTTAGTCAATGATAAGAAGTTCTTAAGGAGATTCTCTACTAAATTCTTCCTTAGTAATGGCATTCTCTACAAACGCAACCATGACTTTGTTTTGCTCCGTTGCGTAGACAAGGTTAAGGCAGAAAAGATCATGGTTGATCTACATGAAGGCACTTTTGGCACCCATTCCAATGGGCATACGATGGAAAAGAAAATCCTACGGGAAGGTTATTACTGGTCTACCATGGAAGCAGATTGCTATCAACACTCTCGAACCTACCACAAGTGTCAGATTTATGCTGACAAGGTACACGTACCTCCGGTTCCTTTGAATGTCTTGACGACTCCTTAGCCCTTCGCTATGTGGGGCATCGATATGATTGGGGAAATCAAGCCAACAACCTCTAATGGACACTGCTTCATCTTAGTGGCCATTGACTATTTTACAAAGTGGGTTGAGGCAGCCTCTTTAGCTTCTGTTAACAAGAATGTTGTAGCCCGGTTCATTAAACATAATCTCATCTGTCGGTATGGTATCTCAGAGAGGATCATCACAGACAATGGTACGAATCTAAACAATACTATGACCACCGCCCTGTGCGAGCAATTCAAGATCCAGCATCATAATTCTTCCCCTTACCGGCCAAAGATGAATGGTGTTGTTGAAGTCGCAAATAAAAACATCAAAAAGATCATACAGAAAATTCCAGTCACGTACAAAGATTGGCATGAGATGCTACCATTCGCTCTCCACGGGTATCGTACCACAACACGCACATTAACCAGAGTAACACCTTACTCTTTGGTATATGGCATGGAAGTTGTCTTGCCTATTGAGGTCCAGATCCCCTCTCTGAGAATCATGAAGGATGCAGGTCTGGACAAAGACGATTGGATCCAGACTCGACTTGATCAGCTGAATTTAATTGATAAGAAAAGGCTTACTGTTGTCTTTCATGGTCAAATGTATCAGAAATGGATGATCAAGGATTTCAACAAAAAGGTCAGACGCCAAGTGTATCAAGTCGGGATCTGGTGATCAAACATATCATACTATCGCGGGGTGATCCCAGGGGAAAATGGACTCCTACATACGAAGGACCATTTGTAATCAAAAGCATATTCTCTAGTGGAGCAATGATCTTGACCACCATGGATGGCGACGACCTGCCGCACCCTGTGAACGCGGACATAGTCAAAAGATACTACGCATAAAAAACCCGCTAAGTTGACACACCTCGGCAAAACAAGGGCATCCCGGCGAACCAAAAAGGTTCGGACAAAAATTAGGGATAAAACAAAAAAAATCTGTACACCCTGCAAGTTGAAAACCCGAAAGGGCGGCTTGGGAAAAAAGGGTATCCCGGTGGACCGAAAACCCGAAAGGGCGGTCCAGGCAAAAGTTAGGGAATTAAAGCGTATGACTATGTCTTGTTGGATCACCTTACGGATAACCTTTTGGATTCAACTGACAAACTCGGCGGTTCTGATCAATTCAATCAGCTTCGGACAAGGCAATAAACAGATAAGATGCTCAGAGACACGAAGGTTATAGCAAAATGGGAACCCCATGGGATTATTTCATATAGATATCTTTTCTTTGTATCAAATTTTCATTTTTTACGACGACATTCTCTTACTAGAATGTTTGTCTCATTGTACAAAAATACTTACTCAAAGTCAATACAAAGATATCCCTTTGAAAGTGCAAAACTATCTGTTTTTTCTTTACTCTTATGTTTTGTTTACAAAAACGTCCAATGATTTATTTTTGAACATATGCATTTAAACGTAACTACCATTCACAAATGAACAAAATAGAAAGACAATCACTAATGGATTTAAGAAATAGGGAAATCTATCTAAGCTATTTCCATAAAATTCCCCACAGTGTGCAGTCTAATCCCCAACGGAACAAAACTTCCAATTATCACTCCCCGTTAGAAGTCGCCAAATTTCTCAAGATTCCCCAACAGGATTTTACAAGAAGTACACGACATTTCTCTTACAATAAAGTTTATTTCTCTAAGTGGAAATTCATCAACACTTCAAAATATGGAGACTTGCACTTCGTATCCTCAGCAGCAGTCGGGGATTTATTTTCCCCAATCCAACAAGCAGTGCAGCAGATTAGCTCACATATGAATACATCGCATCCATATATAATAAACATCGATAACACAAATGCATGTATCACAATCTCATTATACCATGCATTTAATACAACATGACATTGCATATCAGCTAACATTTTACCCTTTTCAGGATAAGGTTAATCAACAGCTACCATTAACAATGTTCAAAGATTTTTCAGATACAGTTCAGATACGCTCTAGATACGGATGCCATCCTGATACTCATTCAGATCCAGCTCTCAGATACAGTTCAGATACGCTCCATACACGGATGCCATCATGATTCTTATTCAGATTCAATCTTCAGATACAGTTCTGATACGCTCCAGACACGGATGCCATCCTGATACTCAGTCAGATTCAATCTTCAGATATAGTTCAGATACGCTCCAGATACGGACGCCATCCTGATACTAATTCAGATTCAGCTTTCAGATATAGTTCAGATATGCTCCAGACATGGACGCCATCCTGATACTCATTCAGATTCAGCTTTCAGATACAGTCCAGATACGCTCCAGATACGGATTCCATCCTGATACTCATTCAAATTCAATCTTCAGATACGCTCTAGACACGGATGCCATCCTGATACTCATTCAGATTCAGCTTTCAGATACAGTTCAGATACACTCCAGACATGGACGCCATCCTGATACTCATTCAGATTCAGCTTTCAGATACAGTTCAAATACGTTCCAGATACGGATGCCATCCTGATACTCATTCATATTCAACTTTCAGATACAGTTCTGGTACGCTTCAGGCACAGATGCCATCCTGATACTCATTCAGATTCCACTTTCAGATACAGTTCAGATACGCTCCTAAAACGGACGCCATTCTGATATTCATTCAGTTTTAGCTTACAGATATGGTTCAACAATCATTTATGGATGGCATCTACAAGGCCATCTCCAACAACTTTCCATCATCCCTCCAAATGGAATCTTTAAGCCCATTCCCTATACCATCAACCTTCACATCACCGAGTACAAATTTCTGGGAACTCTAATATCCAATCATCTTCCACCTTCGAGTCACGAATGGAAAAACTCGCCAATCTAACTCTTCAGGCTTAAGAAGATTGAACAGGGGCAGCTGTTGTACCCCAAAATTTTCCCTCTCATTTATCAATAATTTTCTCACAAGATCTCCTTTGGCTCAAGATTGCACTAGGGTTGATCAGCTCAAGACACCTCCTTAAGCACTGATGACCAAAATTAGGGTTTGAGATTGCACAGGGATATTTGAACTTCCAATGCCCCATATGACTTTTGTTGTACCCCAAAATTTGCCCTCTCAATTCTCAAGGAATCTCTCACAATGATTCTCAAAATTCAAGCTTGCACAAGTACATTGGGGTCTTCCAGCACCAGAATTAAGAGGAAACTGTCAAAAAGGGAGAAAACAGATAAAAATAACATTTTGACGAATTTGGAGGAAAATAGGTCTCCTTCGATTCAGCCCCCTTCGATTGGACTTTGCACCTCCTTAGATTGCTCAAACGTTGATGCTAGCGTGCCTCTTTTGTCTGGGCATGTGGCTTCAAATAGGTCTCCTTCGATTCAGAAGGTAATGATCTTCATACAAGCTTCAATTGAGTTTTTGTTTCCCTTTGAAAAAGTGTCCTTCGACTCAGGAATGTCCTTCGACTCAGGAATGTCCTTCGACTCAGGAAGTAAAGGCCTCCTTTTGGTTTTCTTCAATTCAAAAAGTCAATAATCTTCTGAAAGCTTCCTTCGATTCAGAAGTTAATAACCTTCTAAAAAGTGTCATTTGACTGCACCATTCACCCCTCACCTGTTTGTCTTGGATTCATAAGTTTTCGTTTAATGAATGGCTACCTTCCTGTGAATTTCAAATTCATCTTCATGTATGATTCAAATGCGCCTTCATATCACCTACGAATCCATCTGTAAACCCTTCAATACGCTATAGTCCTGCATTATGACACACAACTTGGTGGTCCATTCGAAGGACTTGCCATAGTTGAGGAATAATTGTTCTCTTACTTTGGAGTCTGGTCGAAGGTTTGGTCCAAAGTTATTAAAAGCAAGAAAACTCAGAATGGCATATTCAGCTAATAAAGGCCATCGAAGAACACACAGTTGGTTCATTCGAAGGACACACAACTGGTGAAAACGAATGCTGTGTTGTTCTAGTCTGGTCGAAAGGTGTAGAAAGATGGAGGATTCAACTCAAAAGATCAAGTTGAACATTTAGACCGATAGGCTAGGCTACATGTTTTCCCTTTTCAGACCTCAAACCTATGACTCACCCTATACTTAATTGTTTATGCAATAAAATAGGCCTTTACCCATTTGTTTTCCAAGACCACTTGCACTTAATAGTATAATACTACCTTTTAGAAAAGTTTATCTTGAGCCTTGCGCCTGTTTTCCTTCAGAAAGAAGCAACCCATCTGAACCATTCATCTTGCTTTTATGGCACAAGTGGACACTTACTTTCCAGCTGAGCCTTATTTTATTATTTTTTCTCCCCAAGCTTCCCAAAAGCCTTTCTCTATAAATAGAGAGTTCATTTGTACAAAGAAAAAAAAAGAAAGGGGGAGGGGAATGTATCTTCAAAATTCTCAAACACTTCAACACTTGTGAAATCACAAAAAACCATAATCATCGTTACCTCCTTCAATTCTGAAGAAAAACACATTCCAGTTTCCTTCGACTCAAGGAGCATCCCACTTGTTCTTTCCTTTGAATCCAACAAAGAAGGATATTTCACTTGTTTTGCTCTTTCGAATCCATTGTCGAAGGCCTACCCTGGGTCTGTTCCTTCGGATCCAGAGGCATTCAAAGCAACCGCTTCAAAGTCCAGAACACGCTCCAACCTCCAGCAAGGTAAGTCATCTTTAACCTTTGGCCCTTCGTTTCCAGCATAGCATGTAAATACGTTTTCTTTTTCATTTAATACATGTACATACTATTTTCTTCTTTTTGTTTTGTTTTCACTCTCTTAATATGTGTCATGGTTAACAATCTTCTTGGCTTTTGCTCTTGGTACATTTAAATATGCTTTAAAGAATTAATCTAGTCTTAAGGTGATGTTGGCATGGCCTTGGGCCATATTGCTATTCAAACTCAAATGAAAGAAACAGGAGACAGAAAAGTTAGAAACAAAGCCTCTGGCTTCCATACTAACCTTCAGGCCAAATGAAAGAGGCAGTCGAAAGGTACAACATGCTGGCCTCCAGGCCCCAATCGAAAGTCAAAATATGCTGGCTTCTAAGCCCCAGTCGAAACTCATTATTTCACCCCTTTTCAGGTAAGGTCGAAGAGGGCCAAAAATGGCAGAATCGAAGGGTTGCTGCCCTAAGTGGAAAGATCCATTTTTCTTGCTTTTACCTTATTTTTGCCTTTATATTTTCATGCAATTCAATATGGTTGTAATAGTGTAGGATTTATTTTTTTGCACTCTTTTATTACCTTCATATAAATGTTAAATAATTAGGTGTGTATGGCAAGATAAAATCAACAAGTAGACAACCCAAAAATCAAAGACAAAATGCATGCAATCAAACACACTTGCACACATGCACCCTTAAGGAAATTCCACTTGTTGCCTTACAAAAATGGCCATGTCATGCATGTGATATGTCTTAACACAAACAAATCGAAAAAGATCATAGTCCCTCGATGACGCTATCCAAGTTGCCTTTCAAAAATGATCTTAGTCCCTACAGAAAAGTGCTAAGTCATTTCACAACATTGCTATCATGACTATACGATAACCCACGTTTGTCCCTTCGCATCCAACGATGGGGCTTCTTATCAAATCAATGGTAAGATAGCAACATCTAAAGGAGGAGGAAAAACACATCTAAAACCTTTTGAGTAGGTAGATTACTTTTAGTTACTTGCTCAATTTCAAAACAAACATCCTTGCTATTTTTAAAACAATCACATACACTTTCCAAAACATCTTCAAAACACTTTCCAAACATTGAAATATTTTCAAAAGCTTAACACTTTGCATACATTCTTACGAACGAGAATCATTGCAAAGTTTGCCTAAACGATGGCACCTTTTCAAAATACTTTCAAAACCACACAAAAGCACAATTTTCAAACAAAAGCAAGTGATCTAACAAGTAACTAAGAGGCCATGGAAAACCATGGATGGAAAGGGTGCTAATACCTTCCCTTTTCATAATCTACCCCCCGAACTCATGAAAATATCTCAAAAGGTATTTCCTGTGCTTTTTCCACCTTTCCTTATTGGATAAAATAAAAGTCGGTGGTGACTCTTGCTAAACCGCGACATTTGCAAACACAATCGCAAAACCCTCAAGTCAGTTCTCCCACCGTATCACAGAATTGGCGACTCTGCTGGGGACATTTATCTAAAGTGGGGTTACCTTAGGGTTAGATCATATTTACTTGCTTATATTGTTTGATTTGCTTGCTTTATATTTTGGTTCCTTGTTTGGGTTACTGTTAAAAAATCCTACACCCGGATTTGGGGACACCTTTTAGGTAAGTAGAAATAAACTGTGAGGGAGTTGTGCGGGGTATACCGACACGGTTGAAGCAGTAGCTACGTTGATATGGCACTTTGGTTGGTACCGGTAACCCTTGAGTCAATCAAGGAGAGTACGGGGCTGCCGCGTGGTGTCATAAAGCATCAACTGACCTTAGAACCTTACTTGACCAACTTAGCCATTAGGACGTAGCAAGATGACCGGCTTTGGTGCAGTCCAAAGTTGGTTGATACTCGATGCTACACTCATTGAGGTTGGACTCTTGAGTTTTGTTTGGTTGCAAGTCAATCGCTTATTGAACGAAACTTGGGGGAAAGATCAGTGATATTGAGATCCCTTAGAACCCGGTTACTTTTAACTAGGACAGGTTGAGCCAACTAAAACTTCAAGAGGGTACTTACCTGAAACCCCATGCAAGCCTAAACCGAGGACTTGTTTGCTTTGTATATGAACTTGTACATAAACATCATAACATCATAAACATCATAAACATCACTAACCATTTCAAGGATTTTTTGGATTTATCTTTGTTCTGTTTTGTAGGACATGGCCTCCGCTCGTAGGAACACTATCCAAGTCAGTCTTGTGAGGGTACCTCCACAACTCAAGGATTTAGTATCAAGGGTTCCTGAAGATTCCCCGTTCACCAAAAGACATGGACGACTCCTTAGTTTGGTTACCTCAAGTATTGAAGAAGAGATGATAAAGGTGCTTTTCCAATTCTTCGACCCTTTGCATCATTGCTTCACTTTTCCTGATTACCAACTTGTGCCCACTTTGGAGGAATTTTCTCAACTCGTAGGGATCCCTATTCTCAATCAGTTACCTTTTAATGGTATCGAAAGAGACCCCAAACCTGAGGAAATTGCTCGAGCTCTACATTTGCAACCATCTGACATAGTATAAAATTGGGTAACAAGGAGTGGTGTTAAAGGGTTACTAGCAAAGTTTTTGTTGGAGAAGGCTCAAGAGTGTTGGAATATTTTGGATCTACAAGCCTTTGAGGAAGTTCTGGCTCTTCTCATCTATGGATTGGTACTATTTCCAAATCCTGACCAATTTATAGATGTGAATGCGATTAAGGTTTTCATATCTCGTAATCCAGTGCCTACGTTGCTTGGAGACATATTGCATTCTTTTCACTCTCGCACTTTGAAGAAAAGGGGGGCTTTGATGTGTTACACTCCTCTGTTGGCTAGGTGGTTTATTTCGCACCTACCTCGATCAGTGGTGAAGAATGAACAAGGTATGAGATGGTCTAAAAGATTGATGTCACTTTCACATGCTGATATCCGTTGGTATTATCGCTCCTTAGAAGACATTACCATCATTGACCACTGTGGGGAATTCCCTAATGTCCCTCTACTTGGCATTAGGGGAGGCATTACTTATAACCCGTGTTTAGCTTTGCGACAATTTGGATATGCTAGAAGAGATGGCCCTCATGAGGTACTCATCTAAGGAATTGCATTTGACTACGAAATCGATACCCAAGGTTACCGTCAAAGATTTATACGAGCTTGGGGTATGGTTAACAAAGTTGATAGCAAGACATTGGGGCGTAAGAATTCCATTCCTTTGGAACCTTATCTTAAATGGGTAAGGGCTCGCGCTCAAAGTCTCAAGATGCCTTATGAAGTCGTCTTACCTGTTATCATGGAGCCAGTAGTCGAGGGAGACATTCCACATACGATCCTCTATCCTGATATGCCCACTTCTCTTGAAGATTTGCAAAACGCTTGGATTTAGTTAAAAGGAGAGCGAGACACCTTCAAAGCTAAGTTCTTTGAAAGCGAGAAGAACATATTGGAGCTTACAAGGGAACTTCATGAAGAAAGGAGCTTAAACACCTACATTGCGCCAAAGAAGATGCGCATAACTTTTCTGTCTTAGGAGTTTACTTTATGCTTATTTCTATTGTTGTAAGCCCAAGAGGCATGTTTATATTCAAGTCAAGATTTCTTTAATGAAAATTAAAGTTTGTTCACTCTTTGTCTATACAAATTTAAATTCTTTAAATCCTTGAAATCATTTGCATACTACATATTTATGCATCATGACATGACAGGCGTCTGCATAACAGGTTTCCTTATCTCTCCGCTGTTTATTTCAGCAAGATGAATCTAGAGAAAACTGTGACGGAACTCCAGGATCAGAATTCTCAATTTCAGGAAGCTTTACTCGCCCTGGCCAAGGGGCATCAGGATATGATGGCCTTGTTGGCCACTAAAAAGAAGCCAAAGAAGAAAGCTCTGCTCAACATGGGTAAAAGGTTCAAAGAGACAATCCTTCAAATTCCAATAGAGGAAGATTCATCCGAAGAGGATGAGAACCAAATTGGTGAAGTCAAGAGTACTCAGGCCGACTGTATCAATGACCAAGAATCTGATGATGATTATTTCAATGAACAATATCCATCCGCAGACATCAAATACAAGTAGCTAGAAGACAGATTGAAAGAAGTTGAAATCTAAGCTATTCCCGGTTTAAATTTTGACGATTTGGGCTTAATCTCTGGAGTAGTCATTCCCCACAAGTTCAAAATACCAACCTTCGCAAAATACGATGGGGTTTCTTTCCCAAAGCTCCATTTGAAGTCCTATGTGCTCAAGATACAGTCGTACACTGCTGATAAAAAACTATGGATTCAATTTTTCCAAGAGAGTCTGGATGGAACACAACTTGAATGGTTTTATCAGTTGGATGGCTCTCGCATCAATACTTGGGAGGGTCTAGCTACTACCTTCTACCATCAATATCAGTACAACACCGAATTGGCACCGACGAGGGTTCAATTGCAAGGTATGACCATGGGGAAGGATGAAGGATTTAAGGAGTATGCGCAGAAGTGGAGAGACCTTGCAAGTAGGGTCCAACCTCCCTTGACTGATAGGGAACACATTGACATGTTCATGAGCACATTATCTGGTCCTTTCTTTAATCTGTTGGTTGGCTGCTCTTCTTCTAGTTTCACCGAATTAATCCTAACCGGTGAAAGAGTAGAAAGTGGCATTAAGAGTGGAAAGATCTCTGTGGCGTCTACTTCCACTCCCAATCCTGTCAAGAAACCTTTTGCCGCGAAGAAAGAAGTTAATGATGTGTATAGAGAAAAGGCCCGTACCAAAATGAATAATCATTCGTCTATCAATGTTGTCCGAATCTCCAATCTGACTGCTACTCAAAGACCATCTACCAATCATCAACGGGTTGAAGCTCCAAGAAGACAGTTCACAAGGTTAGGCATGTCATTATCTCAATCCCTTCAACATTTGCTTAGGACCAATTTAGTGACATTGCGGGATCCTCCTGCCAATCCTGACACCTCGTCACCGAGATATAATCCAAATGCAAAGTGTGCTTATCATTCAAACAGCCCAGGGCATGAGACTGATCAGTGTTGGTCTTTGAAGAACAAAATCCAGGATTTAATTGACAACAAAACTATTGAATTTGATCCTCCTCCAACGCCAAATGTAATTACCGCTCCAATGCTGAAGCACGACAAAGGTGTTAATTCCATCGAAGATACAACTTTCATTTCCTCCGTCAAAGGGTTAACTACTCCATTGAATGTAATCAAGAGCAATCTGTTGAAAGCTGGGACTTTCCCCGACTGTGAAAAGGAATGTGTGGGCTGTATGAGACAATCTGATGGGTGTGAAAAACTGAGGAAAGGTATACAACGCCTAATGGATAGCCGCGAAATTCTATTCGAAAAGAATCCTGCCATCAAAAATTCAGTCGACAGAGCTGAAGACTTGGCCATCATAACAATTTCAAACAAACCTCTTAGGATCTCATCCAAAGGTCCTATCAGGATTTCAAACGAACCAATCATTTCTCCTCTCATAATCAATGTTGTCGGACCAGTTCCATACACCTCTGATAAAGCGGTACCGTGGAATTATGGTGTCGAGGTTTATTACCATGGGGTAAAATAAGATTCTTGGATTGATGATAATGAAGCGAGTGTTACTAATATTACTGGTTCTAGTAAAGTCATAAGAACAGGAAGAGTCTTTTCCCCTGATATCTCACCACCAACCACTACCGCAGTTCCAATCCGCATAACCAACGACAATGCTGGTGCCAGTACTAAAGGGAAAGAGAAAGAAAGTGAGCCTTCCAGGGAAGATGCCCTTGCTAAAAAGATTGTTATGGAAGAACCATCCACTCAAGAGATGGAGGAGATTCTGAAAATCATCAAGAAAAGTGACTTCAAAATAGTAGAGTAGTTGGGACAAACCCCTTCTAAAATATCAAAGTTGTCCCTATTGCTATGTTCCTATGCCAATGCACAATGTTGTACCCCAAAATTTTCCCTCCCATATTTCTCAAAACATTTCAAGAAAGATCCTCAAGTTGATCAAGGTAGTCCAAGGGTTGGCCAGACAAGCTCTCTCCTAAGGCAGTCTACCTCAAATTAGGGTTTCATGTTGCATCAAGATACTTGAGTCCAAGTAATCCAAAATGCTCACCAATGTCCTAATATGTTATCAAGATCATCCATGTCAAATTTCAAGCCCTGCTGAGGAAATTTGCTCAGTCAATTGCACAAAGGCCTGAAAATCGACTGTGTTAGGGCAAAAGTCAACTGTGGCCCACATACAGTCAAAGTTCAAGATTTTTGGTCAACATTCTCATTTTGAAGTATATTTCATCATTTTATCAATGGTTGATCATGATTCATCAAGGATTGCTCATAATTCATCAAGACTCAAAAGTTGCTAAATTAGGGTTTTGCAGGAAAAGTTGTACAAGCTGAGGTTAAATCCAAACAAGTGCACCTTCGGGGTGAGGTCTGGTAAGTTGCTGGGTTTCGTCGTTAGTGATAAAGGTATTCAAGTGGATCCTGCAAAGGTGAAGGCTATACAGGAAATGCCAGCTCCCCGAACTGAAAAGGAAGTCAGAGGCTTTTTGGGACGTCTGAACTACATTGCCCGATTCATCTCACACCTGACTACTACTTGTGAGCCAATCTTCAAGTTACTGAAGAAAGATCAAGTGGTAATATGGAATTATGAATGTCAAGCCGCTTTCGAAAGGATCAAAGAATATCTCCAAGAGCCTCCTATTTTGATGCCTCCAGTTGAAGGAAGACCTTTGATCTTATACTTGACAGTACTCGATGATTCGATGGGGTGTGTGTTGGGGCAGCATGACGAGTCTGGCTGAAAAGAGCATGCTATTTATTACCTTAGCAAAAAGTTTACTGACTGTGAGACCCGATACTCACTGCTTGAGAAAAATTGCTGCGCTTTGGCATGGGCTGCTCATCGGCTGAGACAGTATATGCTGACTCACACTACTATATTGATATCGAAGATGGATCCAATCAAGTATATCTTCGAAAAGCCTGCCTTGTCCAGAAGAATAGCAAGATGGCAGATGGTCTTTACTGAGTATGACATCCAATACACGACCCGAAAGGCAATTAAGGGGTGTGTTGGTAGATCATCTGGCACATCATGCAGTAGACGATTACCAGTCTATGAACTTCGAGTTCCCGGATGAGAACATCATATTGGTGACTGACTGTGAAACACCTGGACCGGATGAAGGACCTGAGGAGGGATCTCGATGGTCTATGTGTTTTGATGGAGCTTCAAACGCTTTGGGTAATGGCATTGGCGCCGTGATCATATCTCCTGAAGGCTGTCATACTCCATTCACCGCCCGACTATGTTTTAACTGCACCAACAACATGGTGGAGTATGAAGCATGCATCATGGGTCTTCGAGCAGCTATTGACCTAAGGGTTAAGTTCTTAAGTGTATTCGGAGATTCCAATCTCGTGATCAGTCAGATCAAAGGCGAGTGGGATACGAAGCACCAAAATCTTATTCCTTACAAAGAGTATGTGTTGATGTTGCTTCCGCACTTCGAGGAGATAACCTTCGAACACTTCCCCACAGAGGAGAATCAGTTAGCGGACACACTAGCTACTATGTCTTCTATGTTCAAGGTCAGATGGGACAATGAGGCTCCCCATATTACCATTGAGAGGTTGGACGAACATGCACATTGCTGTCACATTGAGACTGAAGAGGTAACAGAAAAACCCTGGTTTCACGAGATAAAAAGGTATCTTGAGGCTCAAGAATATCCTGAGGGTGAATCTGTTAATGATAAGAAGTTTCTGAGAAGGTTCACGGCGAAGTTCTTCATCAGTAATGGTATCCTTTACAAGCGTAACCATGATTCGACCTTACTGCGTTGTGTGGACAAGAATGAGGCATAAAGGATTATGGTAGAGTTACATGAAGGTATATTCGGAACTCATTCCAATGGGCATACCATGGCAAATAAAATCCTACAGGCAGGATATTATTGGTCTACCATGGAAGCCGACTGTTATCAGCATTCTCGGACCTGTCATAAGTGCCAAGTCTATGTTGATAAAGTGCATGTACCTCCAGTACCTCTGAATGTTTTAGCAACCCCTTGGCCTTTCGCAATGTGGGGCATTGACATGATTGGAGAGATCGGACCCACCGCGTCCAACGGGCATCGTTTCATTTTGGTAGCGATTGATTACTTTACAAAGTGGGTTGAAGCAGCTTCCTTTGCTACTGTAACCAAGAATGTCATGGCACGGTTTATTCGGCATAATTTGATATGTCGATACGGTGTACTTGAGAGAATCATTACGGACAATGGTACAAATCTCAATAATACGATGATCACAGAGCTCTGCAAACAGTTCAAGATACAGCATCACAACTCTTCTCCTTACCGGCCGAAGATGAATGGGGCTGTTGAAGCGGCTAATTAGAATATCAAGAAGATTGTGCAGAAGATGACAGTGACATATAAAGATTGGCACGAGATATTACCGTTTGCTCTTCATGGGTACCGTACCTCAGTGAAAACTTCAACAGGGGTAACACCCTATTCCTTGGTATACGACATGGAGGCCGTCTTTCCCATTGAAGTTCAGATACCCTCTCTTCGGATTATGAAGGATGCAGGTTTGAGCGAAGATGACTGGATTCAGACCTGGCTTAATCAGCTGAACCTAATTGACGAGAAGAGACGCACTGCTATCTGTCATTGTCAAACGTATCAAAAGTGGATGATCAAGGCATTTAACAAGAAAGTTAAACGACAAGAGTATCAAGTTGGGGATCTGGTGATCAAGCGCATAATACTGCCACAAGGTGATCCCAGGGGCAAATGGACCCCTACTTACGAAGGGCCATTTATGGTTAAGAACATTTTCTCAGGAGGAGCTATGATTCTAACCACCATGGATGGTGACGACCTTCCTCACCCCGTCAATGCAGACATAGTGAAAAGATACTACGCATAATCAAAGACCCGCTAGGTTGAATGGCCTAGGCAAAAATAAGGGCTTCCCGGCGAACCAAAAGGGTTCGGGCAAAAATAAGGGATGAAAATGAAAAATCTGTACACCCGGCAAGTCGAAAACCTGAAAAGGCGGCTTGGGCAAAAAAGGGTATCCCGGTGGACTGAAAACCCGAAAGGGCAGTCCAGGCAAAAATTAGGGATCAAAGCGTAACACTATGTCTCATTGGATCATCTTGCAACCAGACTTCAGTATCGACTATCAAGCTCGGAAGGCACCAAACAATCTGAACTACCTTCAACCAAGTAGCGAAGTGATGAGATACACGAGGATATAAAGGCGATAGCAGAGTTGGAACCCAGTTGGATTGTTCACATATCTGTTTTTCTTTGTTTTTCAAAAATTGTATAAACTCTACTGTTCGGCAGCGTTCTCTTACTAGGACGTCAACCTCTTGTACAAAAACGCCTATTTACAGGCTAATTTCAATACAATTCATTTTCGCAAAGATATTTCAAATTACTTTCTTTTTTCTGTTTTGTCTTGCAAGAACGTCCAATGTTCATTTTTGATATATGCATTTGACAGTGATTGTTGCTCATGAATATTTACATGCGAAACAAAAGACGATTACTCGTAATATCAGAAACAGGGGAAAACAAGAAATGTCCAAGTCTTACAGTTGCTTTATTCACCAGGTATAGGGATAGACCTAGTTGGAGAAAACGATTCACTCCCCGCAGAGTAAAGAGAAAGGCAGTGGTGTTAACTCTCCCCAGCTGAGGCTCACAACAACAAATGAGTCGGAGATATCCTCCCCAAGCAGAGTTTATCTACCATCAGCACTGAAAATTATCCCCAGCGGAGTATGAAAAATTATCCCCAGTGGACTCTGGAAGATTGTCCCCAGTAGAGTCTAGAAGATTATTTCCCGTGAAGTCGCAACTGGAAAATCATCCCTGGCGGAGTTCATTCCTTTACAAACATAAACTCAATCCCCAACAGAGTTTATCATCACCGACAATGATGATTCATCCCCAGTCGAGGTTATTACTCCAAATCAACAGGTTCTCTAGTAGAGTACGACCTCCCCACAGAGTCATTTCCTTGTCAGTTTATTCCCCAGTGGGGTTATCCTCTCCTGCAGGTTTATTCTCACAATCATCTTCATTCACTATCCCCATTGGAAACGAAGAATTCAACTCTTTTCTCCAGTGGCAATCCGGGATTTATTTTCCCCAGCTAAAAACATCACATTTCCATACATCATGACACATGCATATACGCATCATACAAATACAATCTCATTTATTTTGAGAACATCATTGCTCAATACATATCGTGCATTACATATAGCTAACCTTTACCTTTCAGGAAGGATACAATCAAATTCTCACAAAATTCAAAGCTATGAAGCCTCTACCTCAGTTGAATAACGGACGACCGAAGTTCCTAAATGTCAACATAGATGATTCCCCAGTTGAATATGAACGACCGAAGCTCCTAAAATTCAACTTTCCTCTTCAATAGAGATGATTCCTCAGTTGAATATGGACGACCGAAGTTCCTAAAATTCAACAGAGATGTTTCCTCAGTCGAATATGGACGACCGAAGTTCCTAAAATTCAACATAGATGATTCCTCAGTCGAATACGGACGACCGAAGTTCCTAAAATTCAACAGAGATGTTTCCTCAGTCGAATATGGACGACCGAAGTTCCTAAAATTCAACAGAGATGATTCCTCACTCGAATACGGACGACCGAAGTTCCTAAAATTCAACAGAGATGATTCCTCAGTCGAATACGGACGACCGAAGTTCCTAAAATTCAATAGATATGTTTCCTTAGTCGAATACGGACGACCAAAGTTCCTAAAATTCAACAGAGATGATTCCTCAGCCGAATATGGATGACCGAAGTTCCTAAAATTCAAATAGAGACGACTCACCAGCAGAATAACGGACGACCGAAGCGCCTAAAATTCTATTTTTCTCAAGACAGAGATCAGCATTCCCCAGCGGAATCTTCCTCAACGACAGGTATACAAGCTCTCGCTAAGGAATCTCTTATGCGATCGACACTTCTTCAGATGGCATCTTTAAGCCCATCTTCCGTCAGCAATTTCCAAATGGCATCTATAATCCCATTCCCGACATCGCAAGACGGACACCACTTCATGCGAGTGCAAATTTCTGGGCACTCTAGTGTTCAATCATCTTCTACCTTCGGACCACGAAAGGCACGAAAGCCAATCTACATCCTCAGGTTTAAAAATATTGAACAGGGGCAACTGTTGTACCCCAAAATTTTCCCTCACATATTTATCAAAATATTTCAAGAAAGATCCTCAAGTTGCTCAAGGTAGTCCAAGGGTTGGCCAGACAAGCTCTCTGCTAACACAGTCTACCTCAAACTAGGGTTTCATGTTGCATCAAGATAATTTAGTCCAAGTAATCCCAAATGCTCACCAATGTCCTAATATGTTATCAAGATCATCCATTTCAAATTTCAAGCCCTACAGAGGAAATTTGCTCAGTCAATTGCTCAAAGGCCTAAAAATCGACTATGCTAGGGCAAAAGTCAACTGTGGCCCACATACAGTCAAACTTCAAGATTTTTGGTCAACATTCTCATTTTGAAGTATATTTCATCATTTTATCAAGGGTTGATCACTATTCATCAAGGATTGCTCATAATTCATCAAGACTCAAAAGTTGCTAAATTAGGGTTTTGCAAGAAAAGTCAACTCAAGTTTGACCAAGCATAACTTTCTCATACTTTATGAGAAATGACCCATACAAAGCTCATTTTCAATAGGATGAAATTTCCTACAATCCATCTTCATCTCCCAAGTTCAAAATATTCACTCACAAGAAGTTATGAATTTGGACATTATAGGTCATTTCGAAAAGTCAACAAAAACAACTTTTTTGTCAAAGCTTCATACTTGAGAATGGAATATCAAATTTAGATGAGACCAAAAGGTTTGATTATAGGACATCTCAAGCTTTCTAAAGAGTCCAATAACACCCTAAAAGAGTAAAAGTTGAGGAAGTTATGCATTGGTGAAGTTGACCTTTTTTGCAAAATTACCAAAAGTCAATTATGCCCAAAACTTCAATTTTTGCCAAATGGGCCCAATCTTTTTCACTTGTTTTTGAGTTGGCAACATAGTCCACGAGCTCTAGCCCTTGCCACTCGTCCTTATCATGTTTTTATTATTTATTTTGATTTAAATAAATTTTAATCAAAATAAATCATATAAAATCCAAATTATTATTATTTATTTGATATACAACAAACAGCAAGTGGTGCAGTGGTGAGCGTAGTGTGGAAATTTCCTCAGGACCTGGGTTCGAATCCCAGGTCCCCCAAAATATTTCATGTATTTTTCCTTTTCAGGATCCAGCGTGTTCACAAACCAAGGGTCCACCATACGTCTTCACCATCCAGCAAGCCAAGTGTCAGGAGATCAAATCCCAAGGCTAGCATATGAGAGACCAGCATGAGGTCTAGTCAACACAACATACTGGATCCAGGAGGTCAATGTGGACCTCCACCTTTGGGGCCAGAAATCTGACTATTTGCACCCCCAAAGCTGCTAAACTCAGGCCCAAATTTCTTTTCTTCTTTATTTTATTTCATTTATTTAATTTATCTATTTATTTACTAACCAATTAAATAATTTCTTTTTATAAAAAAAAATCACAAAAAATATACTTTTCATAAATTAGGTCTAGATTTTATTTTTATTAAAAAAATTAATTAATTTAATTAGGTTATTAATTTTAGACAATTTTAATTTTTTTGCAAATAATTAAAATTAATTAGAACAAATAGGCTTTTTTTATTACTAACTTAATTATATTTTTTTTTTCTAAAATAATCAAAAATACAAAAATAGGTCATGTAATTATTTTTATTAATTAATTTAATTAACTAATTAATTGCATATTTAATTTAGAAAACTTATTTCTTTTATTAAAAACAACAAAAAACAATTTTCTTTTAATTAAGTTAGAAGGGTCAAAACCCTAATTTTCTTCCCGATCTTAATTTTTTCTCGCACGTTTTATTATTATTTTTATCATATTGGCGTAACTGCCTACAGTTTGTAATAGTTAATTAAGACGTTTACTTTTCATTTATCGCTTTATTTTCAAAGGGTTTGTTTTTGGCTATGTAAATACCTGAAGCCTTGTAATAGTGTAGTTTAATTTCAGCATTTTAAATTCCGTAAATTATTAACTGTTAGATGTATGATAATAGGATGCATGACAAAAATGTATGATTAATTTTAAAACAGTTAGATCACCTTAAATGTGCAAAGATAAATAAACTGAAATTGAATCACTCGCACATGCGCACTCCTAGGATACACTCCCACTTGGTTACCTTCGGTAAACGGTCATTGAGTATAGGATGCTTTAGTGGTCATCATTTTGTCTAAACAAAGATCAAAGTCCTGAATCAGAAAAGTTGCCTCGGAATGGTTGCCTCAGAATTGTTGCCTCGAATAATTGATCTAAGACATTAGGGTTATTACTAAGACGTCCTAACATTGCTTTAATGACCGTACGTCCCTTTCGAATTGACCCTCAAAACTCCAACGACGATGCTACCTACTCACTAATAGTGGGATAGCGTTGTCTAAAGGAAACGAACATAGAACGATTCTTTTTTAGAGTAGGTAGATTAGTTCTTAGATACTTGCTCATTCCAAACAAAATTTTTACACTTACACTCCTTTGCAAAAAAAGTTTTCAAAAACACTTCATTACACTCTTGAAGATAGAAGCAAGAGTTAAATCGAAGTCAAAACAAAAGATTTTCAAATCACACAAACACAAAGAAAACAATTTTGAAAATGATGAGCAAGTACCTAAGATCCCATAGATAACTACGGATAGAAAGGGTGCTAATACCTTCCCTTTCTATAAATCTACCCCCCGTATTCAGAAACATCTCGAAAAAAGGAATTTTTCTGTGCTTTTTTCCTTTCCTTGTTGGATAAAATAAAAGACGGTGGCGACTCTTGCTTACTGCGACATTTTGCGAACACAAACGCAAAACTCAAACCAGCAAATTCCTTAAAAAATAGGGAAACACGTCCCGGTTCTGGCCACGGTATCACAGAACTGGCGACTCTACTGGGGAGTTATAAGTGGGGTGTACCTTAGTGTTGTACCCCAAAATTTGCCCTCTCATTTCATCAACATTTTCCCACCACAAGACCCTTGGAGCTCAAGATCAAGTTAGGGTTTGCTCTGCTCAAAACCCCTCATCGCACTGTTGACCCAAATTACGGTTTGAGTTTGCACAAAGATGTTTTGACCCAAAATGCCCAAGGTGACTTTCATGCTTCATGTTAGACTCACAAGTTTATCCATACCAAGTTTCAAGCCTTGATTCCAATCTTTGCCCAGTCAATTGGACAGTTGACCTAGAAATCAGCTGTATTGGAGAAAAAGTCAAATGTGGCCAATTAACAGTCAAACCTCATGAAATTTGACCCACATCAACATTATGAACTCATATGAACCATTTGGTCAAGTTTGGATCATAATTCCACAAGAAATTTGATCAGATCACCAAAAGGGCAAAATGGTCATTTTTAGGGTTTTGACTGCACAAAGGCAATTTTTGACTGTTTGACTTAGCCAATGGCAAACCAAGCTCACATATGGACTCAAGGACTCAATCGCATTGTCTTGACACATTCCACAAGTTCAAAAGATCCCAAATGCACAGGATTGACAGATGAATTTTTCAGTCAACTGATCAAAATTTGACTGTATACTGAAAAGTCAAACTTTGACTTTTTGGTCAAAATCAAGTTCCAAGATTCATTTTTCATCAAGACATGTCAAATTATGAAACTTGTTCATCAAGAAACCAAAAATTGCAATTTAGGGTTTAAAATGAAGAAATTTCATAACTTAGAAATTTTCCAAGTTATGAAATTTCCTAATTTTTTCCTAACTTTGTCCCATTTTTTCATCAAGATGTAAATGGATTAAAGCAAAACTCAAAACATGAAAGTTGTAGTCCATTGCAAAATCTACAACTTTTATTCACAAAGTTTTTTCAAAATAAGCTTGTAGCTGAAGTTATGATTTTTGGAATAGGGGTGCAAAACATTCTTAACTTAGAAAATTTTTGACCTATTTTAGGCAGGATTTTTGCCCAACTTCATGGCCACTTTTCACATGCTTCCACTTGGAATTTCAACTTGCATTAAAAAGATGGATTGTAGTACACATTCCAAGCTTTCTAAATTGTCCAAGAACTTCTCAAACACCCTTGTGGTTAGGGAGAATCGAATTTGCAAAGTTGGGCAAAATCCACTTTTGTTCTTGACCAAGGCATGTTCATACACTTTGCATTTTCAAACTCAGCATGGTTCAAGCTAGATTACAGACCTCTGATCCCATTCACACTCAATAATTAAATGCCAATCCATTGTGTTCTAGCATTATTTTGTTCATATAGTCATTACACAAAGAATTAACCTTTAAATGGAAAAAGCAAGTTTGCCATTTTGAAAAAGCAATGTTTTATGTCAAAGTCCATATCTTGGAAGTACAAGCAGATCTTTGAGGCACAAGTTTGTGGACAAATCCCACTGATCAAGAAGAGAAAATGCAGCATGCTTAAGGGACCTGCATTGGCCTATAACCCAACTTGACTATCTTTGCTTATCTTAGAAGAAAACTTGCATATTGAACCATAACTCACATTCCTGCAAAGACCAACAAAAACAAACTTTGTAAACACATTTCATACTCCCTAACTGACCTAAAGCACGACCAAAATACCCTTGATCCCTCCTCATACAAAAAATCACAGTTTTGTGGCAAAACAGGGCATAGGCTGCAACTTGAATCCCATAGTCCATTCCTGTCGTGCGTTTTGGCTAAAACCTCTTCAAACACATTCCCTACCATCCATTAAAGCTATTCCAAGCATTGAGCTTGAACTGTAACATCCATAACCAAGGTTTCCATTTTCACTTTTCAACTGTGCAGGTTGACTTCCATAGCTCGATTCAGTTAGTTTCAAAGCAAGCTAGAGGTTGGAGGAGCATCCCTGGACTTCATGCAAGCTGTACAAATCCTCAAACTCCATTGAAGGTACCTCCATTGCTGCACACGACTCAAGCTGAACAGGTAAAATTTTGAACTTCTATCTCTCTATTCAGGCATAGTTAGGCTTAAGTTTGTGAAGAAAGCATGTTCTACTCATAGCCCTGAAGCCATCCATGTAGTTACTTTTCATTTATATTGTGTGTGCTGTGAGAATTTTGAACTTAAACATGGAAGAAAAGTTAGGTCAGAAATTGGGGGAGGAGAAATTCTCTCTCGTTTCTAAGAGTTAGAACAACTTTTTTATATGTTTGAAATCGTGACTTGATGCTCTACATTATTGATGTTGTGAGTTTTTGTTAAAAGTCAAGGAATCAGGATCTGTGATTGACAAGAAGAAACACGCGTTTTTGTTTCTGTTTGAATGGCTGTAGGTTGAAGACAAGCCACTTGGGCTGGGCCTGAGTTGTTTTTCTGTTTGCACCACTTTTCTCATTTTGCACCCCCTTGGCCCATTGTGTGATATTTTGATTATTTTTTACTTTTTATTTTTTCTTCTGACTTGATATTTTTTGTCAACACATAAAAAACATTAAAAATATTTTTTTCACATTATTTTATATTTTTTTGGCATTTATTTGCTTATTTAAACATGTGCATGTAAATAAATATATATATACTTTTATTTAAGACACTAAAAAATAATACAAAATATATTTATTTTCAGTTATTATTTTATTTTACCTTTTGAAAACATTTTCTCAAAATATACTTTTTTTTGGTAAATAATAAATATTTTATTTTTATACATATTTAGTTTATTAAATATACATAAATATACTTGTACATATTTATTAGAATATTTAGGACAAAAACATGAAAATAATACTCTTTTATTTTTATTAATATTTGACATCAAAAAATACTTTTTATAATATACTTTTTATTTTTGTATATAATTAATAAATATTAATAAGTAAAATACCATTTATTCAAAAAATTAGGGTTTTACCCTAAAACCATAAAAATATCAAAAATTAACCTTTCCATTTTTGTTTATATTTTACATTGAAAAACACTTTTACATACATAAAAAACCATTTTTTGTGCATAATACATTTTTGTATTTTTTATCTGTATTTATTCAATTATTGTACAATTAAATTATTTGTCTATTCAATATGGATGTAATAGCTTAGATTTAAATTTCTTGCTAAATATACCCCATTCAAACATTTGTACCCCCCTCCCTATATCATGATGTAATAGCTTAGTATTTAAATTTCCGCATTTAAACGCTTTCTAATTATGCCATGATAGACCTAGGGTTTGTATGCAAAATCAACCAACAAATAGCTTGACTAATTCAAAGACAAAAAAGCATGAAAATGGACAACACAATGCACACTTGCACCCTTAGGGTTACTCCACTTGTTGCCTTCAAAAATGGGCCATGTTGCATGTTGAGTTCTTTGGCAAAACAAAACAAATCAAATGATCATAGTCCCTCGATGACGCTTTCGAAGTTGCCTAAAAATGATCATAGCCCCTTCAAGCAAAATTGCCAAAGACACTTGGCACCATTGCATTCATGGTCCATACGATGACCCGCGCCCGTCCCGTTAACATCCTAACACAAGATTGTCCACCAAATACAATGGTGGAACAATACTATTAAAAGGGTTAAAACATAGAAAAAAAATCTTTGAGTAAAAATAGGGTAGACAACTCTTAGTTGCTTGATCAAAACTTGAAAATAAAACATCCTTGCTACTTTTCAAAAACACACCTCACAATACAATTTCCAAACAACTTTTCAAAACATTGAAAAACTTTCAAAACACTCAAACACGAGTCATTTCAAAGGTTGCCGCAACAATGGCCTCTTTTCAAAACAAACTTTCAAAACACTCAAACACGAGTCATTTCAAAGGTTGCCACAACAATGACCTCTTTTCAAAAACATCTTTCAAAATCACACACAAAGCACCATTTCAAACAATTGAAAATGCAAAGCAAGTGATCTAAAGCAAGTAACTAAGAGCCCATAGATAACCATGGATAGAAAGGGTGCTAATACCTTCCCTTTCTATAATCTACTCCCCGAACCCACGAAAACATCTCAAAGGTTTTTTCCTGTGCTTTTTAACCTTTCCTTTAGGATAAAATAAAAAGTTGGTGGCGACTCTTGCTCAACCGAAACATTTGCAAAAAACAAATGCAAAACCTCAAGTCAGTTCTCCCACCGTATCACAGAACTGGCGACTCTGCTGGGGAATTATTTTAAAAGTGGGGTTTCCTTAGGGCTTAGATCACCCTTTTGCATGACTAATTGTTTGCTTTGTTTGCTTTACATTTTGGTTCTCTTGTTTGGGCTTGAAATCCTACACCCGGATTTGGGGAAACATTCATAGATAGCAATACGTTGTGGAAGCTGTGCGGGGTATACCGACACGGTTGAAGCAATAGCTATATTAGTGCGACATATTTGTGAGTGCCGGTAACCCTTGAGTTCAATCAAGGAGAGTACGGGGCCGCTGAGTGATGTCACTAAGCACTAATGACCTAGAACCTTACTTGACCATCTTGGCCTTTTATTAGGGGTAGTGAGATGACCGGCTTTGGTGCAGTCCGAAGTTGGTAGATACTCGATACTACACTCATTGAGGGTTGTTTTCTTGGAATATTTTGGTCGCTAGTTAAGTGGCTAAACCAAAACAATGAACATGGAAAACAATCCAATGATACTGAGATCCTTAGAACCCGGTTACTATTTATAGGACAGGTTTTTAAGCCAACTACACTCAAGAGGGTACTTACCTATGAAACCCCATGCAAGCCTAAAACTAGGGTTTTGTGTGACTTGCTTGTACATGTGTTTGTGCATACATCATGAACATCATAAAGCATCATATGCATCCACTAACCATTTCAAGGGTTTGGATCTTCATCTTTGTTCTTGTTTTGTAGGTCATGGAAATTCTTCGCAGGAAAACTATCCAAGTCAACCTTGTGAGAATCCCTCCTCAACTCAAGGAGCTTACATCCAGAATTCCAGAAAGTTCTCCCTTCAGTGAAAGACATGGTAGACTGCTCGGCCTAGTCAACACCAACATTGAAGAGGACATGGTGAAAGTGTTGTTCCAATTCTTTGACCCCATTCACCTCTGTTTCACATTCCCCGACTACCAATTGGTTCCTACTTTGGAGGAATTTTCTCAACTCCTGAGAATTCCTATCAACTACCCTACAACGATACGGAAAAAGAACCAAAGCCTGAAGATGTTGCTCAAGCACTACACTTGCAACCATCTGACATCAAGGGGCATTGGGAGACTAGAAGTGGTGTCAAAGGCTTCTTGGCAAAATTCTTGTTTGAGAAGGCACAAGAGTGTTGGAATTCCTTGGATCTGCATGCCTTTGAAGAGATTGTGGCACTCCTCATTTATGGGTTGGTCTTGTTCCCAAATCCTGACCAACTTATAGATGTCAATGCTGTCAATATTTTCCTATCCAGGAATCCCATACCTACATTGCTTGGGGACATCCTCCACTCATTTTACACACGAACAATGAGGAAGAGGGGTGTTCTCATGTGTTGTACTCCTCTCCTTGCAAGGTGGTTTATTTCGCACCTTCCACAATCTGTTTTGAAGAATGAACAAGGCTTAAGGTGGTCACAACAATTGATGACCCTCACACATTCTGATGTACATTGGTGTTCTCGATCCAGAGAAAATGTCATCATCGTCGATCATTGTGGTGAGTTCCCTAACGTTCCATTACTTGGCATTAGGGGAGGCATTACCTACAACCCTTGTCTAGCTTTGAGACAATTTGGATATGCACGGAGGGATGGCCCTCATGACATGCTGATTCCTGACCTAGTTTTTGACTTCGACAACGATGCGCAAGGACTTCGCCAAAGGTTCATCAGAGCTTGGAGGATGCCTAACAAGGTAGATAGCAAGACACTGGGGCACAAGAACTCCATCCCTCTTGAGCCTTATCTCAAGTGGGTGCGAGCCCGCGCTCAGAGTCTTATAATGCCTTACCCTCACATTCTCCCTTTGATTAAAGAGCCTGTTGAGGAAGGAGAGGCTTCATACACTATCCTACATCCTGACATGCCAACATTATGGGAGGAGATGCAAAAGAGTTGGATCCAACTCAAGGAGGAACGGAATACTTTTGAAGCCAGCTTCTACGCCAGTGAGAAGAAGGTTTTGGAGCTTACCCGCCGACTTCACGAGGAGGAGACCCTCAACACTTACATCGCACAAAAGAGGATGCGCAACATCTTTTTACCTTAAGAAGTTTTGTAATATTTGGCCCATGGGGCATTTATGTACTGACAAAATTTCTTCTTATTAATATGACATGTGTTCTTTTTGTCTGCAACAATTTTGAATTTCTAAATCCTTGAATGCATTGCATGAATAAACATATCATTCATCATATGCATAAACAGGTCTTCACGCCAGGGTTCCTTATCTTTCTGCTGTTTATTTCAGTAAGATGGATCTTGAACAGACGGTCAAAGATCTGCAGGGACAAAACTCGCAGTTTCAACAACTCCTAATGACCTTGGAAAAGGGTCAGGAGGATCTAAAAGCACTATTGGGGAACAAAGAGCAAGAAAAAGTGAAAAAGAAGAAGAAAAGAGTTGGGGTATCTACACTGGGAAGAAGATTTGAGAATGAAGCTAGAAGGGTTCTTGAATTTCCCTCCACATCTGATGAGGGAACCGTTAAAGGAAAAGGAGTTGCACTACCTTCTGAATCTGAGGCTGAAGAGGAAGAGGTTGAGGAAGATGAAGACTACTCAGAGCAGCAATACTCACCAGCGGACGACAAGTACAAAAACTTGGAGGATAGACTGGCAGCTATGGAGCTGCAAAGGGTTCCTGGGTTAGATTTTGAAGATTTGGGATTGATTGCTGGAATTGTGATCCCTCCAAAGTTTAAGGTGCCAGCCTTTGCAAAATATGATGGGCTGTCGTGCCCGAAGATGCACTTGAGGTCATATGTCAGACGAATTCAACCTCATACATCCGACCGAAATCTTTGGTTACACTTTTTTCAGGATATCCTGTCTGGTACACAACTAGACTGGTTTTACCAGCTTGAGAGGTCAGAAGTGAATAACTGGGAAGATTTGGCATCTGTCTTTTATCGCCAGTATCAATATAACGCTGACTTGGCGCCAACCCGTACCCAGTTACAAAGTATGGGGATGGCCTCAAATGAGGGATTCAAAGAATACGCCCAGAAATGGCGCGACTTGGCCGGAAGAGTGCAGCCACCTCTTTCAGATAGGGAACTTGTTGATATGTTCTTAGGGACCCTATCCGGCCCTTTCTTCAACCATTTGATTTGGAGCTCTTCGGCAGGGTTTACTGAACTGATTCTGACTGGCGAACGGGTGGAAGCTGGTATTAAGAGCGGAAAAATTCAAAAGGATGCCTCTGCATCCACAACTGTTAAAAAGCCATTTCCAGCCAAGAAGGAAGTAGCCGTTGTATACTCTCAAAAGGGATCGGGAAGAACTGAGCGTCGGCCGATTGTAGGGGCCGTGATGATTCAAAATCCGTCAAATGATCAGCCTCGTAACAATCAGTCCAGACCTAAACAGCAATGGGGAGAACGGCCACAACGGCAGTTCACCCGCATCAACATGACGCCCGCACAAGTTCTTCCCCATTTGTTAAAGCTAAATCTCACCAAACTCAAAGAGGCGCCAAAGAATGTGCATACCGCTTCCCCGTACTATCATCCCAATGCTAAATGTGCCTATCACTCTGACAGCGTCGGGCATGACACCAACGATTGTTGGGCGCTTAAGAATAAAATTCAAGATTTGATAGATGCAAAAGAGGTTGAGTTCGACGCACCAGAGAAGCCGAATGTAATATCCGCTCTGATGCCGAAGCATGGTCGCAATGTCCATGCTATTGAAGAAGATCTGTATGTTGCTACTGTCGATGAGCTGGTAACCCCACTACTGACAATCAAGTTGAATCTGTTGAAAGCTGGGATTTTCCCAGGATGTAAAGAAGATTGCTACTGTTGTTCCTCCCTACCAATTGACTGTCCATTGCTGAAGATAGGCATCCAAGGCCTAATGGACAGCCAACAAATTCTTTTCGAAAAGATTCCTACTACTCCAACCCCTATCAAAGATGTTTCAATAATCACCATTTCCACCAATCTTTCCAAGGTCCCTAAAAAGCCTGTAAAGATTACATCAATTCCAAAGATTGTTCCTCTGAAAATAACCATGCCTGGGCCTGTCCCCTACAAATCTGACAAATCAATACCATGGAATTATGGTGGAGAAATCTACTACCATGGTGTTAAGCAAGTTGAGATAACTGAAGAGAGCTCTGACGAAGAATATTCTGACATTGGAACCATTGCCGGTACAAGCAAGATTACCCAAAGTGGGAGAATTTTCTCTCCAGAGATTGCCCCTCCAAAGGCAATCTTTGGACCCTCAGTTGTTCCCAAAGTTACCCCTGCACCGGTAAAACTTTCTGCAAGAACTCCGTTGATTGAAGAAGTTGTTACTACTGTGGTTGTCCCTCCTACTTCTGCTGATAAGGGGAAAGGGATCCAAGATGAGCTCGTCAGGATGAGGGCTCAGCCATTGGTTATCCCCGAAACCTCTAAGAAAGAAATGGAGGAGATTCTGAAGATAATAAAGAAAAGTGATTATGATGTGGTAGAGCAACTGGGGCAATCTCCCTCGAAGATCTCCATGTTAGCTTTGCTACTTTGTTCGGAGGCTTATGCCAAGGCCTTGATAAGGTTTTTGAAGACAGCCCATGTACCCCAGGAAACCTCAGCCGATCAATTCCAAGATTGTGTAGCCAGCCTTACCGCATACAACGGTCTGGGTTTCTCTGATGCTGACCTGACTCCGAAGGGAAGAAAGCACAATGATGCATTGCATGTGTCAGTGGAATGCCGAGGAACTACTCTTGCCCATGTCTTGGTCGACACCGGTTCTTCTCTAAATGTGATGCCTAAGAAAGCTCTGGATCGATTGGATTGTGAAGGCTTGGAGCTGAAACCAAGTAATATCATTGTCAGGGCCTTTGACGGGTCTAAAAGAATGGTGCATGGGGAGGTCGACATCACTATCAAGGTGGGCACTGAAGTGTTCCCTTCAACCTTCTATGTGATGGACATCCGTCCGTCATACTCTTGCTTGCTAGGGAGACCATGGATACATAATGTTGGGGCAGTCACTTCCTCCCTACATCAGATGCTGAAATACCCTGTCAAAGGAAAGATCATAACTGTGCATGGTGAAGAGGAATACATGATCAGCCACCTGAACTCCTTTCGGTATGTAGAGGTGGAGGGTGAATTCATTGAAACACCATTCCAACACTTCGAGGAAATTGCTCCCGAAGTTGCAGTAGCAAAGGCAGTAGCTGAGGAGCCTAAGCAGGTGGACAGGATGGCATCTCTGAAAGACGCACAGGTTGCAATGAAGGAAGGGAAGAGCTCAACATGGGGTCAGTTGCCTGACTTCCCCCACAAAACAGACAAGTGCGGGTTGGGATTTACCGCTGCAGGGCAAAAAGCTATGCGTCGCTCAAAAATTGAAAAGACACCCATCAAGATTTCTCCTCATGAAATCAATGCTTTGGAAGACGAAGACGAAGAGGGTAATGTTGAAGATTGGATCTTCCCAACCATCGAAGGGGGACTGCACAACTGGGAGGCGAAAGACTTCGTTCCCATTACTTTCATCGATCAGTAATTTATCTTTCGAACATTTTCTGTTGGTCTGTAATAATTACTCTTGAACAATCTGCACACTACTTTTTCACCTCATGCCTTGCCCGGGGTATGTAGGTCCATTTGTAAGGGTTTTGATTCTCTTCATATCCATATGCCATGTTTAATGAATCATTGGACGTTTTTCATTTATAAACTGCTGTGTTCATTTTCTTTCTTCTTACAATTTTTGTTTGTTTAAGGATGGCTATCCCTTACACACACCCACACTCACAAATGCAGGTACCCATCCACTCTGGATTCTATGGGTGACTATTCTGTTGTATCCTTCAATAACTCTGAAGATTTGGTCAATCAGGCTGAATACGAAGATGACGAAGATTGTGAAGTACCAGGGGAGCTAGCCAGACTTCTACAACAAGAAGAAAGGGCCATCTTACCTCATGAAGAGTTGTTGGAAACAGTCAACTTAGGAACAGAGGAAGACAGGAAGGAAGTACAAGTAGGTGCCAATCCGGAACCAAGTGTCAAGGAGCATTTGATACAGCTGTTAAATGAATACGTTGAAATCTTCGCCTGGTCTTATGAAGACATGTCAGGTTTAGACACAGATATTGTGGTTCACCGTCTCCCTACAAGAGAGGATTGTCCACCGATCAAGCAAAAAGTCCGCCGAATGAGGCTCGACATGTCTGAGAAGATTAAAGTTGAAGTAATGAAGTAATTCAACACTGGCTTTCTGGCTGTTACATCCTATCCACAATGGGTTTCTAACATTGTGCCAGTACCTAAAAAAGACGGCAAGGTCAGGATGTGTGTGGACTACCGGGATTTGAACAGGGCTAGCCCTAAAGATGATTTTCCGCTACCGCATATCGACATTTTGATTGACAACACATCCCAGCACAAGGTGTTTTCCTTCATGGATGGATTCTCGGGCTACAACCAGATCAAAATGTCCCCCGAGGACATGGAGAAAACAACCTTTGTTACACAATGGGGTACCTTCTGCTATAAGGTGATGCCGTTCGGACTGAAGAACGCAGGGGAAACTTATCAGTGCGCCATGGTGGCTTTATTTCATGATATGATACATCATGAGATCGAAGTTTACGTAGACGACATGATAGCTCGATCACAAATAGAGGAGGAACACCTTGAACATCTGGAAAAGCTGTTTGCCAGGTTGAAGGAATACAAACTCAGGCTGAATCCAAGTAAGTGCACTTTTGGAGTTAGGTCTGGTAAACTTCTAGGATTTATTGTCAGCAACAAAGGCATTGAGGTCGATCCAGCAAAAGTGAAAGCAATACAAGAAATGCCTGCTCCCCGTACTGAAAAGGAGGTTAGAGGGTTCTTGGGGCGCTTGAACTATATTGCCAGATTCATCTCTCATCTGACTTCTACCTGTGAGCCAATTTTCAAACTATTGAAGAAAGACCAGGTAGTCGAATGGAACGACGATTGCCAAGCTGCTTTTGATAAGATCAAGGAGTATTTGCTAGAACCTCCTATTCTGATGCCACCCGTCGAAGGAAGACCGTTGATCATGTATCTGATCGTCTTGGATAACTCAATGGGGTGTGTTTTGGGCCAGCATGACGAGTCTGGTCGAAAAGAGCATGCTATTTATTACCTTAGCAAAAAGTTTACCGACTGTGAGACTCGCTACTCACTGCTCAAGAAAACTTACTACGCTTTGGTATGGGCTGCTCGCCGACTAAGGCAGTATATGCTAACTCATACCACTTTGTTGATTTCCAAAATGGATCCTATCAAGTATATCTTCGAGAAGCCTGCTTTATCTGGAAGAATGGCTAGATGGAAAATGATCCTAACTGAGTATGACATCCAGTATACTACCCAAAAAGCTATAAAAGGGAGTGTACTAGCTGATCATCTAGCTCATCAAGCTATCGAAGATTATCAACCCATGAGATTTGACTTCCTAGACGAGGACATTATGAATTTGGACAACATTGAAGGTAACGGACCGTATGACGGACCTGAAAAAGGATCCTGATGGACCCTGTACTTTGATGGTGCTTCAAATGCACTTGGAAATGGTATAGGCACGGTACTCATTTCCCCGGAAGGTTGTCACACGCCTTTCACGGCCCGACTTTTCTTCAGCTGTACCAACAACATGGCTGAATATGAAGCTTGCATTTTTGGTCTCAAGGCTGCTATAGACTTGGGGATCAAATCTTTGATCGTATTTGGGGACTCGGCTTTGGTTATCAGTCAAATCAAAGGAGAGTGGGATACCAAGCATCCTAATCTTATCCCATACAAAGAACATGTCCTGACATTGTTGCCTTATTTTGAGCAAATCACCTTCGAGCATTTCCCGCGAAAAGAGAATCAGCTAGCAGATGCTCTGGCAACGATGTCTTCCATGTTTAAACTCAACTGGGATAACGAGGCTCCCCAAATCACCATCGAGCGAATGGATGAACCGGCGCATTGTCATGAGATTAATACCGAAGAAGTAGTGGAACAACCCTGGTTCCATGAAATCAAAAGGTATCTCCAGACTAGAGAATATCCCGAAGGAGTTTCCGTCAATGACAAGAAGTTCTTAAGGAGATTTGCTGCCAAGTTCTTCCTAAGCAACGACATCCTCTACAAACGCAGCCATAATTGTGTTTTACTCCGATGTGTAGACAAAGCTGAAGCAAAGTTAATCATGACCGAGGTACACAGCGGTACATTTGGCACTCATTTGAGCGGGCATACGATGGCTAAGAAGATTCTAAGGGCAGGCTATTACTGGTCTACCATGGAAGCAGATTGCCATCAGCATTCCCGTACTTGCCACAAATGTCAAGTCTACGCTGACAAGATCCATATTCCTCATGTTCCTCTCAACATTCTGACAGCTCCTTGGCCATTTGCAATGTGGGGCATTGACATGATCGGAGAGATCAAGCCCACAGCGTCCAATGGACATCGCTTCATCCTGGTCGCCATTGACTATTTTACCAAATGGGTCAAAGTAGCTTCCTTCGCCTCTGTTACTAAAAATGTGGTTGCCCGCTTCATCAAGCAAAACCTCATATGCCGGTATGGTGTCCCCGACAGGATCATCACAGACAACGGTACAAATCTGAATAATACTATGATCACCACTCTATGCGAACAGTTCAAGATTTATCATCATAATTCATCTCCCTATCGGCCGAAGATGAACGGTGCTGTTGAAGCTGCGAACAAAAACATCAAGAAGATCATTCAGAAAATGACAGTCACGTACAAGGACTGGCATGAGATGTTACCGTTTTCTCTGCATGGATGCCGTACAACGGCACGTACTTCAACAGGGGCAACCCCATTTTCTTTATTCTATGGCATGGAAGCTGTCTTACCCATGGAAGTACAAATTCCTTCTTTAAGGATCATGAAGGACGCTGGTTTGAATGAAGACGATTGGATTCAGACCCGACTTGCTCAACTCAATTTGATCGACGAGAAGCGACTCGCTACTGTTTGCCATGGTCAGACGTACCAAAAACGGATGATCAAGGCTTTCAACAAGAAAGTTAGACGCCAAGTATATCAAGTCGGAGATCTCGTAATCAAGCCGATCATCTTACCGCAAAGTGATCCCAGGGGCAAATGGACTCCTACTTACGAATGACCATTTGTGATCAAGAGTATCTTTTCTGGTAGGGCAATGATTTTAACCACCTTGGACGGCGACGATTTGCCACACCCTGCAAACGCAGACATAGTCAAAAAATACTACGCATAAAAGAACCCGACAAGTCGAAAACCCGAAAGGGCGGCTTGGAAAAAAATGGGCATCCCGGTGAACCGAAAACCCGAAAGGGCGGTTCAGGCAAAAATTAGGGATAAAACAAAAAATTTGTACACCCGGCAAGTCGAAAACCCGAAAGGGCGGCTTGGGCAAAAAGTGGTTTCCCGGTGGATTGAAAACCCGAAAGGGCGATCCAGGCAAAAGTTAGGGAATTAAAGCGTATGACTATGTCTCGTCGGATCACTTTAAAGAATAATCTCTTCATTAACCAGTTCCAAGCTTCTGATCAATCCAGTCATCGGTGAACAAAGCATTAGAATGGATAAGATATTCGGAGTTGTGAAGGCTATAACAGAATGGGATCCCATAGAATTGTTGCACATAGCCATCTTTCTTTTGTATAAAATTTTCAATTCTTTACGACAACATCCTCTTACTAGGGTGTCTGTCTTCTTTGTACAAAGATACTCATAAAAAGTTAATACAAATACTTTTCCAAATACAGAAGTTTGCTTTGTCTTCTTTTTGCTTTTCTACACCTATGTTTTATTTTAGAAACGTCCAATGTTTTGTTAAATAGGCATATGCATTTGAACATAATCATTTCCTTACAAATCAAGAAAGATGATTGCTGATAGGGTAAATGTCCGGATAGACATCTTGGTACCCTTTCAAAAGAAATCCCCCGCAGATTTAAACTCCAAATTCCTCGACAAAGTCAAAATCCAGAACTTAATTCCCCAAACAGAGTTAAACTTCAGGATCCTCAGCAGAACAAAAGCTTCCTCAAAAGCTGATTACCCCAGCCTGAGAGCCTTCCAGAACTCAATTCCCCTCAGAGTTGAGTTTCAGTATCCCCAGTGGAGCCTGAAGAGGCTGAAAATACTATCCCCAGCGAGTTCAAAGCTGTTAAACCCCAGCGGAGCTAAAACCTCCAACTATCAATCCCCAGCAGAACCAGATTAGTGAACAGTCTCCCCAGAGATACTTCCCATCAGATTGAAGATTCTCAGTCTTACTTCTCCAGCCTAAGTCTACCAAGTTCCAGACTCCCCAGTAGAGTTCATCAGAATTCTTATTCCCCACAAGTCACCAAGGAGTTCCAATCCCCAGCAGTGGTCCTAAGATCCCTCAACAATTAAAGATCTTGTTCCCCAAGCAGTCAGCAGTCAACAAGGATGTCCCATCCTCAGCAATCAAAGATTCTTGCAATCCCCTGCAGAAATCAAGGATTCACTTCCCCCGGCAGCAGTCAAGATTCTTTTATCTGGCTATCCAGGATTCATCTATCTTCAGCAAGATAACTCGTCAGCTTACATGCGCATTCATTACATTCATATCATAAACACTGATATAACATATACTGCATCATACATTTCATGCAACATAACTTTGTGTTTCAGCTAATATTCTAACCTTTTCAGGATGAGATTAATAAGCTTCAAATTAGATTTCAAATTTCTGAAGACAGTTCACGGATTCTCCAAACACGGATGTTAATCTATTACTTGTACAGATTCCAAATTTCTGAAGACAGTTCACGGATTCTCCAAACACGGATGTTAATCTATTATTTATACAAATTTCAAATTTCTGAAGACAGTTCACGGATTCTCCAAACACGGATGTTAATCTATTACTTGTACAGATTTCAAATTTCTGAAGACAGTTCACGGATTCTCCAAACACGGATGTTAATCTATTACTTGTACAGATTCCAAATTTCTAAAGACAGTTCACGGATTCTCCAAACACAGATGTTAATCTATTACTTGTACAGATTTCAAATTTCTGAAGACAGTTCACGGATTCTCCAAACACGGATGTTAATCTATTACTTGTACAGATTCTAAATTTCTGAAGACAGTTCACGAATTCTCCAAACACGGATGTTAATCTATTACTTGTACAGATTCCAAATTTCTGAAGACAGTTCACGGATTCTCCAAACACGGATGTTAATCTATTACTTGTACAGATTCCAAATTTCTGAAGACAGTTCACGGATTCTCCAAACACGGATGTTAATCTATTACTTGTACAGATTTCAAAATTTTGAAGACAGTTCACGGATTCTCCAAACACGGATGTTAATTTATTACTTTTACATATTTCAAACTTCTGAAGACAGTTTACGGGTTCTCCAGACACGGATGTTAACCTATCGCTTGTTCAGATGCAACTACTGAAAAATTTTTACGGATGCTTCCAAACATGGATGTCAGTCTATTGCTTATTCAGATCCCCAGTTCAGAGACATTCCAAACAGGGACACCTTTCTGATACTCACCCACTTACCAACGACATACAGTTCAACAAACATTCTCGGATGGCATCTCTAAGCCCATCCCCCGACAAGATTCTATCACATCTCCAGATGGCACCTTTAAGCCCATCTCCAAATGGCATCTTTAATCCCATTCCCTCTACCATCACATCACCAAGTGAAAATTTTTTGGGCACTCTAGTATCCAATCTCCTTTTACCCTCGAGTCGCGAAAGGAAAACTTGCCAATCTAACTCTTTAGGTTCAAGAAGATTGAACAGGGGCAACTGTTGTACCCCAAAATTTTCCCTCTCATTCCATCAACATTTTCCCACCACAAGACCCTTGGAGCTCAAGATCAAGTTAGGGTTTGCTCTGCTCAAGACCCCTCCTCACACTGTTGACCCAAATTAGGGTTTGAGTTTTCACAAAGATGTTTTGACCCAAAATGACCAAGGTGACTTTCATGCTTCATGTTAGACTCACAAGTTTATCCATACCAAGTTTCAAGCCTTGATTCCAATCTTTGCCCAGTCAATTGGACAGTTGACCCATAAATCAGCTGTATTGGAGAAAAAGTCAATTGTGGCCAATTAACAGTCAAACCTCATGAAATTTGACTCACATCAACATTATGAACTCATATGAACCATTTGGTCAAGTTTGGATCACAATTCCACAAGAAATTTGATCAGATCACCAAAAGGGCAAAATGGTCATTTTTAGGGTTTTGACTGCACAAAGGCAATTTTTGACTGTTTGACTTAACCAATGGCAAACCAAGCTCACATATGGACTCAAGGACTCAATGGCATTGTCTTGACACATTCCACAAGTTCAAAAGATCCCAAATGCACAGGATTGACAGATGAATTTTTCAGTCAACTGATCAAAATTTGACTGTATACTGAAAAGTCAAACTTTGACTTTTTGGTTAAAATCAAGTGCCAAGATTCATTTTTCATCAAGACATGTCAAATTATGAAACTTGTTCATCAAGAAACCAAAAATTGCAATTTAGGGTTTAAAATGAAGAAATTTCATAACTTAGAAATTTTCTAAGTTATGAAATTTCCTAATTTTTTCCTAACTTTGTCCCATTTTTTCATCAAGATGTAAATGGATTCAAGAAAAACTCAAAACATGAAAGTTGTAGTCCATTGCAAAATCTACAACTTTGATTCACAAAGTTTTTTCAAAAGAAGCTTGTAGCTCAAGTTATGATATTTGGAATAGGGGTGCAAAACATTCTTAACTTAGAAAATTTTTGACCTATTTTAGGCAGGATTTTTGCCCAACTTCATGGCCACTTTTCACATGCTTCCACTTGGAATTTCAACTTGCATTAAAAATATGGATTGTAGTACACATTCCAAGCTTTCCAAATTGTCCAAGAACTTCTCAAACACCCTTGTGGTTAGGGAGAATCGAATTTGCAAAGTTGGGCAAAATCCACTTTTGTTCTTGACCAAGGCATGTTCATACACTTTGCATTTTCAAACTCAGCATGGTTCAAGCTAGATTACAGACCTCTGATCCCATTCACAATCAATAATTAATTGCCAATCCATTGTGTTCTAGCATTATTTTGTTCATATAGTCATTACACAAAGAATTAACCTTTAAATGGAAAAAGCAAGTTTGCCATTTTGAAGAAGCAATGCTTTATGTCAAAGTCCATATCTTGGAAGTACAAGCAGATCTTTAAGGAACAAGTTTGTGGACAAATCCCACTGATCAAGAAGAGAAAATGCAGCATGCTTGAGGGACCTGCATTGGCCTATAACCCAACTTGACTATCTTTGCTTATCTTAGAAGAAAACTTGCATATTGAACCATAACTCACATTCCTGCAAAGACCAACAAAAACAAACTTTGTAAACATATTTCATACTCCCTAGCTGACCTAAAGCACGACCAAAATACCCTTGATCCCTCCTCATACAAAAATCACAGTTTTGTGGCAAAACAGGGCATATGCTGCAACTTGAATCCCATAGTCCATTCCTGTCGTGCGTTTTGGCTAAAACCTCTTCAAACACATTCCCTACCATCCATTAAAGCTATTCCAAGCATTGAGCTTGAACTGTAACATCCATAACCAAGGTTTCCATTTTCACTTTTCAGCTGTGCAGGTTGACTTCCATAGCTCGATTCAGTTAGTTTCAAAGCAAGCTAGAGGTTGGAGGAGCATCCCTGGACTTCAGGCAAGCTGTACAAATCCTCAAACTCCATTGAAGGTACCTCCATTGCTGCACACGACTCAAGCTGAACAGGTAAAATTTTGAACTTCTATCTCTCTATCCAGGCATAGTTAGGCTTAAGTTTGTGAAGAAAGCATGTTCTACTCATAGCCCTGAAGCCATCCATGTAGTTACTTTTCATTTATATTATGTGTGCTGTGAGAATTTTGAACTTAAACATGGAAGAAAAGTTAGGTCAGAAATTGGGGGAGAAGAAATTCTCTCTCGTTTCTGAGAGTTAGAACAACTTTTTTATATGTTTGAAATCGTGACTTGATGCTCTACATTATTGATGTGGTGAGTTTTTGTTAAAAATCAAGGAATCAGGATCTGTGATTGACAAGAAGAAACGCGCGTTTTTGTTTCTGTTTGAATGGATGGAGGTTGAAGACAAGCCACTTGGGCTGGGCCTGAGTTGTTTTTCTGTTTGCACCACTTTTCTCATTTTGCACCCCCTTGGCCCATTGTGTGATATTTTGATTATTTTTTACTTTTTATTTTTTCTTCTGACTTGATATTTTTTGTCAACACATAAAAAACATAAAAAATATTTTTTTCACATTATTTTATATTTTTTTGGCATTTATTTGCTTATTTAAACATGTGCATGTAAATAAATATATATATACTTTTATTTAAGACACTAAAAAATAATACAAAATATATTTATTTTCAGTTATTATTTTATTTTACCTTTTGAAAACATTTTCTCAAAATATACTTTTTTTTTGGTAAATAATAAATATTTTATTTTTATACATATTTAGTTTATTAAATATACATAAATATACTTGTACATATTTATTAGAATATTTAGGACAAAAACATGAAAATAATACTCTTTTATTTTTATTAATATTTGACATCAAAAAATACTTTTTATAATATACTTTTTATTTTTGTATATAATTAATAAATATTAATAAGTAAAATACCATTTATTCAAAAAATTAGGGTTTTACCCGAAAACCATAAAAATATCAAAAATTAACCTTTTCATTTTTGTTTATATTTTACATTGAAAAACACTTTTACATACATAAAAAACCATTTTTTGTGCATAATACATTTTTGTATTTTTTATCTGTATTTATTCAATTATTGTACAATTAAATTATTTGTCTATTCAATATGGATGTAATAGCTTAGATTTAAATTTCTTGCTAAATATACCCCATTCAAACATTTGTACCCCCTTCCATATATCATGATGTAATAGTTTAGTATTTAAATTTCCGCATTTAAACGCTTTCTAATTATGTCATGATAGACCTAGGGTTTGTATGCAAAATCAACCAACAAATAGCTTGACTAATTCAAAGACAAAAAAGCATGAAAATGGACAACACAATGCACACTTGCACCCTTAGGGTTACTCCACTTGTTGCCTTCAAAAATATGTTGAGTTCTTTGGCAAAACAAAACAAATCAAATGATCATAGTCCCTCGATGACGCTTTCGAAGTTGCCTAAAAATGATCATAGCCCCTTCAAGCAAAATTGCCAAAGACACTTGGCACCATTGCATTCATGGTCCATACGATGACCCGCGCCCGTCCCGTTAACATCCTAACACAAGATTGTCCACCAAATACAATGGTGGAACAATACTGTTAAAAGGGTTAAAACATAGAAAAAAAATCTTTGAGTAAAAATAGGGTAGACAACTCTTAGTTGCTTGATCAAAACTTGCAAAGAAAACATCCTTGCTACTTTTCAAAAACACACCTCACAATACAATTTCCAAACAACTTTTCAAAACATTGAAAAACTTTCAAAACACTCAAACACGAGTCATTTCAAAGGTTTCCGCAACAATGGCCCCTTTTCAAAACAAACTTTCAAAACACTCAAACACGAGTCATTTCAAAGGTTGCCACAACAATGGCCTATTTTCAAAAACATCTTTCAAAATCACACACAAAGCACCATTTCAAACAATTGAAAATGAAAAGCAAGTGATCTAAAGCAAGTAACTAAGAGCCCATGGATAACCATGGATAAAAAGGGAGCTAATACCTTCCCTTTCTATAATCTACTCCCCGAACCCACGAAAACATCTCAAAGGTTTTTTCCTGTGCTTTTTAACCTTTCCTCTAGGATAAAATAAAAAGTTGGTGGCGACTCTTGCCAACCGAAACATTTGCAAAAAACAAACGCAAAACCTCAAGTCAGTTCTCCCACCATATCACAGAACTGGCGACTCTGCTGGGGAATTATTTTAAAAGTGGGGTTTCCTTAGGGCTTAGATCACCCTTTTGCATGACTAATTGTTTGCTTTGTTTGCTTTACATTTTGGTTCTCTTGTTTGGGCTTGAAATCCTACACCCGGATTTGGGGAAACATTCATAGATAGCAATACGTTGTGGAAGCTGTGCGGGGTATACCGACACGGTTGAAGCAATAGCTATATTAGTGCGACATATTTGTGAGTACCGGTAACCCTTGAGTTCAATCAAGGAGAGTACGGGGCCGCTGAGTGATGTCACTAAGCACTAATGACCTAGAACCTTACTTGACCATCTTGGCCTTTTATTAGGGTTAGTGAGATGACCGGCTTTGGTGCAGTCCGAAGTTGGTAGATACTCGATACTACACTCATTGAGGGTTGTTTTCTTGGAATATTTTGGTCGCTAGTTAAGTGGCTAAACCAAAACAATGAACATGGAAAACAATCCAATGATACTGAGATCCTTAGAACCCGGTTACTATTTATAGGACAGGTTTTTAAGCCAACTACACTCAAGAGGGTACTTACCTATGAAACCCCATGCAAGCCTAAAACTAGGGTTTTGTGTGGCTTGCTTGTACATGTGTTTGTGCATACATCATGAACATCATAAAGCATCATATGCATCCACTAACCATTTCAAGGGTTTGGATCTTCATCTTTGTTCTTGTTTTGTAGGTCATGGAAATTCTTCGCAGGAAAACTATCCAAGTCAACCTTGTGAGAATACCTCCTCAACTCAAGGAGCTTACATCCAGAATTCCAGAAAGTTCTCCCTTCAGTGAAAGACATGGTAGACTGGTCGACCTAGTCAACACCAACATTGAAGAGGACATGGTGAAAGTGTTGTTCCAATTCTTTGACCCCCTTCACCACTGTTTCACATTCCCCGACTACCAATTGGTGCCTACTTTGGAGGAATTTTCTCAACTCCTGAGAATTCCTATCAACTACCCTACAACGGTACGGAAAAAGAACCAAAGCCTGAAGATGTTGCTCAAGCACTACACTTGCAACCATCTGACATCAAGGGGCATTGGGAGACTAGAAGTGGTGTCAAAGGCTTCTTGGCAAAATTCTTGTTTGAGAAGGCACAAGAGTGTTGGAATTCTTTGGATCTGCAAGCCTTTGAAGAGATTGTGCCACTCCTCATTTATGGGTTGGTCTTGTTCCCAAATCCTGACCAACTTATAGATGTCAATGCTGTCAAGACTTTCCTATCCAGGAATCCCATACCTACATTGCTTGGGGACATCCTCCACTCATTTTACACACGAACAATGAGGAAGAGGGGTGTTCTCATGTGTTTTACTCCTCTCCTTGCAAGGTGGTTTATTTTGCACCTTCCACAATCTGTTTTGAAGAATGAACAAGGCTTAAGGTGGTCACAACGATTGATGACCCTCACACATTCTGATGTACATTGGTGTTCTCGGTCTAGAGAAAATGTCATCATCGTCGATCGTTGTGGTGAGTTCCCTAACGTTCCATTACTTGGCATTAGGGGAGGCATTACCTACAACCCTTGTCTAGCTTTGAGACAATTTGGATATGCACGGAGGGATGGCCCTCATGACATGCTGATTCCTGACCTAATTTTTGACTTCGACAATGATGCACAAGGACTTCGCCAAAGGTTCATCAGAGCTTGGAGGATGCCTAACAAGGTAGATAGCAAGACACTGGGGCATAAGAACTCCATCCCTCTTGAGCCTTATCTCAAGTGGGTGCGAGCCCGCGCTCAGAGTCTTATGATGCCTTACCCTCACATTCTCCCTTTGATTAAAGAGCCTGTTGAGGAAGGAGAGGCTTCATACACTATCCTACATCCTGACATGCCAACATCATGGGAGGAGATGCAAAAGAGTTGGATCCAACTCAAGGAGGAACGGAATACTTTTGAAGCCAACTTCTACGCCAGTGAGAAGAAGGTTTTGGAGCTCACCCGCCGACTTCACGAGGAGGAGACCCTCAACACTTACATCGCACCAAAGAGGATGCGCAACGTCTTTTTACCTTAAGAAGTTTTGTAATATTTGGCCCATGGGGCATTTATGTACTGACAAAATTTCTTCTTATTAATATGACGTGTGTTCTTTTTGTCTGCAACAATTTTGAATTTCTAAATCCTTGAATGCATTGCATGAATAAACATATCATTTATCATATGCATAAACAGGTCTTCACGCCAGGGTTCCTTATCTTTCTGTTGTTTATTTCAGTAAGATGGATCTTGAACAGACGGTCAAAGATCTGCAGGGACAAAACTCGAAGTTTCAACAGCTCCTAATGACCTTGGCAAATAGTCAGGAGGATCTAAAAGCACTGTTGGGGAACAAAGAGCAAGAAAAAGTGAAAAAGAAGAAGAAAAGAGTTGGGGTAGCTACACTGGGAAGAATATTTGAGAATGAAGCTAGAAGGGTTCTTGAATTTCCCTCCACATCTGATGAGGGAACCGGTAAAGGAAAAGGAGTTGCACTACCTTCTGAATCTGAGGCTGAAGAGGAAGAGGTTGAGGAAGATGAAGACTACTCAGAGCAGCAATACCCGCCAGCAGACGACAAGTACAAAAACCTGGAGGATAGACTGGCAGCTATGGAGCTGCAAAGGGTTCCTGGGTTAGATTTTGAAGATTTGGGATTGATTGCTGGAATTGTGATCCCTCCAAAGTTTAAGGTGCCAGCCTTTGCAAAATATGATGGGCTGTCGTGCCCGAAGATGCACTTGAGGTCATATGTTAGACGAATTCAACCTCATACATCCGACTGAAATCTTTGGTTACACTTTTTTCAGGATAGCCTGTCTGGTACACAACTAAACTGGTTTTACCACCTTGAGAGGTCAGAAGTGCATAACTGGGAAGATTTGGCATCTGCCTTTTATCTCCAGTATCAATATAATGCTGACTTGGCGCCAACCCGTACCCAGTTACAAAGTATGGGGATGGCCTCAAATGAGGGATTCAAAGAATACGCCCAGAAATGGCGCGACTTGGCCGGAAGAGTGCAGCAACCTCTTTCAGATAGGGAACTTGTTGATATGTTCTTAGGGACCCTATCCGGCCCTTTCTTCAACCATTTGATTTGGAGCTCTTCGGCAGGGTTTAGTGAACTGATTCTGACTAGCTAACGGGTGGAAGCTGGTATTAAGAGCGGAAAAATTCAAAAGGATGCCTCTGCATCCACAACTGTTAAAAATCCATTTCCAGCCAAGAAGGAAGCAGCCGTTGTATACTCTCAAAAGGGATCGGGAAGAACTGAGCGCCGACCGACTGTAGGGGCCGTGATGATTCAAAATTCGTCAAATGATCAGCCTCGTAACAATCAGTCCAGACCTAAACAGCAATGGGGAGAACGGCCACAACGGCAGTTCACCCGCATCAACATGACGCCCGCACAAGTTCTTCCCCATTTGTTGAAGCTAAATCTCACAAAAATTAAAGAGGCGCCAAAGAATGTGCATACCGCTTCCCCGTACTATCATCCCAATGCTAAATGTGCCTATCACTCTGACAGCGTCGGGCATGACACCAACGATTGTTGGGCGCTTAAGAATAAAATTCAAGATTTGATAGATGCAAAAGAGGTTGAGTTCGACGCACCAGAGAAGCCGAATGTAATATCCGCTCTGATGCCGAAGCATGGTCGCAATGTCCATGCTATTGAAGAAGATATGTATGTTGCTACTGTCGATGAGCTGGTAACCCCACTACTGACAATCAAGTTGAATCTGTTGAAAGCTGGGATTTTCCCAGGATGTAAAGAAGATTGCTACTGTTGTTCCTCCCTACCAATTGACTGTCCATTGCTGAAGATAGGCATCCAAGGCCTAATGGACAGCCAACAAATTCTTTTCGAAAAGATTCCTACTACTCCAACCCCTATCAAAGATGTTTCAATAATCACCATTTCCACCAATCTTTCCAAGGTCCCTAAAAAGCCTGTTAAGATTACATCAATTCCAAAGATTGTTCCTCTGAAAATAACCATGCCTGGGCCTGTCCCCTACAAATCTGACAAATCAATACCATGGAATTATGGTGGAGAAATCTACTACCATGGTGTTAAGCAAGTTGAGATAACTGAAGAGAGCTCTGAAGAAGAAGATGCCGACATTGGAAACATTTCCGGTACGAGCAAGATTACCCAAAGTGGGAGAATTTTCTCTCCAGAGATTGCCCCTCCAAAGGCAATCTTTGGACCCTCAGCTGTTCCCAAAATTACCCCTGCACCGGTAAAACTTTCTGCAAGAACTCCGTTGATTGAAGAAGCTGTTACTCCTGTGGTTGTCCCTCCTACTTCTGCTGATAAGGGGAAAGGGATCCAAGATGAGCTCGTCAGGACGAGGGCTCAGCCATTGGTTATCCCTGAAACCTCTAAGAAAGAAATGGAGGAGATTCTGAAGATAATAAAGAAAAGTGATTATGATGTGGTAGAGCAACTGGGGAAAACTCCCTCGAAGATCTCCATGTTAGCTTTGCTACTTTGTTCGGAGGCTCATGCCAAGGCCTTGATAAGGTTTTTGAAGACAGCCCATGTACCCCAGGAAACCTCAGCCGATCAATTCCAGGATTGTGTAGCCAGCCTTACCGCAGACAACGGTCTGGGTTTCTCTGATGCTGACCTGACTCCGAAGGGAAGAAAGCACAATGACGCATTGCATGTGTCAGTGGAATTCCGAGGAACTACTCTTGCCAATGTCTTGGTCGACACCGGTTCTTCTCTAAATGTGCTGCCTAAGAAAGCTCTGGATCGATTGGATTGTGAAGGCTTGGAGTTGAAACCAAGTAATATCATTGTCAGGGCCTTTGACGAGTCTAAAAGAATGGTGCATGGGGAGGTCGACATCACTATCAAGGTGGGCACTGAAGTGTTCCCTTCAACCTTCTATGTGATGGACATTCGTCCGTCATACTCTTGCTTGCTAGGGAGACCATGGATACATAATGTTGGGGCAGTCACTTCCTCCCTACATCAGATGCTGAAATACCCTGTCAAAGGAAAGATCATAATTGTGCACGGTGAAGAGGAATACATGATCAGCCACCTCAACTCCTTTCGGTATGTAGAGGTGGAGGGTGAATTCATTGAAACATCGTTCCAACACTTCGAGGAAATTGCTCCCGAAGTTGCAGTAGCAAAGGCAGTAGCTGAGGAGCCTAAGCAGGTGGACAGGATGGCATCTATGAAAGACGCACAGCTTGCAATGAAGGAATGGAAGAGCTCAACACGGGGTCAGTTTCCTGACTTCCCCCACAAAACAGACAAGTGCGGGTTGGGATTTACCGCTGCAGGGCAAAAAGCTATGCGTCGCTCAAAAATTGAAAAGACACCCATCAAGATTTCTCCTCATGAAATCAATGCTTTGGAAGACGAAGACGAAGAGGGTAATGTTAAAGATTGGATCTTCCCAACCATCGAAGGGGGACTGCACAACTGGGAGGCGAAAGACTTCGTTCTCATTACTTTTATCGATCAGTAATTTATCTTTCAAACATTTTCTGTTGTTCTGTAATAATTACTCTTGAACAATCTGCACACTACTTTTTCACCTCATGCCTTGCCCGGGGTATGTAGGTCCATTTGTAAGGGTTTTGATTCTCTTCATATCCATATGCCATGTTTAATGAATCATTGGAAGTTTTTCATTTATAAACTGCTGTGTTCATTTTCTTTCTTCTTGCAATTTTTGTTTGTTTAAGGATGGCTATCCCTTACACACACCCACACTCACAAATGCAGGTACCCATCCACTCTGGATTCTATGGGTGACTATTCTGTTGTATCCTTCAATAACTCTGAAGATTTGGTCAATCAGGCTGAATACGAAGATGACGAAGATTGTGAAGTACCAGGGGAGCTAGCCAGACTTCTACAACAAGAAGAAAGGGCCATCTTACCTCATGAAGAGTTGTTGGAAACAGTCAACTTAGGAACAGAGGAAGACAGGAAGGAAGTAAAAGTAGGTGCCAATCTGGAACCAAGTGTCAAGGAGCGTTTGATACAGCTGTTAAATGAATACGTTGAAATCTTCGCCTGGTCTTATGAAGACATGTCGGGTTTAGACACAGATATCGTGGTTCACCGTCTCCCTACAAGAGAGGATTGTCCACCGATCAAGCAAAAAGTCCGCCGAATGAGGCCCGACATGTCTGAGAAGATTAAAGTTGAAGTAATGAAGCAATTCAACGCTGGATTTCTGGCTATTACATCCTATCCACAATGGGTTGCTAACATTGTGCCAGTACCTAAAAAAGACGGCAAGGTCAGGATGTGTGTGGACTACCGGGATTTGAACAGGGCTAGCCCTAAAGATGATTTTCCGCTACCGCATATCGACATTTTGATTGACAACACATCCCAGCACAAGGTGTTTTCCTTCATGGATGGATTCTCGGGCTACAACCAGATCAAAATGGCCCCCGAGGACATGGAGAAAACAACCTTTGTTACACAATGGGGTACCTTCTGCTATAAGGTGATGCCGTTCGGACTGAAGAACGCAGGGGAAACTTATCAGTGCGCCATGGTGGCTTTATTTCATGATATGATACATCATGAGATCGAAGTTTACGTAGACGACATGATAGCTCGATCACAAACAGAGGAGGAACACCTTGAACATCTGGAAAAGCTGTTTGCCAGGTTGAAGGAGTACAAACTCAGGCTGAATCCAAGTAAGTGCACTTTTGGAGTTAGGTCTGGTAAACTTCTAGGATTTATTGTCAGCAACAAAGGCATTGAGGTCGATCCAGCAAAAGTGAAAGCAATACAAGAAATGCCTGCTCCCCGTACTGAAAAGGAGGTTAGAGGGTTCTTGGGGCGCTTGAACTATATTGCCAGATTCATCTCTCATCTGACTTCTACCTGTGAGCCAATTTTCAAACTATTGAAGAAAGACCAGGTAGTCGAATGGAACGACGATTGCCAAGCTGCTTTTGATAAGATCAAGGAGTATTTGCTAGAACCTCCTATTCTGATGCCACCCGTCGAAGGAAGACCGTTAATCATGTATCTAACCGTCTTGGATAACTTAATGGGGTGTGTTTTGGGCCAGCATGACGAGTGTGGTCGAAAAGAGCATGCTATTTATTACCTTAGCAAAAAGTTTACCGACTCTGAGACTCGCTACTCACTGCTCGAGAAAACTTGCTGCGCTTTGGTATGGTCTGCTCGCCGATTAAGGCAGTATATGCTGACTCATACCACTTTGTTGATTTCCAAAATGGATCCTATCAAGTATATCTTCGAGAAGCCTGCTTTATCTGGAAGAATAACTAGATGGCAAATGATCCTAACTGAGTATGACATCCAGTATACTACCCAAAAAGCTATAAAAGGGAGTGTACTAGCTGATCATCTAGCTCATCAAGCTATCGAAGATTATCAAATCATGAGATTTGACTTCCCAGACGAGGACATCATGAATTTGGACAACATTGAAGGTAACGGACCGTATGACAGACCTGAAAAAGGATCCTGATGGACCCTGTACTTTGATGGTGCTTCAAATGCACTTGGAAACGGTATCAGCGCGGTACTCATTTCCCAGGAAGGTTGTCACACGCCTTTCACGGCCTGAATTTGCTTCAGTTGTACCAACAACATGGCTGAATATGAAGCTTGCATTTTTGGTCTCAAGGCTGCTATAGACTTGGGGATCAAATCTTTGATCGTATTTGGGGACTCGGCTTCGGTTATCAGTCAAATCAAAGGAGAGTGGGATACCAAGCATCCTAATCTTATCCCATACAAAGAACATGTCCTGACATTGTTGCCTCATTTCGAGCAAATCACCTTCGAGCATTTCCCGCGAGAAGAGAATCAGCTAGCAGATGCTCTGGCAACGATGTCTTCCATGTTTAAACTCAACTGGGATAACGAGGCTCCCCAAATCACCATCGAGAGAATGGATGAACCGGCGCATTGTCATGAGATTAATACCGAAGAAGTAGTGGAACAACCCTGGTTCCATGAAATCAAAAGGTATCTCCAGACTAGAGAATATCCCAAAGGAGTTTCCGTCAATGACAAGAAGTTCTTAAGGAGATTTGCTGCCAAGTTCTTCCTAAGCAACGGCATCCTCTACAAACGCAACCATGATTGTGTTTTACTCCGATGTGTAGACAAAGCTGAAGCAGAGTTAATCATGACCGAGGTACACAACGGTACATTTGGCACTCATTTGAGCGGACATACGATGGCTAAGAAGATTCTAAGGGCAGGCTATTACTGGTCTACCATGGAAGCAGATTGCCATCAGCATTCCCGTACTTGCCACAAATGTCAAGTCTACGCTGACAAGATCCATATTCCTCATGTTCCTCTCAACGTTCTGACAGCTCCTTGGCCATTTGCAATGTGGGGCATTGACATGATCGGAGAGATCAAGCCCACAACGTCCAATGGACATCGCTTCATCCTGGTCGCCATTGACTATTTTACCAAATGGGTCGAAGCAGCTTCCTTCGCCTCTGTTACTAAAAATGTGGTTGCCCGCTTCATCAAGCAAAACCTCATATTCTGGTATGGTGTCCCCGACAGGATCATCACAGACAACGGTACAAATCTGAATAATACTATGATCACCGCTCTATGCGAACAGTTCAAGATTTATCATCAATATTCATCTCTCTATCGGCCGAAGATGAACGGTGCTATTGAAGCTGCGAACAAAAACATCAAGAAGATCATTCAGAAAATGACAGTCACGTACAAGGACTGGCATGAGATGTTATCGTTTGCTCTGCATGGATACCGTACAACGGCACGTACTTCAACAGGGGCAACCCCATTTTCTTTAGTCTATGGCATGGACGCTGTCTTACCCATGGAAGTACAAATTCCTTCTTTAAGGATCATGAAGGACGCTGGTTTGAATGAAGACGATTGGATTCAGACCCGACTTGATCAACTCAATTTGATCGACGAGAAGCGACTCGCTGCTGTTTGCCATGGTCAGACGTACCAAAAACGGATGATCAAGGCTTTCAACAAGAAAGTCAGACGCCAAGTATATCAAGTCGGAGATCTCGTAATCAAGCGGATCATCTTACCGCAAAGTGATCCCAGGGGCAAATGGACTCCTACTTACGAATGACCATTTGTGATCAAGAGTATCTTTTCTGGTAGGGCAACGATTTTGACCACCATGGACGGCGACGATTTTCCACACCCTGCGAACGCAGACATAGTCAAAAAATACTACGCATAAAAGAACCCGACAAGTCGAAAACCCGAAAGGGCGGCTTGGGAAAAAATGGGCATCCCGGTGAACCGAAAACCCGAAAGGGCGGTTCAGGAAAAAATTAGGGATAAAACAAAAAATTTGTACACCCGACAAGTCGAAAACCCGAAAGGGCGGCTTGGGCAAAAAGTGGTTTCCCGGTGGATTGAAAACCCGAAAGGGAGATCCAGGCAAAAGTTAGGGAATTAAAGCGTATGACTATGTCTCGTCGGATCACTTTAAAGAACAATCTCTTCATCAACCAGTTCCAAGCTTCTGATCAATCCCGTCATCGGTGAACAAAGCATTAGAATGGACAAGATATTCGGAGTTGTGAAGGCTATAACAGAATGGGATCCCATAGAATTGTTGCACATAGCCATCTTTCTTTTGTATAAAATTTTCAATTCTTTACGACAACATCCTCTTACTAGGGTGTCTGTCTCCTTTGTACAAAGATACTCATAAAAAGTTAATACAAATACTTTTCCAAATACAGAAGTTTGCTTTGTCTTCTTTTTTGCTTTTCTATACCTATGTTTTATTTGAGAAACGTCCAATGTTTTGTTAAATAGGCATATGCATTTGAACATAATCATTTCCTTAAAAATCAAGAAAGATGATTGCTGATAGGGTAAAGGTCCGGATAGACATCTTGGTACCCTTTCAAAAGAAATCCCCGGAAGATTTAAACTCCAAATTCCTCGACAAAGTCAAAATCCAGAACTTAATTCCCCAAACAGAGTTAAACTTCAGGATCCTCAGCAGAACAAAAGCTTCCTCAAAAGCTGATTACCCCAGCCTGAGAGCCTTCCATAACTCAATTCCCCTCAGAGTTGAGTTTCAGTATCCCCAGTGGAGCCTTAAGAGGCTGAAAATACTATCCCCATCAAGGACAAAGCTGTTAAACCCCAGCGGAGCTAAAACCTCCAACTATCAATCCCCAGCAGAACCAGATTAGTGAACAGTCTCCCCAGAGATACTTCCCATCAGATTGAAGATTCTCAGTCTTATTTCTCCAGCCTAAGTCTACCAAGTTCCGGACTCCCCAGTAGAGTTCATCAGAATTCTCATTCCCTACAAGTCACCAAGGAGTTCCAATCCCCAGCAGTGGTCCTAAGATCCCTCAACAATTGAAGATCTTGTTCCCCAAGCAGTCAGCAGTCAACAAGGATGTCCCATCCTCAGCAATCAAAGATTCTTGCAATCCCCTGCAGTAATCAAGGATTCACTTCCCCCGGCAGCAGTCAAGATTCTTTTATCTGGCTATCCAGGATTCATCTATCTTCAGCAAGACAGCTCGTCAGCTTACATGCGCATTCATTACATTCATATCATAAACACTGATATAACATATACTGCATCATACATTTCATGCAACATAACTTTGTGTTTCAGCTAATATTCTACCCTTTTCAGGATGAGATTAATAAGCTTCAAATTAGATTTCAAATTTCTGAAGACAGTTCACGGATTCTCCAAACACGGATGTTAATCTATTACTTGTACAGATTCCAAATTTCTGAAGACAGTTCACGGATTCTCCAAACACGGATGTTAATCTATTACTTGTACAGATTTCAAATTTATGAAGACAGTTCATGGATTCTCCAAACACGGATGTTAATCTATTACTTGTACAGATTTCAAATTTCTGAAGACAGTTCACGGATTCTCCAAACACGGATGTTAATCTATTACTTGTACAGATTCCAAATTTCTGAAGACAGTTCATGAATTCTCCAAACACGGATGTTAATCTATTACTTGTACAGATTCCAAATTTCTAAAGACAGTTCACGGATTCTCCAAACACGGATGTTAATCTATTACTTGTACAGATTCCAAATTTCTGAAGACAGTTCACGGATTCTCCAAACACGGATGTTAATCTATTACTTGTACAGATTTCAAATTTCTGAAGACAGTTCACGGATTCTCCAAACACGAATGTTAATCTATTACTTTTACATATTTCAAACTTCTGAAGACAGTTTACGGGTTCTCCAGACACGGATGTTAACCTATCGCTTGTTCAGATGCAACTACTGAAAAAAGTTTACGGATGCTTCCAAACATGGATGTTAGTCTATTGCTTATTCAGATCCCCAGTTCAGAGACGTTCCAAACAGGGACACCTTTCTGATACTCACCCACTCACCAATGACATACAGTTCAACAAACATTCTCAGATGGCATCTCTAAGCCCATCCCCGACAAGATTCTGTCACATCTCCAGATGGCACCTTTAAGCCCATCTCCAAATGGCATCTTTAAGCCCATTCCCTCTACCATCACATCACCAAGTGCAAATTTTTTGGGCACTCTAGTATCCAATCTCCTTTTACCCTCGAGTCGCGAAAGGAAAACTTGCCAATCTAACTCTTTAGGTTCAAGAAGATTGAACAGGGGCAACTGTTGTACCCCAAAATTTTCCCTCTCATTTCATCAACATTTTCCCACCACAAGACCCTTGGAGCTCAAGATCAAGCTAGGGTTTGCTCTGCTCAAGACCCCTCCTCGCACTGTTGACCCAAATTAGGGTTTGAGTTTGCACAAAGATGTTTTGACCCAAAATTCCCAAGGTGACTTTCATGCTTCATGTTAGACTCACAAGTTTATCCATACCAAGTTTCAAGCCTTGATTCCAATCTTTGCCCAGTCAATTGGACAGTTGACCCATAAATCAGCTGTATTGGAGAAAAAGTCAACTATGGCCAATTAACAGTCAAACCTCATAAATTTTACCCACATCAACATTATGAACCCATATGAACCATTTGGTCAAGTTTGGATCACAATTCCACAAGAAATTTGATCAGATCACCAAAAGGGCAAAATGGTCATTTTTAGGGTTTTGACTGCACAAAGGCAATTTTTGACTGTTTGACTTAACCAATGGCAAACCAAGCTCACATATGGACTCAAGGACTCAATGGCATTGTCTTGACACATTCCACAAGTTCAAAAGATCCCAAATGCACAGGATTGACAGATGAATTTTTCAGTCAACTGATCAAAATTTGACTGTATACTGAAAAGTCAAACTTTGACTTTTTGGTCAAAATCAAGTGCCAAGATTCATTTTTCATCAAGACATGTCAAATTATGAAACTTGTTCATCAAGAAACCAAAAATTGCAATTTAGGGTTTAAAATGAAGAAATTTCATAACTTAGAAATTTTCTAAGTTATGAAATTTCCTAATTTTTTCCTAACTTTGTCCCATTTTTTCATCAAGATGTAAATGGATTCAAGAAAAACTCAAAACATGAAAGTTGTAGTCCATTGCAAACTATACAACTTTGATTCACAAAGTTTTTTCAAAAGAAGCCTGTAGCTCAAGTTATGATTTTTGGAATAGGGGTGCAAAACATTCTTAACTTAGAAATTTTTTTACCTATTTTAGGCAGGATTTTTGCCCAACTTCATGGCCACTTTTCACATGCTTCCACTTGGAATTTCAACTTGCATTACAAATATGGATTGTAGTACACATTCCAAGCTTTCCAAATTGTCCAAGAACTTCTCAAACACCCTTGTGGTTAGGGAGAATCGAATTTGCAAAGTTGGGCAAAATCCACTTTTGTTCTTGACCAAGGCATGTTCATACACTTTGCATTTTCAAACTCAGCATGGTTCAAGCTAGATTACAGGCCTCTGATACCATTCACACTCAATAATTAAATGCCAATCCATTGTGTTCTAGCATTATTTTGTTCATGTAGTCATTACACAAAGAATTAACCTTTAAATGGAAAAAGCAAGTTTGCCATTTTGAAAAAGCAATGCTTTATGTCAAAGTCCATATCTTGGAAGTACAAGCAGATCTTTGAGGCACAAGTTTGTGGACAAATCCCACTGATCAAGAAGAGAAAATGCAGCATGCTTGAGGGACCTGCATTGGCCTATAACCCAACTTGACTATCTTTGCTTATCTTAGAAGAAAACTTGCATATTGAATCATAACTCACATTCCTGCAAAGACCAACAAAAACAAACTTTGTAAACACATTTCATACTCCCTAACTGACCTAAAGCACGACCAAATACCCTTGATCCCTCCTCATACAAAAAATCACAGTTTTGTGGCAAAACAGGGCATATGCTGCAACTTGAATCCCATAGTCCATTCCTGTCGTGCGTTTTGGCTAAAACCTCTTCAAACACATTCCCTACCATCCACTAAAGCTATTCCAAGCATTGAGCTTGAACTGTAACATCCATAACCAAGGTTGCCATTTTCACTTTTCAGCTGTGCAGGTTGACTTCCATAGCTCGATTCAGTTAGTTTCAAAGCAAGCTAGAGGTTGGAGGAGCATCCCTGGACTTCAGGCAAGCTGTACAAATCCTCAAACTCCATTGAAGGTACCTCCATTGCTGCACACGACTCAAGCTGGACAGGTAAAATTTTGAACTTCTATCTCTCTATCCAGGCATAGTTAGGCTTAAGTTTGTGAAGAAAGCATGTTCTACTCATAGCCCTGAAGCCATCCATGTAGTTACTTTTCATTTATATTGTGTGTGCTGTGAGAATTTTGAACTTAAACATGGAAGAAAAGTTAGGTCAGAAATTGGGGGAGGAGAAATTCTCTCTCGTTTCTGAGAGTTAGAACAACTTTTTTATATGTTTGAAATCGTGACTTGATGCTCTACATTATTGATGTTGTGAGTTTTTGTTAAAAGTCAAGGAATCAAGATATGTGATTGACAAGAAGAAACGCGCGTTTTTGTTTCTGTTTGAATGGCTGGAGGTTGAAGACAAGCCACTTGGGCTGGGCCTGAGTTGTTTTTCTGTTTGCACCACTTTTCTCATTTTGCACCCCCTTGGCCCATTGTGTGATATTTTGATTATTTTTTACTTTTTATTTTTTCTTCTGACTTGATATTTTTTGTCAACACATAAAAAACATTAAAAATATTTTTTTCACATTATTTTATATTTTTTTGGCATTTATTTGCTTATTTAAACATGTGCATGTATATATATATATATATATATATATATATATATATATATATATATATATATATATATATATATATATATATATATATATATATATATATATATATATATATATATATATATATATATATATATATATATATATATATATATATATATATATATATATATATATATATATATATATATATATATATATATATATATATATATATATATATATATATATATATATATATATATATATATATATATATATATATATATATATATATATATATATATATATATATATATATATATATATATATATATATATATATATATATATATATATATATATATATATATATACTTTTATTTAAGACACTAAAAAATAATACAAAATATATTTATTTTCAGTTTTTATTTTATTTTACCTTTTGAAAACATTTTCTCAAAATATACTTTTTTTTGGTAAATAATAAATATTTTATTTTTATACATATTTAGTTTATTAAATATACATAAAAATACTTGTACATATTTATTAGAATATTTAGGACAAAAACATGAAAATAATACTCTTTTATTTTTATTAATATTTGACATCAAAAAATACTTTTTATAATATACTTTTTATTTTTGTATATAATTAATAAATATTAATAAGTAAAATACCATTTATTCAAAAAATTAGGGTTTTACCCTAAAATCATAAAAATATCAAAAATTAACCTTTTCATTTTTGTTTATATTTTACATTGAAAAACACTTTTACATACATAAAAAACCATTTTTTGTGCATAATACATTTTTGTATTTTTTATCTGTATTTATTCAATTATTGTACAATTAAATTATTTGTCTATTCAATATGGATGTAATAGCTTAGATTTAAATTTCTTGCTAAATATACCCCATTCAAACATTTGTACCCCCTCCCTATATCATGATGTAATAGCTTAGTATTTAAATTTCTGCATTTAAACGCTTTCTAATTATGCCATGATAGACCTAGGGTTTGTATGCAAAATCAACCAACAAATAGCTTGACTAATTCAAAGACAAAAAAGCATGAAAATGGACAACACAATGCACACTTGCACCCTTAGGGTTACTCCACTTGTTGCCTTCAAAAATGGGCCATGTTGCATGTTGAGTTCTTTGGAAAAACAAAACAAATCAAATGATCATAGTCCCTCGATGACGCTTTCGAAGTTGCCTAAAAATGATCATAGCCCCTTCAAGCAAAATTGCTAAAGACACTTGGAACCATTGCATTCATGGTCCATACGATGACCCGCGCCCGTCCCGTTAACATCCTAACACAAGATTGTCCACCAAATACAATGGTGGAACAATACTGTTAAAAGGGTTAAAACATAGAAAAAAAATCTTTGAGTAAAAATAGGGTAGACAAGTCTTAGTTGCTTGATCAAAACTTGCAAAGAAAACATCCTTGCTACTTTTCAAAAACACACCTCACAATACAATTTCCAAACAACTTTTCAAAACATTGAAAAACTTTCAAAACACTCAAACACGAGTCATTTCAAAGGTTGCCGCAACAATGGCCTCTTTTCAAAACACTCAAACACGAGTCATTTCAAAGGTTGCCACAACAATGGCCTCTTTTCAAAAACATCTTTCAAAATCACACACAAAGCACCATTTCAAACAATTGAAAATGCAAAGCAAGTAATCTAAAGCAAGTAACTAAGAGCCCATGGATAACCATGGATAGAAAGGGTGCCAATACCTTCCCTTTCTATAATCTACTCCCCGAACCCACGAAAACATCTCAAAGGTTTTTTCCTGTGCTTTTTAACCTTTCCTTTAGGATAAAATAAAAAGTCGGTGGCGACTCTTGCTCAACCGAAACATTTGCAAAAAACAAACGCAAAACCTCAAGTCAGTTCTCCCACCGTATCACACTTAGGATTAGTTCATCATATTGTTTTCAATTGCTTGATTTGATTGCTTTATTTTGTGGGCTTTGTATCGAAGTTACTATAGATCCTAACCCGGATCTGGGGACACCTTTTAGGTAAGTAGCAATAGACTGTGAGGGAACTGTACGGCATAGACCGATACGGTTAAAGCAGTAGCTACGTTGGTGTGACATATTAGTTGGTACCGATATCCCTTGTGGAGGAACAAGGAGAGTATGGGGCTGCTAATGGGTCATTAAGCATCAACTGACCTTAGAACCTATAATTGACCAACTTGTCCATAGAAAGTAGCAGTATGCTACACTCATTGAGACCATACTCTCGTGATGATTCTGGCTGCAAGAAAAGATTGCTAAACTGGAATTATGACTGATCGAGGATGGTCAGTGATATTGACAACCTCTAGAACCCGGTTACTATTTCTAGGATAGGTTGAACCAACTAAACTGAAAGAGGGTAATACCTAAACTCCATTCCAGCCTGAAATTTAAGGGCTATTGTGTGACTTGTTTGCCCTTACCATGTTTGCTATCTATGATACATGTGGTGTGTTTTTATCATGACATCATGCATCATGACATTGCATGCATATTTCATTAGACTAACCATTTCAAAGACCGAGGGGATTCATCTTTGTTCTGTTTTGCAGATCATGGCCTATATGCGCAGAAATACCATTTGAATTAACTTCGTGCAAGTCCCTGCTCAGCTCATAGAGTTGGTTTCAAAAGTTCCTGATACTCCTTCCTTTGTTAGAAGACATGGTCACCTCCTTAGCTTGGTCACTTCTAAGTTAGATGAGCAAATGATGAGTGTCCTGCTCCAGTTCTTTGACCCGTTGCATCATTGTTTCACCTTCCCGGACTATCAGTTGGTCCCTACTTTGGAGGAGTTTTCTGAGTTACTTGGCATATCTATTCTAAAGCAGACACCCTTTACAGGTTTGCAGATAGCACCTAGGCCAGAGGATATTGCTACAGCCCTACATCTGACAAAGGCTGATGTAATGTCTAACTGGGAGATTCAGAGTGGTGTTAAAGGTTTCCTAGATAAGTTCTTGATCGATCAAGCTCAACAGTTCTGGGACAACTTAGAATTTCAAGCTTTTGAAGACACCCTGGCTCTCCTCATCTATGGCTTGGTTCTGTTCCCTAATTCAGATTCTTTTGTCGATGTAAACGCAGTCAAGATTTTCATGTCCCGTAACCCAGTGCATACTCTCTTAGGTGATATTCTACATGCTCTTTATACCCGTAATGTTCGGAGATGGGGAACCCTCTTGTGTTGTGCACTGCTGCTGGCGAGGTGGTTTATTTCTCACCTCCCCAAATATGTATTGAAGAATGAGGAAGGTATGGGTTGGGCTTACAGAATCATGTCCATTGCTCATACGGGCATCCTTTGGAGTATTAAGGATATGGAAAATGTAGCTGTCATTGATCGGTGTGGGGAATACCCCAATGTTCCATTGCTTAGAATTCGAGTAGGAATAACCTATAATCCTTGTTTGGCCTTACAACAATTTGGACGAGCTCGGAGGGACGGTCCTCATGAGCTGCTGCTTACAGGTATTGTCTTTGACTTCAAGGGGGATGTTGAGGGACATCGCCGCAGGTTCATACGAGCTTGAGATAGGGTGAACAGGCCTGATCCACATGAGCTAGGAATGAAGACTTCTCTCCCGATGCAACCATACCTCCAGTTGGTTCGAGCCCGTGCTCAAAAGTTAGGGATGCCATACGAAGTTGTTTTGCCGATGATCATGGAACATGCTGATGAAGAAGGGGTTCCTTATACGGTCATCCATCCATATATGCCTACTGATATTGGGGCATTGAAGAGGTCTTGGATCCAGTTAAGGGAAGAAAGGGATACCTACAGAGAGAAGTATCATGAGCAGGAGCGGAAGATCCTGAAGCTTACAAGGCAGCTGGAGAACGAGAGGACAATCAACGATTATGTCAGCATGAAAGGAAAACGACCATGGGAATTCTGATGTCTTTTACTATTTCTAGCTTAGATTTTCTTTTTCAGTATTTCTTTTGTAACGCCTTAAAGGCATTTGTTAAACATTGTTTCAAGTTTTAATCTAATAAAGTGTGTTTTATTTTGGTTTACAAATTTGAATCTCCCTAAGTCTTTGAAATCATTTCATATGCATTCCATTCCCATGCACCTCACTACAGGTACCCTTACAGGTTTCTTATCTTCTTCGCTGTTCATTTCAGCACAACATGTCTTCTGAAACACCTACTGATCAAGCCATCAAGGCTCTGCAAGCTCAGAATGCCCAGTTACAGGAGATGTTCATGAACTTGGCCAAGAGTCAACAAGATTTGAAGACTCTTATCTTGAAGGACGAGAAGAAGAAGAAAAAGAAGAAGAAGAAGGTGGTCCTCCTGAATATGGGCCACAGGTTTGGGAATAGGTTGTGAGAAGAAGTGGATTTGTCTCATTCATCTGGAGGAGGAGAGAATCAAGAGGAAAGGAAGGGTCCTAGCCCTGTGGTTTCTGACAATGACACCGACTTTGATGAAGACCAGTATCCTCCTGCCGGGGATAGGTATAAGCAACTCGAAGACCGGCTAAGTACAATGGAGATCCAGAAGATACCTGGGTTCGACTTCGAAGATTTGGGTTTGGCATCTGGGGTGGTGATCCCACACAAGTTCAAAGCTCCTGTCTTTGCCAAATACGATGGGGTCTCCTGTCCGAAGTTACACCTCCGCTCATATGTCAGAAAGATTCAACCATATACTGCTGATAGGAACCTTTGGGTTCATTTCTTTCAAGATAGTCTGTCAGGGACTCAACTTGAATGGTTCTATCAACTGGAAGGAGCTAATGTCCTCAACTGGGAGGACCTCGCTGCTGCTTTTTACAAGCAATACCAGTATAATACCGACCTTGCTCCCACGCGTACCCAACTTCAGGGTATGTCTATGGGTGCGAGCGAAGGTTTCAAGGACTACGCTCAGAAGTGGAGAGATCTTGCTGGAAGAGTACAACCCCTTCTGGCTGATAGGGAGTTTGTGGATATGTTTCTTGGGACTTTGTCTGGTCCATACTTCAATCATTTAATCGGTAGTTCGTCGTCCGGGTTTACTTAATTGATTATGACTGGGGAGAGAGTTGAAGCTGGTATTAAAAGTGGTAAGATACAAAAAGGTGCTTTGTCAAGTACAGAAAAGAAGCCTTTCAAGAAAGAATCTAGTGCAGTTTACAGCTCGAGGAGCCAAAACCCACCTGAGCGCCGCCAAGCAGTTAATGCAGTGGTAATTTCAAGACCTACTGTTGCCCCACAATGCAACAATCAGCAAAAAGTAGAGAGACCGCAAAGGCAATATACTCGGCTCAGTATGACTTTATTGCAAATTTTGCCACAACTGTTGAAAACCAACTTGGTGATGCTGAAGGAGGCTCCAAAGAATCCCAGTACTACATCACCACTGTATAATCCGAACGCCCACTGTGCTTATCACTCCGATAGCCCGAGGCATGATACCAATAACTGCTGGGCTTTGAAGAATAAAGTGCAGGATCTGATTGATGCTAAGGAGATCGAGTTTGAAGCGCCAGAAAAGCCTAATGTCATGACTGCTCCTATGCCCAATCATGGAGTGAATGATGTGGATTATGATTCGTTTGTAATATCCGTGGAAGACATTTCTACTCCATTATTGACCATTAAGAAGAACTTATTGTTGGCCGGTTTATTTCCGGGTTGTGGCGAAGGTTGCCACCTATGTTCCATCCTACCTGCTGGTTTTCATTTGTTGAAAACAGGTGTTCAGCACCTGATGGATAACAAAGAGATCTTGTTCGAGAAAACTTTGGTTCCATTCATTTCTATTGAAGATGTTTCCATAATCACAATTTTCGCCAATTCTTCCAAGGCTTCCTCGAGAAAGCCTGTTAGAATTACATTTGTTCCGATAATTTCTCCATTGATCATTACTATTCCTGGACCTATCCCTTACACGTCGGATAAGGCTGTCCCGTGGCACTACGGGGCCGATGTGTATTATCATGGGATCAAACAAGACTTGAAGGTTGAGGAGGCTGATATTGATGTCAGCAATATCCTTGGGTCTAGCAAGGTCACCCGAAGCGGAAGACTTTTCTCCCCTGAGATTTCCCCACCAACTGTTCAGAAGCCTGTTGCTATTACACCTGACAGTACATCCTCTACTGTCCCTGTTCATGTTCCAATCATTACCCCTGTCGCCGAGTCGTCTGACGCCTGGGGCAAAGGGATCACCGGTGAGCCTTCCCGGACGGAGGCACCGAAGAGGATTACTGTTGAAACCTCTAGGCAGGAGATAGAGGAGATTTTGAAGATCATCAAGAAAAGCGACTACAACGTAGTCGAACAGTTGGGGAAAACCCCATCGAAGATTTCTATGTTATCTTTATTGTTGTGCTCAGAAGCCCACACTAAGGCTTTAATTGCTTTCCTGAAAACTACGCATGTGCTGCAGGAAACATCTGCTGATCAATTCAAAGACTGTGTGGCTAGTTTGACCGCTGACAACAGGTTGGGTTTCTCTGATGCAGATTTGACTACCAAAGGAAAGAATCACAACGACGCTCTGCATGTTTCAATCGAGTGCAGGGGTACTACTCTAGCTCACATGTTGGTGGATACTGGGTCCTCGTTGAATGTTTTACCCAAGAAAAAATTAGATCGGTTGGACTACGAAGGGTAGGTGCTGAAGTCAAGCAATATTGTGGTTAGGGCCTTTGACGGGTCCAAAAGGATGGTACATGGAGAGGTGGATGTTCCAGTTAAGGTTGGTTTTCAGACTTTCACGCCTATATTCTATGTGATGGACATTCGACCATCTTATTCTTGTTTGCTGGGTCGCCCGTGGATCCATAAAGCTGGGGCAGTAACTTCTACGCTCCATCAGATGTTAAAGTATCCAGTAAAGGGGAAAATCGTTACAGTATGAGGAGAAGAGGAGTACATGGTGAGCCACCTTAACTCTTTTCGGTATGTAGAGATGGATGGGGAGTTCATTGAAACCCCGTGTCAAAAATTTGAAGAAGTCCCCCAGACTCTGGCGTCGACTGAAATTGTTGTTGAAGATCCTCTAATGAAGATGGCTTCCCTAAAGGATGCTCGGGCTGTTATTGAAAAAGGTGGGTGTGCGAATTGGGGTCAACTCCCTAACTTTGCACACAAGACTGACAAGTTTGGTTTGGGTTTTACTGCAGAAGCTCAAAGGGCCGTTCGGCATGCGCGGATTGGAAGACCTCCCCTGCGTATCGGTAATCCGGAAGTGAATGAAATTGAAGATGATGATGAAGAGTCTGAGTTTGACATCTAGATTTACCCGAATACCAACGGCGAATTAAGCAATTGGACGGCAAAGGACTTCGTGCCCATTTCTTTTATTACATAGTAATAAACTTTTGTTTTGAGTTTGTAACAGACAATTTGAAACTTTACGGCCCGGTGCCTTGCCCGAGACACCGTGGCTTTGTTTGAGGCTCAATGTTTTTCATTTCCATATATCATCAATAAAAGCATTGGACATTTTCTTGCATTACGAATTTTGCGTTCCTTGTTTTTCTTTTCTATCTTGCAAAACAGCTATTTGTCTTACACACACTCACATATACAGGTCCATATCCACTCTGGATCCCACTGATAACGACTCTGCTACTGCCAATTATGACTTTGAAAGTCCGATCAACCAAGCCGAGGACAAAGGTGAGGATGATTGTGAAGTGCCTGGGGAACTTGCTAGAATGTTACTTCAGGAAGAGAGGGCCATTCAGCCGCATGAAGAGCTAGTGGAAACTGTAAATCTGGGTACTGAGGAAGACAAGAAAGAGGTCAAGATCGGTGAAAATTTGGAGCCTAGTGTCAAGCAACGGTTGATACAGATGCTGCGTGACTATGTTGAGATCTTTGCCTGGTCTTATGAAGATATGCCTGGGTTAGATACCGATATTGTGGTTTACCGCTTGCCAACTAAGGAAGAATGTCCTCCAGTGAAACAGAAAGTTCGCCGAATGCGCCCAGAGATGTCTGAGAAAATCAAAGCTGAGGTGATGAAACAGTTTGATGTCGGTTTTCTAGCAGTTACTTCTTACCCGCAGTGGGTTGCCAACGTGATTCCAGTGCCGAAGAAAGATGGTAAGGTTCGGATGTGTGTTGACTATAGGGTCTTCTCCTTTATGGATAGCTTCTTCGGTTACAATCAAATTAAGATGGCTCCTGAAGACATGGAGAAGACAACGTTCGTTACTCAATGGGGTACCTTTTGCTACAAGGTCATGCCGTTCAGATTGAAGAATGCTGGGGCAACGTATCAGCGCGTCATGGTCGCTTTGTTCCACGACATGATTCATCACGAGATTGAGGTATACGTTGACGACATGATTGCAAGGTCCCAGACTAAAGAGGAACATCTTAACCATCTCTAGAAGATATTTGACAGGTTGAAGTTGTACAAGCTGAGGTTAAATTCAAACAAGTGCACCTTCGGGGTGAGGTCTGGTAAGCTGTTGGGTTTCGTCGTTAGTGATAAAGGTATTCAAGTTGATCCTGCAAAGGTGAAGGCTATACAGGAAATGCCAACTCCCCGAACTAAAAAGGAAGTCAGAGGCTTTTTGGGACGTCTGAACTATATTACCCGATTTATCTCACAACTGACTGCTACTTGTGAGCCAATCTTCAAGTTACTGAAGAAAGATCAAGTGGTAAGATGGAACGATGAATGTCAAGCCGCTTTCGAAAGGATCAAAGAATATCTCCAAGAGCCTCCTATTCTTATGCCTCCAGTTGAAGGAAGACCTTTGATCTTATACTTGACAGTACTCGATTATTCGATGGGGTGTGTGCTGGGGCAGCATGACAAGTCTGGCCGAAAAGAGCATGTTATTTATTACCTTAGCAAAAAGTTTACCGACTGTGAGACCCGATACTCACTGCTTGAGAAAACTTGTTGCGCTTTGACATGGGTTGCTCGTTGGCTGAGACAGTATATGCTGACTCACACTACTCTATTGATATCGAAGATGGATCCAATCAAGTATATCTTCGAAAAGCCTGCCTTGTCCAGAAGAATAGCAAGATGGCAGATGGTCTTTACTGAGTATGAAATCCAATACACGACCCGAAAGGCAATTAAGGGGTGTGTTGGTAGATCATCTGGCACATCATGCAGTAGACGATTACCAGTCTATGAACTTCGAGTTCCCGGATGAGAACATCATATTGGTGACTGACTGTGAAACACCTGGACCGGATGAAGGACCTGAGGAGGGATCCCGATGGTCTATGTATTTTGATGGAGCTTTAAATGCTTTGGGTAATGGCATTGGCGCCGTGATCATATCTCCTGAAGGCTGTCATACTCCGTTCACCGCCCGACTATGTTTTAACTGCACCAATAACATGGCAGAGTATGAAGCATGCATCATGGGTCTTCGAGCAGCTATTGACCTAAGGGTTAAGTTCTTAAGTGTGTTCGGAGATTCTGCTCTCGTGATCAGTCAGATCATAGGCGAGTGGGATACGAAGCACCCAAATCTTATTCCTTACAAAGAGTATGTGTTGACGTTGCTTCCGCACTTCAAGGAGATAACCTTCGAACACTTCCCCAGAGAGGAGAATCAATTAGCGGACGCGCTAGCTACTATGTCTTCTATGTTCAAGGTCGGATGGGACAATGAGGCTCCCCAGATTACCATTGAGAGGTTGGACGAACCTGCACATTGTTGTGACATTGAGACTGAAGAGGTAACAGAAAAACACTGGTTTCACGAGATAAAAAGGTATCTTGAGGCTCAAGAATATCCTGAGGGTGCATCTGTTAAAGATAGGAAGTTTCTGAGAAGGTTTGCGGCGAAGTTCTTCATCAGTAATGGTATCCTTTACAAGTGTAACCATGATTCGACCTTACTGAGTTGTGTGGACAAGAACGAGGCAAAAAGGATTATGGTAGAGTTACATGAAGGTACCTTCGGAACTCATTCCAGTGGGCATACCATGGCAAAGAAAATCCTACGGGCAGGATATTATTGGTCTACCATGGAAGCCTACTGTTATCAGCATTCTCGGACCTGTCATAAGTGCCAAGTCTATGCTGATAAAGTGCACGTACCTCCAGTACCTCTGAATGTTTTAACATCCCCTTGGCCTTTCGCAATGTGGGGCATTGACATGATCGGCAAGATCATACCCACCACGTCCAACGGGCATCATTTCATTTTGGTAGCAATTGATTACTTTACAAAGTAGGTTGAAGCAGCTTCCTTTTCTACTGTAACCAAGAATGTTGTGGCACGGTTTATTCGGCACAATTTTATCTGTCGATACGGTGTACCAGAGAGGATCATTACGGACAATGGTACAAATCTCAATAATACGATGATCACCGAGCTCTGCAAACAGTTCAAGATACATCATCACAACTCTTCTCCTTACCGGCCGAAGATGAATGGGGTTGTTGAAGCAGCTAATAAGAATATCAAGAAGATTGTGCATAAGATGACGGTGACATATAAAGATTGGCACGAGATGTTACCGTTTTCTCTTCATGGGTACCGTACCTCAGCGCGAACTTCAACAGGGGCAACACCCTATTCCTTGGTATACGGCATGGAGGCCGTCTTGCCCATTGAAGTTCATATACCCTCTCTTCGGATTATGAAGGATGTAGGTTTGAGCGAAGATGTATGGATTCAGACCCGGTTTAATCAGCTGAACTTAATTGACGAGAAGAGACTCACTGCTATTTGTCATGGTCAAACATATCAAAAGTGGATGATCAAGGCATTTAACAAGAAAGTTAAACGACAAGAGTATCATGTTGGGGATCTGGTGATCAAGCGCATAATACTTCCATAAGGTGATCCCAGGGGCAAATGGACCCCTACTTACGAAGGGCCATTTGTGGTTAAGAACATTTTCTTGGGAGGAGCTATGATTCTAACCACCGTGGATGGTGAAGACCTTCCTCACCCCGTCAATGCAAACATAGTGAAAAGATACTATGCATAATCAAAGACCCACTAGGTTGACTGGCCTAGGCAAAAATAAGGGATTCCCGACGAACCAAAAGGGTTAGGGCAAAAATAAGGGATGAAAATGAAAAATCTGTACACCCGGCAAGTCGAAAACCTGAAAAGGCGGCTTGGGAAAAAAAGGGTATCCTGGTGGACTGAAAACCCGAAAGGGTAGTCCAGGAAAAAATTAAGGATCAAAGCGTAACACTATGTCTCATTGGATCATCTTGCAACCAGACTTCGGTATCGACTATCAAGCTCAGACGACACCAAACAATCTGAACTACCTTTAACCAAGTAGCGAAGTAATGAGATGCTCGAGGATATAAAGGAGATAGCAGAGTTGGAACCCAGTGGGATTATTCACATAGCTGTTGTTCTTTGTTTTTCACAAATTTTATAAACTCTACTGTTCGGCGGCATTCTCTTACTAGGACGTCAGCCTCTTGTACAAAAATGCCTATTTACAGGCTAATTTCAATACAATTCATTTTCGCAAAGAAATTTCAAATTATTTTCTTTTTTCTGTTTTGTCTTGCAAGAACGTCCAATGTTCATTTTTGATATATGCATTTGACAGTGATTGCTGCTCATGAATATTTACATGCGAAACAAAAGACGATTACTCGTAATATCAGAAATAGGGGCAAACAAGAAATGTCCAAGTCTTACAGTTGCTTTATTCACCAGGTATAGGGATAGACCTAGTTGGAGAAAACGATTCACTCCCCGCAGAGTAAAGAGAAAGGCAGTGGTGTTAACTCTCCCCAACTGAGGCTTGCAACCACAAATGAGTCGGAGATATCCTCCCCAAGCAGAGTTTATCTACCATCAACAATGAAAATTATCCCCAGTGGAGTATGAAAAATTATCCCCAGTGGACTCTGGAAGATTGTCCTCAGTAGAGTCTAGAAGATTATTCCCCGTGAAGTCGCAACTACAAAATCATCCCCGACGGAGTTCATTCCTTTACAAACAGAAACTCAATCCCCAACAGAGTTTATCATCGCCGGCAATGATGATTCATCCCTAGCCGAGGTTATTTCTCCAAATCAACATGTTCTCTAGCAGAGTACGACCTCCCCAGAGTCATTTCCTCGTTAGTTTATTCCCCAGCGGAGTTATCCTCTCTTGCAGGTTTATTCTCACAATCATCTTCATTCACTATCCCCAGCAGAAACGAAGAATTCAACTCTTTTCTCCAGCGGCAATCCGGGAATTATTTTCCCCAGCTAAAAACATCACATTTCCATACATCATGACACATGCATATACGCATCATATAAATATAATCTCATTTATTTTGAGAACATCATTGCTCAATACATATCGTGCATTACATACAGCTAACCTTTACCTTTTAGGAAGGATACAATCAAATTCTCACAAAATTCAAAGCTATGAAGCCTCTACCTCAGTTGAATAATGGACAACCGAAGTTCCTAAATGTCAACAGAGATGATTCCCCAATTGAATACGGACGACTGAAGGTCCTAAAATTCAACTTTCCTCTTCAATAGAGATGATTCCTCAGTCGAATACGGACGATCGAAGTTCCTAAAGTTTAACAGAGATGTTTCCTCAGTCAAATACGGACGACCGAAGTTCCTAAAATTCAACAGAGATGATTCCTCAGTCGAATACAGACGACCAAAGTTCCTAAAATTCAACAGAGATGTTTCCTCAGTCGAATACGGACAACCGAAGTTCCTAAAATTCAACAAAGATGATTCCTCAGTCGAATACGGACGACCGAAGTTCCTAAAATTCAACAGAGATGATTCCTCAGTCGAATACGGACGACCAAAGTTCCTAAAATTCAATAGAGATGTTTCCTCAGTCGAATACGGACGACCAAAGTTCCTAACATTCAACAGAGATGATTCCTCAGTCAAATACGAACGACCGAAGTTCCTAAAATTCAAACAGAGACGACTCACCAGCAGAACAACGGATGACCGAAGCTCCTAAAATTCTATTTTCCTCAAGACAGAGATCAGCATTCCCCAGCGGAATCTTCCTCAACGACAGGTATACAAGCTCTCGCTAAGAAATCTCTTATGCCATCGACACTTCTTCAGATGGCATCTTTAAGCCCATCTCTCGTCAGCAATTTCCAAATGGAATCTATAAGCCCATTCCCGACATTGCAAGACGGACACCACTTCATGCGAGTGCAAATTTCTGGGCACTTTAGTGTTTAATCATCTTCTACCTTCGGACCACGAAAGGCACGAAAGCCAATCTACATCCTCAGGTTTAACAAGATTGAACAGGGGCAGCTTTTGTACCCCCAAATTTTCCCTCCCATATTTCTCAAAACATTTCAAGAAAGATCCTCAAGTTGCTCAAGGTAGTCCAAGGGTTGGCCAAAAAAGCTCTCTCCTAAGGCAGTCTACCTCAAATTAGGGTTTCATGTTACATAAAGATACTTGAGTCCAAGTAATCCCAAATTCTCACCAATGTCCTAATATGTTATCAAGATCATCCATGTCAAATTTCAAGCCCTACAGAGGAAATTTGCTCAGTCAATTGCTCAAAGGCCTGAAAATCGACTATGCAAGGGCAAAAGTCAACTATGGCCCACATACAGTCAAACTTCAAGATTTTTGGTCAACATTCTCATTTTGAAGTATATTTCATCATTTGATCAAGGGTTGATCATGATTCATCAAGGATTGCTCATAATTCATCAAGACTCAAAAGTTGCTAAATTAGGGTTTTGTAGGAAAAGTCAACTCAACTTTGACCAAGAATAACTTTCTCATACTTTATGAGAAATGACCCATCCAAAGCTCATTTTTAAGAGGATGCAATTCCCTACAATCCATCTTAAGCTCCCAAGTTCAAAATATGCACTCACAAGAAGTTATGAATTTAGACATTATAGGTCATTTTGAAAAGTCAACAAAAACACCTTTTTTGTCAAAGCTTCATACTTCAGCATGGAATATCAAATTGAGATTATACCAAAAGGGTTGATTATAGGACATCTCAAGCTTTCTAAAAAGTCCAATAACACCCTCAAAGAGTCAAAATTGAGGAAGTTATGCATTGGTGAAGTTGACCTTTTTTACAAAATTGCCAAAAGTGAACTATGCCCAAAACTTCAATTTTTGCCAAAATGGGCCCATTCTTTTTCACTTGTTTTTGAGTTGGAAACATAGTCCACGAGCTCTAGCCCTTTCCACTTGTCCTTATCATGTTTTTATTATTTATTTTGATTTTTATTTAATTTAAATCAATTTTAATCAAAATAAATCATATAAAATCCAAAGTATTGAAAACTAAAGATTTTTTACATGATTCAGGTATTAATGTCCAGCTAGCAAGTATTCAAATTCGTATCAAAGCATGGTGTGAACAAAAAGATTGAATTAAGCCAATTTTGGAAAGGTTTAAAAGTGAATCAAATCAAGAATCCAATTCATTGATGGAGGAAGATTGAGGCCAGGTTTTCAAACCTAATTCACTCCTCAATACATATAGAGGGCGAGCAGACCTAAAAGAGAGGTTGGAGGCAGGCGCATGAGCAAGAATCAAAACTGAAAAAATCAAGAAAAAGTGGTGAATCGAATTTGTACTTAGAGGCTAATACAAGACTCTTTGCTTATCCCAATCGATTCCCGGGAGTCTCAGCAATCTAAACCAATCAAGAACCAAGCCTTTCCAGTCCCAAAAAGCTATGTAAGTCCACCACGATATCCATGAAATTTTGAATTTGGTTAGCATGATTTAGGCATTGTTAGGATGAATTAATCATATATTGTTGATCCATGGAACATATGCAAGCTTTCTGTGTTGTTTAATTTCATTTATACGGCTTGTATTGGAATGTGCCATTGTTAGGGTTTCATAGCTCGCTTTGGGGTTTTTGAATCCAGGAAAAATTGGACCATGAAAGGGCCACCATTACACTCAGGAGGTCCAGACGAATCGATTGGTGGCCCTAGTTTTTATTTATTTTGCTCACAGTTGATTTTGAGAATGCACAGGTCTATAGCGACGGACGTTGTCCGTAGGTAAAGGTTTCCAAACCTTTTAGCCACAGAGAGAGGAAGGAGATGAAGACGTGGCTTCATCTGATTTGGCCATTTGAATTTAAGCGCGAATTTCCTATTATTTCTTTTGTTTGTCATATAATTATTATTATTTATTTGATATACAACAAACAGCAAGTGGTGCAGTGGTGAGCGTAGTGTGGAAATTGCCTCAGGACCTGGGTTCGAATCCCAGGTCCCCCAAAATATTTCATGTATTTTGCCTTTTCAGGATCCAGTGTATTCACAAACCAAGGGTCCACCATACGTCTTCACCATCCAGCAAGCCAAGTGTCAGAAGATCAAATCCCAAGGCTAGCATATGAGAGACCATGATGAGGTCTAGTCAACACAACATACTGGATCCAGGAGGTCAACATGGACCTTTGGGCCCAGAAATCTGACTATTTGCACCCCCAAAGCTGTTAAACTCAGGCCCAAATTTCTTTTCTTCTTTATTTTATTTAATTTATTTAATTTATCTATTTATTTACTAACCAATTAAATAATTTCTTTTTATCAAAAAAATCACAAAAAATATACTTTTCATAAATTAGGTCTAGATTTTATTTTTATTAAAAAAATTAATTAATTTAATTAGGTTATTAATTTTAGACAATTTTAATTCTTTTTGCAAATAATTAAAATTAATTAGAACAAATAGGTTTTTTTTATTACTAACTTAATTATATTTTATTTTATTTTATTTCTAAAATAATCAAAAATACAAAAATAGGCCATGTAATTATTTTTATTAATTAATTTAATTAACTAATTAATTGCATAATTAATTTAGAAAACTTATTTCTTTTATTAAAAACAAAAAAAAAATCTTTTAATTAAGTTAGATGGGTCAAAACCCTAATTTTCTTCCCGATCTTAATTTTTTCTCGCGCGCTTTATTATTATTTTTATCATATTGATGTAACTGCCTACAATTTGTAATAGTTAATTAGGACGTTTACTTTTCATTTATCGCTTTATTTTCAAAGGGTTTGTTTTTGGCTATGTAAATACCCAAAGCCTTGTAATAGCGTAGTTTAATTTCCACATTTTAAATTCCGCATATTATTAACTGTTATATGTATGATAATAAGATGCATGACAAGAATGTATGATTAATTTTAAAACAGTTAGATCACCTTAAATGTGCAAAGGTAAATAAACTGAAATTGAATCACTCGCACATGCGCACTCCTAGGGTACGCTCCCACTTGGTTGCCTTCGGTAAACGGTCATTGAGTATAGGATGCTTTAGTGGTCGTCCTTTTGTCTAAACAAAGATCAAAGTCCTGATTCGAAAAAGTTGCCTCAGAATGGCTGCCTCGGAATTGTTGCCTCGAATAATTGATCTAAGACATTAGGATTATTACTAAGACGTCCTAACATTGATTTAGTGACCGTACGTCCCTTTCGAATTGACCCTCAAAACTCCAACGACGATGCTACCTACTCACTAATAGTGGGATAACGTTGTCTAAAGGAAACGAAAATAGAACGATTCTTTTTTCGAGTAGGTAGATTAGTTCTTAGATACTTGCTCATTCCAAACAAATTTTTCACACTTACACTCCTTTGCAAACAAAGTTTTCAAAAACACTTCATTACACTCTTGAAGACAGAAGCAAGAGTTAAATCGAAGTCAAAATAAAATCTTTTCAAATCACACAAATACAAAGAAAACAATTTTGAAAATGATGAGCAAGTACCTAAGAGCCCGTAGATAACTACAGATAGAAAGGGTGCTAATACCTTCCCTTTCTATACATCTACCCCCCGTACTCAAACATCTCAAAAAAGGAATTTTTCTGTGCTTTTTTCCTTTCCTTGTTGGATAAAATAAAAGACGGTGGCGACTCTTGCTTACCGCGACATTTTGCAAACATAAACACAAAACACAAATCAGCAAATTCCTTAAAAAATAGGGAAACACGTCCCGGTTCTGGCCACCGTATCACACACAAGCTCTAGTTAAGTTCTTGAAAAAGGCTCACGTGCCTCAAGAAACCACAGCCGACCAGTTTGAGAACTGTGTAGCAAGTCTGAACGCTGACAATGGTCTGGGTTTCTCCGACGCAGATTTAACTCCCATGGGAAAGGATCACAATAAAGCCTTACATTTTTCTGTTGAATGTAAGGGGACCACTCTGGCACATGTTTTGGTGGACACAGGCTCATTTTTAAACGTGTTACCTAAGGGAGCTTTAGATCGGCTAGACTGTGAAGGTTTGGTTTTGAAGCTAAGTGATATTGTTGTGAGGGCATTTGATGGGTCGAAAAGGATGGTTCATGGGGAGGTGGATCTCCCAATTAAGGTTAGTTCACATATTTTCAACTCCAAATTCTACATAATGGACATACGGCCCGTGTATTCTTGCTTGCTTGGGTGCCCATGGATCCATGGGGCAGGTGCGGTCACTTCTACTCTCCACCAGAAGTTAAAATACCCAGTTCAAGGGAAGGTTTTTTCTATTTGCAGTGAAGAAGAATTTATGGTAAGCCACCTCACTTCTTTCAAGTATGTAGAAATGGATGGCGAATTCATAGAGACTCCTTGCCAGACATTTAAAGTTGTGGCCACCACCAAAATCTCCTCCGACACTCCAAAAGCCGATAAAGTTATTCCCAAGATGGTTTCTCTTAAGGATTCTCGTGCGGTGGTAGAAGAAGGAAACAAGGAGATGTAGGGTCAACTCCCCGACATCCCGTTCAAGGCAGATAAGTTTGGTATAGGTTTCACCTTTAAAGCTCGTAAAGAAATTAGAGATGCTCGTACTGGAAAACCGTCTCTCCACCTCAAGAATCTTGAAGTGAACGCCGTAGAGGATTCTGATAATGAGTGTGCTTTTGAAGACTGGATCTACCCAACAACCGAGGGGAAGCCCAACAATTGGCATGCGAAGGACTTTGTGCCCGTCTCCTTCATTGAGGAGTAATCTACTTGTTTTGGCTTTTAATCAATTCAAGAACTCGTTGTCTGTAATGTTTTGATATTGACTTTTAAGCCATGTGCCTAGCATGAGGCACTTTGGTTCTTTTGTCAATGGTTTTATATTTTGTTCATCTAATCATATGATCATTCAGTACATTGGACTCTTTTGCATTCAAATATTTGTGTTCATTGTCTTTCTTTTATTTTAAATACATTTCCAAAAGATAGCCATGTATCTTACATGCACACACACACACACACTCTTGTAGGTCTACATCCACTCTGGATCCTATTGCCAACAACTCTATTCTTGCCAACTATGACTTTGAATGTCCCATCAACCAATCTGAAGACGAAAGAAAGGAAGGTTATGACATACCAGGAGAACTAGCCATACTTCTGTTACAAGAGGAAAAGGCTATTCAACCACATGAAGAGTCAATTGAGGTTATCAACCTGGGTACCGAGTCAGATAAGAAGGAAATCAGGATCGGTGCTGATTTGGAAAGCAGTGTCAAAAGCCGTTTGGTTCAGATGTTACGCGATTATATGGAAGTATTTGCTTGGTCGTATGAAGATATGCCTGGGTTGGATACCGACATTGTGGTTCATCGTCTGCCAACTAAAAAAGATTGCCCTCCTGTTAAACAAAAAGTTTTTCGCATGAGACCTGACATGTCTGAAAAGATCAAAGCTGAAGTAATGAAACAGTTTGATGCAGGATTCCTAGTTGTAACATCCTATCCTCGATGGGTGGCTAATATAGTGCCAGTGCCAAAGAAAGATGGGAAAGTTAGCATGTGCGTAGACTATAGGGATCTGAATAAGGCAAGCCCCAAGGATGATTTCCCTCTACCACACATTGACGTCTTAGTCGATAATACCGCTCAGCATAAAGTCTTCGCATTCATGGACGGCTTCTCGGGCTATAATCAAATAAAGATGGCTTCCGAAGATATGGAAAAACTACTTTCGTTACACAATGGGGCACTTTCTGCTACAAGGTCATGTCGTTCGGATTAAAGAATGTGGGGGCAACATATCAAGGGCTATGGTGGCTTTATTTCATGACATGATTCATCATGAGATAGAGGTATATGTGGATGATATGATCGCTAGATCACAAACCTAAGAAGAACATCTCGGTCACCTGCACAAACTATTTGAGAGACTGAAGAAATATAAACTGAGGTTAAACCCTAACAAGTGCACATTTAGAGTATGCTCTGGAAAGCTTCTAGGATTTGTTATCAGCAATAAAGGCATTGAAGTTGATCCCGCCAAGATAAAGGACATCCAAGAAATTCCAGCCCCTCGTTCTGAAAAATAAATCAGAGGATTCTTGGGTCCTCTCAATTACATTGCCCGTTTCATATCACACTTAACTGCTACCTGTGAGCCACTCTTCAAACTCTTGAAGAAAGATCAGGTAGTCAAATGGAACGATGAATGCCAAATTGCCTTTGACAAAATCAAGGAATACCTACAAGAACCTCCTATTCCCATGCCTCCGGTTGAAGGAAGACCGTTGATCATGTACTTAACAGTACTAGAGAATTCTATGGGGTGTGTTTTGGGCCAACATGACGAGTCTGGCCGAAAAGAGCATGCAATTTACTACCTAAGCAAAAAGTTTACCGACTGTGAAACCAGATATTCACTGCTCGAGAAAACTTGTTGTGCTTTAGCGTGGGCTGCTCGCCGGCTAAGGCAATACATGTTGACTCATACCACTTTGTTGATTTCTAAGATAGATCCGATTAGGTACATCTTTGAAAAACCTGCCCTTTCCGGACGAATAGCCAGATGGCAAATGATCTTGACTGAGTACGAAATTCAATACACAAATAAAAAAGCCATCAAAGGAAGTGTACTAGTAGATAATTTGGCCCATCAAGTTGTGGATGATTATCAATCAATGAACTTCGACTTCCCTGACGAGAATATTATGCTGGTAACCGACTGTGCAAAACCTAGACCGTATGACGGACCTGAACAAGGATCCCGATGGACTATGGTATTCGATGTGGCTTCCAACGCATTAGGTAATGGAATTGGTGTTGTGATCATCTCTCCTGGAGGATGCCACACTCCTTTTACCGCCAGACTATGCTTCGATTGTACAAATAATATGGCCGAGTATGAAGCATGCATCTTAGGTCTAAGAGCTGCTATTGGCTTAAGGGTCAAGCATTTGGATGTGTTTGGAGATTCCGCTTTGGTGATCAGCCAAGTAAAAGGAGATTAGGATACTAAACACCCTAATATTATCCCTTACAAGGAACTTGTGCTATCCCTAATTCCTCACTTCGAAGAGATCACTTTTGAACATTTCCCTTGGGAAGAAAACCAGTTGGCTGACGCTCTGGCAACCATGTCCTCAATGTTCAAAGTCAGATGGTACAATGAAGCCCCTATGATTACAATTGAAAGATTTGATGAACCTGCTCATTGCTATGAGCTTGACACCGATACGGAAAAGTCGTGGTACCATGAGGTAATGAGATACCTTGAAGCGCAAGAGTATCCAGAGGGAGCATCTATCAATGACAGAAAGTTCTTACGAAGATTTGCAGCCAAATTCTTCCTAAGTAATGGGATATTGTACAAGCACAACCACGATTCAACTCTACTCCGATGTGTGTATAAGAGGGAGGCAGAGGAAATCATGGAAGACATGCATGATGGCCTTTTCGGTACTCAATCAAGTGGGTATACAATGGCTAAGAAAATCTTAAGAGATGGCTACTATTGGTCAACGATGGAGACAGATTGCCATCAACATTCAAGAACTTGCCACAAATGTCAAATTTACGCTGACAAGGTCCATGTACCTCCAATCCCTCTGAATGTCATGACCTCTCCGTGGCCATTTGCAATATGGGGTATCGACATGATCGGAGAGATCAAGCCCACAGCTTCCAACGGACACCGCTTCATTCTTGTTGCTATCGACTATTTCACCATATGGGTCGAAGCCGCCTCATTTGCCTCAGTCACCAAGAACGTGGTAGCCAGATTCATCAGACACAATCTCATATGTCGTTATGGTATCCCCGAAAGGACTATTACCGATAATGGGACTAACCTCAACAATGCCATGATCAGGGAATTTTGCACTCAATTTAAGATCAAGCATCACAATTCTTCTCCGTATAGACCGAAAATGAATGGTGCAGTCGAAGCAGCCAACAAAAATATCAAGAAGATTGTGCAGAAAATGGTATTAACCTATAAAGATTGGCATGAGATGCTACCATTTTCTCTACATGGTTACCGTACTTCAGCTAGAACATCAACTGGGGCAACTCCCTTCTCTCTAGTCTATGGCATGGAAGCCGTTTTGCCAGTGGAAGTTCAAATTCCCTCGCTGAGGATTATGATTGAGGCAGGCCTAAGTAAAGAAGAATGGATTCAAACGAGATTGGATCAGATGAACTTGATCGATGAAAAACGATTAGCTGCTATCTTCCATGGTCAGACATATCAAAAACAGATGATCAAAGCTTTCAACAAAAAGGTCAAGCCTCGAGTATATCAAGTTGGTGACCTGGTGATAAAACGCATCATTTTACCACAAGGTGACCCCAGAGGAAAATGCACCCCCACCTATGAAGGGTTGTTTGTCGTCAAAAGAATTTTCTCTGGTGGTGCCATGATACTGACCACCATGGATGGCAAAGATTTCCGACATCCTATAAACGCGGACATAGTTAAAAAATACTACGCATAAGAGACCCATTAGGTTGACACACCTAAGAAAAATCAGGGTATCCCGGCAAACCAAAAGGTTTGGGCAAAAATTAGGGATATATACAAAAGATTGTACACCCGACAAGTTGAAAACCCGAAAGGGAGACTTGGGCAAAAAAAGGGTATCCTGGTGGACCGAAAACCCGAAAGGGCGGTTCAGGCAAAATTAAGGATTAAAAGCGTACGACTATGTCCCGTAAAATCAACACGGTCAACACTATCACCAAGGCCCAAGTTCAAATGGTCCAGGATCAATCCAATCAATTTCGATCAACGGCAAGGGACGTTCAAATTCACCGGGGCAATAGTAGAGCTGAAAGGCAATGAGATCATTTCACATGGCTATTTGTTTTTCATTCTCAATTTTTTTTTCGACGATTTCCTCTTACTAGGATTTCCGTCTCTATGTACAAAAACGCCTATTCATGGGCAAAATATCAATACAAATACACTTTGAAGTGCAAAGTTGTTTATTTCTGTTTTGAATGCAAATTTGTCCAATGACTAAAATTGAATGAATATATGCATATGAACATAATTAAAGCTATTTGGCACATGTGTCCTGCCAAGCAGCAGCCTCAACAGGGCATCAGTGCACAACTGTAGTAAGCATCCCTTTAATGAATGTGAAATAGCCCCACAGAGTTATCTCACCATCATTATCCCTACCGAGGCGTTGGCAATAAACCTTTCCCCAACGGAGTTGCCTGCAAGATATCCTTGCACGGGACGATCCTTGGCCAGAGTCTCAATCTATTGACAGCTTTTTCCCAGCTAAAGCCTAGGAGATATCTTCTTAAAAGGGAATCCATCTCCTCAGCAGGGTTTATTTCCCCCACAGATTTATCTCTTCATCATCATCCCTATCGGAACAACCCCAATGCAACCTTTCCCCAGCGAAATTGCCTACAAAAATTTCTTCACAAAGGATAAACCCTCTGCCAGAGCCTCAATCTCTCGACAACTTCTACAAATTTGAAGCCTAAAGGTCTTTGTCTAAAAGAAATTCATCTCCTCGGCAGGGTTTATTTCCCCAACAGAGTTATTTCTGCGGGCCAAGTGCAAATTCCTCAACGTACAAGACACCCTGATTTCCCCAGTCAAGTAAGCACTCCCCGTTGAGTCCAAAATTGCCCAGATAATCCCATCATCCCCAGTGGAGTATATCTCCCAACCAGGGTTTTCTGTCCCCATTGGAGTATATCTCCAAACCAGGAGTTTTTATCCCCAGTAGAGTGTATCTTCCAACCGAGATTTTACTCTCCAAGATGAGTCCAACTGAATAAACACTCCCCATTGAGTCCATCTTCCCCAGAGGAATATATCTTACAACCAAGATTCTATTCCCCCACTGGAGTACAAATCCCTCAACGGAACCCAAATTCCCCATTTGAGTCTGAATCGCCCAGCTGAGTACATCTTTTTCCACCAAGGTTATTTTCTCCAAAACAGAATCTATCCTCCCCAAACGAGTCCATCATCCCCAGCTGAGTATATCCTCCCCAAGATAAGTCGGCCTCGCCTGGCTGAGTCTATACTCTCCAATTAGAATTTTCCCTTCAAATAACTGCAAATCACAAGGCCACAACCCCTAATACCTAGTAAAGTCTTCAACAAAGCCTTTATTATTACCAAGAAATGCTATGAAGCCTGGATCCGACTAGATATTAGCATAATTTTCAAGTTATACTGAAGCCTGGACCCGACCAGATGACAATTTGACTTCTTGAGTTACTGAAGCCTGGACCCGACCAGATAAGAGTTTGATTTCTTCGATTACTGAAGCCTGGACCCGACTAGATAATAGTTTGTCTTCTTGAGTTACTGAAGCCTGGACCCGACCAGATAACAGTTTGATTTCTTCGATTACTGAAGCCTGGACCCGACCAGATAACAGTTTGACTTCTTGAGTTACTGAAGCCTGGACCCGACCAGATAATAGTTTGATTTCTTCGATTACTGAAGCCTGGACCCGACCAGATAACAGTTTGACTTCTTGAGTTACTGAAGTATGGATCCGACCAGATAACAGTTGATCTCATTCCTCAAAAAGCTATGAAAACCTGGACACGACCAGCCCAACTCTTCAAGGACATAGAAGAATCTAAACTCAATCCAACCAAGGTTTTAACCACTTGTTCCCAGTAAAGTTGCCTCTTGAGTCCCCAACAAAGGACTGAGAAACCTGGATCCGACCAGATATCATTCCTCATTTCCATCTTTTCAAGAAAGCCATTGCGAAGCCTGGATCCGACCAGATAGCAATCATCCTCAGAGATTCGTTGTGAAACCTGGAAACCGACCAGATAACAACTAAATCTCCAAGAAGTTCATTGTGAAGCCTGGACCCGACCAGATAACAATTAACTTCATCAGAAATCTGCAAAGCCTGGACCTGACCAAATACCAGTTTTTTTTCAACCAGTTCATTGTGAAGCCTGGATCCGACCAGATAACAATTAACTTCATCAGAAATCTGCAAAGCCTGGACCCGACCAGATACCAGTTTTTTTTCAACCAGTTCATTGTGAAGCCTGGACCCGACCAGATATCAATTAACTCCATCAGAAATCTGCAAAGCCTGGATCCGACCAGATAACAGTTTTTCAACCAGTTCATTGTGAAGCCTGGACCCGACCAGATAACAATTAACTTCATCAGAAATCTGCAAAGCCTGGATCCGACCAGATAACAATTTTCAACCAGTTTATTGTGAAGCCTGGACCCGACCAGATAACAGTTTTCGAATGGTATATTGTGAAGCCTGGATCCGACCAGATAACAGTTAACCTCCAAATCCCCAACAAGTTGTTATGAAACCTGGACCCAACCAGATGACTATTCAATTTCAAGGAATTTTCTACAAAGCCTGGATCTGACCAGATAATAGTTAATTCATCTCTTCCCCCAGTAAGTTGCCATGAAACCTGGACCCGACCAGATAGCAACCGACTACTTCACCATCAACAACTGTGAATCCTGGATCCGACCAGATAACAGTTAATCTTTGAGTGATGTTCCCCAGCAAAAGCATCTCTTCAAAAGAATTTGAAGATATGCATATTCTTCATTTCTAATAGGAAATCAAGGATTCAACCTCCGAATATTTCCTCAGCAGTAGTCAGGGATTTATTTTCCCAGATAAAAACACACATTTCGCATTCATACATCATAACATGTACATAACAATGCATTTAGCATGATACCACATCTGGTAAGCATCTGCATTTTCCTAACCCCTTTCTCACAGGTAAAATAACAAGTTTAATATGGACCAACAGGAGATTTGTGTTGATACTTCTTCCAGAGTTTACCAACATTCCTCCAAATGGCATCTATAAGCCCATTCACCATCCATCTTCGAGTGCAAATCTCTGGGCACTCTAGTGTTCAAACTTCTTTCACCATCAAGTCACGAATGTCGGATCCGCCAATCTAACTCTTCAGGCTCAAGAAGTTTGAACAGGGGCAGCTGTTGTACCCCAAAATTTGCCCTCTCAATTATCAAGGCATCTCTCACAATGATTCTCAAAATTCAAGCTTGCACAAGTACATTGGGGTCTTCTAGCACCAAAATTAAGAGGAAACTGCCAAAAAGGGAGAAAACAGATAAAAATAACAATTTGACGAATTTGGAGGAAAATAGGTCTCCTTCGATTCAGCCCCCTTCGATTGGACTTTGCACCTCCTTAAATTGCTCAAAAGTTGATGCTAGCGTGCCTCTTTCGTCTGGGCATGTGACTTCAAATAGGTCTCCTTCGATTCAGAAGGAAATGATCTTCATACAAGCTTCAATTGAGTTTTTGTTTCCCTTTGAAACAGTGTCCTTCGACTCAGGAATGTCCTTCGACTCAGGAATGTCCTTCGACTCAGGAAGTAAAGGCCTCCTTTTGGTTTTCTTCAATTCAAAAATTCAATAATCTTCTGAAAGCTTCCTTCGATTCAGAAGTTAATAACCTTCTGAAAAGTTTCATTCGACTGCACCATTCGCCCCTCACCTGTTTGCCTTGGATTCATAAGTTTTCGATTGGATGAATGGCTACCTTCCTGTGACTTTCAAATTAATCTTCATGTATGATTAGAATGCACCTTCATATCACCTTGAAATCCATCTGTAAACCCTTCAATACACCATAGTCCTGCATTATGACACACAACTTGGTGATCCATTCGAAGGACTTGCCATAGTTGGGGAATAATTGTTCTCTTACTTTGGAGTCTGGTCGAAGGTTTGGGCCTAAGTTATTAAAAGCAAGAAAACTCAGAATGGCATATTCAGCTAAAAAGGGCCATTTGAAGAACACACAGTTGGTTCATTCGAAGGACACACAACTGGTGAAAACGAATGATGTGTTGTTCTAGTCTGGTCGAAAGGTGTAGAAAGATGGAGGATTTGAATCAAAAGATCAAGTTGAACATTTAGACCCATAGGCTAGGGTACGTGTTTTCCCTTTTCAAGCCTCAAACCTATGACTCACCCTATACTTAATTGTTTATGCAAGAAAATAGGCCTTTACCCATTTGTTGTCCAAGACCACTTGCACTTAATAGTATAATACTACCTTTTAGAAAAGTTTGTCTTGAGCCTTGTGCCTATTTTCCTTCAGAAAGAAGCAACCCATCTGAACCATTTATCTTGCTTTTATGGCACAAGTGGACACTTACTTTCCAGCTGAGCCTTATTTTATTATTTTTGCTCCCCAAGATTCCCAAAAGCCTTTCTCTATAAATAGAGAGTTCATTTGCACAAAGAAAAAAAAAGGGGGGAGGGGAATGTATCTTCAAAATTCTCAAACACTTCAACACTTGTGAAATCACAAAAAACCAGAATCATCGTTACCTCCTTCAATTCTGAAGAACAACAAATTCCAGTTTCCTTAGACTCAAGGAGCATCCCACTTGTTCTTTCCTTTGAATCCAACAAAGAAGGATATTTCACTTGTTTTGCTCTTTCGAATCCAGTGTCGAAGGCCTACCCTGGGTTTGTTCCTTCAAATCCAGAGGCATTCAACGCAACCGCTTCAAAGTCCAGAACACGCTCCAACCTCCAGCAAGGTAAGTCATTTTTAACCTTTGGCCCTTCGTTTCCAGCATAGCATGTAAATAAGTTTTCTTTTTCATTTAAAACATGTACATACTATTTTATTCTTTTTGTTTTGTTTTCACTCTCTTAATATGTGTCATGGTTAACAATATTCTTGGCTTTTGCTCTTGGTACATTTAAATACGCTTTAAAGAATTAATCTAGTCTTAAGGTGATGTTGGCATGGCCTTGGGCCATATTGCTATTCAAACTAAAATGAAAGAAACAGGAGACATAAAAGTTAGAAACGAAGCCTCTGGCTTCCATACTAACCTTCAGGCCAAATGAAAGAGGCCGTCGAAAGGCACAACATGCTAGCCTCCAGGCCCCAATCGAAAGTCAAAATATGATGGCTTCTAAGCCCTAGTTGAAACTCATTCTTTCACCCCTTTTCAGGTAAGGTCGAAGAGGTCCAAAAATGGCAGAATCGAAGGGTTGCTTCCCTAAGTCGAAAGATCCATTTTTCTTACTTTTAACTTATTTTTGCCTTTATATTTTCATGCAATTCAATATGGTTGTAATAGTGTAGGATTTATTTTTTTGCACTCTTTTATTACCTTCATATAAATGTTAAATAATTAGGTGTGTATGGCAAGATAAAATCAACAAGTAGACAACCCAAAAATCAAAGACAAAATGCATGCAATCAAACACACTTGCACACATGCACCCTTAAGGAAATTCCACTTGTTGCCTTACAAAAATGGCCATGTTATGCATGTGGGATGTCTTAGCACAAACAAATCTAAAAATATCATAGTCCCTCGATGACACTATCCAAGTTTCCTTTCAAAAATGATCTTAGTCCCTACAGAAAAGTGCTAAGTCATTTCACAACATTGCTATCATGACTATACGATGACCCACGTCTGTCCCTTCACATCCAACGATGGAGCTTCTTATAAAATCAATGGTAAGATAGCAACATCTAAAGAAGGAGGAAAAACACATCTAAAACCTTTTGAGTAGGTAGATTACTTTTAGTTACTTGCTCAATTCCAAAACAAACATCCTTGCTATTTTTAAAACAATCACATACACTTTCCAAAACATCTTCAAAATACTTTCCAAACATTGAAATATTTTCAAAAACTCAACACTTTGCATACATTCTTACGAACGGGAATCATTGCAAAGTTCGCCTAAACGATGGCACCTTTTCAAAATACTTTCAAAACCACACAAAAGCACAATTTTCAAACAAAAGCAAGTGATCTAACAAGTAATTAAGAGCCCATGGAAAACCATGGATGGAAAGGGTGCTAATACCTTCCCTTTTCATAATCTATCCCCCGAACTCATGAAAACATCTCAAAAGGTCTTTCCTGTGCTTTTTCCACCTTTCCTTATTGGATAAAAGAAAAGTCGGTGGCGACTCTTGCTAAACCGCGACATTTGCGAACAAAATCGCAAAACCCTCAAGTCAGTTCTCCCACCGTATCACAACTTTCATGGACCATTATGGACCCTCAAGATTACTCATTTCAAGTTTCAAGCTTTGGATCACACTTTTGCTCAGTCAATTGAGCAATTGACCTAAAAATCATCTGCATTGGGGAAAAAGTCAACTGTGGCCAGTTTACAGTCAAACTTCATAATTTTTTATCCACATCAACATTTTAAACTCATATGTATCATTTGATCAAGTTTGGATCATAATTCCTCAAGAAATTTGATCAAATCTTCAAAAGGGCAAAATAGTCAAAATTAGGGTTTTGACTAGGAAAGGGCAATTTTTGATTTTTAACCTAGAAAGTGATCAATTGGTTTAAGGCATGATCTCAAGAGACCAACTGCAATAGTTTTACCTAATGACATGGCTCAAAACATTTCTCAAGCCCAATGGATTGACAGATGAATTTTCAGTCAACTGATCAAAAGTCAACTATATACTGAAAAGTCAAACTTTGACTTTTTGGTCAAAATCAAATGTAAAAGATCACAATTCATCAAAGCATGTCAAAATATAAAACTTATTCATCAAGAAATCAAAAATTCAAGATTTCATTTTTGAAAGTTAAAATTTCTAAACTTAGAAATTTTTCTAAGTATTGGAAATTTCTTATTTTTTCACAACTTTGAGCAAAATTTTCACCATGATGCAAGATGACTCAAAAGAAACTTTCAACATGAAATTTACAGATCTCCATGAAATCTACAACATTGCTTTACACAACTCTTTCCAAAAGTTCTTGGATCTCAAGTTATAATTTTAAGAACACATGGTCATGAAACAAAACACTTAGTGAAATTTTGCCCTAATTTGGTCAGGATTTTGACCTAACTTCATGGAACTTTTTAATATAGTTCCAAGGGGAATTTTCTAAAGTGATACAAATAGGTGTTGTAGAGAACATTACAAGCTTTCCAAAATGTACAAGAACTCCTTGAGATCATTTTTGGGTAGGGAGAATCGAAGAGATGAAGTTAGGGTTTTCACACTTGACTTACAAGTCATTTTGTGATGAACAAGATTCAAAATTCAAACTTATGTTGCATAAAATCTACTTTGCAGGCCTAAAACTTGTTAGGCACTCCATAATTAATTTCTTGCACAACTGTCAGAGGTCTCAATTCAAGCATTCAATGCAAGGCCATGCTTTATATCCATTTTGGGAAGAAAGTGCACAATGCCATTTTGATAAAGTAGCTTTTTGCATAAAACTTGTTCTTGAGCCTTGCACTTGTTCTCTTCTGATCATACATGTCTTATAACTCAAGAGAAACTTGTTTAGACACTTACAATCACCCAGCCCATGCTTGTACTACACATTGAAACTTGTTGTACCCCAAAATTTGCCCTCCCATATTTCTCAAAATATTTCAAGAAAAATTCACAAGTCCAACCCGGCGCATCATATTCAGGTGTTCTTTCGCCAAGATATCTCTGATAACATATTTTCAAATTCAGGTTCGGCTCAAGAGTCAATCCTTTAAAGAAGGTATCCGAATGTGTGAGTTTTCTCGAAGAAATATGGTGAAAAAGTGTGCTGAAAGTGCAGTTTTTACGCGCTAAAAAATTCATAACTTGAAGATCGTGACTCGTTTTGAACCCGTTCCGGTGGCCAAAATTCCGTCTTGACATCATCTACGTTTTCATCTCTCACGGATGGAAGCCAATTTCGATCAGAAGGTCTTCAAAAATGTGGATTTATCAGGTATTTTCGTGCAGAAAATTTGTGATAGAAGTTTATTTGCGTCATGTTCAAAAAATCATAACTTGGTCGATTTTCATCGTATCGAGCTGGTTCCGGCGCCAAAATTTCACAAATTGAGTTGGCTACATTTTCACAGAAGGAATTGAGTTCAAACGGTATTCAAAAGGCCTTCGTTTTTTGCGCAGAGTGCGTGACACGCTGAAAATCCTGAATGCTGAATATTATTTCATCTGGGCCGAAACTTCGAAAATTCATAACTCGGTCAATTTTTATCGGATTGGGCTCATATTTTTACACAAGGTCCCTAACTCGTAGATCTACAACTTTGCTTCAAAAGTCGAGACCGGATTATGCACCGATCAATACCAGTTTTTTATTGAAGAACGTGTCAGAGCCGACACTGGAGCCCAAAATAAGTTTGTCTGAGCTGAAACTTCAAAAATTCATAACTAATTCACCGTTTATCCGATTGAGTCGATTTTCGGACAGGAGTTAGTTCTCGATGTCGGCTACATTTTGTTTTCACATTTCAACTTCAAAAAATGCACTTAAGTCCCTGCGATTTAGCCTGGAAAGTGACGAATTCAAGTGAATATTGGAGGCCCAATTGCAAATTCAAAGCCCATTTTCTTTACCCTAATTTCCACTATATAATCACCTTCTTGTCACACAAACCAGGGGAAAGAGAGAGGAGAAAAAAAGAGAGGAGAAAAAGAGATAAAAAACCTTGCCACAATACTGTTAGAATATCTAATTCTTTCAAGAACCCTAAAACTTTGAAATCCTTATTACAAATCTCTCTCTCACTACAAACAAAGTCATCTCAGTTACAAACCAACACCTCACTACTTCTCTAGTAAGGATAAGGCTGGCTTGATCTCCATGATCCAAAGGGCATAAAAGCATTCATGTCACTACTTTTCCAGTAAGGGTAAGGTTGATTTGATCTCTATGATCAAAAGGGTATAATCATTCATACATGCCATATTGTGTCTAAACATTAAATTTCTTCATATATTGGCTTTATTTGCATTTTATGATTTTATTTGATGTGTTTGTGAGATTCAACACTGCAGATTTAGACAGGATCCCAGGCAGGTTCATTAAGGAACGTTGAGGCCAAAAGCCAAATGGCCAAAAGCCAAAAGCCAAATGGCCAGACTAGAAAAACTTATGCATGACACCAATACATGGCGAGGCAGACATTAAGCCAGACATTAAGGGAACGTTGAAGCCAGAACACAAATGGCCAAAAGCCAAAAGCCAAAAGCCAAATGGCCAAAGTAGAACAACTTATGCATGAAACTCAATCCAATGGCCAAAGAATGCAGACCACGGTACTCAGGAGTCAATACTTCAAAAAACCTCCCCTTGGGCCAGACACCCCCTATGGTTTGCTCAATTTTTAATTTTTATTTGTTTTTCCTTTTTATTCTTTTAATTGTTTTTTAATTGTTTTCTTTTAATTCCATAAAATAATTTTCATAATAAATATAAAATACAGAAAAATCAAAAAAAATGTTTATTTTATTAATATTAATTTTACTATTATTATTTTTGTAAATAAACTTTAAACAATTAATTAGATTAATTTAGGTTTCAAAATTTTAATATTTTTCTTAATAAATTAAATATGTAGAAATTAGGTTTTTTTTAACTTTTTCATCATTTTTTTTTAATAAATAATTTTCTCATCATTATTATTATTATTAACTACTAATTTATTTTGTAAATAAACATGTACATAAATTCTTTAGTAAATTAAGTTAAACTTTAACATTTTTCTCAAATAATTAAAAATAACTTAGAATTAGGGTTTCTTTTAATTTTAATTTTAGTTTTCTTATTTCATAAATACAAAAAAAAACCTAAAAAACACTTCTTTTATTTCAATAAATAATTAATTAATTTTTAACTTCATTTAATTTCTTAAAAGGGTCCAACGCCCTCGCTTCCAATTTTAATTCCAATTCGTGCATTTTATTTTATTTCTTAAATATTTATGTAATTCTCCCAAAGCCATGTAACTCGGACATTTTATTTCTCGCACTTTACTTCTTTACTTTCTGTCAAATCGGGTCCTGGATTTTAATTTGGCGATGTGGGCCCGCGCCTTTGTAATAGTTTAGGAATTTTATCTTTTCGCACTTTTTTAACTGTTAAATAAATGCATGCAAGAATGAATGACAAAAAAATAAAAACAAACGCATAGATCACCCATAACCTGACAAGACAAAAATAAATGAATCTGACACACAAATCACACACCACCCCTAGGGTACGCCTCACTGTTGCCTTGTCTCGAAAGGTGATCGTCGAGTAGAGGATGTCTTAGTAAGTCCTCATGATCCGGGAACCTGGCATGAGGGTAGCTTCTAAGGTGTCTTCCCATTACTCCGGTGATCACACTGTTGCCTTGTCCCTCGAAACGTGGCTATCGACTATAGGACGTCTTAGTAAGTCCTTGTGTCCATTGATCTAGTCACCTAAAACAAAGTTGCCTCGAATAAGTTGCCTCGGAATGGTTGCCTCGGAATAAAAGATCAATGGCATAAGGGTAGCTTCTAAGGTGTCTTACCTTTGCTCGGTGACCACAGTGTCCCTAAACTCGAATTGACCCGAACACCTCCAACGGTGGTGCTACCTACCTCTCAATGGTGGGATGGCACTACTTTAAAGGACATCTACACAGACGAATTCCTTAGGGTAGGTAGACGACTCTAGATACTTGCTCTAAATTTCAAAACAAAACAAAACAAAAATACTTTTCACACCGACACCTTTTCAAAAAGCTTTCAAAGCAATTTTTCAAACACTCTGACACAAGAGTCGAACTGAAATTTTCAAAAAAAACTTTTTAAAACCCACAGTTGAAAAGCAAACAAACCATTTTTGAAAACACAATGAGCAAGTACCTAAGAGCCCATGGATAACCATGGATAGAAAGGGTGCTAACACCTTCCCTTTCTATAACCTACCTCCCGAACCGAGAGCAATCTCTATAAGGAATTTTTCTGTGCTTTTGTCCTTTCCAATTAGAGAAAATAAAAGACGGTGGCGACTCTTGCTTTCTGCGACATTTCGCGAACCAGCGTTAAACAGTCAGTTCCAGATCCACCGATCACAGAACTGGCGACTCTGCTGGGGACTATCTTATAAAGTGAGGTGTACCTTAGGGATAGTTCATAACTGTGTTTTCAATTGTATTGACTTGTCTGCTTTAAATTTGTGGGTTGCATCGGAGTTACATAGATCCTAACCCGGATCTGGGGATACCCTGTTTAGGTAGCATAAGCTGTGAGGGACCTGTCCGGCGTATACCGACATGGGTGAAGCAGTGGCTACGTTGGTGTGGCGCTTTGGTCTGTACCGATATCCCTCGTGTTGAAACGGGGAGAATATGGGTCTTCCAAGGAGTCATTAAGCACCAACAGACCTTAGAACCTTAAATGACCCAACTTGGCCATTAGAACAATAGCAGTATGCTACGCCCATTGAGGCTAAACTCTCGTGATGGTTCTGGCCGCAAGAAAAGATTGTGATGCTGGAGTTATGACCGATTGAGGGTAGTCAATGATATTGGGATCCTCTAAGAACCCGGTTACTTTGATAGGACAGGTATGAACCAACCAACTTCAAGAGGGTAATACCCAGACCTCATGCTGGCCTAAACTCTAAGGGTTTCTCTTGTGTGACTTGCGTGCCTTCGTACTTGACTACTTGCATGCTTGTTATCTGACACATGAACTATTTGTAGGTTTTGTTTATAGTCCTTAATAGGGACTCATAACAGGGTACCTAAGTTTCTTACAGGGTTTGGTCCGTAGTCCTTAATTAGGACTCATAACAGGGTTTACCGAATTTCTTGCAGGTTTGGTTTTAGCCCTTAACTGGGACCCATGACAAAGTTTACCAAGTTTCTTGCAGGTTTTGTTTATAGTCCTTAATTAGGACCCATGACAGGTTTTGCTTGAGTTTCTTGCAGGTTTTGGTTTGCAGTCCTTAATTGGGACTCATAACAGGGTTACATACATTACCCCATGCATAGCATGACATCATACCATTGCATACATCCTAACCCATTTCAAGGATCTCAAGGGCTTGTGATACAGGTCATGATAAATCAAACATCTAGCAAGGGGCAAAGAGGATTTATTTTCCTCTAGCCAAAGTTGTCAGAGGCTATGACCCACTTGATATGGTGAGCTCTGACTCTTGAAGAAGGTTCTCTTAACCAAAGTTGTTTGAAAGCCAGAACTAGACATGATGACTAAAGTCAGGGGCTATGACCCACTGGATATGGTGAGCCTTTGACCCTTGAAGAAGGACTCTCAACAATATGAAGTACCTTCAATCAAGTTACCGGTTCTCAACTCTAACAAGTTTCTCTGTTTACCCCGCGAGGTCCTTGAAAACATTGCATGCATGTCATACACATCATTGCATTACAGGTATCCCTTTTGCAGGTCACTTACCTTTCCCGCTGTTTATTTCAGCCATGGCTTCACAACAAGATAACCAAGACCTTCACGCTCAAGAGTCTCAGTTCAAGGAAATCTTCCTAGGTCTATCCAAGGGGCAGGAAGAGTTGAGGGCACTCCTCATGGGGAATCTGATCAGAAAAAGTCCTGAAGATGACAAGGACGAACAGCTGAAACGTCTGCAAGCTGAGGTAGACACATTGAAAACTCAGATGCTGGGGCAAAGGGCCCTCATTCAAGGTTTAGCTCAGGAGCAAGGAGAGCTGAGAGCCATGGTCAGTCAGCTTCCTCAAGGCATGAAGCAACCAGTCCAAATCAGGGACCAGGTCATGGAACAGCTTCCAAGAGGGCAAAGGTCGGGTCCAGTGAATAGACCCCTCCGAGTTGCTACTACTTCACAGGTTCAACAACGACCTCGCCAAAAACAGCGGGTTGATCAGAACAGGTCGGACGAGCCTAAGAGACAATTCACCAATATCAACATGCCATGGTCACGAGCCTTGCAACACATGTTAAGGATGAACCTGATCGCGGTGATCAACCCTCCTGCAAATCCAAAGACCTCCTCTCCAAGCTACAACCCAGAAGCAAGGTGCGCTTACCATTCTGGTAGCCCGGGGCACGATACTGAGGATTGTTGGGCACTGAAGTACAAGATTCAAGGCATGATCGACGCTGGAGAGATTCAGTTTGAAGTACCCGAGACTCCCAACGTGATCACTGCTCCCTTGCCAAAACATGGCTAGGATAGAAAGCACTTTTGTTCATTCGAATTCAAGTTGTGATTTTCTTTTGTTCAAACATTTATTCATGTCAAAACATTGTTATTCCATTAATGCATCGCTTATGTCTATTTTTGAATCAATATATTCGCATTCACTATATGCAAACTGTTTTCATATTTTTTCTGATGTCAACTCTGGATCTAAAATTCTAAGCCTCTTGAGGGAGGATGACGAAAACGATACCGCAAACGACAGTATGCTTTTGAACAGACCCCGTTGATGAGGTACAGGCATTGTTTCAATCCCTAAACACTGGAGTTATAAGGAAGATAATCCCTCGTCAACCCCTCTGAGCCAAAGAAGTAGGAGTTTTTTTTCTTTTCGAAATTTAAAACCCTTAATCATAACCTGGGGCAGGGTAGTCTCTCAGTTGATCCAAGTGCATAACAAATGGCACCAAAGAGGTCCTTACAAAAACAAAGAAAGACAGTGATGGTTCCGAATAATCAATAAAGAAAGGCAGTCATTATCTCAAAAAATAAAAAACCCATTAAGTCAAAACCCATGAAGGAGACTTACAAAACTGGGGCATCCCGCTGACTGTAATCACAAAAAGGAACAGTTCAGGCAAAAAATAGGGATAACAAAAATAAAAAAAAAGAAAGAGGTCCTACAGACCCTCAATAATAACAAAAAGGAATGATCGTCTATCCAACATAAATGTTCAGTATCCGACCATCACTGGAAAATCAGAGCAAAGACTCAAACAAGGTCTAACGTATGATCAACTGAGTTTAGGTTTGGAGAACATCACGAAGAGCGGGTGGGTACAAATAATTTGAGCCTTTATCCTTTGTTTCTTAAACCGTGAACCAAGCCACGTTATAACCCTTAAAAGTCCTAGCTGAAGCATGGGTTAGTTCGAAAGCGTACTGTTACCAAAGGTATCCTGACTCCTTAAGGCTCGTAATAAACTAACGAGTTGACATCACGTTTTACAAACATTCACTTGTTTTATGAAAGGGAATGCATTTTCAAAATCTTCAAGACAGACATAAGCTTTGCATTTTTAACATAACTTTGTTTGCATATGACTTTTTGTTTGAACAGCAGGAAAATTCGCACGATGAATGCCTAGTGGACAAAAGCATTTCCAATCAAGGGGCACGACATGATCATGGTCCATCATCTGGGGCAGTCCAATCAAGATTCGGAGAATCTCTCAAAGGCCAAATAGCCTGGGGCAAATCTCCGCCTGAGTCACTTGGGGCATTCCAGCAACGAATCTTGCCCGATCAAACACCTTCTGGTGACATGACAAAACACTTCTAATAGGGGCAACTCCCTACATTCTAAGAGCATGGACATAGTCGGAAAAAATACTACGCAAAATCAAAGACCCGCTAGGTTGACATGCCTAGGCAAAAATTAGGGCTTCCCGGCGAACCAAAAGGGTTCGGGCAAAATGAAGGGATGAAATGAAAAAAATCTGTACACCCGGCAAGTCGAAAACCTGAAAAGGCGGCTTGGGCAAAAATGGGTATCCCGGTGGACTGAAAACCCGAAAGGGCGGTCCAGGCAAAAGTTAGGGATCAAAGCGTACGACTATGTCCTGTCATCTTGTCACTTGCCTACCAGAAGAAGGTTTGGCCATCAACAACTATCAGCACTCCACAGGTATCTTCCTCTCCCACATCAGAAACAGGGGCAATAAAAGAGTTGTCTAAGCAATCTGATTGTTCTGTCCTCCAAGGTATCAAGGTAGGTTCCGTTGAAGAACATAACCAATATAGTTCAAGACTTCCCCAGGAGAGTCCAATCCAGTTTCCCCAAGAAAGTTGGAGTTATCTCCCCAAGCAATAAGCTTATCCCCAGTAGATTCTGGAAGCTTATCCCCGCGGAGCACGAACGCGTCCCCCGACCTTTATTCAAAGAGTTATTTCCCTACCAAGATGTAACTGGGTTATCCTCAGCCAAAAGCCACAGAAAGAGCATCGTCGACAAAGTCTTCCTATCCCCAGCAAACTATCATCAACACTCAGCAAGGCATCCCTCTTCCCACAGAGTATTGCTTCCCAGCATGGTCGCTAGAGTATCTTTTCTCCCCACAGAGTATCACTCCCCAGCGTGGTCGCTAGAGTATCTTTTTCTCCCCGCAGAATCTTCCATTTGCCAAGTTTGTTCCGCAACGGAGTCATCTTCTCCTACCGGTATTCTTGCAGTTATCATCCCCAGCGGAAGCGAAAGCTTATTCCTCAACATCAGCCCAGGATACGACTTCCCGGCACCCGTCAAGGATTCATTTTCCTAAAGACAAAAGATACATTCATAAACATCGCATTCCCATACATTATAGCATGCATATACGCATCATATCTTACAATCTCATTTATGTTGAGAACATCATTGCTTGATCCATATCATGCATTGCATATGACTGACTTTCACCTTTCAGGAAAGATGCAGTTTAAATTCTCAATCACATTTCAAGACCTAGACCGGTTCAGTTAAATCGACCCTAAGATTTTCCTGATGCTTATCCAGTCGAAGGCCTTCTCTGGTTCAGTCAGATCGACCCTAAGATCTCCCTGATGCTTATCCAGTTGAAGATATTTCAAGACCTTGTCCGGTTCAGTTAAATCGACCCTAAGATTTTCCTGATGCTTATCCAGTCAAAGGCCTTCTCTGGTTCAGTCAGATCGACCCTAAGATCTCCCTGATGCTTATCCAGTTGAAGATATTTCAAGACCTTGTCCGGTTCAGTTAAATCGACCCTAAGATTTTCCTGATGCTTATCCAGTCAAAGGCCTTCTCTGGTTCAGTCAGATCGACCCTAAGATCTCCCTGATGCTTATCCAGTTGAAGATATTTCAAGACCTTGTCCGGTTCAGTTAAATCGACCCTAAGATTTTCCTGATGCTTATCCAGTCAAAGGCCTTCTCTGGTTCAGTCAGATCGACCCTAAGATCTCCCTGATGCTTACCCAGTTGAAGATATTCCAAGACCTTGCCCGGTTCAGTTAAATCGACCCCAAGATTTTCCTGATGCTTACCCAGTCAAAGGCCTTCTCTGGTTCAGTCAGATCGACCCTAAGATCTCCCTGATGCTTACCCAGTTGAAGATATTCCAAGACCTTGCCCGGTTCAGTTAAATCGACCCCAAGATTTTCCTGATGCTTATCCAGTCAAAGGCCTTCTCCGGTTCAGTCAGATCGACCCTAAGATCTCCCTGATTCTTATCCCAGTAGAAGACACTCAAGATTTTTCTCAACGAGCGTTGTTGAAGTTAAAGTCACCCAAGGTTCTCTTACCATTCATGCTAAGACAGTAACCATCCCTGGTTCATTCATCGCCGTTTGAAGCTCCAGACTCAGCTCCTGTAACCAGTCAGGACACATCTATACCAAGCATCTGAAAACCAGCTCCTGCAACGTGTCAGGTACTCATTCATTCTTTTGCAGGTATGCAGGTTCTCGCTAAGGAACCTCCTACGCGATCAACATCCAGATGGCATCTATAAGCCCATCATCCTATCCACCATCTCTCCAAATGGCATCTGTAAGCCCATTTCCACCATCACTGCTACTATGTGAGCGCAAATTTCTGGGCACTCTAGTGTTCAATCATCTTCTACCCTCGGATCACGAAAGGCACGTCAGCCAATCTGCATCCTCAGGTTTAAGAGGATTGAACAGGGGCAACTGTTGTACCCTAAAATTTGCCCTCCCATATTTCTCAAAATATTTCAAGAAAAATTCACAAGTCCAACCCGGCGCATCATATTCAGGTGTTCTTTCGCCAAGATATCTCTGATAACATATTTTCAAATTCAGGTTCGGCTCAAGAGTCAATCCTTTAAAGAAGGTATCCGAATGTGTGAGTTTTCTCGAAGAAATATGGTGAAAAAGTATGCTGAAAGTGCAGTTTTTACGCGCTAAAAAATTCATAACTTGAAGATCGTGACTCGTTTTGAACCCGTTCCGGTGGCCAAAATTCCGTCTTGACATCATCTACGTTTTCATCTCTCACGGATGGAAGCCAATTTCGATCAGAAGGTCTTCAAAAATGTGGATTTATCAGGTATTTTCGTGCAGAAAATTTGTGATAGAAGTTTATTTGCGTCATGTTCAAAAAATCATAACTTGGTCGATTTTCATCGTATCGAGCTGGTTCCGGCGCCAAAATTTCACAAATTGAGTTGGCTACATTTTCACAGAAGGAATTGAGTTCAAACGGTATTCAAAAGGCCTTCGTTTTTTGCGCAGAGTGCGTGACACGCTGAAAATCCTGAATGCTGAATATTATTTCATCTGGGCCGAAACTTCGAAAATTCATAACTCGGTCAATTTTTATCGGATTGGGCTCATATTTTTACACAAGGTCCCTAACTCGTAGATCTACAACTTTGCTTCAAAAGTAGAGACCGGATTATGCACCGATCAATACCAGTTTTTTATTGAAGAACGTGTCAGAGCCGACACTGGAGCCCAAAATAAGTTTGTCTAAGCTGAAACTTCAAAAATTCATAACTAATTCACCGTTTATCCGATTGAGTCGATTTTCGGACAGGAGTTAGTTCTCGATGTCGGCTACATTTTGTTTTCACATTTCAACTTCAAAAAATGCACTTAAGTCCCTGCGATTTAGCCTGGAAAGTGACGAATTCAAGTGAATATTGGAGGCCCAATTGCAAATTCAAAGCCCATTTTCTTTACCCTAATTTCCACTATATAATCACCTTCTTGTCACACAAACCAGGGGAAAGAGAGAGGAGAAAAAAAGAGAGGAGAAAAAGAGATAAAAAACCTTGCCACAATACTGTTAGAATATCTAATTCTTTCAAGAACCCTAAAACTTTGAAATCCTTATTACAAATCTCTCTCTCACTACAAACAAAGCCATCTCAGTTACAAACCAACACCTCACTACTTCTCTAGTAAGGATAAGGCTGGCTTGATCTCCATGATCCAAAGGGCATAAAAGCATTCATGTCACTACTTTTCCAGTAAGGGTAAGGTTGATTTGATCTCTATGATCAAAAGGATATAATCATTCATACATGCCATATTGTGTCTAAACATTAAATTTCTTCATATATTGGCTTTATTTGCATTTTATGATTTTATTTGATGTGTTTGTGAGATTCAACACTGCAGATTTAGACAGGATCCCAGGCAGGTTCATTAAGGAACGTTGAGGCCAAAAGCCAAATGGCCAAAAGCCAAAAGCCAAATGGCCAGACTAGAAAAACTTATGCATGACACCAATACATGGCGAGGCAGACATTAAGCCAGACATTAAGGGAACGTTGAAGCCAGAACACAAATGGCCAAAAGCCAAAAGCCAAAAGCCAAATGGCCAAAGTAGAACAACTTATGCATGAAACTCAATCCAATGGCCAAAGAATGCAGACCACGGTACTCAGGAGTCAATACTTCAAAAAACCTCCCCTTGGGCCAGACACCCCCTATGGTTTGCTCAATTTTTAATTTTTATTTGTTTTTCCTTTTTATTCTTTTAATTGTTTTTTAATTGTTTTCTTTTAATTCCATAAAATAATTTTCATAATAAATATAAAATACAGAAAAATCAAAAAAAATGTTTACTTTATTAATATTAATTTTACTATTATTATTTTTGTAAATAAACTTTAAACAATTAATTAGATTAATTTAGGTTTCAAAATTTTAATATTTTTCTTAATAAATTAAATATGTAGAAATTAGGTTTTTTTTAACTTTTTCATCATTTTTTTTTAATAAATAATTTTCTCATCATTATTATTATTATTAACTACTAATTTATTTTGTAAATAAACATGTACATAAATTCTTTAGTAAATTAAGTTAAACTTTAACATTTTTCTCAAATAATTAAAAATAACTTAGAATTAGGGTTTCTTTTAATTTTAATTTTAGTTTTCTTATTTCATAAATACAAAAAAAAACCTAAAAAACACTTCTTTTATTTCAATAAATAATTAATTAATTTTTAACTTCATTTAATTTCTTAAAAGGGTCCAACGCCCTCGCTTCCAATTTTAATTCCAATTCGTGCATTTTATTTTATTTCTTAAATATTTATGTAATTCTCCCAAAGCCATGTAACTCGGACATTTTATTTCTCGCACTTTACTTCTTTACTTTCTGTCAAATCGGGTCCTGGATTTTAATTTGGCGATGTGGACCCGCGCCTTTGTAATAGTTTAGGAATTTTATCTTTTCGCACTTTTTTAACTGTTAAATAAATGCATGCAAGAATGAATGACAAAAAAATAAAAACAAACGCATAGATCACCCATAACCTGACAAGACAAAAATAAATGAATCTGACACACAAATCACACACCACCCCTAGGGTACGCCTCACTGTTGCCTTGTCTCGAAAGGTGATCGTCGAGTAGAGGATGTCTTAGTAAGTCCTCATGATCCGGGAACCTGGCATGAGGGTAGCTTCTAAGGTGTCTTCCCATTACTCCGGTGATCACACTGTTGCCTTGTCCCTCGAAACGTGGCTATCGACTATAGGACGTCTTAGTAAGTCCTTGTGTCCATTGATCTAGTCACCTAAAACAAAGTTGCCTCGAATAAGTTGCCTCGAAATGGTTGCCTCGGAATAAAAGATCAATGGCATAAGGGTAGCTTCTAAGGTGTCTTACCTTTGCTCGGTGACCACAGTGTCCCTAAACTCGAATTGACCCGAACACCTCCAACGGTGGTGCTACCTACCTCTCAATGGTGGGATGGCACTACTTTAAAGGACATCTACACAGACGAATTCCTTAGGGTAGGTAGACGACTCTAGATACTTGCTCTAAATTTCAAAACAAAACAAAACAAAAATACTTTTCACACCGACACCTTTTCAAAAAGCTTTCAAAGCAATTTTTCAAACACTCTGACACAAGAGTCGAACTGAAATTTTCAAAAAAAACTTTTTAAAACCCACAGTTGAAAAGCAAACAAACCATTTTTGAAAACACAATGAGCAAGTACCTAAGAGCCCATGGATAACCATGGATAGAAAGGGTGCTAACACATTCCCTTTCTATAACCTACCTCCCGAACCGAGAGCAATCTCTATAAGGAATTTTTCTGTGCTTTTGTCCTTTCCAATTAGAGAAAATAAAAGACGGTGGCGACTCTTGCTTTCCGCGACATTTCGCGAACCAGCGTTAAACAGTCAGTTTCAGATCCACCGATCACAAAACTTGTTTTCCCACTTTTCTTTAAAATCAAGTAACCTAGCAATTAGATTGTAACTTGTACTTCTGACTCTCCAAAGCACTCAAGACCTTTTTCTTATACATACACAAGTTATTTGCCACAAATCACAGGCATGCTTAAGCCCTGAAAACACCAAGAACACAGAATCACCAAAAACACCTCAAAACTTGCCATTTCTGAGTTTTGAATCTAATCTCCAAATTTTCTCGTGCATTTCTTGGCCTTTTACTTTCAAAAGCTTCTAAATAACATACACAAACAATTCCAACACTTGCAACACCATTGTAACACCTCCATCATCATCCACCATTTTCAAAAACAGCACCTTGCACCTTGACTTCTCCAAAACTCCTCAGGCACTTTCAGCTCAAGCTAAGCATCACATTAGCTTCCTGGGAACTTGAGGAAGCTAATCCAATCATTGGAACTCACTAAAAGCTACTCAAATTCCAAACACGATACCCTCTTGCAAGGTAAATTTTATGACTTTTGAACTCTTCATACAGGCATCATTAATGGTTTATTTGTGAATGAAAAATGTAGATATCATTGCCCTAAAGCTAACCATGTCCATAGTTTTCATTTATATTGCTTGAGCTTAGAGAATTTTAGGATTGAAGTTTATGAAATTTTTAGGGTTCAGATTAGGGCCAATAATATTCATGCTTGTCTTTGATCTATAATTTTATTGCTTTGCTTTTCTGAAATCATGAGGAAATTTGCTACAAGATTCATGTTTACATTTTTGCAAATGGATGAGAGATGAACAAGAAGCAGGTACTCTGGCTGGGCGTGAGGTTGAAGATGAAGTTCAGACCATGGACTTGTTTACTATCATATATTTATGGTTTGATTTATATAAACATATGAATAGCCACCCTAGTGGTAGAAGCGTGCGCATGTGACTATAGGGACCTGGGTTCGAGCCCCAGTGGTACCCTTTTGGATTTTTTTCACATTCTTACTTTTTTTTGGCAGCATTGGGCCTCATCCTTGGGCCTTATGTTTTTTTTTTCACTTCTAACCCCCTGCTGGCTATTCACACCCTGGCCCATTTTATTTTCTTTTACTCAAATTTTATTTATTTTTTTCTTAAATATTTTATCTAATATTAAAAAATCAGAAAAAATATATAAAAACATTAGATTTATATTTTGACATAGTTTATTTATTTTTTTACACAAACAAATTATTTTATTTAATCATTACTTTATTTATTTTACTAATAGGTTTGTAAATTTAATTTAAAAACTAGGGTTTTAGTTATTTTCTTTTACATAATTTAAATATTTTATTTTAAAATTTAAAAAGACCAAAAATATTTTATAATCTATAAATTATGTTTAAGACAAAAATACCAAAAGTATTCTTCTTATAAACTTAATTTCTTTTTTTATCAATTAACAGATTAGGGTTTTATTTAAATTCTTTTCCTAGTAAATTTAGGTTTTACTTTTTACTAATTTAATTAATTATTTTTCTTTTAGTTAATTAGGTTAAAACAAAACCCCCTTTCCCTAAAAAAATCCAAATAAACATCCATTTTCTTTACATTTACATTCTTGTATATTTATTCATTTTGTACATTATTTATTCAATTCTTGTACAAATTCAATATGGTTGTAATAGATAATTAGGTTTATTTTCTAGCAATCCCCATTTATAATTTGTACACCCCCTCCCACAAGTATTGTAATAGCGTAGTAATTTTAAATTCCATAATTTATCGCTTTATATACAAATGCTAGTATTTAGGGTTTGTATGGGAAGACTAAAACCAATCAATTAGAAAACCCTAATCAAAGACAAAACCAAGCATGAAAAAACAACACACTTTCACACAAGCACCCTTAGGGTAAAATCCACTTGGTTGCCTTATAAAATGGCCATATTATGCATGTGAGGTATCTTAGCAAAAACAAGCAAAATATAAGATCATAGCCCCTCGATGACGCTATCTATGTTGCCTTTCAAATGATCTTAGTCCCTAAAAGAGAATGCTAAGATACCTTACAACATTTCTAATCATGGTTATACGATGACCCATGCCCATCCCGTTTACATCCAAAGATAGGGTTACTTATCAAATCAATGGTAAGATAACAATGTCAAAGGAAAGAGGAAATGAACATGAAAGACTTTTGAGTAGGTAGAATTATTCTAATTACTTGATCTATTTAAAAATAAAACATCCTTGCTATTTTTAAAATAAACACCTACACTTTCAAAACATCTTACGAACTTGAAAACATTTTTAAAAGATCAACATCTTTGTATACATTCTTACGAACGAGAATCATTATAAAGTTTGCCTAAACAATGACCTCTTTACAAAATACTTTCAAAAACCACACAAAGCACAATTTCAAACAAAAGCAAGTGATCTATCAAGTAACTAAGAGCCCATGGAAAACCATGGATGAAAAGGGTGCTAATACCTTCCCTTTTCATAATCTACCCCCCGAACTCAAGAAACAATCTCAAAGGTCTTTCCAGTGCTTTTTCACCTTTCCTTTTGGATAAAAGAAAAGTCGGTGGCGAATCTTGCTAACCGCAACATTTGCGATCAAACGCAAAACACCCAAGTCATTTCTCCCACCGTATCACAGCCACCGACTTTTCTTTTATCTAAATTAAGGAAAGGGTGAAAAGAACAGAAAAAGACCTTTCAAGAGTTTTCTGAGTAATGGGGTAGATTATGGAAAGGGAAGGTGTTAGCACTCTTTCCATCCATAGTTATCTACGGGCTCTTAGTTGCTTGCTAGTTCACTTGCTTTTGTTTGAAAATGTGCTTGTGATATGGGTTTGAAACTATTGTGAAAACGTCTTTGTAATGATTCTCGTCTCTATAAGAATGCGTACAAAGTGTTGGTTTTAAAAATAGTTTAAAGGAGTGTTTGTTTATGGAATATGTTTTTGAAAGTGATTTTGAAAGTACTTTTGTAATGATTCTCGTCTCTATAAGAATGCGTACAAAGGGCTTGGACTTTTGAAAATGTTTCAATTGAAAGTGTTGGTGCGTAAATTTTTTTTGTTATGAGCAAGCGAGCAACTATGAGCATCCTACCTACTCAAAAGGTCTAACATTATTTTCCTCCTCCTTAAGATGTTACTATCTTACCATTGATTAATAAGAAGCCCCATCGTTGGATGTATGAGGGACATTCGAAGGGACGCTACAGTCACGAAGGCAACTTGGCAAGAAGATTTAGTAATTGTGCTAAAGTTCTAAGATCATGTTTAACCGAGGCAACATCGAGAGGGTCATCGAGGGACTTGTGATCTTTCAAACTAGAGGACAACCACTAAAACTTCTCACTTTTCGAGAATTATGACCGTTTTTCAAAGGCAACCGAAATGGGATACCCTAGAGGTGTATATGTGCAATATGTGTTATGTTCATTTATTTTTTCTTTTGTGTTAGGTTTGATAACATTTTATTATTAGTCTTGTCATGCATTCCTAGTTACTAGCAGTTAATATATATACAGGAATTTAAAGTGCAGAAACGTGAAGTGCGGGAATGTAAATCCTACGCTATTACATGGCTTTGTGAGAGGTACATTATAGAAATGAGAAAAGTAAAGTCCTAGTTACTATTACAAATTGGGAAGCAGTTACAATAAGATGAAACAAAATGCGAAAGTAAATAAATGTGCAAAAAAATTAAGAGGGACGCCTAAATCCTAAGGAATAGAAATCTTTTTGTTTGTTTTGTTTTATTTTAAGAAAATACAACCTAAGTCTATTTAATTTTAATTTCAAGAAAGGTTAAAATGATCAATTAATTTGTTTAGAAAATTAACTTAATTAGAAAAATACTAGCCTAATGTTTTTTTTTTGTGATTTTTTTATTTAAAGTTGAAATAAAAAGGAGTCAATGAAAACAAAAATAAAAATACAAGGGAGCATCCTTCGATCCATGGAGAAAAGGGGAGGCTTCGATCCAGAGAAGGTGCCTTTTGATCCAGAGGAAAAAATGGGCTTTTAGATCCAGAGGGGAATATGATTTTTTTTCGATCCAACGAGGGATGCTTTGCTTTTCGATCCAGGGATGGATGTTGTTGTTAGATTTAATTATGCAAGACAAATATTAGCCAAATAAAGATGCAGGACCCAGGTATCGAACCTAGGTCCTTCGATCCTGCATGCTTTGGGTCTATTCAGGCTATATCTGCAACAAGTGTTAGAAACAAAGCAAAATGCAGACATGGGTGTCAAACTCAGGTCGTTAATCCTGAATACAGGTCGAATGAATTATAAATGCTAATATGTCATGCAAATGTAAGTTTGATCTTTTTACCCATTCTTACCAATGGTGATGTATGAATTTGTGGTTTCAGGCGTGGGTACCCTTGTTTAAGGATTGCTTCGATTTGGCACTTCTGGATATGGGGATACTTGCTTAAGGGCTGGGGATGATTGGAAAAGCTTCAGGAAACCTCCAAGAATATGTTCTTAATTTTATGTGACTCTCTCTCCGGTTGTGTCCAGCCTCCTTGGAGCTTGTTAGTGTGTTCTTTATATAGAGGGGATGGAGGGGACAAGAATGCAAAGGAGTAAACATCCATTAAGTTGGTGTTTTAAGGCCAAGAATACCATAATGAAACATTGCAAAAAATGTGGAATTCTTGTCTCTTTTTGAATTTGAATGAATGTGGACACCTTTGGTCTTCGAGTACCTTCAGTCCCCGCCCTTCGATTAGCCTCAAGTTGCCTCCTTAGACTGGATTTGGTTTCACCCTTATAGTTCCTTCGGTTGAGTCTGTCCACCTCAATTCGAATTGCTCAGGTCTTGATTCGAATTGTATAAGGCCTTAACATCCTGGCTTCTTCGATCAGCCCTTAAGCTTGCTTTTTTCGATTTCCCTGACCTTACTCAACTAGCCCAATCGAAAGACTTTACTCTGGCTAGTCGAAGCTACCTTTGGCAGGAATGTACCTGTACAGGGGCTTGGGCTTGGCAATATGCAGGATTTTGGCCAGCAAGCATCTTGGACAAAAACTGACCACAAAGCCAACTTGTCTTCCATAATTATGTGTCCTTTGAATGAACCAGTGAATGCTTCTTCGAAGGGACCACATGAATATGCCTTCGAAGGGACTATCATGCGTGTCAAAGTGTGAAAATTTGTTTCAAAGGGGACCCTTTCCTAGTCGAAGTTGGCACAAAGGTAGCCAGTTCCTTGTACGCACTAGCATGAGGCAGGTCAAAGTAACCGTGAAAGAGGACATTACCTAGTGACTCAGAATATACATGCAGGAGGCCACTGTTTATGGATTGAAGGGCATTTGTAGGGGATTATCACCTAAATGAAACTTGGACCAATTCTTGCTCGAAAGGGTTTTAGGATCCCAGTCGAAGCTTTCCATTATGCCAATCGAAGGACACTGCTCTAATGTGCCAATTGAAGGACACTGCTCTGATGTGCCAATCGAAGGACACTGCTCTGATGTGCCAATCGAAGGACATTATTCAGATGCCAATCAAAAGGCATTGTTGGCATGCCAATTGAAAGACTCATGTCCAAATGCCAATCGAAGACTCTTTCTTTATCTTCAAAATTTTAGTTTTTCTTTAATCAAGTGTATGTAATCACCCATGTAAGAGAAAAATATTGGAAAAAATATGAGGGAAAATTTTGGGGTACAACAGCTGCCCCTGTTCAATCTTCTTAAACCTGAAGATGTAGATTAGCTTGTCTTCCTTTCGTGATCTGAAGGTGGAAGATGATTGAACACTAGAGTGCCCAGAAATTTGCACTCGCATGAGGTAACAATGATTGTTGATGATGGTGGGAATGGGCTTATAGATGCCATTTGGATAAGATGACAGAGAGTCGTTGGATATGAGCTTAAAGATTCCATCCAAAGTAGATGTTGATTTCACACATGGTCCCTTTGGGGGTTCCTGTTCCTGTTGTATGAGGAGGAATCCGCTAGGGAATGTGGGTTTCTGTTGTTCTCCTGCTTGAGGAAAACTCTGTGGGGAATAGAGTCTAGGAGCTTCAGTTATCCAAGGCTCTGCTTAAGAGTTATCTCTAGAGATATGAAAGTTTGTTGTTTTTTTGGTCGAAATCCAGGCTTCACAGTAATCCTCTGGGGGGAGAATGAAATTAACTTCTATCTGGAGATATATCAGAAGAAAACCTGTGCAGGGCTATTTCAGGATGAGTCTGTGTTGGACTGCCTCTTGAGGGTTATATGAAGGAATCTTATACAATTGCTACCTCAATAGATAATTAAGGAATCTTTGATGATTGCTACCTCAATAGATAATGAAGAAATCTTTGACGATTTCTACCTCAACAAATAATGAAGGAATCTTTGACGATTGCTACCTCAATAGATAATGAAGGAATCTTGGATGATTGCTACCTCAATAGATAATGAAGGAATATCTGACGATTGCTACATCAACAGATAATGAAGGAATCTTGGATGATTGCTACCTCAATAGATAATGAAGGAATCTTGGGCGATTGCTACTTCAATAGATAATGAAGGAATCTTTAACGATTGCTACCTTAACAGATAATGAAGGAATCTTGGATGATTGCTACCTCAAAAGATAATGAAGAAATCTTTGACGATTTCTACCTCAACAGATAATGAAGGAATTTTTGACGATTGCTACCTTAACAGATGATGAAGGAATCTTGGAGGATTGCCACCTCAATACATAACGAAGGAATCTTGGACGATTGCTACCTCAATAGATAATGAAGGAATCTTGGACTATTGCTACCTCAACAGATAATGAAGGAAGCTTTGACGATTGCTACCTCAATAGATAATGAAGGAATCTTGGATGGTTGCTAACTCAATAGAGTATCATAAATTTGTCTGGTCATGTAAATAGTTGATGATATTCGTCTTTTTATAGACTTTACCTGAAAAGATAAAGGTTTGGTTGCATGCAATGTCATGATGTATGAAGTGCAAACGATGTTCTCAAAAATGAGATTACGATATATGCATTTGTATTGTGTGTGCTATGATGTTTGTAAAATGATATATGAATGCAATGTATGAATGTGCCAGTCGTTCTATCGCGGTATTATTAAACTAGGGAAAATAAATCCCTAATTACTGTTGGGGGTGAAGAATGTAGGTCTTCAAATTTTAAAAATGTTGGGAGGAGAATTTTCGTTGTTAGACGAATAAACTCTGTTGGGGAAGGTAAACTCTGTGAACTAAAATGTTGCTAGAAGATAGTCTGTAATAAGTATCAGGATGATATCCGTCTATGGATCGTGCCTGAACCGTTTCTAGATGAGAATCTGGAATAAGTGTCAGGATGACATCCGTCTTTGGATCGTATCTGCATCGTTTCTAGATGAGAATCTGGAGTATTCAGAATGTTTTTGCTGGGGATTCTTGTTTTGTTGTTTTGAGAAGAAATCTGTTGGGGAATCTTGAGAAGCTTGACGACTTCACTGGGGAATTTTTTCTCAGATGTCAGAGAAGTAGTTGGAGATGTATTGAATAAGCATCAGAATGAAATCCGTATTTGGGTCGTATCTGAACCGTTTCTAGAAGAATCTGGAATAAGTGTCAGGATGACATTCGTCTCTAGATCGTACCTGAACCGTTTTTAGATGAGAGTCTGGAGTAAGTTTCAGGATGACATACGTCTCTGGATCGTACCTGAACCGTTTCTAGATGAGAATCTGGAGTAAGTGTCAGGATGACATCCGTCTCTGGGTCGTACCTGAACCGTTTCTAGATGAGAATCTAGAGTAAGTGTCAGGATGACATCCATCTCTGGATCGTACCTGAACCATTTCTAGATGAGAATCTGCTTTATTTAGAATGTTTCCGCTGGGAATTCCTATTTTTCTTGAGAAGAAATCCGTAGGGGAACATGAAAAGCTTGTGAATCAGGCTAGAGAATTCTTTAAGATGTTAGAGTAGTGATTGGATATTCTTGCTCTGCCGGGGTATGAGAACACCTGACATCAATAGGCTGTAGGCTGAGAATATGGTGGTGGCCTTGTAGCAGGATGCCTCTGTACCTGTTGGAGAAGGTATCTGCAGAGATTTTGTGGATGGTTTGAGTGTCATCCCAACTCCTGGGGTCTTGAGTAGATGTTGATCAGGGAGTATTCTACTGATAGACAAATGACAAGATGACGGGACATAGTCGTACGCTTTAATCCCTAACTTTTGCCTGGACTGACCTTTTAGGTTTTCAGTCCACCGGGATACCCTTTTTTCCCAAGCCGCCTTTTCAGGTCTTTGACTGGCCAGGTGTACAGATTTTTTCATATGTATATCCCTAATTTTTGCCCGAACCCTTTTGGTTCGCCGGGATGCCCTTATTTTTGCCTAGGCCAGTCAACCTAGCGGGTCTTTGTTCATGTGTAGTATTTTCTGACTATGTCCATGTTCACTGGTGTGATATGGTGGGAGAACTGACTTGATTGTTTTGTGTTTGATTGCAAATGTTGCGGTTAGCAAGAGTCGCCACTGACTTTTCTTTTATCCAAAAGGAAAGGTAAAAAAGCACAGGAAAGACCTTTGAGATTGTTTCTTGAGTTCAGGGGGTAGATTATGAAAAGGGAAGGTATTAACACCCTTTTCATCCATGGTTTTCCATGGGCTCTTAGTTACTTGCTAGATCACTTGCTTTTGTTATTTGAAATTGTGTTTGGTGTGGTTTTGAAAGTATTTTGTGAAAGAGGCCATTGTTTAGGCAATCTTTGTAATGATTCTCGTTTCTAAGAATGTATACAAAGATGTTTGTCTTTTTAAAAATGTTTTCAAGTTTGTAAGATGTTTTGAAATGTGTGTGTTTGTTTTTGAAAATAGCAAGGATATTTGTTTGAAATGGAGCAAGTAACCAAAAGTAATCTACCTACTCAAATGTCTTTCTTGTTCATTTTCTTTTCCTTTGACATTGTCGTCTTACCATTAAATTGGTAAGCAACCCTATCTTTGGATGTAAAAGGGACGGGCGTGGGTCATTGTATAGCCATGATTAGCAATGTTGCAAAGTATCTTAGCATTTTTTTGAGGGACTAAGATCATTTTGTAAGGCAACTTTGAATAGCGTCATCGAGGGACTATGATCTTGTATTTGTTTGTTTTTGCTAAGATACCTCACATGCGTAATATGGTCATTTTTGTACAAGGAAACCAAGTGGGATAACCCTAAGGGTGTCTTGTGTGCAAGTGTGTCATTTTCATGCTTGATTTTGTCTTGGATTAGGTTTTCTATTTGATTGATTTTTTCTTGCCATACAAACCCTAATTACTAACATGTTATGTAAAGCGATAAATTGCGAAATTTAAAGATTACTACGCTATTACAACATTTTGTGGGAGGGGGTGTACAATTGATGAATGGGGATTGCAATAATATAAACCTAATTAATCTATTACAACCAAATTGAATTCATACAAGTATTGGAATAAATTATGTACAAGATAATTTAAATATGCAAAGATATGCAAATGCAAAAGAAGATTTTGTTTTGTTCTTTTTTATGTAAAAAAAAGTTTTAACCTAAGCCTAGTAAACAAATCAAGATTAAACTTAAATTAATTAAGGAAGGAAATTATTTTTAGAAAAAAAAGATTTTGATTAAACCCTAATTTTAATTTATTAAAAGGAAATAAATTTCTTTAAGTATTTTTGTATTTTTGTATTGAAAATAATATATGGTATTTATGAAGTATTTTGGTCTTTTTATATGTTAAAATAAATATTTAATAGGTGTGAAGAAAAATAAATATTTAACCTAATTCTATTTTAATTTACAAATTTATTTAACAAAAATAGATAATATATAACTAAGCAAAAATATTTTTTATGAGAAAATAAAATAAAATAAAACAAAATATAATATTGATCATTTTATATTTTTTTATGATTTTTTATTATTAAGGAAAATATATTTAATAAAATAGAAACGAAAATAAAATGAATAATAAAAATATATGGGCCAGGGGTGCCGTGAGTAAACTGGAGGCAGGAAGTTAGCAAAAATATAGGGCCCAATGTCCAGAAGCCCATGCTGCAAACAAACAAAAAAAAGTGGGAAAAAGTATGAAAAATTGCAAAAGGCAGCGCCAAGGCTCGAACCCGTGACCTAGGGTATTTTTGCGTGCTGCCTTACCACTGGGGTGGCTGTACATCCGTTAGTCTAAATGAAAACAAAAATACATGACATGAAACACTTCCTTGCCCTATACTTCATCTTCAACCTTTGGCCAGCCGGACCCCCTGTAACTTTTTCATTTCTCAATAAAAATGGAAAGTGATAACATGAACATTATAGCATTTTTCCTAACGATTCTAACCATGTGCATAACTAAAACTATAAGTCCAAGATCAGAGAGAATTTTGTTGGCCCTAATTCTTAACCTAATTTTTTCAGAAACTTCAAACTAAAAATTCTCTAAACTCAAGCCAAATAAATGCAAGCTATGGATATGTACAGTTTCGTAGCAATGATGTCTACATTCTATATTCACAAATGGAAAGCTAACTATGCATGTATCAAGAGTTAGAAAAATAGAAAACTCGCCTTGAAAATGGAAAACGTGTTTTGAAAATGAGCTTGCTTTAGGATGCTGTGATGATCAGGTTAACTTCCTTGAACCTCTGGGAAGCTAATGCAATGCTTAGCTTGTCTTGAGGGTGGCTGGAATGGTCTGGAGAAGTCCACCTGTGTTGCTCTATTTTTGACTTTCAACAATGGGGAAGATGGAGTTACAGTGATGTTTCAGGGTGTGGGATGGTTTACTTGTATGGTAAGGAAGCTTAGGAAAGCAAAAGGCCTGAAAACGCACGAGTGGAATGAGAGATTCAGTTCACAAGTCAGAAATGGCATGTTTGGAGGCTTGGTATGCAATTTCTGGTTCTAAGGTGTTTCAAGGCATGAGCATGTGTGGTTTTAGTTGCAAAATGATGGCTTTATATAGAGCAAAAGATTAGAGGACTTGTGCTTGCTCAGAAGTACAAGATCACATGTCTTGCTACATTTCTTGTTTTTGAAGCAAGTGTGAGAAGTGACTTATTAAGGCATCAATCTGAGCTTATAGGGTGGCTTGAAGCTCTAAACACGTTTTTCTCAGGTTTAGAGACTTGGTTTGTGCAGAAAGAACAAGTCCAAGGCTCAAGAAATGAAAAAATGCAAAAAGCATGCTTTTCTAAAATGGCAATGTTGCATTTCTTCCAAAAATGGTTATTTCCTTGTACAATGCATTGAATGCTTGGCTTTAGGGCATGAAAACTTGTGCAATTCATTAATGGTGGAGTGACAAACGAGTTTGAGGCCTGAAAAGTGAAGATTGTACAGCCAATTTGCAAATTTGAAAACTTGTTCTTCATGAAATGGTTTGAAATCAAAGTGAGAAATTTCGAACTTCATCTCTTCGATTCTCCCTACTCAAGAATGATCTCAAGGAGTTCTTGAACATTTTGGAAAGCTTGTAATGTGCTTTATAACCCATCTTTGAAATGATTTTGAAGATTCCTCTTGAAACTAGGTGAAAAGTTGTCATGAAGTTAGGTCAAAAACCTGCCTAACTAGGGCAAAATTTCACTAAGCTATTTTAGTTCATGAGCATGTATTCACAAAATTATATCTTAAAATCCAAGCATTTTTAGGAAAAATTGTGTGACGCAAAGTTGTAGATTTCATGGAGATCTACAACTTTCATGTTGGGAACTTCCTTTGAATCATTTTGTATCATGGTGAAAATTTGGCCTAAAGTTGAGAAAAAAATAAGAAATTTTCTTTACTTAGAAAATTTTCTAAGTTAGAATTTTTCAACTTTTCAAATCCAAATCTTAAATATTTGGTTTCTTGATGAACAAGTTTCACATTTTGACATGTTTTGATGAATTATGATCCTTGGTACTTTAATTTGACCAATAAAGTTAAAGTTTGACTTTTCAGTGCACAATTGACTTTTGATCAGTTGACTAAAAAATTCATTTGTCAATCCAATGGATTTGCAATGTTTTGAACCATGTCATTAGGTCAAGATAGTGGAATTGAACTCTTGAGATCATGCCTTAAACCAATTGACCATTTTCTAGGTCAAAAATCAAAAATTGCCCTTTCTAAGTCAAAACCCTAATTTTGACCATTTTGCCCTTTTGATGATTTGATCAAATTTCTTGGGGAATTGTGGTCCAAACTTGATCAAATGATACATATGAGTCTAATATGTTGATGTGGATCAAAAATTATGAAGTTTGACTGAAAATTGGCCATGGTTGACTTTTCCCCCCAATACAGCTGATTTTTAGGTCAACTGTCCAATTGACTGATCAAAAATGTGATTCAGAGCTTGAAACTCTACATGAGTAATCTTGGGGGTATATAATGATCCTTGAAAGTCAAATGAAGCATTTATAGTCCAAAAATCAGTGTGCAAACTCAAACCCTAATTTTGGTCATCAGTGCATGAGGAGGTGTCTTAAGCTGGTCAAACCCTAATGCAGTCTTGAGTCAAAGAGATCTTGTGAGGAAATTCTTGATAAGTGAGAGGGAAAATTTTGCGGTACAACAACCGGGTACAGATAATTGTCATTATCCATAGTAGTAAGTGTTATCACACTTCCAGAAGGTGTTTGTTTGATCGTACATGATTCGTTGCTGGAATTCATGTCCAACGCCCCAAGTGATTCAGATGGAGACCTGCCCTGGATATTTGGCATTTTGAGAGATTCATTGAACCTTGACTTGACTTCCCCAGATTATCTAGACACCATGCTATACCCCTTGATTATGAAAGGCCTATTACTGGAATGTCTTTCCATCTGAGGTGATTCTGTCCACTGAGAGGATTTATGTTCATCGAATATCCGTCGTGCGAATTACTCTGATGTTGAACAAATAGTCATATGTAAACAATGGTACTTTAAAAACGCAAAGCTTATGTATGTCTTGAAGTTTGAAAATTCATTTTTAGTAAAACAAACAAATTTTGTAAGAGTGTAATACCAGCTCAGGATTTAAAGGGAACCCTAAAGGAGTCAGGATACCTTTTGTAACAGTATGCTCTTGAACTAACCAATGCTTCAGTTAGGACTTTTGAGGGTTATAACATGGCCTGGTTCACGGTTCAAGAAACAAAGGATAAAGGCTCAAACTTTATTTGTACCCAACCCGTTCTTCGTGATGTTCGTCAATCCTATGCGCAGTTAACTGTGTGTATAAATCCTGATTGAGTATGGAATCGTTGCTCTGATACTTGGTGATGGTTCAGAAATTGAACGTCTGTTTGAGAAGGCAGCCATTTTTGTAACCTTTTCTTTTTTGTTGAGGATTTTTAGGACCTCTTTTTTTTGTTTTGGTATCCCAACTTTTGCCTGAACTATTTTTTTTGGTGTTTACAGTCAGCGGGATGCCCCGGTTTTTTCTTAAGTCTCTTTCATTGGTTTTGACTTAGGGGCTTTTCTTTTGAGATACAATGATTGTCTTCCTTGACGATTATGTGGACCCATCACCATCTTTTGGAGAGCATCTTCTACATTATTTTTCGTGTATGAAGGATGAGCTTGCGACTGAATTCACATCTGAATTAACTGAGAAAACTACCCTGCCCCAGGTTATGATTAAGGGTTTTAATTTGTGTGAAAACAAAAACTCATTCTTCTTAGGCTCAAAAGGGGTTGACTAGTGATTATCTTCCTTATAACTTAACTTTTTAGGATTTGAAACAATGCTTGTACATCGTCAACGGGGTCTGTTCAAAAGCATAATGTAGAGACTGTGGCATCGTTTTCGTCATCCTCCCTCTAAAGGCTTAGAGCTTTTAATCGAGGGTTGAATATCACAAAAAGGGAGTAAAACACATTTTGAATATATTGAATACGGATGAAATAATTCAAGATAAACATATGCAATGTATTAATATGAATAACCAAAGTTTGACATAAAGATAAATGTTTTAAGCAACAACGAAATTACAACTGATAATTCAAATGAAATAAACGCTCTCAATTTTGACCATGATTTGGCATGGGAGCAGTGATCACACTGGGGTCTTAGGAGAGTCAAATTCGATCTCCTTGCTGTCGATCAAATCCTGAATCTTGTTCTTCAAAGTCCAACAACTATCGGTGTCGTGCCCAGGACTATCAGAATGGTAAGCACATTTTACATTCGAATTGTACTTAGGATAAGAGGTATCAAGTTTTTGAGGAGGATCCTTTAGTGTAATCACCTCCGCTTTTCGCAATTGTTGTAATGCTTGAGACAAAGGCATATTAATGTCAGTGTATTGTCTCTCTTGATACTTTATCCTATGCCTATTGCCCCGTTGATGTTGAACAGGTGTAGGATTAGACATTAACACCGCTCCTACGGACTGATGGTGGTTATTTTTACTATGGCTCTTTTCGCCATAGACATCATTAATTTCTTTTTTCCACCAAAGGGCTTCTTCTCAGCAATAGGAGATACAGCCATCGGAATCTTCCCACTCTTGATATCGTTTTCAATCCTTTTCCCAGTCAGAACCATCTCTATAAAATCGGATGAAGAACTCCCAATCAGCAGATTAAAGAATGGGCATGTCAGAGTGCCCATGAACATGTCTACCATTTCCCGATCATTCAGAGGAGGTTGTGCCTTTCCATCTAGATCCCTCCATTTCTGGGCATATTCCTTGAAGCCTTCGCTAGAACCCATAGACATGCTTTAAAGTTGTGTACGATTTAGAGCGAGGTCAGCATTGTATTGGTACTGCTTGTAGAAAGTAGTAGCCAAGTCTTCCCAGGTATGGATGTCAGTTCCTTCTAGCTGATAGAACCACTCCAGTTGAGTGCCAGCCAAACTTTCTTGGAAGAAGTGGACCCATAGCTTCCGGTCAGCAGTGTGAGGCTGGATCTTTCTAAAGCTTAAGACAGGAGACACCGTCATACTTATAAAATGTAGGGACTTTGAATTTTGGTGGGATGACCACTCCAGAAACCAGCCCTAATTCTTCAAAGTCCAAGCCAGGTATCTGCTGAATCTCCATAGCATTGAGATGATCCTCCAGCTGTTTGTATTTATCATCAGCAGGAGGATACTTCTCTTCAGTATAGTCGACTTTATCTTCCTCAGATGCTGGATTGTTGTCTCCTTCCTCAAATTTCTCGTCACCCTCCTCTTGATTATCCCCCTCCTTTGATGGGGTTGGGAAATCTAGAGCTCGGTTAGCTGGTCTTCTTCTTCCCAAACTCAAAACACGAACTAGTTTCTTTGCCTTTTTCTTATGGTCTTTGAGAATAAGAGCCTTCAGATCTTCTTGTCCCTTAGCCAGATTCAGGAACATTTCTTGGAATTGAGCATTTTGTGCCTGAAGCTCCTTAACTGTTTGTTCAAGGGCCATTTCTTTTTGCTAAAATGAACAACGAAAAGATAAGAAACCTATTTTTTTATACCTGTTTGTGCAATGACATGTATGATATGTGTTGTACCCCAAAATTTGCCGTCTCATTTATCAAGACTTTTCTCACAAGATCTCTTTGACTCAAGACTAGATTAGGGTTTGGTTAGCTCAAGACATCTCATCTTGCACTGATAACCCAAAATTAGGGTTTGAGTTTGCACAAGGATTTTTGGACTATCAATGCTTCATATGACTTTCAAACATCCTTATGGACCCCTAAGATCACTCATGACAAGTTTCAAGCCCTGAACCACATTTTTGATCAGTCAGTTGGACAATTGACCTAAAAATCAGCTGTATTGGGGAAAAAGTAAACCATGGCCAATTTACAGTCAAACTTCATAATTTTTTACCCACATCAACATTTTGAACTCACATGTGTCATTTGGTCAAGTTTGGATCACATTTCCCCAAGGAATTTGGTCAAATCACAAAAGGGGCAAAATGGTCAAAATTAGGGTTTTGATTGAGGAAGGGCAATTTCTGATTTTTAACCTAGCAAATGACCAATTGATTTCAAGCATGATTTCAAGGATTCAATGGCATCATCTTTACTTAATTACATGGCTCAAAACATCTCAAATTCATTGGATTGACAAATGAAATTTGCAGTCAACTGATCAAAAGTCAACTATATACTGAAAAGTCAAACTTTGACTTTTTGGTCAAAATCAAGTGTCAAGGGTCATAATTCACCAAGACATGTCAAAATATGAAACTTTTTCATCAAGAAATCCAAATTTGAAAATTAGGGTTTGAATTTGAAAATTTTCCTCTTAGAAATTTTCTAAGTATGAAAATTTTCTTATTTTTTCTCAACTTTAGGCCACTTTTTCACCATAATGCATAATGATTCAAGGAAAGTTCCCAACATGAAAGATGTAGACCTCCATGAAATATATAACTTTTCTCCACACACTTTTCCCTAAATATTCTTGGATCTCAAGATATAAATTTGTGAATACATGGTCATGAACTTGTTAACTTAGTGAAAATTTTGCCCTAATTTAGGCAGGTTTTGGACCCAACTTCATGGAAATTTTTCACCTAGTTCCAAGAGGTATCTCAAAATTCATTTCAATGATGAATTATAGAGCACATTGAAAGCTTTCCAAAATGTCCAAGAAGTCCTCAAGATCATTTTTGAGTAGGGAGAATCGAAGAGATGAAGTTGGCAATTTCTCACTTTTTGTCCAAGCCATTTCATGAAGAACAAAGTTGCAAATCAATCCTATGCTGGCTAATTCATGTTGTACAGGTCCTAAACTTGTTCCACACTCCTTAATTAAATGCTTACTCAGTTGACAAAGCTTTGATCCATGCTTTTGAACCTTTATCCAACTTGTAATTCCATTTATGGCAAAAAGGTTCCATTGCCATTTTGAAAAAGAGCAACTTTTGCAAACTTTACAATTTTGAGCTTTGGACATGTCCCCTTGGCGCATACAAGTCCCACAGGTCTCAAGTAAGTTGTACAAACTGATACCAACCCTAAGGGAGCAAGTACAAGCATGGCAAGTATAGTCATTTCACTTTACTTCAAATGCAAGGAAAGTTGCAAAAAGGCTAGAGCTTGCAGATCTATTGGAGAGCCGACCTAAGACCATTTCCATACTAATATACAAACATTATGCAACACATAACAGGATTAGCAAGGACCTGAAACACTCCCAACCAGCAAAACACCAAAAATCTGTCCAAAACTGCAGATTTTGCATAAGCACATCCAACTTCCCTTTGGCTCGTGCGTTTTGAGTTTGGATCATTCAAACATCTTACATACTTGATACCTAGGAAATCCAGGCCTTCATCCCTGTTCTGTAATCACTCCTCCACCATCTTCTATTGTTGACTTCAGAGCTTACAGTTTGACTTGGCCAAGGAGTTTTAGCTACTTTCAGAGCAAGGCAAGGGTTGGGATACATCCAGGGAAGTTCAAGGAAGCTCAAGCAAGCATCAGGCCCCCCTCAAACTCGCCCCAGTTCCATTCAGGATTCCAACTGAAGGAGGTAAAATTTCAAACTCTATCTCCTTGTACAGGCAACCTTAGGCCATGATTTGTGAATAAAAATGTAGTCCTCATCATAACGAAGTTGTACATACCATTATCTTGCATTGATTTTACATGTGCTGAGAGAATTTGGAACTTGAAATTTCTGAAAATATTAGGTCAAGATTTAGGGCTGTTAAAATTCTCTTTGTTCTTTGATTAATAGTTCACATAATTTATATGGTTGGAATCATGTGCTCAAGTACTACAACTTTCATGTTATGAATTTTCAATTTCATGGAAGTATGAGAGAGTTACAGGATGTTTGGCCAAAGCTTGAGGAAGATGATGAAACAGGGCAAGGACTTGGTTTAGGTTATGTTATTTTTGTTTCACTGAAGATAATGGAATTATAGCCACCCCAGTGGCAAAGCAGCGCGCTGGTGAGACCCATGTCCTGGGTTCGAACTTGCGCGCTAATTTTATATTTTTTTCACATTTCTTTTCTTTCCATTTTCCTATTTTTTGCAGGTTTGGGCTCAGACTGTGGGCCTAGCTTTTTTTTGCTAGCTTACTACATCCAGTTTTCTCACATCACCCCCCTTGCCAACTTTTATATTTTTATTTTTATTTGTTTTATTTTCATTTTTAATATTTTAAATGTTTTCCTTAATGCATAAAAATCCCAAAAAATATAAATTAACAATATTGCACTTTATTTTATTTTTATTTTTCACATAAAAATATATTTTATATTAATAGGATATCATTTATGTTCTTAATAAACTTGTAAATATAATTAAACATATTTAGTTTAATTTATTTTTCATTTCATACTTATAAATACTTATTTTTGCATATATTTAATTTTATATTTTTCTACAATATTATTTATTATTTTTACACAAAAAAATGCACAAAATAATACCTATAAAAAACTTTATTTTCTCTTAAATAATAATTAGGGTTAAACCCCTTTTAAAAATCAATTCTTTTTCTTTATATTTTTAGGTTTAGATTAAATTTTCTCTTACATAAAAACAAGACACAAAAATCTTTTTCTTACATGTACATTGCATTACATTTTAAATATTGTATTGTATTTATCTTAATTCGTACAAATTCGATTTGGTTGTAATAATTTATTTAGGTTTATATTTTTGCAAATCCCCATTCAAATTTGTATTCCCCCCTCCCATAAATTGTTGTAATAGCTTAGAAATATTTACATTACGCAATTTATCGCTTTATATGCCATGATTAGTAATTAGGGTTTGTATGATAAGAACAAAACAAAGCAAAATAGGAAACCCTAAATACAAGACAAAATCAAAGCATGACAATGATACGCTTGCATACAAGAATCATTACATCTTCAAAAACATCTTACAAATATTGAAAACATTTTCAAAAGACAAACATCTTTGTATACATTCTTACGAACAAGAATCATTACAAAGATTTCCTAAACGAATGGCCTCTTTTACAAAATACTTTCAAAAACCACACCAAGCACAATTTCAAACAACAAAAGCAAGTGATCTAAGCAAGTAACTAAGAGCCCATGGAAAACCATGGATGAAAAGGGTGCTAGCACCTTCCCTTTTCATAATCTAACCCCCAAACTCAAGAAACAATCTCAAAGGTCTTTCCTGTGCTTTTTCACCTTTCCTTTTGTATAAAAGAAAATTCGGTGGCGACTCTTGCTAACCGCAACATTTGCGATAAAACGCAAAACCTCAAGTCAGTTCTCCCACCGTATCATAGAATCGGCGACTCTGTTGGGGAATATATGAAAGTGGGGTTACCTTAGGGTTTAGATCACATTTATTTGCTTACATTGTTTGACTTATTTGCTTTACATTATGGTTCTTTGTTTGGGTTTGAATCCTCCACCCGGATTTGGGAAACATTATAGGTAAATAGCAATACGTTATGGAAACTGTGTGGGGTATACTGACATGGTCTAAGCAATAGCTTTGTTAGTGTGACATATTTGTAGGTACCGGTAGCCTTTGAGTTAATCAAAGAGAATACGGGGCCGCTGAGTGATGTCATGAAGCACTAATGAACTTCTAGAACCCTTTACTTGACCAACTTGGCCTTTAGGATGTAGTGAGATGACCGGATTTGGTGCAGTTCGAAGTTGGTAGATACTCGATACTACACTCATTGAGGTTTGGTTTTCTTAGGATATTTCGGTCGCCATTAAAGAGGCTTGAGCTGAAACAATGACCAAGGAAACAATCCGGTGATATTGAGCTCCTTAGAACTCGGTTACTATTATTAGGACAGGTTGAGCCAACTAAACTTCAAGAGGGTACTTACCTATAAAACCCCATGCAAGCCTAAACTAAGAACTTGTTTGATTTGTTTGTATATGCATACTTGTACATAACATCAAGGACATCATAAACATTATATGCATCCACTAACCATTTCAAGGATTTTGGAGATTCATCTTTGTTCTTGTTTTGTAGGATATGGATTCACTTCGCAGGAAAACTATCCAAATCAACCTTGTAAGAATTCCTCCGCAACTCAAGGAGCTAGCTTCAAGGATCCCTGAGAACTCTCCATTCACCGAGAGGCATGGTCGTCTACTCAACTTAGTCACCTCCAACATAGAGGAGGATATGATGAAGGTTCTCTTCCAGTTCTTTGACCCTTTGCATCATTGCTTCACATTTCCTGACTATCAGCTTGTGCCTACTTTGGAAGAATTCTCCTAACTCTTGAGGATTCCTATTCTCAATCAACTACCTTTCAACGGTACGGAAAGAGATCCAAAGCCATAAGAGATTGCTCAAGCCCTGCACTTGCACTCATCTAATGTCACAACTCATTGGGAAACTAGAAGTGGTGTAAAAGGCTTCTTAGCAAAGTTTTTGTTTGAGAAGGCCCAAAGCTGTTGGAATTCCATAGACTTGCAAGCTTTTAAGGAGATTGTGGCTCTTCTCATCTATGGGATGATCTTGTTCCCCAATCCTGACGAACTCATAGATGTGAGCACCGTCAAAATCTTTATGTCACGCAATCCAGTGCCTACATTACTAGGGGATATCCTACACTCTTTTCACACTCGTACAATGAGGAAAAGAGGTGTCCTTATGTGCTGCACTCCCCTCCTGCAAAGATGGTTTATTTTTCATCTTCCCCAATCAGTCTTAAAGAATGAGAAAGGATTAAGGTGGTCACAAAGGTTAATGACGCTCAAACATTCAGATATTCATTGGTGCTCTCGATCCAAAGAGAATGTTATCATTGTTGACCGTTGTGGGGAATTCCCTAATGTCCCTCTACTTGGCATTAGGGGTGGCATCACCTACAAACCATGTTTAGCTCTAAGACAGTTTGGTTATGCCCGAAGGGATGGCCCACATGATATGCTGATTCAAGGCTTGGTTTTCAATTACGACAACGACGATCAAGGTCTTCGCCAGAGATTCATCCGAGCTTGGAGGATGCTGAACAAGGTGGATAGCAAGACTTTGGGACACAAGAATTCCATCCCTCTTGAGCCTTACCTCAAGTGGGTACAAACCCACGCTCAAAGTCTTATGATGCCTTATCCTTCCATTCTCCCAGTGATTATTGAGCCTGTTAAGGAAGGAGAAGTTCCATACACTATCCTACATGCTAACATGCCAACATCACTTGAGGATCTACAAAGGGATTGGATACAACTTAAAGGAGAGCGAGACACTTTCGAAGCCCAATTATACGCAAGCGAGAAGAAGGTTTTGGAACTCACTAGGCTACTTCATGAGGAGAAGACTCTAAATACCTACATAGCACAAAAGAGGATGCGCAACACTTTTTATCTTAGAATTTTGTATTATTTTGCCCAATGGGCATTGATGTACTCAAATTCTATCTTATTAATATAACGTGTGTTTCTTTTTGTTTAAGACAAGTTTGAATTTTTTTAAATCCATGAAAGCATTGCATGTATACATATCATTCATCATAACATAACAGGTATTTTGCAACAAGTTTCCTCATCTCTCTACTGTTTATTTCAGTAAGATGGATCTCGAACAGACGGTCAAAGATCGTCAAGCTCAAAACATGCAGTTTCAACAGTTACTCATGACCCTAGCCAAGGGGAAAGATGAGTTGAAGACTCTGTTAGCTGAAGAAAGAAAGAAGAAACCAAAGAAATCCACTGGGGTTTTGAATATGGGGAGAAGATTTCAGGGACAGACTAGAAGGACCTTGAATTTTGCAACCACTTTCGGGGAAGGAGAAGGAAAAGGAAAAGAAACAGCAATACCATCAGAATCTGAAGAAGAGGAAGAAGAAGAAGACTACTCTGAGGAGCAGTAACTTCCGGCTGATGATAAGTACAGACATCTTGAAGAGCGTCTAAGCGCTATGGAAATACAGAGGGTACCAGGTCTAGATTTTGAAGAATTAGGGCTGGTGTCAGGAATTGTAATCCCACCAAAGTTCAAAGTGTCCTTGTTCGCAAAATATGATGGGGTGTCGTGTCCTAAAATGCACCTCCGATCATACGTAAGAAAGATTCAGCCGCACTCTACCGATAAAGACCTATGGGTGCATTTTTTCCAAGATAGTTTATCCGGAACACAACTCGATTGGTTTTACCAATTAGAAATGGCCGACGTCCACAAGTGGGAAGACCTTTCTGCAGCTTTCTATAAACAATACCAGTATAATGCAGATTTGGCGCCTACCTGTACTCAACTTCAGAGTATGGCTATGGCTTTAAATGAGGGTTTCAAAGATTACGCGCAAAAATGGAGAGATCTAGCTGGAAGAGTGCAACCCCCTCTATCCGAAAGGGAGTTGGTGGATATGTTCTTGGGCACTCTATTGGGACCTTTCTTCAACCATTTGATTGGAAGTTCATCTGCTGGATTCACTGAATTGATATTAACCGGAGAGAGGGTGGAAGATGGTATAAGAAGTGGAAAGATTCGTCTGCCTCTACAGCCGTGAAAAAACCCTTCACTGGGAAGAAGGAGGTATCTGTTGTTTATCCACAAAGGAACCAAGGAAGAGCTGAGCACCGACCAATGGTAGGGGCCGTTATGATCCCAAAGCTTACATTTGATCAATCGAGGAGTAATCAACCAAGAGTGGAAAAGGCCAGTTCGGCAATTCACCAGAATTAACATGACTCTAGCCCAGGTCTTACCCCATCTGCTGAAATCTAATTTGGCAACTTTAAAAGAAGCTCCAAAGAATCCCAACACTGCATCTCCTCATTATCACCAGAATTCCATATGCGTATACCATTCCGAAAGTCCGGGCCACAACACCAACAACTGTTGGGCTTTAAAAAACAAGATTTAAGACCTCATAGATGCAAAAGAGATCGAGTTTGAGGCACCAGAGAAACCAAATGTCATTTCCGCTCCTATGCCTAGACATGGTCACAACGCCAATGCTATCGAGGAAGATTTGTTTGTTGCTACAGTAGATGAACTCTTGACTCCGCTCCCGATCATCAAGATGAACTTATTGAAAGTTGGTATATTCCCAGGTTGTAATAAATACTTCCATATTTGCTTATCCTCATCAACTGATTGCCCTTTGTTGAAGACAGGTATCCAACGCCTGATTGACAACCAAGAAATTATGTTTGAAAATACTCTTGTTTCACCCATTCCTATTGAAGAAGTTTCAATCATAACCATTTCCGCCAATCCTTCCAGGGTCCCCAAAAGACCCGTTAGGATTACATCAGTTCCAAAGGCTACTCCTCTCATAATTACAATGTCCGGGCCGGTCCCATACGAATCAGACAAAACAGTATCATGGAATTACGGTGGAGAAATCTACTACTATGGTGTTAAACAAGATGGGTTGACCACCGAATAAGTGAGCTCCGAAGAAGAAAATTCCGACATTAGCAATATTGCCGGAACTAGTAAGATTAACCGTAGTGGTAGAATCTTCTCTCCAGAGATTGCCCCTCCAAAGGCAGTTTTTGGACCCATGACCGTTCCGAAGATTACCTTTATACCAGTGATTATACCTGCAAGTGTACCTACCGACAAAGACGACACAATCCCTGCTGTTATCCCTACCAATACTTCTACTGTTGAAGATCGAGGGAAAAGCATTCAAGAAGAGCCTGCCCGGACGAAAGCTCAATCACTAGTTATCCCCGAAGCATCCAAGAAGGAAATGGAAGAGATCCTGAGGATAATAAAGAAGAGTGACTATGACGTGGTTGAAGAGTTGGGGCAAACTCCCTCCAATATCTCCATGCTAGCCTTGTTGTTGTGCTCTGAGGCACATGCGAAAGCTTTGGTAAAAATTTTAAAGACAGCCCATGTGCCACAAGAGACGTCTGCTGACCAGTTCCAAGACTGTGTGACCAGCTTGACAGCTGATAATGGCCTAGGCTTCTCTGATGCTGATTTGACACCCAGAGGGAGAAAGCACAACGAGGCATTGCATGTCTTTGTGGAGTGTAGAGGAACGACTCTGGCCCATGTCTTGGTGGACACGGGTTCATCTTTGAACGTCTTACCAAAGAAAGCTCTTGAAAGATTGGATTGCGAAGGGCTGACATTGAAACCCAGTAACATAGTTGTGAGAGTGTTTGATGGCTCGAAGAGGATGGTCCACGGGGAGGTGGACATCCCGATAAAGGTGGGAACTCAGACTTTCAGCTCAACCTTCTATGTGATGGACATCCGTCCCTTTTACTCATGTCTATTAAGACGGCCCTGGATCCATAATGTCGGTGTTGTCACCTCCACACTACATCAGATGCTGAAGTACCTAGTCCAAGGAAAGATCATAATTGTCCATGGGGAGGAAGAGTACATGATTAGTCATCTAAATTCTTTCCGGTATGTGGAATTGGATGGCGAGTTCATTGAAACTCCTTTTCAACATTTCGAGGAGGTCTATCAAGAAATAGTGGTGACCAAGACGGTATCCCCGATTCCCAAGATCATAAGACCTCCGCTTCGGATGTCATCTCTAAAGGACGCCAAGGCGGTAGTAGAAGAGGGTGGGTGCACCATCTGGGGGCAGCTTCCGGACATCCCGTATAAATCAGACAAGTTTGGCTTAGGGTTTACTTCAACTGCTCAGAAGGCTGTGCACCGTGCCCGTGCTGGAGGGCCACCTTTGAAGATTAGTAACCGGGAGGTCAACACAGTGGAAGATGTTGAAGAAGATGGCAGCTTGGAAGATTGGATATTTCCTACTATCAACGGAGGACTTCGCAACTGGGAAGCCAGAGACTTTGTCCCAATAACTTTCATCTCTCAGTAATTTATCTTTTACATTTCAGTTGGACTTGTAATATTCACAAACAATTTGCACTTTAAAAACCTTGTGTCTTACCCAAGGCACAATGGTCCATTTGTAAGGGTTTTTATTTCATCTTCATATGACATTCAATGAATCATGGACGCTTTTCCACATACAAACCTTTTTGTGCTCATTATCTTTCTTTTACATTTTATTGTTTAAAGATGGCTATACCCTCACACACACCCACACTCACAAATGCAGGTACCCCTCCATTCCGGATCCCATGGGTAACGATACTGCTATAGCCTTTAGTGACTCTGAAGATCTAATCTACCAAGCTGAATACGAAGGTGAGGAAGATTGCGAAGTACCAGGGGAATTGGCCAGACTACTACAACAAGAGGAAAGAGCTATTCAGCCTCATGAGGAGCCGTTGGATATAATCAATTTGGGTACCGAGGAAGATAAAAAGGAAATCAAAGTGGGTGCCAATCTAAAGCCGAGTGTCAAGGAGCACTTAATTCATCTATTGCGTGATTATGTTGAGATCTTTGTCTAGTCATACAAGGACATGCCAGGACTTGATACAGACATCGTGGTACATCGTCTACCCACAAGAGAAGACTGTCCACCATTGAAGGAAAAAGTCCTCCGCATGAGACCTGACATGTCAGAGAAGATCAAAGCGGAAGTCATGAAGCAGTTCAATTTTGGATTCTTGGTCGTCACTTCCTATCCTTAATGGGTCACCAATATTGTTCCCGTACCTAAAAAGGACGGCAAAGTACGAATGTGCATGGATTATAGAGATTTAAACAGGGCCAGCCCTAAAGATGATTTTCCACTTCCCCACATCGACATCCTGGTTGACAATACCGCTCAGCACAAAGTGTTTTCCTTCATGGATGGATTCTCAGGTTATAACCAGATCAAAATGGCACCTGAGGACATGGAGAAAACTACATTTGTCACACAGTGGGGCACGTTTTGCTACAAAGTAATGCCATTCAGACTGAAGAATGCTAGGGCAACCTATCAACACGCCATGGTACCTTTGTTTCATGATATGATACATCATGAGATAGAGGTATATGTAGATGACATGATTGCCCGATCACAAACTGAAGAGGAGCACCTTGATCACTTGCAAAAGTTGTTTGTGAGTGTGATCGGTGGATCTGGAACTGACTGTTTAAAGTTGGTTCGCGAAATGTCGCGGAAGCAAGAGTCGCCACCGTCTTTTATTTTCTCCAAATGGAAAGGACAAAAGCACAGAAAAATTCCTTATAGAGATTGCTCTCGGTTCGGGAGGTAAGTTATAGAAAGGGAAGGTGTTAGCACCCTTTCTATCCATGGTTATCCATGGGCTCTTAGATACTTGCTCATTTGTGTTTTCAAAAATGGTTTGTTTGCTTTTCAATGTGGGTTTTAAAAAGTTTCTTTGAAAATTCCAGTTCGACTCTTGTATCTGTCCTCAAGAGTGTTTGAAAAATTGCTTTCGAAAGCTTTTGAAAATGTGACGGTGTGAAAAGTATTTTTTGATTTGTTTTTGAAATTAGAGCAAGTATCTTAGAGTTGTCTACCTAAGGAATTCGTCTGTGTAGATGTCCTTTAAAGTAGTGACATCCCACCATTGAGAGGTAGGTAGCACCACCATTGGAGGTGTTCGGGTCAATTCGAGGTTCGGGACATGGTGATCACCAGAGCAATGGGAAGACACCTTAGAAGCTACCCTCATGCCAGGTTCCCGGATCATGAGGACTTACTAAGACATCCTCTACTCGACGATCACCTTTCGAGGCAAGGCAACAGTGAGGCGTACCCTAGGGGTGGTGTGTGCGATTCGTGTGTCGTTTTCATTTGCATTTATCTTGTCATGTTATTGGTGTTCTACGCTTGTTTTTATTTTATCCATACATTCTTTCATGCCTTTGATTAACAGTTAAAATATTGCGGGAAAAGTAAATTCTAAGCTATTACAAACGGCGCGGGTCCACATCGCCAAAATTAACCAGGACCCGATTTGACAGAAAATAAATAAACAAAGAATTAAAAGTGCGATAAGTAATTTACATGGCTTCGGGAGAGATACATAAGTATTATAATGAAATAAAATAAATACGCGAATTAATGATTAAAACGAAACGAGGGCGTTGGACCTTTTTGCAAAAATTAAATTAATAACGGAGTTAATTAATTAAAAGAGAAAGAACTTGTTTTTTTTGGTATTTTATGTTTTTTAGGACTTAATAGAAAAATTAACTGCAGTTAAACGCTAACCCTAATTCTATTTTATTTTAACTTGTTAAGAAAATATTGAAGTTTTTTAACCTAAAATTAATCTAATTATTATATGCAAATTTAATTATAACAATAAATAAAATAAATATTTAATTATTTGAAAGAAAAATAAAAGGATGAAAATTAATTAAACCTAATTCTACTTCTTTTTAGATTTTTTGTTAAAAGTATTAAAATTAAACCCTAATTTATACTAACTTCAATTATATACAATTTGTTTATGAAAATAATTAAAATAAAATATTTATTATATTTTGCTCTTTTTTCTGATTTTTATTGATATTTTATATTTTTTGTGAAAATAAGGAATTAATTAAAGACAATAATCAAAAGAAAATAAAAACAAATAAAAACATAAAGAAAGTGAAAAAATTGCAAACCAAGGGGGTTCAGACCCCAATATGGAGGTATAATCTTTCAGCAATTTGGCCCATTTAAGCATGGCCTGGTGGACTTTTTTTGCTCACGTGCTGGCATGTTGACTCAAGCTTAGGGTGTTCATCAATTCTGAGCCTTTGATCTGATCTCCATGGGGCACGTGGATGTTGGATTCTGGAAGACGTATGGTGAACCACAACGCTGAGGCTGCATGTAAACGTACATAGAAAAATAATATTGAGATAATGCAGACCTGGGACTCGAACCCAGGTCTTGGACGTTAACGCACACAACGCTTGCTAGCTGAACCACCTTGTACATGTTAACATATAATAACAAATAAATAATATAAAAGAAAAATACGCATGGATAATGTTTTTAGCGCGAAATTTAAAAGACCCTATCACGTCTCGCCACGAGGTCATCTTCTTCCTCGTTCATGAAATACAAACAGATAGGCCACGGTTTTCCAACTGTTCTCCTAGGCATGCTTTGGAAAAATAGCGATTAGGCCTAGGAGGTCCATAAATTAGGCGCGAGCATGGTATCTTCTTCGTCCAGCCATGCTGATTCTAATGGTGGTGGCCAAGGGTTCCAATTTTTCCTCGTTTCAAAATCCCCAATTTAAAACTCTGCAAACCCTAAAACTCAAACATGGCATAATCGCGTGTAGCACATAAAAAGACAATTAAATGTATTGGTTAGCTTCAGAACTTCATAATGAACATGAATCAATTATTAAAAATTACAAAGGATGCGTAAATCATGATGCACGATTTATGAATTTTATTTGATACAGTCTGCACTCGTGTTACCAATTCTTGAGGTTCTGATGAGTATTCTTGATTGAGAATCGTTCAGTGGACCTTGAGGAAGCTAATGGAAGAAGTCTTGAGACCTGAATCGCCTTACAAAGGTGTTTTCAGATTTGAGTTTTTTTGCAATTTTTTCAAGGTTGATAATGGCTTTTTGGGGCAGCTGTGCGTGTTTTATGATTAGGGTTTCATTCTAGCTTATGTAGTGAACAAATTAGGTTAACAAAATTGATCAAAATCTCTTTCATTCATGAATTTGAAGATTTGATTTTCCATCATTATTTTCCAAATATTTTCCATGTGCTTTTTGTTCAAATCATCTCCAATCTCTCCAAATCTTTCTATATTGGGATGTGCACGAATTATAGAGAATAAAACATGTACAAAAAGATTTGTTAGGTTAAGTTAAATATTTTTCACATATTTAATTGATTTAAGTGAATTATTATAAATAAAAATTCAAATAAATAAATAAAAAATGAAATAATACTTTCCTTTGGGACAAGTGGTCGTGCACATGCTTGGAATGATGAATTGTGGAAGAAAAATGGGCCCATTAGCAATTTTAGGTCATTTGAACCAATGTTGACTTTTCAAAATATCCAAAAATTTCCCAACTTCCACAAGGCATAACTTGCTCAATCTTTAAGATTTTCTCATGTTCTTGGACATTTTGGAAAGGTCTCTGAGTCCTCTAACCAATGCCTTTGGTCCCATGTCATTTTGATTTACCAATCTCAAGTTATGGCCTTTGACTTAAAGTCCCTTTTTGTTGACTTTTGAAAATGACCTATAATGTTGAAATTGATAACTTTTTGTGAGAGCATTTCTTGGACTTGAAGTGTGAAGATGAGTTGTAGGAAATGTCTTTCTCTTCAAAATGAGATTTGGATGGAATTTTTCTGATAATCCATGTGAAAGTTATGCCCTGGTCAATTTCAGTTGACTTTTTCAGCTGTCCAAATAAGGAAACTTTTGCATCTTGATGATTTCTGAGCCAAACTTTGAGAATCGTGATCAAGCATTGATCAAATGATGTTTGTGGCTTCAAAATGATATGTTGACCAAAAATTTGAACTTTTGACTGTCAAATGACCATTTTGCCCCTACAGTTGACTGTAGTGCAATTAGGGTTTTTGACTGTGCAATTTTGAGCTGAATGCCTTGAAACTTGATATGAGGATGCTTGACCATATTTGTAGGCATGTAAGACTTGATTGGACCTTTGGAAACTTCATTTTCTTGATCAGAACACAAACCCTAGTTTTGACTGCTTAGGAGATCTTTGCACTGTGCAACCCTTGGGGAACTTTTGCAGTTTGACTTGGCAATTTCCTAAAGAATATGGGAGGGAAAATTTTGGGGTACAACAGTTGCCCCTGTTCAATCTTCTTGGACCTGAGGATGCAGATTGGCTAACGTGCCTTTCGTAATCCGAAGGTAGAAGATGATTGGACACTAGAGTGCCCAGAAATTTGCGCTCACATAGTAGCAATGTGGTGGGAATGGGCTTATCGATGCCATTTAGATGTTGATGAATAGGATGATGGGCTTATAGATGCCATCTGGATGTTGATCGTGTAAGAGATTCCTTAGCGAGAACCTGCATACCTGCAAAAGAAAAATGAGTACCTGGCACGTTGCAGGAGTTGATTTCAGATGCTTGGCATAGATATGTCCTGACTGGTTACAGGAGCTGGGTCTGGAGCTTCAAACGGTGATGAATGAACCAGGGATGGTTGCTACCTTAGCATGAATGGTAAGAGAACCTTGGGTGACTTTAACTTCAACAACGCTCGTTGAGAAAATCTTGGTGGGAATTACCATCTTCGCAGGATCGGGAAGAGAACCATAGGCAATTATAATCTGAAAGGAATTACCTCACTCACCGTCGGAGAGGGAACTCTAGGAAATTATAATCTGAAAAGGAATTATCACCTCACTCACCGTCGGAGAGGGAACCATAAGGAAAGGAATTACCACCTCACTCACCGTCGGAGAGGGAACCATAAGGAAAGGAATTACCACCTCACTCACCGTCGGAGAGGGACCCATAAGGAAAGGAATTACCACCTCACTCACCGTCGGAGAGGGAACCATAGGGAAGGAATTATTACCTCACTCACCGTCGGAGAGGGAACCATCTTAAAAGGAATTATCACCTCACTCACCGTCGGAGAGGGAACTATCTGAAAAGGAATTATCACCTCACTCACCGTCGGAGAGGGAACCATAGGAAATGGAATTATCACCTCACTCACCGTCGGAGAGGGAACCATCTGAAAAGGAATTATCACCTCACTCACCGTCGGAGAGGGAACCATAGGAAAAGGAATTATCACCTCACTCACCGTCGGAGAGGGAACCATCTGAAAAGGAATTATCACCTCACTCACCGTCGGAGAGGGAACCATCTGAAAAGGAATTATCACCTCACTCACCGTCGGAGAGGGAACCATCTGAAAAGGAATTATCACCTCACTCACCGTCGGAGAGGGAACCATCTGAAAAGGAATTATCACCTCACTCACCGTCGGAGAGGGAACCATCTGGGATAACTTCTACTGAGTCTTCATCAGAAAAATCTGTTGGGAGTCGATTTAGCTGGACTAGAGAAGGCCTGGGACTGGATAAGAAATCTTTGGAGTCGATTAACTGAACCGGTCTAGGTCTTGAAATATGATTGAGAATTTCAACTGCATCTTTCCTGAAAGGTAAAGGTCAGTCATATGCAATGCATGATATGGATCAAGCAATGATGTTCTCAACATAAATGAGATTTGTATGATATAATGCGTCTATGCATGCTATAATGATGTATGTGATGTTTTATGAATATATGTTTTCGTCTAGGAAAGTAAATCCTTGACGGGTGCCGGGAAGTCATATCCTGGGCTGATGTTGAAGAGTAGATTTGCCTCCGCTGGGGATGATAGCTGCAAGAATACCGGCAGGGGAAGATGACTCCGTTGCAGAATAAACTTGGCAAATGGAAGATTCTGCGGGGAGAAAAGATACTCTAGCGACCATGCTGGGAAGCCATACTCCGTGGGAAGAGGGATGCCTTGCTGAGTGTTGATAATGATTTGCTGGGGATACCCTTGTTGTTGGAAGTGTTGATGGACTTCGCTGGGGTAAGGAGACTTCGTCGAGGACGCTCTTTCTGTGGCTTTTGGCTGAGGATAACCCAGTTATATCCTGTTAAGGAAATAACTCTTTAGATAAAGCCGGGCGACGCGTTCGTGCTCTGCGAAGGATAAGCTTCCAGAATTTACTGGGGATAAGCTTACTGCTTGGGGAGATGGATTCCAACTTTTCCTGGGGAAACTGGATTGGACTCTCCTGGGGAGATTTTGAACTGTAATTTTGTAAGTTGAAAGAGGGCACATATGTAGGGTTGCCTGCTGATGAGCTCGTGTAAAACCGTATCTGAAATGGAGAAGGAACCTGGGTAGGGTTACTTTGATGATGAGTTCGTGTAAAACTTCGTTCTTGGAAAGGGAGAACCTGTGTAGGGTTTCTGGGTGACGAGTCCATGTAAAACTGCATCTTGAAGAGAGGGAACCGGTGTAGGGTTGCTTGGTGAGGTAAGTTCATGTAAAACTTCTTGATGAACCGGGGTGAGGTTATCTTGAGCTAAATCCATGTAAGACTTCTGGGGGGAACCGGGGTTAGGTTGCCGCAGGATAAGTTCGTGTAAAACTTCTTGACGAACCGGGGTAAGGTCATCTTGAGATAGGTCCATATAAGACTTCTGGAGGAACCGGGGTTAGGTTACGGCAGGATAAGTTTGTGTAAAACTTCTTGATGAACCGGGGTTAGGTCATCTTGAGATAGGTCCATGTAAGACTTCTGGAGGAACCGGGGTTAGGTTACTTGGATAAGTTTGTGTAAAAACTTCTTGATGAACCGGGGTTAGGTCATCTTGAGATAGGTCCATGTAAGACTTCTGGAGGAACCGGGGTTAGGTTACCTTGGGATAAATCCATGTAAGATTTCTGGAGGAACCGGGGTTAGGTTACCTTGGGATAAATCCATGTAAGATTTCTAGGAGGAACCGGGGTAAGGTCGCTTCGGGGTAAGTTCGTGTAAAACTTCTTGACGAACCGGGGTAAGGTTACTTGAGATAGGTCCATGTAAGACTTCTGGAGGAACCGGGGTAAGGCTACCTGGAGGTAAGTTCGTGTAAAACTTGAGATAAATCCGTGTAAGACTTCTGGAGGAACCGGGGTAAGGCTACCTGATTTTTTTTTAATGTTGATCTGGGATTTGTAAAGGTAAATGGTAATCATCTTTGTATTGACCTTAGTGTTTTGGTTGACAGAGCCACTGGATCGCCTGGACGACTCATTATTGCCCCTGTTTCTGAGGTGAAGGGAGAAGATACCTTGGAGGTCGTTTGACAAATCTTCTGGCAGACAAGTGACGAGATGCCGGGACATAGTTGTACGCTTAAATCCCTAACTTTTGCCTGGACGGCCCTTTTGGGTTTTCAGTCCACCGGGATACCCATTTTTGCTCAAGCCGCCTTTTCAGGTTTTCGACTTGCCGGGTGTACATATTTTCATTTTCATCCCTTATTTTTGCCCGAACCCTTTTGGTTCGACGGGAAGCCCTTATTTTTGCCTAGGCGTGTCAACCTAGCGGGTCTTTGATTTTGCGTAGTATTTTTTCGACTATGTCCATGCTCTCAGAATGTAGGGAGTTGCCCCTGTTGGAAGTATTTTGCCATGCCCCAGATAATGGGCAATGCTCCTACTGTGCCCCTTGATTGGAGGTACTTCTGTTCACAAGGTGTTCATCGTGCGAATTTCCCTGCTGTTCAAACAAATAGTCATATGCAAACAAGGTTATTTTAAGAATGCAAAAGCCTATGTCTGTCTTGAATTTTGAAAATGCATTTTTTGTAATACAGTGCGGTGTTAACTCAAGATTTTACAGCAAACCTTCAGGAGTCAAGATACCTTCGTAACAGTACGCTTTCGAACTAACCCATGCTTCAGCTAGGACTTTTAAGGGTTATATCGTGGCCTGGTTCACGGTTTAAGAAACAAAGGATAAAGGCTCAAATTATTTGTACCCACCCGTTCTTCGTGACATTCTCCAAACCTAAACTCAGTTGATCATACGTTAGACCTTGTTTGAGTCTTTGCTCTGATTTTCCGGTGATGGTTCGGATGTTGACAATTTATTTTGAATAGGCAGTCATCTCCTTTTTTGCTGAGGGTTTGTAGGACCTCTTTCTTTGATTTTTTTTTATTATCCCTTTCTTTTTTTCCTGAACTGTTTCCTTTTTGGAATTACAGTCAGCGGGATGCCCCGGTTTCATAAGTCCCTTTTATAGGTTCTGACTTCTTGGGCTTTTCATTTATGATTTTTTGATAACGACTGCCTGTCTTTATGATTGTTCTGAACCATCATTGTCTTTTGTTTTGTAAGGACTTCCTTGGTGCCATTCGTTATGCACTTGGATCAACTGAGAGAACTACCCTGCCCCAGGTTATGATTAAGGGTTTTAATTTTTGAAAAGAAAAACTCCTACTTCTTTGGCTCAGAGGGGTTGACGAGGGATTAACTTCCTTATAACTCCAGTGTTTAGGGATTGAAACAATGCCTGTACCTCATCAGCGGGGTTTGTTCAAAAGCATATTGTACATTATGGTATCGTTTTCGTCATCCTCCCTCAAGAGGCTTAGAATTTTCAATTAAGAGTTGACCATCACAAAAATATGAAAGCAGTTTTAAGCATAGTAAACATAATTAAATCAAGACAGACATGTGTAATGCATTCATGAAATAAAAGAGTTTAACATGATAATTGTTTATCTGAACAAGAAAAGAAAAATACAACTTGAATTCAAATGAACAAAAATCTCTCGACCCTAGCCATGTTTTGGCAATGGAGCAGTGATCACGTTGGGAGTCTCGGCAGGCTCGAACTCGATCTCTTTGGCATCGATCATGTTCTGAATCTTGTACTTCAGTGCCCAACAGTCCTCAGTATCGTGCCCCGGGCTATCAGAATGATAAGCACACCTCGCTTCTGGGTTGTAGCTTGGAGAGGAGGTCTTGGGATTTGCAGGAGGGTTGATCACCGCAATCAGGTTCATTTTCAACATGTGCTGCAATGCTTGTGACCATGGCATGTTAATGTTGGTGAATTGTCTTTTAGGCTCGTCCGGCCTTCGCTGGTTTCCCTTTTGTGGTTGGCGGCGTGGTGCAGAACCAGAAATCATGACTGCCCCTGCATGTTGGTCACGACGACTCTTTTGGCTGTACGCAGCATTAGATTCTTTCTTTCCCGTGTAAGGCTTTTTGTGAGTGTCAGAGGGTGTGGCCTCTTGAATTTTCCCACTCTTGATACCAGCTTCAATTCTTTCGCCAGTCAGGATGAGGTCGGTAAATCCTGCAGATGAATTACCAATGAGATGATTGAAGAATGGCCCGGATAGGGTCCCCAAGAACATATCAACGAGTTCCCGGTCAGTTAATGGAGGCTGCACCCTTCCAGCAAGGTCTCTCCATCTCTGTGCGTATTCCTTGAAACCTTCACTTGACCCTAGCGACATACCCTGGAGTTGGGTACGTGTAGGAGCAAGGTCGGCATTGTACTGGTAATGCTTGTAGAAAGCAGTGGCTAGGTCTTCCCAGGTACGGATGTTGACTCCATTCAATTGATAGAACCACTCGAGCTGAGTCCCTGAAAGACTCTCTTGGAAGAAATGGATCCATAAGTTTTTGTCAGCTGTATAGGGCTGGATCCTCCTTGTGTAAGCCCTGAGATGCAATTTAGGACAGGATGCCCCGTCGTATTTAGCAAAGGCAGGTGTCTTAAACTTGTGCGGGATCACTACCCCAGAAGACAGACCTAGATCCTCGAAGTCCAGGCCAGGCACTTTTTGTATCTCCATAGCACTAAGCCGGTCTTCCAACTGTTTGTACCTATCCTCAGTCGGAGGGTACTGTTCGTCGTTGAAATCTGTCTCATTGTCGGAGACCACTGGACTGGGAACCCTTTCCTCTTGATGACTGCCTTTCCCCACAGATGGAGTTGTCCTCGCAGCATCGTCCTGCAGTGTATTCCCAGATCTGCGTCTAGGGCTAAACAAAACAGTCCTCCTCTTCTTCTTTTCCTTCTTCAAGAGCAGCGCCTTCAGATCTTGTTGCCCCTGGGTCAAATTCATGATCAGCCCTTGGAACTGAGCGTTCTGAGACTGGAGGGCCTTGATAGTGTGCTCAGTTGAGGATTCAGGATTCATGACGAGACTGCTGAAATAAACAGCGAAGAAGGTAAGTAACCTGCAGAGAAAGGGTACCTGTTATGCAATGATATGTATGATGTGCATGCAATGATTTCAAGGACCTCGCGGGGTAAACAGAGAAACTTGTTAGAGTTTAAAAACCGGTAACTTAATTGAAGGTACTTCATGTTGTTGAGAGTCCTTCTTCAAGAGTCAAGGCTCACCATATCGAGTGGGTCATAGCCCCTGACCACTTTGGTTAGAGGAAAATAAATCCTCTTTGCCCCTTGCTAGATGTTTGATTCATCATGACCTGCATCACAAGCCCTTGAGATCCTTGAAATGGGTTAGGATGTATGCAATGGTATGATGTCATGATGCATGGGGTAATGTAGGTAACCCTGTTATGAGTCCCAATTAAGGACTGCACACCAAAACCTGCAAGAGATTCAGTATACTAGTCATGAGTCCCAATTAAGGACTAGAACAAACCCCGCAAGAAACTCGGTAAACCCTGTTAGGAGTCCTAATTAAGGACTGCAAACCAAAACTTGTAAGAAACTTAGATACCCTGTTATGAGTCCCTATTAAGGACTATAAACAAAACCTGCAAGTAGTTCATGTGTCAGATAACAAGCATGCAAGTAGTCAAGTACGAAGGCACGCAAGTCACACAAGAGAAACCCTTAGAGTTTAGGCCAGCATGGGGTCTGGGTATTACCCTCTTGAAGTTGGTGGGCTCAACCTGTCCTATTAGAAGTAACCGGGTTCTAAGGGTCCCAATATCACTGGATTGCTTTCATTGTTCATCGTTTCGATTTAGCCACTGAACTGGCGACCGAAATATTCCAGGAAAGCAACCCTCAATTGGGTGTAGTATCGAGTATCAACCAACCTCGGACTGCACCAAAGTCAGTTATCTCACTACCCTAAAGAGGCCAAGATAGTTCAATTAAGGTTCCTAAGGTCTGTTGATGCTTCACGACACCACGCGGAGGCCCCGTATTCTCCTTGACTGAACTCAAGGGTTACCGGTACACACCAAAGTGCCACATCAACGTAGCAGACTGTTTCAACCATGTCGGTATACCCCGCACAGTTCCCTCACAGCCTTGTTGCTACTTTCTAAGAAGGTATCCCCAGATCCGGGTTAGGATCTATAAAACTCCCAAGCAACCCACAATTTAAAGCATACAAGGAAGACAATTGAAAACACAGTTATGAACTAGCCCTAAGGTACACCTCACTTTAAGTTATATCCCCAGCAGAGTCGCCAGTTCTATGATCGATGGATCTGGAACTGACTGTTTAACGCTGGTTCGTGAAATGTCGCGGAAGCAAGAGTCGCCACCGTCTTTTATTTTCTCCAAATGGAAAGGACAAAAGCACAGAAAAATTCCTTATAGAGATTGCTCTCGGTTCGGGAGGTAAGTTATAGAAAGGGAAGGTGTTAGCACCCTTTCTATCCATGGTTATCCATGGGCTCTTAGATACTTGCTCATTTGTGTTTTCAAAAATGGTTTGTTTGCTTTTCAATGTGGGTTTTAAAAAGTTTCTTTGAAAATTCCAGTTCGACTCTTGTATCTGTCCTCAAGAGTGTTTGAAAAATTGCTTTCAAAAGCTTTTGAAAATGTGTCGGTGTGAAAAGTATTTTTTGATTTGTTTTTGAAATTAGAGCAAGTATCTTAGAGTTGTCTACCTAAGGAATTCGTCTGTGTAGATGTCCTTTAAAGTAGTGCCATCCCACCATTGAGAGGTAGGTAGCACCACCGTTGGAGGTGTTCGGGTCAATTCGAGGTTCGGGACATGGTGATCACCAGAGCAATGGGAAGACACCTTAGAAGCTACCCTCATGCCAGGTTCCCGGATCATGAGGACTTACTAAGACATCCTCTACTCGACGATCACCTTTCGAGGCAAGGCAACAGTGAGGCGTACCCTAGGGGTGGTGTGTGCGATTCGTGTGTCGTTTTCATTTGCATTTATCTTGTCATGTTATTGGTGTTCTACGCTTGTTTTTATTTTATCCATACATTCTTTCATGCCTTTGATTAACAGTTAAAATATTGCGGGAAAAGTAAATTCTAAGCTATTACAAACGGCGCGGGTCCACATCGCCAAAATTAACCAGGACCCGATTTGACAGAAAATAAATAAACAAAGAATTAAAAGTGCGATAAGCAATTTACATGGCTTCGGGAGAGATACATAAGTATTATAATGAAATAAAATAAATACGCGAATTAATGATTAAAACGAAACGAGGGCGTTGGACCTTTTTGCAAAAATTAAATTAATAACAGAGTTAATTAATTAAACGAGAAAGAACTTGTTTTTTTTGGTATTTTATGTTTTTTAGGACTTAATAGAAAAATTAACTGCAGTTAAACGCTAACCCTAATTCTATTTTATTTTAACTTGTTAAGAAAATATTGAAGTTTTTTAACCTAAAATTAATCTAATTATTATATGCAAATTTAATTATAACAATAAATAAAATAAATATTTAATTATTTGAAAGAAAAATAAAAGGATGAAAATTAATTAAACCTAATTCTACTTCTTTTTAGATTTTTTGTTAAAAGTATTAAAATTAAACCCTAATTTATACTAACTTCAATTATATACAATTTGTTTATGAAAATAATTAAAATAAAATATTTATTATATTTTGCTCTTTTTTCTGATTTTTATTGATATTTTATATTTTTTGTGAAAATAAGGAATTAATTAAAGACAATAATCAAAAGAAAATAAAAACAAATAAAAACATAAAGAAAGTGAAAAAATTGCAAACCAAGGGGGTTCAGACCCCAATATGGAGGTATAATCTTTCAGCAATTTGGCCCATTTAAGCATGGCCTGGTGGACTTTTTTTGCTCACATGCAGGCATGTTGACTCAAGCTTAGGGTGTTCATCAATTCTGAGCCTTTGATCTGATCTCCATGGGGCACGTGGATGTTGGATTCTGGAAGACGTATGGTGAACCACAACGCTGAGGCTGCATGTAAACGTACATAGAAAAATAATATTGAGATAATGCAGACCTGGGACTCGAACCCAAGTCTTGGACGTTAACGCACACAACGCTTGCCAGCTGAACCACCTTGTACATGTTAACATATAATAACAAATAAATAATATAAAAGAAAAATACGCATGGATAATGTTTTTAGCGCGAAATTTAAAAGACCCTATCACGTCTCGCCACGAGGTCATCTTCTTCCTCGTTCATGAAATACAAACAGATAGGCCACGGTTTTCCAACTGTTCTCCTAGGCATGCTTTGGAAAAATAGCGATTAGGCCTAGGAGGTCCATAAATTAGGCGCGAGCATGGTATCTTCTTCGTCCAGCCATGCTGATTCTAATGGTGGTGGCCAAGGGTTCCAATTTTTCCTCGTTTCAAAATCCCCAATTTAAAACTCTGCAAACCCTAAAACTCAAACATGGCATATTCGTGTGTAGCACATAAAAAGACAATTAAATGTATTGGTTAGCTTCAGAACTTCATAATGAACATGAATCAATTATTAAAAATTACAAAGGATGCGTAAATCATGATGCACGATTTATGAATTTTATTTGATACAGTCTGCACTCGTGTTACTAATTCTTGAGGTTCTGATGAGTATTCTTGATTGAGAATCGTTCAGTGGACCTTGAGGAAGCTAATGGAAGAAGTCTTGAGACCTGAATCGCCTTACAAAGGTGTTTTCAGATTTGAGTTTTTTTGCAATTTTTTCAAGGTTGATAATGGCTTTTTGGGGCAGTTGTGCGTGTTTTATGATTAGGGTTTCATTCTAGCTTATGTAGTGAACAAATTAGGTTAACAAAATTGATCAAAATCTCTTTCATTCATGAATTTGAAGATTTGATTTTCCATCATTATTTTCCAAATATTTTCCATGTGCTTTTTGTTCAAATCATCTCCAATCTCTCCAAATCTTTCTATATTGGGATGTGCACGAATTATAGAGAATAAAACATGTACAAAAAGATTTGTTAGGTTAAGTTAAATATTTTTCACATATTTAATTGATTTAAGTGAATTATTATAAATAAAAATTCAAATAAATAAATAAAAAATGAAATAATACTTCCCTTTGGGCCAAGTGGTCGTGCACATGCTTGGAATGATGAATTGTGGAAGAAAAATGGGCCCATTAGCAATTTTAGGTCATTTGAACCAATGTTGACTTTTCAAAATATCCAAAAATTTCCCAACTTCCACAAGGCATAACTTGCTCAATTTTTAAGCTTTTCTCATGTTCTTGGACATTTTGGAAAGGTCTCTGAGTCCTCTAACCAATGCCTTTGGTCCCATGTCATTTTGATTTACCAATCTCAAGTTATGGCCTTTGACTTAAAGTCCCTTTTTGTTGACTTTTGAAAATGACCTATAATGTTGAAATTGATAACTTTTTGTGAGAGCATTTCTTGGACTTGAAGTGTGAAGATGAGTTGTAGGAAATGTCTTTCTCTTCAAAATGAGCTTTGGATGGAATTTTTCTGATAATCCATGTGAAAGTTATGCCCTGGTCAATTTCAGTTGACTTTTTCAACTGTCCAAATAAGGAAACTTTTGCATCTTGATGATTTCTGAGCCAAACTTTGAGAATCATGATCAAGCATTGATCAAATGATGTTTGTGGCTTCAAAATGATATGTTGACCAAAAATTTGAACTTTTGACTGTCAAATGACCATTTTGCCCCTACAGTTGACTGTAGTGCAATTAGGGTTTTTGACTGTGCAATTTTGAGCTGAATGCCTTGAAACTTGATATGAGGATGCTTGACCATATTTGTAGGCATGTAAGACTTGATTGGACCTTTGGAAACTTCATTTTCTTGATCAGAACACAAACCCTAGTTTTGACTGCTTAGGAGATCTTTGCACTGTGCAACCCTTGGGGAACTTTTGCAGTTTGACTTGGCAATTTCCTGAAGAATATGGGAGGGCAAATTTTGGGGTACAACAGTGAGATTGAAGGAGTACAAGTTAAGATTGAATCCAAACAAGTGTACATTCGGAGTCCGGTCCGGTAAACTCTTAGGTTTCATTGTCAGCAACAAAGGCATCGAGGTTGATTCTGCCAAGGTTAAAGTGATACAAGAAATGCCTGCTCCTCGTACTGAGAAGGAAGTCAGAGGATTCTTGGGACGCCTGAACTATATTGCCAGATTCATTTCTCACCTAACAGCTACTTGTGAGCCAATCTTCAAATTATTGAAGAAAGATCAAGTAGTCAGATGCAATGACGAATGTTAGATTGCTTTTGACAAGATCAAAGAGTACTTACAAGAACCTCCTATTCTGATGCCACCAGTCGAGGGAAGACCATTGATCATGTATCTGGCCGTTTTAGAGAACTCAATGGGGTGTGTATTAGGGAAGCATGACGAGCCTGGCCGAAAAGAGCACGCTATTTACTACCTGAGCAAAAAGTTTACCGACTGTGAAACCAGATATTCACTGCTCGAGAAAACTTGTTGCGCTCTGGCATGGGATGCTCGTCGGCTAAGACAGTATATGTTGACTCATACCACTTTGTTGATATCTAAGATGGATCTGATAAAGTACATCTTCGAAAAGCCTGCTCTGTCTGGAAGGATAGCTAGATGGAAGATGATCCTAACAGAATATGACATACAATACACTACCCAGAAAGCTATAAAGGGAAGTGTGTTAGATGATCATCTTGCTCATCAAGTTGTAGAAGATTATCAGTCCATGAAGATTGAATTCCTGGATGAAGACATCATGACATTAGACAACTGTGAAGAAATCTGACCATATGACGGACCTGAACAAGGATCCCGATGGATCCTATTCTTTGATGGGTCATCCAATGCACTTGGTAATGGTATCGACGTTGTACTCATATCTCCGGAAGGGTGTCATACTCCCTTTACTGCCAGACTTTGCTTCAACTGTACGAACAACATGGCAGAATACGAAGCATGCATCTTTGGTCTCAAGGTTGCCATAGGCTTGGGAATCAAATCTTTATATGTGTTTGGAGATTCAGCTTTGGTCATCAGTCAGATCAAAGGAGAGTGGGACACTAAGCATCCAAACCTTATCCCTTACAAAGAACATGTTTTGACATTGTTACCACATTTTGAGCAGATTACCTTCGAGCATTTCCCGCGAGAAGAAAATCAGCTAGCAGATGCTCTAGCCACAATGTCATCTATGTTTAAACTTAATTGGGATAACGAGGCTCCCCAGATCACCATTGAACAAATGGACGAACCATCACATTGTCACAAGATTAATACTGAAGAAGTAGTGGACCAGCCTTGGTTTCATAAAGTCAAGAGGTATCTCGAGGCTCAAGAATATCCAGAAGGAGCTTCAATCAATGATAAAAAATTCTTAAGGAGATTCTCTGCTAAGTTCTTCCTGAGTAATGGCATCCTGTACAAATGCAATCATGACTCCATTCTGCTCTGGTGTGTGGATAAGATTGAGGCTGAAAAGATCATGGCTGAATTACATGAAGGTACCTTTGGCACCCACTCCAGTGGGCATACGATGGCAAAGAAAATCCTACGGGAAGGCTATTACTGGTCTACCATGGAAGCAGATTGCTATCAACACTTCCGGACCTGTCATAAGTGTCAAATTTATGATGACAAGGTGCACGTACCTCCGGTTCCTCTGAATTTCTTGACAGTGCCTTGGCCCTTTGCTATGTGGGGAATCGATATGATTGGGGAAATCAAGCCTATAGCCTCCAATGGGCACCGCTTAATTCTAGTGTCCATTGACTATTTTACGAAATGGGTCGAAGCAGCTTCCTTCGCATCCGTTACTAAGAATGTTGTTGCCCGCTTCATCATGCAAAATCTTATTTTCCGGTACGGTATCCCGGAAAGGATCATCACTGATAATGGTACAAACCTTAACAATACTATGATCATCGCCTTGTGCGAGCAATTCAAGATTCAACATCACAATTCATCCCCCTATCGGCCAAAGATGAATGGTGCAGTCGAAGCTGCTAATAAAAACATTAAAAAGATCATATAGAAAATGACAGTCACCTACAAGGACTAACATGAGATGCTACCATTTGCTCTCCACGGGTACCGTACCACGGCTCGCACATCAACTGGGGCAACACCCTATTCTTTGGTTTATGGCATGGAGGTTGTCTTGCCTATCGAGGTTCAAATCCCCTCTTTGAGGATTATGAAGGATGCAGGTTTGAATGAAGACGATTGGATCCATACTCAACTTGATCAACTAAACTTAATTGATGAAAAGAGACTCACTGCTGCTTGCCATGGTCAGATGTATCAAAAACGGATGATCAAGTCTTTCAACAAGAAAGTCAAATGCCAAGTATATCAAGTTGGAGATCTAGTGATCAAACGCATTATCTTTCCACAAAGTGATCCCAGAGGAAAATGGACTCCTACCTATGAAGGACCATTTGTAATCAAGAACATCTTCTCCGGTGGGGCAATAATCTTAACCACCATGGACGGTGATGACTTGCCACACCCTGAAAATGCGGACATAGTCAAAAGATACTAGGCATAAGAGACCCGCTAGGTTGACACACCTAGGCAAAAAAAAAGGGGAATCCCGGCGAACCAAAAGGTTCGGGAAAAAATTAGTGATAAAATATAAAGAAATCTGTACACCCGGCAAGTTGAAAACCCGAAAGGGTGACTTGGGAAAAAAAGGGTTTCCCGGTGGACTGAAAACCCGAAAGGGCGGTCCAGGCAAAAGTTAGGGAATTAAAGCGTATGATTATGTCCCGTCGGATCACTTTGAGGACAATCTCTTCACTGACAAACTCGAAGTTTATGATCAATCCAATCATCTTCGGACGAAGCAACAAATAGGCAAGATATTCGGAGATACGAAGGCTATAGCAGAATGGGAACCCCATGGGATTATCGCACATAGATGTCTTTCTTTGTATAAATTTTTCTTACTTTTATGGCACCATCCTCTTACTAGGATGTCTGTCTCCTTTGTACAAAATACTTATTCAAAGTAAATACAAAGATATCTCTTTAAAGTACAGAAAACTATTTGTCCTTTTTTCTTTACACTTGTGTTTTATTTGCAAAAACGTCCAATGATTCATTAATGAACATATGCATTTGAACATAATTACTGTTTACAAATAAACAAAATGAAAAAAGACAATTACTGATAGGTTGAAAGAATAGGAAAATGTCTTTAGGCTATTCCATGAGCAATCCCCACAGTACGTCATTTACATCCCCGGTGGAAACCATCCAGTTCCTCCAAATTCCCCAACAACTTATTTGAAGCCTGAAATCCATTCGGATAGCAGCTGACTTCTGATATTCCCCAACGGAAAAAGACTCCCATTCATTAATCCCCAGTAGAAGTCATCAAAATTCTCTGGATTCCCCAAGCAGATTCCTCAAGCAGTATACAGCATTGCCCTCACAACAGAATTTTTGTCAATACTCCAACTTCAAGACATAAAGAGTCCACATATCCCCAGTAGCAGTCAAGGATTTATTTTCCTCAGCAATACAGCAAATCAGCTTACATGCGCATACATTACATCCACATATCATAAACATTGATAAAATACATATATTGCATCATACATTTCATGCAACATAATTTTATGTTCCAGCTAACATTTTACCCTTTTCAGGATAAGATTAACAGCTACCACTAACAATATGCAATCATGATACAGTTCAGATACGCTCCAGACACGTATGCCATTCTGTTACTCATTCAGATTCCAAGCCCAGATACAGTTCAAATACGCTCCAGACACGGATGCCATTTTGTTACTCATTCAGATTTAAACCTTTTGATACAGTATGGATACGCTTCAGACACGGATGCCATTCTGATACTCATTCAGATTTCAAGTTCAGATACAGTTCATATACGCTCCAGATACGGATGCCATTCTGATACACATTCAGATTTCAAGTTCAGATACAGTTCAGATACACTCCAAACACGGATGCCATTCTAATACTCATTTAGATACAGCTCAGATACGTTCCAGACACGGACACCATTCTGATGCTCGTCCTTTCAGCTTACAACTTACAATTCAACAAACATTCTTGGATGGCATCTACAAGCCCATCTCCAAAAAGATTCTATCACTTCTCCAAATAGCATCTTTAAGCCCATTCCCTCAACTACACATTGTCGAGTGCAAATTTATGGGCACTCTAGTGTCCAATCATTCTTTCACCTTCAAGTCACGAATGGAAAAACTCGCCAATCTAACTCTTCAGGTTTAAGAAGATTGAACAGGGGCAGTTGTTGTACCCCAAAATTTTCCCTCTCATTTATCAAGACTTTTCTCACAAGATCTCTTTGACTCAAGACTAGATTAGGGTTTGGTCAGCTCAAGACATCTCATCTTGCATTGATAACCCAAAATTAGGGTTTGATTTTGCATAAGTATTTTTGGACTATAAATGCTTAATATGACTTTCAAACATCATTATGTACCTCTAAGATCACTCATGACAAGTTTCAAGCCCTGAACCACATTTTTGATCAGTCAATTGGACAGTTGACCTAAAAATCAACTGTATTGGGGGAAAAGTCAACCATGGCCAATTTACAGTCAAACTTCATAATTTTTTATCCACATCAACATTTTGAACTTACATGTGTCATTTGGTCAAGTTTGGATCACATTTCCCCAAGAAATTTGGTCAAATCACAAAAGGGGCAAAATGGTCAAAATTAGGGTTTTGACTAAGGAAGGGAAATTTCTGATTTTTAACCTAGAAAATGACCAATTGAGTTCAATCATGATTTCAAGGATTCAATGGCATCATCTTGACTTAATTACATGGCTCAAAACATCTCAAATTCATTGGATTGACAGATGAAATTTGCAATCCACTGATCAAAAGTCAACTATATACTAAAAAGTCAAACTTTAACTTTTTGGTCAAAATAAAGTGCCAAGGGTCATAATTCATCAAGACATGTCAAAATATGAAACTTGTTCATCAAGAAATCTAAATTTGAAAATTAGGGTTTGAATTTGAAAATTTTCCTAACTTAGAAATTTTCTAAGTATGAAAATTTTCTTATTTTTTCTCAACTTTAGGCCACTTTTTCACCATGATGCATAATGATTCAAGGAAAGTTCCAAACATGAAAGTTGTAGACCTCCATGAAATCTACAACTTTTCTTCACACACTTTTTCCTAAAGATGCTTTGATCTCAAGATATAAATTTGTAAATACATGGTCATGAACTTGTTAACTTAGTGAAACTTTTGCCCTAATTTAGGCAGGTTTTGGACCCAACTTCATGGAAATTTTTCACCTAGTTCCAAGAGGTATCTCAAAATGCATTTCAAAGATGAATTATAGAGAACATTGCAAGCTTTCCAAAATGTCCAATAACTCCTCAAGATCATTTTTGAGTAGGGAGAATTGAAGAGATGAAGTTGGCAATTTCTCACTTTTTGTCCAAGCCATTTCATGAAGAACAAAGTTGCAAATCAATCCTATGCTGGCTAATTCATGTTGTACAGGTCGTAAACTTGTTCCAAACTTCTTAATTAAATGCTTACTCAGTTGAAAAAGCTTCGATCCATGCTTTTGAACCTTTATCCAACTTGCAATTCCATTTATGGCAAAAAGGTTCCATTGCCATTTTGAAAAAGAGCAACTTTTGCAAACTTTACAATTTTGAGCTTTGGACATGTCCCCTTGGCGCATACAAGTCCCACAGGTCTCAAGTAAGTTGTACAAACTGATACCAACCCTAAGGGAGCAAGTACAAGCATGGCAAGTATAGTCACTTCACTTTACTTCAAATGCAATGAAAGTTGCAAAAAGGCTAGAGCTTGCAGATCTGTTGGAGATCTGACCTAAGACCATTTCCATACTAATATACAAACATCATGCAACACATAACAGGATTAGCAAGGACCTGAGACACTCCCTACCAGCAAAACACCAAAAATATGTCCAAAACTGTAGATTTTGCATAAGCACATCCAACTTCCCTTTGGCTCGTGCGTTTTGAGTTTGGATCATTCAAACATCTTACATACTTGTTACCTAGGCAATCCAGGCCTTCATCCCTATTCTGTAATCACTCCTCCACCATCTGCCATTGTTGACTTCAGAGCTTGCAGTTTAACTTGGCCAAGGAGTTCTAGCTACTTTCAGAGCAAGGCAAGGGTTGGGATACATCCATGGAAGTTCAAGGAAGCTCAAGCAAGCATCAGGCCCCCCTCAAACTCGCCCCAGTTCCACTCACGATTCCAACTGAAGGAGGTAAAATTTCAAACTCTTTCTCCTTGTACAGGCAACCTTAGGCCACGATTTGTGAATAAAAAATGTAGTCCTCATCATAACGAAGTTGTACATACCATTATCTTGTTTTGATTTTACTTGTGCTGAGAGAATTTGGAACTTGAAATTTCTGGAAATATTAGGTCAAGATTTAGGTCTGTTAAAATTCTCTTTGTTCTTTGATTAATAGTTCACATAATTTATACGGTTGGAATCGTGTGCTCAAGTACTACAACTTTCATGTTATGAATTTTCATTTTTATGGAAGTATGAGAGAGTTATAGGATGTTTGGACAAAGCTTGAGGAAGAAGATGAAACAGGGCAAGGACTTGGTTTAGGTTATGTTATTTTCGTTTCACTGAATATAATGGAAGTATAGCCACCCCAGTGGCAAAGCAGCACGTTGGTGAGACCCATGTCCTGGGTTCGAACCTTCGCGCTACTTTTATATTTTTTTCACATTTCTTTTCTTTCCATTTTCCTATTTTTTGCAGGTTTGGGCTCAGACTATGGACCTAGCTTTTTTTTGCTAGCTTACTGCATCCAGTTTTCTCACATCACCCCCCCCCCCCCCCTTGCCAACTTTTATATTTTTATTTTTATTTGTTTTATTTTCATTTTTAATATTTTAAATGTTTTCCTTAGTGCATAAAAATTCCAAAAAATATAAAATAATAATATTGCACTTTATTTTATTTTTATTTTTCACATAAAAAATATATTTTATTTTAATAGGATATCATTTATTTTCTTAATAAACTTGTAAATATAATTAAACATATTTAGTTTAATTTATTTTTCATTTCATACTTATAAATACTTATTTTTGCATATATTTAATTTCATATTTTTTCTACAATATTATTTATTATTTTTACACAAAAAAATGCACAAAATAATACCTATAAAAAACTTTATTTTCTCTTAAATAATAATTAGGGTTAAACCCCTTTTAAAAATCAATTATTTTTATTTATATTTTTAGGTTTAGATTAAATTTTCTCTTACATAAAAACAAGACACAAAAATCTTTTTCTTACATGTACATTGCATTACATTTTAAATATTGTATTATATTTATCTTAATTCGTACAAATTTGATTTGGTTGTAATAAGTTATTTAGGTTTATATTTTTGCAAATCCCCATTCAAATTTGTATTCCCCCCTCCCATAAATTGTTGTAAGAGCTTAGAAATATTTACATTGCGCAATTTATCGCTTTATATGACATGATTAGTAATTAGGGTTTGTATGATAAGAACAAAACAAAGCAAAATAGAAAACCCTAAATACAAGACAAAACCAAAGCATGAAAATGATACGCTTGTATACAAGCACCCTTAGGGTTTCTCCACTCGGTTGCCTAAAACAAAATGGTCATGTTACGCATGCGAAGTATCTTGGAAAAACAAAACAAATATAAGATCATAGTCCCTCGATGACGCTATTCAAAAGTTGCCTTACAAAATGATCTTGGTCCCTTAAAAATGCTAAGATACTTTGCAAACGTTGCTAATCATGGTTATACGATGACCCACCCTCGTCCCGTTTACATCCAAAGATAAGGTTGCTTACGAAATCAATGGAAATAAAACAATGTCAAAGGAATAGAAAATACATAAGAAAGACATTTGAGTAGGTAGATGGCTTCTAGTTATTTTCTCTATTTCAAACAACAATCCTTGCTATTATGAAAACAAACACGCACATTTCAAAAACATCTTACAAACATTGAAAACATTTTCAAAAGACAAACATCTTTGTATACATTCTTACGAACAAGAATCATTACAAAGATTGCCTAAATGAATGGTCTCTTTTACAAAATACTTTCAAAAACCACACCAAGCACAATTTCAAACAACAAAAGCAAGTGATCTAAGCAAGTAACTAAGAGCCCATGGAAAACCATGGATGAAAAGGGTGCTAGCACCTTCCCTTTTCATAATCTACCCCCCGAACTCAAGAAACAATCTCAAAGGTCTTTCCTGTGCTTTTTCACCTTTCCTTTTGGATAAAAGAAAATCTGGTGGCGACTCTTGCTAACCGCAACATTTGCGATAAAACGCAAAACCTCAAGTCAGTTCTCCCACTGTATCATAATATACGTATGTAATGTTTTTAAGGATCTCGCGGGGTAAACGCAAGAAGATGTTAGCAACTGAATCTGACTGCAGCTTCAATTGAAGAACTTCGTATTGTTGAAGGTCCTTCTATGAGAATCAGGCTCACTGTGTCGACTGGGTCATAGCCTCTGACTCAAGTTGTTGTGTTTTGATCTTTTGACGGCATTGGCTAGAGGAAAATAAATCCCCTTGCCCCATGCTAGATGTCTGGTTCATCATAACCTACACCACAGGCCCTTGAGATCCTTGAAATGGTTAAGGAGATGATATGGTATGATGCTATGATGTGTATGTTATGCATCAAGCAAAAATGTAGGGTGGTGAAGATAAGTATGTCTTGCAATAAAACCAGTTTATTGGACAATGTATACAAACAAGGTCCTGCAAGGAATACAAACAAAAGCTCTGCAATGAGTTCAAGTTGTTAAATAATGAAGGCAAACAAGTCACATAAGCAGCCTTAGGTTCAGGCTTGCATGAGGTTTATAGGTAAGTACCCTCTTGAAACTTAGTTAGTTCAACATGTCTTAGAAAAGTAATCGGGTTCTAAAGAGTCTCAATATCATTGATCTTTCTTTATCGGGCATTGTTTCAGCTTAACAGTCTTTTCTTGTGGCTGAAACATCTCGAAAGTACGATCTTAATGAGTGTAGCATCGAGTATCAACCAATCCCCAGCTTTACATTGAGGTAGGCTATCTCACTACTTTCTAATGGCCAAGTTTGTTTAACTAAGGTTCTAAGGTCTGTTAGTGATTCACAACACCACGCGGCGGCCCCGTATTCTCCTTGATTCAACACAAGGGATACTGGTACCAACCAAAGTGTCACACCAACACAGCTATCGCTTCAACCATATCAATCTACACCATACAGTCTCCATGATCTATTGTTGTTTACCTAAAAAGATGCCCCCAGATCCGGGTGTAGGATCTATAGTAACAACCCAAACAAAACCCTCAAAAGTAAAGCATACAAAACACACAATGTAAAGCAATAAAGAATGAACTAAACTCTAAGGTAACCCCATTTTTTAATATTTTCTTCAGCAGAGTCGCCAGTTCTGTGATACAATGGTAAAACCGATTGGTATATATTGGTTTGGCATTTGTGTTTGCAAATGTCGCGGTAAGCAAGAGTCGCCATCGACTTTTCTTTTAGCCAAATTAAGGAAAGGGTGAAAAGAACAGAAAAATACCTTTCAAGAGTTTTCTGAGTAAGGGGGATAGATTATGGAAAGGGAAGGTGTTAGCACCCTTTCCATCCGTAGTTACCTACGGGATCTTAGTTGCTTGCTAGTTCACTTGCTTTTGTTTGAAAATGTGCTTGTGGTGTGGGTTTGAAACTATTTTGAAAACGTCTTTGTAATGATTCTCGTCTCTATAAGAATGCGTATAAAGTGTTGGTTTTGAAAATAGTTTAAAGGAGTGTTTGTTTATGGAAGATGTTTTTGAAAGTGATTTTGAAAAGTGCCTTTGTAATGATTCTCGTCTCTATAAGAATGCGTACAAAAGGCTTGGACTTTCGAAAATGTTTCAATTGAAAGTGTTGGTGTGTAAATGTTTTTTTTGTTGTGAGGAAGCGAGCAACTATGAGCATCCTACCTACTCAAAAGGTCTAACATTCTTTTCCTCCTCCTTTAGATGTTGCTATCTTACCATTAATTGATAAGAAGCCCTATCGTTGGATGTATGAGGGACATTCGAAGGGACACTACAGTCACGAAGGCAACTTGGCAAGAAGCTTTAGAAACTGTCCTAAATTTCTAAGATCACTTTTAACCGAGGCAGCATCGAGAGGATCATCGAGGGACTTGTGATCTTTCAAACTAGAGGACAACCACTAAAACTTCTCATGTTTCTAGAATTGTGACCGTTTTCCGAAGGAAACCGAAATGGGGTACCCTAGAGGTTTATATGTGCAATATGTGTTATGTTCAGTTATTTTTGTCTTTTGTGCTAGGTTTGCTAACGTTTTATTATTAGTCTTGTCATGCATTCTTAGTTACTAGCAGTTAATATATATACAGGAATTTAAAGTGCAGAAATGTAAAGTGCGGGAATGTAAATCCTACGCTATTACATGGCTTTGTGAGAGGTACATTATAGAAATGCGAAAAGTGAAGTCCTAGTTACTATTACAAACTGGGAAGCAGTTACAATAAAATGAAACAAAATGCGAAAGTAAATAAATGTGCAAACGAATTAAGAGGGACGCCTAAATCCTAAGGAAGAGAAATCTTTTTGTTTGTTTTGTTTTATTTTAAGAAAATACAACCTAAGTCTATTTAATTTTAATTTCAAGAAAGGTTAAAATGGTCAATTAATTTGTTTACAAAATTAACTTAATTAGAAAAATACTAGCCTAATGTTTTTTTTGTGATTTTTTTATTTAAAGTTGAAATAAAAAGGAGTCAATGAAAACAAAAATAAAAATACAAGGGGGAATCCTTCGATCCAGGGAGAAAAAGGGAGGCTTCGATCCAAAGAAGGTGCCTTTCGATCCAAAAGAAAAAATGGGCTTTTCGATCCAGAGGGGAATATGATTTTTTTTCGATCCAAGGAGGGATGCTTTGCTTTTCGATCCAGGGATGGATGTTGCCTTTCGATTTAATTCTACAAGACAAATATTAGCCAAATAAATATGCAGGACCCGGGTATCGAACTCAGGTCCTTCCATCGTACACGCGTTGAGTCTATTTATGCTATATCTGCATCAAGTGTTAGAAACAAAGCAAAATGCAGACCTGGGTGTCAAACCCAGGTCCTTAATCTTGAATACAGATCGAATGAATTACAAATGTTAATATGTCATGTAAATGTAAGTTTGATCTTTTTACCCATTCTTACCAATGGTGATGTATGAATCTGTGGTTCCAGGTGTGGGTACCCCTGTTTAAGGATTGCTTCGATTTGGAACTTCTGGATATGGGGATACTTGCTTAAGGGCTGGGGATGAGTGGAAAAGCTTCAGAAAACCTCCAAGAATATGTTCTTAATTTCGTGTGACTCTCTCTCCGGTTGTGTCCAGCCTCCTTGGAGCTTGCTAGTGTGTTTTTTATACAGATGGGGTGGAGGGGACAAGAAGGCAAAGGAATAAACAGCCATTAAGTTGGTGTTTTAATGCCATGAATACCATTTTGAAACATTGCAAAAGATGTGGAATTCTTGTCTCTTTTTGAATATGAATGAATATGGACACCTTTGGCCTTCAAATACCTCCAGTCCCTGCCCTTCGATTGGCCTCAAGTTGCCTCTTTCGACTAGATTTGGTTTAACCCTTATAGTTCCTTCGATTGAGTCTGTCCACCTCAATTCGAATTGCTCAGGTCTTGATTCGAATTATATAAAGCCTTAGTGTGATCGGTGGAAATAGAACTGACTGTTTTTTAGCTGGTTCGCGAAATGTCGCGGTAAGCAAGAGTCGCCACCGTCTTTTATGTTCTCCAACATGGAAAGGACAAAAGCACAGCAAAATTCCTTCTTTGAGAATGTCTCTCGGTTCGGGAGGTAGATTTATAGAAAAGGAAGGTGTTAGCACCCTTTCTATCTGTGGTTATCCACGGGCTCTTAGGTACTTGCTCTTATGTTTTCAAAAATGTTTGCTTTTCAAATGTGTGTGGGTTTTGAAAAAGTTTCGTTTGAAAAATTTCTAAGTAACTCTTGTATCTGTCCTCAAGAGTGTATGAAAAATTTGTTTGAAAACCTTTTGAAAGTGTAGGTGCGAAAAGTATTTGTTTGTTTTTTGAAAGAGCAAGTACCCAGGAGAATCTACCTACTCTAAGGAATTAGGCTGTGTAAGAGTCCTTTAGATAGTGCCATCCCACCATTGAGAGGTAGGTAGCACCATCGTTGGAGTTATTCGGGTCAATTCGATTATGAGGGACATGCGTGGTCACCGAAGAAATAGTAGGACACCTTATAAATAACCCTAATGTCCTAGATCCTTTTTATCCGAGGCAACCGTTTCGAGGCAACTGGATCTTTAGATAGGAGGGCGACCTCTAAGACACCCTATACTTGACGACCACGTTCGAGGCAACCAGTGAGGCGTACCCTAGGAGTGGCATGTGCATGTGTGTTGTTTTTCAGTTAATGTTTATCTTGTACATGTTATTTGTGAGCTACGGATTGGTTTTATTTTCCATACATTCTTGCAGGCATATTAACAGTTAAATGATTTGCAGGAAATAAAGTGCGGAAAGGTAAATCTAGCTATTACAAGGCGCGGGTCTATACATCGCCAAAAACAAAAACCCGTTTTGGAAAATAAGTGCGAGAATTTAAAAGAAAGCGATAAAGTTCTAATTAATTATTACATTTCCTGAGCAGATACAAAATAATGAATTAAAAAATAAATACGTGCGAAAGATTGAATCGGGAACGTCCTAGGGTTTTGACCCTTTTTTTGAGAAAGAATGAGATTGTCTTTTTTTGCAATTAATTAAAAGTTAGGGTAATTTACTAATTAATTAATTTATTAAAAAAAGAATGTTTTTGTATTTTTATGTTTTTAATGAAAATAAAAATAAGGATTTAAAAGTCAAAAAGAAAAAAAAAACCTAATTCTAAATTTATTTTAGTTATTAAGAAAAAGATTAAAGTTGCCTATTTAAACTAATTAATTAATTAAAATTTATTTACAAAAAATAATATGAAATTAATAAATAATAATAATATTAGTTTTTTTTATTTTATTGTGAAAAGGTTCATTAACTAATAATAATACTAATAATTAATAAGAAGAAATTATAAAAGAAAAAGAAAAGTAAAAAAGGTAACAAAACCAAGGGGGTTTGGGCTAGCTTATGGGGGTCTCTTAGCAATTTCCAGGCCCATTGGTTGCCAAGCCTGCATTTGACTTTCTGAATTCTCTATGGCACGTGTTGACTGGATGCACGGTGGTCATCTGCTCTAAGCCATTGGATCTGTGTTAAAGGCCACATGGCGTGCATCTGGATGAGGGGTGCATGATGGAGTGCTTTTGGGAACCTGTACACAAGCACATAAGAAAAAACAATATGGAATTTTGGGGGGACCTGGGATTCGAACCCAGGTCCCAAGGGATTATGCATAAGCGCCTTGGCCAGCTGAGCTGTCTTGTTCAATTGAGATACTAATAATAACAAAATAATATATTGGTGAACCAACGTATATGCTAAAAAAAATAAAAAAACGCGAGTTGGTTTGAAATGGGCCAGTGATGTGAAGACACATCATCGTCTTCTCCAACAGCCCCTGAACATTTTTCCTGCGGATTCTGGTTCCGCAACAAAATTCGTTCCCTTCTCCTATATTGAGTTCTAGGCCACGAAAATGTCAGCCAAAGCCATCATCATGTTCGTCTCAATCTCCTGAATCTGTCCATGGCTATGGCTTGTATCAATTATTCCTGTAAAACAAAACCCCAAATTGCAACCCCCAAAACCCTAGGTTCGGGCAGGGAGATCTAGGCTACAACAATGCAATTAAATAATACAGGATGCATGGAAATTGAATGGTGAACACGAATATGTAAAAATATTAGAGAAAAGGCGCAAGAATTGGAGGTTTAGATTCCATGTGCAGGGGAGAGTTTGAGACAACTTACATCGCTTGGTAGGTAGCCTTAGGGTGCGTTTGTGATCGCCTTAGCTTCAGGGGATGGCAAGGAAGAGGGCCACGTGCTTAGTTTGATCTGGAAATGCCTGTAACACAGTTTTTGATCTCTCACTTTTTGACAAATTTTGAGTTTTTGTTATGGCCGTTTCAGTGATCTCTAGGTCGTGTCTTAGGTTGGGAAGGCTTGCTTATGTAGGTATGAATGAGAATTAAGTGATATGATGAGCCTTAACCTTGTGCAATTAAGTTTTGGATTTTGTTTGACCACCATTAAAGGACTTTCCAAACTTGAAGCAAAACACTGATTTTATGCACAAAATAGCCTTAGCACGAATTTGGTAGTTGGCATATGCTGTATGAAATCCATTCAAACCACAAAGATGCCATTTAATTAATTTTTTGATTTTATTTGAATTTTTATGGATTTAAAATGAATTAAATCAATAAAAATTAAATAAAATGGAAAACTGAATGTTTGATCTTGAAATTAATCATGGGACACGTGTATGGCATGACAAGGCTTAATCAAGTGGAAGAAAGTGGGCCCTTTTGTCAAAAATTGAAGTTTTAGGGATAGTTGACTTTTGCCATTTCACAAAAATTTCCCAACTTCTCCAATGCATATCTTGCTCAATTTTGATCATATGAACATGTTCTTGGACATTTTGGAAAGTTCTTGAAGTCCTCTAACCAATTCCTTTGGTCCCATGTCATTTTTATTTACCAATCTCAAGTTATGGTCTTTGACTTAAAATGCCTTTTTGTTAACTTTTGAAAATGACCTATAATGTTGAAATTGATAACTCTTTGTGAGAGCATTTCTTGGACTTGGAATGTGAAGATGAGTTGTAGGAAATGTCATCCCCTTCAAAATGAGCATTGGATGGGATTTTTCTGATGAACCATGAAGAAGTTATGCCCTGGTCAAGTTACAGTTGACTTTTCAGCTGTCCAAAAATGGAAACTTTTGCATCTTGATGATTTTTGAGCCATTCTTGTGGAATCATGATCAAGACTTGATCAAATGATGATTGTGGCTTAAAAATAAGATGTTGACCAAAAATTTTGACTTTTGACTGCCAAATGACCATTTTACCCTTACAGTTGATTGTGAAGCAAATAGGGCTTTTGATTGTGCAACTTGATGCTGTGAGCCTTGAAATTTGGCATGTGGATGCTTGAAAATGTATATAGGCATATGGGACTTGATTGAGCCCTTTAAAACCTCAACTTCCTTGCAAGAACCAAAACCCTAATTTTGACTGGCTTAGGAGGATGTTTGGATTGTGCAACCCTTGAGCAATTTTGAACCATGTGAAGATGATTCTTGACAAACTTTGAAGAATATGGGAGGGAAAATTTTGGGGTACAACAGTTGCCCCTGTTCAATCTTCTTAGACCTGAGGATGTAGATTGGCTTGCGTGCCTTTCGTGATCCGAAGGTGGAAGATGATTGAACACTAGAGTGCCCAGAAATTTGCACTCGCATAGTAGAATATCAGCAGTGTGATGGTGGGAATGGGCTTACAGATGCCATTTGGAGAGATGGTGGATAGGAGGATGGGCTTATAGATTCCATCTGGAGATGTGACAGAACCTTGTCGGGAATGGGCTTATAGATGCCATTTGGAAATGTGACGGATAGTTGTGGAGATGGGCTTAAAGATGCCATCTGGATGCGTCGATCGCGTAAGAGATTCCTTAGCGAGAACTTGCGTACTTTGAGAAAGGAAGATGGTTTCCTGGCCTGTTACAGGTGTTGATCTTCAAACTCTTCATGCAGATATGCCCTGGCTAGATACAGGTATCGAATCCATAATCAATTGCTCACAGATGTGCCCTGGCTAGATACAGGAATCGAATCCGGAATTTCAAAAGGTTGCTTACAGACGTGCCCTGGCTGGATACAGGTATCGAATCTTCAAACAATCGCTCACAGATGTGCCCTGGCTAGATACAGGAATCGAATCCGGAACTTCAAAAGGTTGCTTACAGACGTGCCCTGGCTGGATACAGGTATCGAATCTTCAAACAGTCGCTCACAGATGTGCCCTGGCTAGATACAGGAATCGAATCTGGAACTTCAAAAGGTTGCTTACAGACGTGCCCTGGCTGGATACAGGAATCGAATCTCTAAACTCTTCATGCAGACATGCCCTGGCTAGATACAGGTGTCGAATCTACAATCAATTACTCACAGACATGCCCTGGCTAGATACAGGAATCGAATCTGGAATTGGTCGTCTACAGATATGCCCTGGCTGGATACAGGAATCGAATCTCTAAACTCTTCATGCAGACATGCCCTGGCTGGATACAGGTATCGAATCTACAATCAAATACTCACAAATATGCCCTGGCTAGATACAGGAATCGAATCTGGAATTGGTCGTCTACAGATATGCCCTGGCTGGATACAAGAATTGAATCTCTAAACTCTTCATGCAGACATGCCCTGGCTGGATACAGGTATCGAATCTACAATCAAATACTCACAGATGTGCCCTGGCTAGATACAAGAATCGAATCCGGAACTTCAAAAGGTTGCTTACAGACGTGCCCTGGCTGGATACAGGAATCGAATCCACAAACAATCGCTCACAGATATGCCCTGGCTAGATACATGTATCGAATCTGGAATTAGTCATCTACAGATATGCCCTGGATGGATACAGGAATCGAATCTGGAATTTCAACCTACAGATATGCCCTGGCTAGATACAGGAATCGAATCTAGAATCAGTTGTCTACAGATGTGCTCTGGCTGGATACAGGAATCGAATCTGGAATTTGTTATCAACAGATATGCCCTGGCTAGATACAGGAATCGAATCTGGAATTGCTGCAGTTGATAGTAATCATCTTTGGGTTGACCTTTTTTTTTTGAAAAGGCAAAACATCAGTTATATGCAATGTCATGATGTATGAAATGCATGATGTCATGATGTTCTCAAAATTATGTGATATGATGCGTATGCACTTTATCATGTATGTAAATAGGAGATATGAAATATGAAATGAATTTATTTTCGTCTAGGAAAATAAATCCTTGACGAATGCCGGGAGTTTGTTGAATCCTGGGCTGATGTTTGAATAGTAGAGTTCTTCGTTTCCGCTGGGGATGATGATTGCAAGAATAAACCGGTAGGAGAGGATGACTCCGTTGGGGAATAAACTTGATGAAGATATTACTTTGCGAGGAATTACTCTGTGGGGAGAGATACTTTGCTGAGGTTTGATGATAACTCCGCTGGGGATACCGTTGATATGTTATGTTGGGGAATTGATGAACTCCGCTGGGGGTAGGAAGAACTTCGCCGAGGACGATCTTTCCGTGGTAATTAGCTGAGGATAACCCAGTTATAAGCTCTGGTGGGGAATAACCTTTAAATAAAGCCGGGGATATGCTTTTGCGCTCTGCGGGGGATAAGCTCCCAGAATCTACTGGGGATAAGCTTCCAGAATCTACTGGGGAGGATGATTCAACTCTCTTGGGGAAACTCTTGGACTGTACTGGGGAAGTGGCTCCACTGGGGTGTCTGTATTCCGCCGAGGAACAATCTTATATTAACACTGTCGGGGATGCTTGCTTAGGAACATCTATATACTCCGCTGGGGGATGTTGAGATCTTCTGGGGATACCCAACTTCCTTAAGGCTGACAGTAGACTAACTCTGCTTGGGGAGAGTATCGCTGACTTGCTAGGGATACTGTGCCTTTATAGGGCTTATGGGAGATCAACTCTGCCTGGGGTGAGCATTGCTGAATCTTGTCTTACTCTCAGGGAGTAAAGGTATCTGGGTTAAATTCTTCAGCCGAACTTACCTTGGTACCTTGGTGGACAGAGCAACTAGATCGCTTAGACAATTCTCATTGCCCCTATTTCTAATGTCACCTGTAATTAGTCCTTTGTTTCGTATGCAAGAATTTATGAGTTAGCAATTAGTGTCAAATGCATATATCAAAAATGAACATTGGACGTTCTTTGCATAACAAAACAGAAAAGGAAAAACAATTGGCAATTTGTCTGAAAAATTGAACTTGTATTGATTTTGAATTTGCCTGTAAATAGGCGTTTATGTACAAGAGGCTGACGTCCTAGTAAGAGAACGCCGCCGAACAAGAGAGTTTATACAATTTTATGCAAAAGGAAATAAAACAGCTATGTGAAAGAATAATCCCACTGGGTTCCAACTCTATTATCGCCTTTATGTCTTCAAGCGTCTCATCACTTTGCTGCTTAGTTGACGATGAAGCCGATTGATTGATGTCGTCTGAACCTGATAGTTGATACCGAATTCTGGATGCAAGGTGATCCAATGAGACATAGCATTACGCTTATCCCTAACTTTTTCCTGGACCGCCCTTTCGAGTTTTCAGTCCACCGGGATACCCATTTTTGCCCAAGCCGCCTTTTCAGGTTTTCGACTTGCTGGGTGTACGGATTTTTTTCATTTCATCCCTTATTTTTTCCCGAACCCTTTTGGTTCGCCGGGAAGCCCTTATTTTTGCCTAGGTGTGTCAACCTAGCGGGTCTTTAATTCATGCGTAGTATCTTTTTACTATGTCTGCATTAGCGGGGTGAGGAAGGTCGTCACCATCCATGGTGGTTAGAATCATAGCCCCTCCTGAGAAGATGTTCTTAACCACAAATGGCCCTTCATACGTAGGGGTCCATTTTCCCCTGGGATCACCTTGAGGAAGGATGATGCGCTTGATTACCAGGTCTCCGACTTGATACTCTTGTCGTCTGACTTTCTTGTTAAATGCCCTGATCATCCGTTTTTGGTACGTTTGACCATGACAAATAGCAGTGAGTCTCTTTTCGTCAATTAGGTTTAATTGATCAAGCCGAGTCTGTATCCAGTCATCCTCGCTCAAACCTGCATCCTTCATTATCCGGAGAGAGGGTATCTGGACTTCAATAGGCAAGACTGCCTCCATGCCATAGACCAAGGAAAAGGGTGTTGCCCCTGTTGACGTCCTTGCTGAGGTACGGTACCCATGAAGAGAAAACGGTAACATCTCGTGCCAATCTTTGTAAGTCACTGTCATCTTCTGCACAATCTTCTTGATATTCTTATTTGCTGCTTCGACAACCCCATTCATCTTCGGCCGGTAAGGAGAAGAGTTATGGTGTTGTATCTTGAATTGCTCGCAGAGCTCAGTGATCATCTTGTTATTAAGATTGGTACCATTATCCGTAATGATCCTCTCAGGTACACCGTATCGACAGATCAGGTTGTGCCGAATGAATCGTGCCACGACGTTCTTGGTTACGGTAGCATAGGAAGCTGCTTCAACCCACTTCATGAAGTAATCAATTGCTACCAGGATGACGCGATGCCCGTTGGAAGCTGTAGGTCTGATCTCGCCGATCATATCAATGCCCCACATTGCAAAAGGCCAAGGTGATGTCAAGACGTTCAGAGGAACTGGAGGAATGTGCACCTTATCAGCATAGATCCGGCATTTGTGACACGTCCGAGAGTGCTGGTAACAGTCAGCTTCCATTGTGGACCAGAAATATCCTGCCCGAAGGATTTTCTTTGCCATAGTATGTCCACTGGAATGTGTTCCGAAGGTACCTTCATGTAGTTCTTCCATGATCTTTTCTGCTTCAGTCTTATCCACACAACGCAGTAAGGTTGAATCATGGTTTCGTTTGTATAGAATGCCATTACTGAGGAAGAACTTTGCTGCGAACCTTCTTAGAAACTTCTTGTCGTTAACGGATGCACCCTCGGGGTATTCTTGAGCTTCCAAGTACCTCTTCACTTCATGATACCAGGTTTTTTCAGTTACCTCTTCAGCCTCAAGATCACAGCAATGTGCAGGTTCATCCAGTTTCTAGATAATGATCCGGGGAGCCTCGTTATCCCATTTGACTTTGAACATGGAGGACATTGTAGCCAACGCGTCTGCCAACTGATTCTCCTCTCTCGGGAAGTGTTCAAAGGTTATCTCTTCGAAATGGGGGATCAATGTCAACACATACTCTTTGTAAGGAATAAGATTTGGGTGTTTCGTATCCCACTCGCCTTTGATCTGATTGATCACGAGAGCGGAATCTCTGAAGACACTCAGAAACTTGATCCTTAAGTCAATTGCAGCTTGAAGACCCATGATGCATGCCTCATACTCCGCCATGTTATTGGTGCAGTTGAAATATAGCCGGGCAGTGAGTGGAGTATGAGTGCCTTTTGGAGATATGATCACAGCGCCGACACCGTTACCCAAAGCGTTTGACGCTCCGTAAAAGTTCATAGACCATCGGGGTCCTTCCTCAGGTCCTTCATCCGGTCCAGGTACTTCACAATCAGTCACTACCATGATATCCTCGTCTGGAAATTCAAAGTTCATGGGATGGTAGTCATCCATTGCCTGGTGTGCCAAATGGTCTGCCAATACACTTCCCTTGATTGCTTTCTGAGTCGTATACTGGATGTCGTATTCTGTCAAAATCATTTTCCATCTTGCTATTCTTCCGGACAAGGCGGGCTTTTCGAAGATATACTTGATTGGATCCATTTTTGAAATCAACAAAGTAGTGTGAGTCAACATATATTGTCTCAGCCGGTGAGCAGCCCATACCAAAGCGCAGCAAGTTTTCTCGAGCAGTGAGTATCGGGTCTCACAGTCGGTAAACTTTTTGCTAAGGTAATAAATGGTGTGCTCTTTTCGGCCAGACTCGTCATGCTGCCCCAGCACACACCCCATTGAGCTGTCAAGTACTGTCAAGTATAAGATTAGAGGTCTCCCTTCAACCGGTGGCATAAGAATGGGTGGTTCTTGGAGATACTCTTTGATTCTTTCAAAAGCGGCCTGACATTCATCGTTCCAACGTACCACTTGATCTTTCTTCAGTAGCTTGAAGATTGGTTCATAAGTAGCAGTTAGGTGCGAGATGAATCGGGTAATGTAGTTCAGCCGTCCTAGAAAGCCTCTGACTTCTTTTTCTGTCTTGGGAGTTGGCATCTCTTGTATGGCTTTCACCTTGGCAGGGTCCACTTGAATACCTTTGTCACTTACGACGAAGCCTAGTAATTTTCCAGATCTCACCCCGAAGGTGCGCTTGTTTGGGTTCAACCTCGGCTTGTATAACTTCAGACGGTCAAACAGCTTCTGTAGATGGTCAAGGTGTTCCTCCTCAGTTTGGGACCTTGCAATCATATCATCGACATACACTTCTATCTCATGGTGGATCATATCATGAAATAAAGCAACCATGGCACGTTGGTAGGTTGCCCCAGCATTTTTCAACCCAAAAGGCATGACCTTGTAGCAAAAGGTGCCCCACTGAGTAACAAAAGTGGTATTCTCCATGTCTTCAGGAGCCATCTTGATCTGATTATAACCGGAAAACCCATCCATGAAGGAGAATACCTTATGCTGAGCAGTGTTTTCAACCAGAACGTCGATATGAGGCAGAGGGAAATCATCCTTAGGGCTCGCCCTGTTCAAATCCCTGTAATCAACACACATTTGGACCTTACCATCCTTCTTCGGCACTGGAACCACATTGGCAACCCACTGAGGGTAAGAAGTCACTGCTAGAAAACCAGCGTCAAATTGTTTCATAACCTCAGCTTTGATTTTCTCGGACATCTCTGGACGCATACGGCGGACCTTCTGTTTAACTGGAGGGCAGTCTTCCTTGGTAGGCAAGTGATGAACCACAATGTCAGTATCCAACCCAGGCATGTCTTCGTAAGACCAGGCAAAATTTCCATGTAATCATGCAGCATCTGAATCAAACGTTGTTTCACACTAGCCTCCAGATTGGCACCAATCTTGACTTCCTTTCTGTCTGTCTCAGTACCCAGATTTACCGTTTCCACTGGCTCTTCATGTGGCTGAATGGCCCTCTCTTCCTGGAGTAGCAGTCTTGCAAGCTCACCAGGCACTTCACAATCATCTCCACCTTCGTCTTCGGCTAAGTTGATCGGATTTTCGAAGTCATAACTGGCAGTAGCAGAGTCATTACCAGTGAGATCCAGAGTGAATTGGAACCTGTATAAGTGAGTGTGTGTAAATATAGCTGTTTTGCAATATATAATAAAGAAAGAAAAGGAGCGCAAGATTTGAAATGTAAAAAATGTCCAATGCTTTTATTAATGATATATGATAGTGACACACAAGAGCCCTCACAAATGAAGCCACGGTGCCCCGGGTAAGAACCGGGCCATAAAGTTTCAAATTATTGTTCGTTACAAATTCAAAACAAAGGAGTTCATTACTGAGTGACAAAAGTAATAGGTGTGAAGTCTTTGGCAGTCTAGTTGCTTGGTCCACCGTTGGTCGTTGGATTGATCCAGCTGTCGAATTTAGATTCCTCCACGTCGTCATCATCCCCAATAGCATTTATTCCATGGTTGGGCATGGGAGTTGTCACCACATTAGGCCTCTCGGGCGCCTCGAACTGTACCTCTTTAGCATCAATAAGGTCTTGAACCTTATTCCTCATAGCCCAACAATCATCTGTGTTATGCCCCGGGCTATCAGAGTGATAAGCGCAACGGGCGTTGGGGTTGTACTTTGGAGAGGTTGTGTTCACTACCTTCGGAGCTTCCTTGACAGTTACCAAATTGGTTGACAGCAATTGCGGCAATATCTGAGACAAGGTCATACTGAGCCGAGTGTACTACCTTTTGGGTCTCTCACCCCTTGGTTGGTTATACTACTGAGGAGCAGCAGCAGGCTTTGAAATTACCACCGCGTTGACAGCTTAGCGGCGTTCCGGTTTGTTCCGTCTCCTTGGACCATACATAGCACTAGCTTCCTTTTTGAAGGGCTTCTTTTCAATACTCGAGGAGGTACCTTTCTGTATCTTCCCCGATTTGATACCAGCTTCGATCCTCTCACCAGTCAGGATCAGGTCTGTAAACCCTGCAGAGGAATTACCAATCAGGTGATTAAAGAATGGACCAGACAGGGTCCCCAAGAACATGTCCACGAGTTCACGGTCAGTCAATGGTGCCTGCACCCTGCCAGCCAGGTCTCTCCACTTCTGTGCGTACTCCTTAAAACCTTCACCCGTTCCTAGCGACATACCCTGGAGTTGGGTACGCGTAAGAGCGAGGTCGTAATTATACTGATACTGCTTATAAAATGCAGTAGCCAAGTCCTCCCAGTTTCGAATACTGGTTCCATCCAGCTGATAGAACCATTCGAGCTGAGCCCCTGAAAGGCTATCCTGGAAGAAATGGATCCATAGGTTCTTGTCTGCAGTGTAAGGTTGGATCTTCCTTACATAAGAACGGAGGTGCAGCTTAGGGAAGGAAGCCCCGTCGTACTTCGCAAAGGCAGGCGCCTTGAACTTGTGTGGGATCACCACCCCAGAAGATAAACCTAGATCTCCAAAATCCAACCCAGGCACGCGTTGAATCTCCATAGCATTTAACCGGTCCTCCAGCTGTTTGTACCGGTCCTCAGCAGGAGGGTACTGTTCATCATTGAAATCTGTCTCGCTGTCGGAGACCGCAGGACTAGGAACCTCTCTCCCTTGTGGGTTGTCTTCCCTAACAGATGGAGTAGCCTGATCATCCTCATTCTGCAGTGTATTCCCAAACCTCCGTCCAGTGTTAAACAGCACAGTCCTCTTTTTCTTCTTCTTCTTCTCCTTCAAGAGCAGAGTCTTCAACTCCTGTTGCCCTTGGGCTAAGCTCATGACCAGCTCCTGGAACTGGGCGTTCTGGGCCTGGAGGGCCTTGATAGCTTGTTCAGTAGTAGGATCGGAAGCCATGATGATTGAGTGAGTGCTGAAATAAACAGCGAAGAAGATTAAGCAACCTGTAGAAAAAGAGTACCTGTTATGCACATGATGCATGATATGCTATTTATGCAAAGCATTCAAAGGTTCGAAAGTTCAAATTTGTTGTAGACAAAAAGGAACACACGTTATATTAAGAAATAATTTGTTCAGTACATCAGGGCCTCATGGGCAAAACATTACAAAACTTAATCCCAAAAGACACTGCGCATCCTCTTTGGAGCTATGTAAGTGTTGAGAGTCTTTTCCTCGTGCAGTAGGCGGGTGAGCTCCAAGACCTTCTTCTCACTGGCATGTAGACTGGTTTCAAGAGAATTCCGTTCTTCCTTGAGTTGGATCCATCTCTTCTGCATTTCTTCCCAGGAGGTTGGCATATCAGGATGTTGAATGGTATAGGGTACCTCTCCTTCCAAAACTGGCTCTTTGATCACGGGGAGAACATGAGGATATGGCATCACCAGCTTCTGGGAGCGGGCTCGTACCCACTTGAAATAAGGCTCCAGGGGGATGGAGTTCTTGTGCCCCAGTGTCTTGCTATCTACCCTGTTGGGCATCCTCCAAGCTCTGATGAATTTCTGGCGAAGTCCTTGTGCATCGTTGTCGAAGTCAAAAATTATGTCAGGAATCAACATGTCATGAGGGCCATCCCTCCGAGCATATCCAAACTGTCTCAAAGCCAGGCACGGGTTGTAAGTAACACCTCCTCTGATTCCAAGTAAAGGAACATTAGGATACTCTCCGCAACGATCGATGATAGTGACATTTTCTCTGGACCGAGAACACCAATGTATATCAGCATGTGTAAGAGTCATCAATCGTTGTGACCATCTCAAACCCCGCTCGTTCTTCAAAACTGATTGTGGAAGGTGCGAAATAAACCACCTTGCCAGGAGAGGAGTGCAGCACATGAGAACACCTCTTTTTCTCATGGTTCGAGTGTAACATGAGTGAAGGATGTCCCCAAGCAATGTAGGTATAGGATTCCTGGACATGAAGATCTTGACAGCATTGATATTTATAAGCTGATCTGGATTCGGGAAAAATACCAACCCATAGACAAGAAGTTCCACAACTTCTTCAAAGGCTTGTAGGTCAAGGGTATTCCAATATTCTTGGGCCTTCTCAAACAGGAACTTTGCCAAGAATCCCTTGATACAACTTCTGACTTCCCAATGTCCCTTAATATCAGATGGTTGCAGACATAATGCTTTAGCAACCTCTTCAAGTTTTGGTTCCCTTTCCGTACCATTGTAGGGTAGTTGATTAATAATAGGAACCTTCAGAAGTTGAGAAAACTATTCCAAAGTAGGCACCAATTGATAATCCGGGAAAGTAAAACAGTGGTGCAAAGGGTCAAAGAACTGGAACAACACTTTCATCATATCCTCTTCAATGTTGGTGTTGACCAAGATAATGAGTCTACCATGCCTTTCACTGAAGGAAGAGTTCTCGGGAATCCTGGATGTAAGCTCATTAAGCTGAGGAGGGATCCTTACAAGGTTGATCTGAATTGTCTTTCTACGGAGAGATTCCATGTCCTACAAAGCAAGAACAAAGATGAAGATTCGAACCCTTGAAGTGGTTAGTAAATGCATATGATGCTGTATGATGCTATGATGTTATGATAAGGACACACCACAAGTATTCACAAAAGCAAACATGATAAAGCACACAAGTCACACCAGACAGCCCTTAGAGTTTAGGCCAGCATGAAGTTTGGGGGACTACCCTCTTGAAGTTGGTGGGCTCAAACCTGTCCTATCAAAAGTAACCGGGTTCTAAGGAGCTCAATATCATTGGGTTGTTTTTTGTGTTCATTGTTTTAATTTAGCCACTGAACTGGCGATCAAAATATTCCAAGAAAACAACCCTCAATGAGTGTAGTATCGAGTATCTACCAACTTCGGACTGCACCAAAGTCGGTCATCTCACTACCCCTAAAGAGGCCAGGATGGTCAAGTAAGGTTCCTAAGGTCAGTTGAAGCTTCACGACACCACGCGGCGGCCCCGTACTCTCCTTGACTTGACTCAAGGGTTACCGGTACTCACCAAAGTGCCACATCAACGTAGCAAACTGCTTCAACCGTGTCGGTATACCCCGCACAGTTCCCTCACAGTTTTGTTGCTACTTTCTAAAAGGTATCCCCCAGATCCGGGTTAGGATCTATGAAACTCCAAGACAGGCCCACAATTTTAAAGCAAACAAATCAAGCAATTGAAAACAAGAGTGGTCTAATCCTAAGGTACACCTCACTTTAAGTATCCCCAGCAGAGTCGCCAGTTTTGTGATCGGTGGAAATAGAACTGACTGTTTTTTAGCTGGTTCGCGAAATGTCGCGGTAAGCAAGAGTCGCCATCGTCTTTTATGTTCTCCAACATGGAAAGGACAAAAGCACAACAAAATTCCTTCTTTGAGAATGTCTCTCGGTTCGGGAGGTAGATTTATAGAAAGGGAAGGTGTTAGCACCCTTTCTATCCGTGGTTATCCACGGGCTCTTAGGTACTTGCTCTTATGTTTTCAAAAATGTTTGCTTTTCAAATGTGTGTGGGTTTTGAAAAAGTTTCGTTTGAAAAATTTCTAAGTAACTCTTGTATCTGTCCTCAAGAGTGTATGAAAAATTTGTTTGAAAACCTTTTGAAAGTGTAGGTGCGAAAAGTATTTGTTTGTTTTTTGAAAGAGCAAGTACCCAGGAGAATCTACCTACTCTAAGGAATTAGGCTGTGTAAGAGTCCTTTAGATAGTGCCATCCCACCATTGAGAGGTAGGTAGAACCATCGTTGGAGTTATTCGGGTCAATTCGATTATGAGGGACATGCGTGGTCACCGAAGCAATAGTAGGACACCTTAGAAATAACCCTAATGTCCTAGATCCTTTTTATCCGAGGCAACCGTTTCGAGGCAACTGGATCTTTAGACAGGAGGGCGACCTCTAAGACACCCTATACTTGACGACCACGTTCGAGGCAACCAGTGAGGCGTACCCTAGGAGTGGCGTGTGCATGTGTGTTGTTTTTCAGTTAATGTTTATCTTGTACATGTTATTTGTAAGCTACGGATTGGTTTTATTTTCCATACATTCTTGCAGGCATATTAACAGTTAAATGATTTGCAGGAAATAAAGTGCGGAAAGGTAAATCTAGCTATTACAAGGCGCGGGTCTATACATCGCCAAAAACAAAAACCCGTTTTGGAAAATAAGTGCGAGAATTTAAAAGAAAGCGATAAAGTTCTAATTAATTATTACATTTCCTGAGCAGATACAAAATAATGAATTAAAAAATAAATACGCGTGAAAGATTGAATCGGGAACGTCCTAGGGTTTTGACCCTTTTTTTGAGAAAGAATGAGATTGTCTTTTTTTGCAATTAATTAAAAGTTAAGCTAATTTACTAATTAATTAATTTATTAAAAAAAATGTTTTTGTATTTTTATGTTTTTAATGAAAATAAAAATAAGGATTTAAAAGTCAAAAGAAAAAAAAAACCTTGTTCTAAATTTATTTTAGTTATTAAGAAAAAGATTAAAGTTGCCTATTTAAACTAATTAATTAATTATAATTTATTTACAAAAAATAATATGAAATTAATAAATAATAATAATATTAGTTTTTTTTATTTTATTGTGAAAAGGTTCATTAACTAATAATAATACTAATAATTAATAAGAAGAAATTATAAAAGAAAAAGAAAAGTAAAAAAGGTAACAAAACCAAGGGGGTTTGGGTCAGCTTATGGGGGTCTCTTAGCAATTTCAATGCCCATTGGTTGCCAAGCCTGCATTTGACTTTCTGAATTCTCTATGGCACGTGTTGACTGGATGCACGGTGGTCATCTGCTCTAAGCCATTGGATCTGTGTTAAGGGCCATATGGCGTGCATCTGGATGAGGGGTGCATGATGGAGTGCTTTTGGGAACCTGTACACAAGCACATAAGAAAAAACAATATGGAATTTTGGGGGGACCTGGGATTCGAACCCAGGTCCCAAGGGATTATGCATAAGCGCCTTGGCCAGCTGAGCTATCTTGTTCAATTGAGATACTAATAATAACAAAATAATATATTGGTGAACCAACGTATATGCTAAAAAAATAAAAAAACGCGCATTGGTTTGAAATGGGCCAGTGATGTGAAGACACATCATCGTCTTCTCCAACAGCCCCTGAACATTTTTCCTGCGGATTCTGGTTCCGCAACAAAATTCGTTGCCTTCTCCTATATTGAGTTCTAGGCCACGAAAATGTCAGCCAAAGCCATCATCCTGTTCGTTTCAATCTCTTGAATCCGTCCATGGCTATGGCTTGTATCAATTATTCCTGTAAAACAAAACCCCAAATTGTAACCCCCAAAACCCTAGGTTCGGGCAGGGAGATCTAGGCTACAACAATGCAATTAAATAATACAGGATGCGTGGAAATTGAATGGTGAACACGAATATGTAAAAATATTAGAGAAAAGGCGCAAGAATTGAAGGTTTAGACTCCATGTGCAGGGGCGAGTTTGAGACAACTTACAGCGCTTGGTAGGTAGCCTTAGGGTGCGTTTGTGATCGCCTTAGCTTTAGGGGATGGCAAGGAAGAGGGCCACGTGCTTAGTTTGATCTGGAAATGCCTGTAACACAGTTTTTGATCTCTCACTTTTTGACAAATTTTGAGTTTTTGTTCTGGACGTTTCAGTGATCTCTAGGTCGTGTCTTAGGTTGGGAAGGCTTGCTTATGTAGGTATGAATGAGAATTAAGTGATATGATGAGCCTTAACCTTGTGCAATTAAGTTTTGGATTTTGTTTGACCACCATTAAAGGACTTTCCAAACTTGAAGCAAAACCATGATTTTGTGCACAAAATAGCCATAGCACGAATTTGGTAGTTGGCATATGCTGTATGAAAGCCATTCAAACCACAAAGATGCCATTTAATTAATTTTTTGATTTTATTTGAATTTTTATGGATTTAAAATGAATTAAATCAATAAAAATTAAATAAAATGGAAAAATGAATGTTTGATCTTGAAATTAATCATGGGACACGTGTATGGCATGACAAGGCTGAATCAAGTGGAAGAAAGTGGGCCCTTTTGTCAAAAATTGAAGTTTTAGGGATAGTTGACTTTTGCCATTTCACAAAAATTTCCCAACTTCTCCAATGCATATCTTGCTCAATTTTGATCATATGAACATGTTCTTGGACATTTTGGAAAGGTCTTGAAGTCCTCTAACCAATTCCTTTGGTCCCATGTCATTTTGATTTACCAATCTCAAGTTATGGTCTTTGACTTAAAATGCCTTTTTGTTGACTTTTGAAAATGACCTATAATGTTGAAATTGATAACTCTTTGTGAGAGCATTTCTTGGACTTGGAATGTGAAGATGAGTTGAAGGAAATGTCATCCCCTTAAAAATGAGCATTAGATGGGATTTTTATGATGAACCATGAAGAAGTTATGCCCTGGTCAAGTTACAGTTGACTTTTTAGTTGTCCAAAAATGGAAACTTTTGCATCTTGATGATTTTTGAGCCATTCTTGTGGAATCATGATCAAGACTTGATCAAATGATGATTGTGGCTTCAAAATAAGATGTTGACCAAAAATTTCGACTTTTGACTGCCAAATGACCATTTTACCCCTACAGTTGATTGTGAAGCAAATAGGGCTTTTGACTGTGCAACTTGATGCTGTGAGCCTTGAAATTTGGCATGTAGATGCTTGACAATGTATATAGGCATATGGGACTTGATTGAGCCCTTGAAAACCTCAACTTCCTTGCAAGAACCAAAACCCTAATTTTGACTGGCTTAGGAGGATGTTTGGACTGTGCAACCCTTGAGCAATTATGAACCATGTGAAGATGATTCTTGACAAACTTTGAAGAATATGGGAGGGAAAATTTTGGGGTACAATACTTAGCATCCTGGCTTCTTCGATCAGCCCCTAAGCTCGCTTTTTTCAATTGCCCTGACCTTACTCAACTAGCCCAATCGAAAGACTTTACTCTGGCTAGTCGAAGCTACCTTTGGCAGGAATGTACCTGTACAGGGGCTTGGGCTTGGCAATATGCAGGATTTTGGCCAGCAAGCATCTTGGACAAAAACTCACCACAAAGCCAACTTGTCTTTAATAATCATTGTCCTTCGAATGAACCAGTGAATGCTTCTTCGAAGGGACCACATGAATATGCCTTCGAAGGGACTATCATGCGTATCAAAGTATGAAAAAATGTTTCAAAGGGGACCCTTGCCCAGTCGAAGCTGGCACAAAGGCAGCCAATGCCTTATGAGCGCTAGCATGAGGGAGGTCAAAGCAAGCATAAAAGAGGCCATTGCCTGGTGACTCAGAATATACATGCAGGAGGCCACTGTTTGTGGATCGAAGGGAATTTATAGGGGATTCTCGCCTAAATGAAACTTAGATCAATGCTTGCTCGAAAGGGTTTTAGGAGCCCAGTCGAAGCTTGCCATTATGCCAATCGAAGGACACTGCTCTGGTGTGCCAATCAAAGGACACTGCTCTGATGTGCCAATTGAATGACACTTCTTTTATGTGCCAATCGAAGGACATTGTTCATATGCCAATCGAAAGGCATTGTTGGCATGTCAATCGAAAGACTCCGGTCCAAATTCCAATCGAAGGCACCTTGTCCCAATGCCAATCGAAGACTCCTTATTTATCTTCAAAATTTTATTTTTTTTCTTTAATCAAGTGTCTGTAATCACCCATGTAAGAGAAAAATCTTGGAAAAAATATGAGAGGGCAAATTTTGGGGTAGGATCAACTGAATCACCAAGTATCTTTTAGTACACATAAGAGATACAATACATCTTCTATCACACAAAAGAAACATTCAGCTGGGGAAAAAGAGTTTGGAACACTTTGCCAAATAGGAATTGGACTTTGGAAAAGACGTCAGACAGGTACTGGATTTTATAATTCAACCCCTTGCAGTCTCCAACATCATAACCAGATGCCCCATAATGGGAGGCACATCTAGCCTTTGCATTGAAATCAGGAGAGATGTTTATGGGAGGAGGACCCAAAGCACGGAGCTTAATCAACTGAATTTCCAGAAGACGAAGAAGTAACAAGATGTAAGGCATTGGGATTGTATCATCATACTTCTCAGGGTTTTTCTATCTCTGCAAAAAAGATTTTCCCCATGGATTCACTTGGGGAACAAGCACTGACTGATGACGAGAATATCTAGGAACACAAAGTTGTAGAGAGTGCCCCTGATTAAATAGCCAGGTGCCTCGGCGTGGTAACCACATCTGACGTTGGTATCATGATTAGGAAGGGAATTTGTAGATGGTATTGAAGTACAGAGCCTAACCAACTGAAGCTCAAGAAAGTATAGAAATGAATGAGAACGAAGCACTTGAATGAGATCAAACTGTTCTTCAAGCCTCTTCTGTCCTTGTTGGTAAAACATATCCCTTGAATTCACTTAGTGAATAGGAACCAGTTGCTGCCAAGACGTCCCAAGAACTCAACATTATGGAGGGGATCCATGAAACACTCCATGGTTTGAAGGAAATCCCAAAATATGAGGAGAAGAGATAACTTCTATTGTAGCAGTAGGTGTTGGATTTCCTTTTGTTGACACTGTTTCCATAACCCGGCTCAACTAAGTCTTCCACTGGTTATCTTCCTTCTCTAAGATTTCCCGACCACGGGCCATGGCTTGCATGTATACCTCCAGCAGCCCCATCTGAATCTTCATCCTGGTCAATCCCCCACGGAGTTGTTCCATGACTAATATCTGAACGTGTGACAGCAAGAATCCAAGTTTGTAACTCTGAAGAGAATACGAACCCTGAATAAGAATCTCCAACTTGAGTACCTATAATGAATGCATGAAGATGCATGATGTGCATGAGTGGATGCCATGTCATGTTTCGTCATTTCCAAAGAATTTACATGCTTTGATTTTGATTTTAAGTAGGTAAGGGGTGGAAAAGGTTAGCACAAGACTTAAAGATATGATTCCCTGGAAATAATAGAACATTTATGTTAAGCAGATGGTTAACCATGATATGTATACAAATACATTGGATCAAAGTTCCATCACTTATGAATATGATTGTTACACTATTTCTGATCCATATGAACATCACATGATAAAAGGAAATGGACCATATGAATATAAGAACCAAGTACCATGAAGATCAACAATAATATGGGATCAAGTCTCCCCAAACTGGATATCTGCCACGTTGTTGTATAACCATATGTCACATGATCAAAGGTTTAGCACCAATATCAGAATTCAAGGAACCAAGTATCAAATATAAACATCTATACCCGTAATAATGATTTCCTACCCCACCTCACATGTAAATTATAATTAGAATAGGGTTTCTAATGGCAACCAGAGTCGGGAGTTCTCCATCATAACACCTCATCTATGCACAAAGGGTGCAAGACAAAATTCATTGCCTCGTCTGAGTGTGGTATCTCATGCCTCCTCAGACGTGTCAACGGAAAACATGATTTGACATGAGTATCCATCTAACCTATGTGTATATTGGCCTGGGTAACGGGCCTTTTACATAATGGAACACCCTTCAACCAAGGAAACAACATAACACAACATCATCACATAATAATAGAAACAATCATCCATATGCAGATGCATGCAAACATGTACACAAATAAACATATATACAGGTAAGCATATATACAGGTAAACACATATACATATGAACAATCTATAAAACCAAAAGAAATTAAACACCCAAAGAAAAGAAAATAAACAAAAGTTAGGATCAACTTGCTAAGTGTCCCCAGCATAGTCAGCAGCTGTCGCATCTGGGATTTTCATCGAAGCGCGAAGGAGGTGAAAGACAGAAGAGTCGCCATCAATGTTATTTATCCCAGGAGAGGGAAAGGAAACACAAAGTAAACCTGAGGGAAGGGAAGGAGCATGGTCATTACGACCAAGAGAAAAGGATAAGGAAGTCGGTTACGCGAAGGGAAGGTATTAGCATCTCTCACGTATGTGGTACTGCACAAGATCCACTTATGTTTGTTCTATTATAAGGGTGTATCTAATCTATGTTTAAAGCTTAATGCTAAAATAGAATGCATGGATGCAATATATTATGTATAAAAATAAAAGATTTTATTAGTCATGCCCGCCTCGGTTGCGAACCTTCGTGCCTACGTGCCACCGACCGAGCAATGGGGATCAAGGCACTCGTATTTCACCTTAAAAGTATTGGTGAGTTTCATGTTTCTTATGAACGATGCTAGCGAAGCATGTCCTTTTTGAAAAGCTTTTCAAATGAAAAAGTCCAAAGACAAAAAGGTTTGCATTGGTTGGTATTTTTTACCTTGAAAAATGGTTTTGCAATTTTAAAAGTATTTTGTGAATTTGCCAAAGAAAAGAGTTTTTGTTTTAGTCATACAAAAAGGGGAATGAAAAAATTCTAAGGGAGACTAACCTAGTGTTATCCCTAATGTTATCATACAATAATGGTCCTAAGATTTGGATTAACAAAGGGAGTATTTACCTATTATTGGCATGCATAGATTCAAGCCTAAGGTCTAATTAGTTCAAACTTGAAAGAGAGTGAACTAACAATCCTAGGGGAGCATGTGATCACGCAATAGAAAGCAAACACGCAAAGCTTGAGGAGTATCCACTCACTAAAGTAGCATACACATAACCGAGGTATTATGTCAACAAGGTAGGAAAGGAGAGGGATATCACCTAACCACGATATCGTGTCATCGAGGTAGGATAAGGGAAGTTGGACATCTAACCATGATATTGTGTCATCAAGGTAGGATAAAAGGGAAGCTTAACCAAGATATCGAGTCATCGAGGCAAGCGAAATGGGGGAATGAATAGCTCTTAACCATGATATCATGTCATCAAGGAAAGAAGAATAAGGGGTGTCGACCCTTAACCAAGATATCATGTCATCTAGGCATGAGAGAAACAAAAGTGAATCGACATAGGCAACTAAACACCTAACCAAGATATTGTGTCATTAAGGTAGGCGATAGAAGGCAATAGTGAGATCACATTGAAGCATAAACGTTTACAAACACGAGCTAAAGACAAATTATGGGGGTTGATTGTAAACCCTCTGATCCACTTGACCGACTCGATAACAAGAGTAACAAAGTTCACAGTGTCGACGTATGACGTGAGCTACAAACGACCTGGGGACTAGAAATGGTGGGATCGATTGCGATCCCTCACTTCGCCTTAAGCCTTCTTTGAGGACTTATCAATGGGGAATGGGAATGGGAATGCCTTCTTTGAGGTCTTTGGCACAGAGATAAACACACATAATCGCCTTTGTTGAGGACTTTAAACAAGAAAGCACAAGTAGGAATTTCCTTCTAAAGGTATTTTAAAACAACATTGCCCTCCTAAAGTAGGGAATCCTGGCCATGCATCTCTATTCCTACTTCTCATGGCAAGGAAAGCGATAAAAGATCATGTGTTTCTATTCCTACTTCACACGGCAAGGAAATCAGTAAACGATCATGTAAGGTGCTATAGACAAGAGTAAATACCAAACATATATCAATCTGTATTTTCTAAGTAAGCAACAAGAAACTCGGAAAACTTCATGAAATCTAGCATCAACAACAAAAGAAGTCAGAAATCGGGTGCTCGGAATATGCGTCAAAGCATCATGTGAAAATAAATCACAAATGGAATGTGTAACAGATACACCCGAATGTCAATCAATAAACCTGCACGAACATAAATCCAAACAAATAAACAACAATATATTCATCTCATACCATGAGAATCACAACAATCACATAGGAAGTAAAATAGAACCACAAGGAAGTGGAATAATATGTTTCAATCTGATAACCAAGAATCAATTAACCGATTGAAAACTAACTTTAAAAACCTTGAACAAGCACACAAGATGAGTTAGTGATAACAAGAAAGCATAATCAAATGCGAGCAATCATATCACAACTCAAAATAAGATCACAATGCAAAGAAATAATATCTGACCAAGTAACGGAACATGAAAGTAGGAAATCGGGCAGCACCACACTAGCACATAGAAGTCCACAAAAAGTCGTCGTAAAAGTGTGAAAACTCAACCCCGATATCAAGTACTTGTAGAATTAATCTCAAATATGTATTTAGAATTAAAACACAATGTAGATGCAAAATGGATTTTCTAGGCAGCATTGTATTTACACTAGAAATGCACAAAAAGTTGAGTCAAAATCAACGACACTTGATATCGGTGTCAAGAAAACATGCTAGCAAGCTCAAGTATGCACTTAGTTGGAATTAAATTATACTACATGCTATACTTAGTACTCCGAGAAGCGGTATTGTAACACATGAAATCGATTGGAAATTTGCATTGGGAGCAACAAAACTCAACATCGATGTTCATTAAATCCTCAATTATATACAAGCAAACATCAAATGGGAATTAAATAAATATGTACATATGTGTGATACGGTGGGAGAATTGACTTGGGTGTTTTGCGTTTGATCGCAAATGTTGCGGTTAGCAAGAGTCGCCACCGACTTTTCTTTTATCCAAAAGGAAAGGTGAAAAAGCACAGGAAAGACCTTTGAGATTATTTCTTGAGTTCGGGGGGTATATTATGAAAAGGGAAGGGATTAGCACCCTTTTCATCCATGGTTTTCCATGGGCTCTTAGTTACTTGCTAGATCACTTGCTTTTGTTTGAAATTGTGCTTTGTGTGGTTTTTTTAAAGTATTTTGTAAAGAGGCCATTGTTTAGACAAACTTTGTAATGATTCTCGTTCGTAAGAATATATACAAAGATGTTGATCTTTTGAAAATGTTTTCAAGTTTGTGAGATGTTTTGAAAGTGTAGGTGTTTATTTTGAAAGTGAGCAATTAATTAGGGGCATTCTACCTACTCAAAAGTCTTTCATGTTCATTTCCTATTTCCTTTGACATTGTTATCTTACCATTGATTTGGTAAGTAACCCTATCTTTGGATGTAAATGGGACGGGCGTGGGTCATTATATAACCATGATTAGCAATGTTGTAAGGTATCTTAGCATTTTTCTTTAGGGACTAAGATCATTTTGAAAAGGAAACATAGATAGCATCATCGAGAGACTATGATCTTGTATTTTGGCTTGTTTTTTGCTAAGATACCTCTCATACATAATATGGTCATTTTTGTAAGGCAATCAAGTGGATTTTACCCTAGGCGTGCTTATGTGTAAGTGTATTAATTTTCATGCTTTGTTTAGTCTTTGATTAGGGTTTGCTACTTGTTGATTTTATCTTTCCATACAAGCCCTAATTACTAGCATTTATATAAAGCGATAAATTGCGAAAAGTAAAATTACTACGCTATTACATCATTAGGGGAGGGGTGTACAGATTAACAAATGGGGATTGCAACAAAATTAAACCTAATTAACTATTACAACCATATTGAATAAATGTACAATAATTGAATAAATAAACAAGGAGATAATGGAAAAGAAATGATTTTTGTTTAGATTTTGAAGAAAATGGTTTTAACCTAATTATCTAAAAATAATAATTAATTAAAATAAGTAAAATTAAACCCTAGTTTAAAAGAAATAAAATTAATCAAGAAATCATTTTTAGGTTTTTTTGGTTATGAAACGTCTTGATTTAATTAAACTAATAAAATGAAAGAATTTAATTAATTAAAATCCCTAAATTCTAATTTGATTTAATTAGAAAATAAATTCAAAACAAAAACTAATTTAAAAATTAATTTAATCAAGAAAAGAAATTTGTTAAGAAAAATGTTTTTTTTATTTTTAATAAATAAAAAAACTAAAAGATGCTACTTTGAATAAATCATGAATAATGAAAATAAAAATATTTTTGGTGAGATTTTTATATTTCATAAAATAGACCTAATAAATTAGTAGTGTGTAAAAAATTAGTTCAAAAGAAGTTAACTTGATGGGTTAAATAAATTGTTGAAGTTTGTTAAAAATGTAAAATGAGTCAAGTGATAAAAATAAGATTTTTGGTCCTGTCAAGGCTTGAACTCAAGACATTCAGATTGCTGGCTAAAAATAATACCACTAGGCCAGGCATGTTTCCTTGTTAACCATGCGCTTGCGTAATATTATATGAGAACATTGCTTCCTGAAATCACAAAATCACACAAAGGGGGGTTCACTATGGTTCAAACCCGCGCCCTTAAGGTGAAAGTGACATGAAAAACATGTTGCTTGCCACTGAGGTGGCTATTACATTTGTTAGTGAAACAACAATCATTAAATATAAAATGAATTTGGATGTAAAAATTTGAAAATGGTCAGGCCCTCCTTCTTCTTCGTCCTGCACGCTGTTACTGTTACTGTAATAACATGTATTTTCCAATTTTTTTTTTAAAAATAACTCTAACTTCTTCATTTCTCAACCAAATTCAAAAATGTAAAAATGAAACTTGCTTAGAATTTTGCAAGGATTTCAAATATGTAATTAGTTTTTATTTATTCCCACTATAACTTAAGAATTTTTACCTGTACCAAACTGAAAACCTAAATGTCCAAAAAATTTAATTTCAAAATTCTCATCCCACAGTCAATTAAAATGAAATTTAAGGATATGGTTAGCTTCATAGACATGATATCTACATTTTATCTTTTGAAAGTAAGTGCAAATGATGCTTGTATCAAGATTTCAAAGTTGGAAAAACTTACCTCTTGATGCAAAAATTCAATGGCCTCTACACGACTTCCAAAAGCAATATGATGATTGCTTTAGCTTCCTGGGACCTTGGTGAATATGTTGCAACTTTTACTTTGCCTTGAAAGTGTCTGGATTGGTATACTCAAGTCAAGTTGCAATGGTGGATTTTGAAAATGGTGGATGATGAAAATGATGTTACAGTGAGGAAACAGGGGTATTGATCTTACCTGATCAGACTTGGACCGTCACTACTGGTTCCGAGCGGAAGTTGAGTGAGATGGGGGGGTACCTGCAAGGCACTCCGATGCTAAAGTGAGTGATGGCACGAGCAGGCAAAAAGTGTATGTATGGGTAAGAGAATGAATACTTGACCCTCTAGGAATAGAGGGTATTTATAGCCCCCAGCGCGGGGCCAAGGTCCCTTCATTGGGCCGACCAGGACTGGCCCACTAAAGGAACTGCCAGGTTATATGTGTGTAGTAGGGACCCGCACGTGGTCTTCTTCCTGGTGATGCTCTACGAGAAATGAGGAGGGACGAGGACGCGATCTTTCCGGAGTTCAGGTGATTTGGTAACAGTCAGAGTCTTCCCTACGAGGGGGGGTGCTCGAGCTGGGCTCGAGCTGGAGTTCACGTGGTCGAGGACACCATGTCCGCGGGCAACAGCGGGCACGGCTGCAGTTTCTGGTCGGCGCGCTGGCGGGAATCCTCGGGCGCGTGCTCCTTGAAGAGTTGCTTGGATTGGGCCTTCGTTCTTGCTCTTGGGCCAGGGCGGGCCCTGTCCAGAACAGGAGCCCCCTAAGTCGTGGCTCTTGGAGCATGAGTTATGACTTGACCTCAACTCGCCTTTGCCACGGGGTCTGATGCCCGGCCCAGGATATTTGCTTCCCCGTGATTGCTCGAGGAGTTTCTCATGAGTTGCGTTCATGGGGTAATCCTTTTCGAGGCGTGCTCGGGGGATTCTTTGCGGGCTGTGTTCGTTGGGTACACGAGGAAACCCTTGGGAACCATGACGCCACCCTAGTGAAAGTAGAACCATCATTGCCTAGGGGAGTAGACGTCGAGGAGGGGAAGCTCGTGGTTCCCTGGGGCGACGTTTCGTATTCCATGTCATCCCTATAAATAGGATCCTTGGGTCCCATAATTTGTTTTTCCTCTTCGCGCTTCTCCTTCTTCCTCTGCCTTTGCCGCCGCTGTTTTTCCAGAACTTCGCCGGATTACCGTACCTTCCTTCGGGGGTTCTCTTCACTGCCGCTGTACATCCTTCTTAACTTCCAAGTAAGCGTTTATCCCTCATATTTTTCTCTGTTATAGGTAATTTTTCCGTTATTTGGATGTTAGAAACCCATATCTGGGATTAGCGCCTGGTACATTCAAGCTTGTGCCCGGAACATTCATGTTTGTTCCCGGTATATTCATCTTTGTGCTCGGTAAACTCATAGCTTTAGATATGTGACTGGCGGTGCTGCCTGGGACCTTCATGGTTTTGGGCGCATAATTCTATGATACTGCTCGGTAAACCCATAGTTCTAGGTTTAGGATTCATGATATTGCCCGTCACATTCGTAGTTTAGGTCGGCATACTCATGACTGGCCGGGATGTTGGCCCATTTAGGAAGTATGTAGGACAACTCGTCGTGGCACCTTAGCGTCGGGGAGGTGAAACCAGGATCTTGTTCGAGTCCTCAATGTTTTAACGCGCGCGGAGTGTGTCTTGGCTTGTTGTGCCCTTCTTCCCATCAGTTATGGCGAGCGTATGGATTTGCTCTCGAATTTCACTGGTTTCCTGTGCTTTGCAGGTAAAATGGCTGATGAACCGGAGTCTTCGGGGTGCAACGAGGTCGAGGACCAGAGTGCCGAGGAGAATGTAACTCTAGTTGATACCGTTGATGATCCTTCGCTAGATTGGGTGGGTGCCGAGCCCAGAGGGATTACCTCGGCATATAGTCGGCGTAGTCGGAGCGCATACACTATTGTCGAACACGGCGGTAGTCTGCCGGGCTTCCAGAAAAACTTTGTTGTCACAAGACCGTCTCTTGACGCGCGGATATGCTCAGAGTTCTCTGAGTATGGTTTTCCCATGTATGAAATCGCGTTCAAGGACCTCGGCCTCAAGCTCCCTTTTAGTGATTTCTAGGTCGGGGTATTCTGTCATCTGGACTTGGCCCCCTCGCAGCTTCACCCCAACTCGATCGCCTTTCTTCGGGCGTTCGAGCTGACATGTCGCTTTTTAAGGATCGAGGCGACCATCCCTCTCTTCTTCAGAGTTTTTCATTTGCAACGCCAGTCTCGAGGAGGCAGACATAACTGGGTTTCCCTGAAACAGTCGAAGAGGTTGTTCAGGATGTACATGGATTCGGTCCGGGGTTTCAAGGAAAAATGGTATGTCGTGCGGCCGGTCACCCATACTGCTTTGGATTTTATATATGAAGAGGAGACCGCCGTGGCCGACGAGAACGGGGAGCCTCTTATGGACGACGAGGGTCGCCCGGTGTTGGGGCGTGTATCCAAGTTCCCGTTGCATTGGTGCTCGCGCCACTACGAGCATGGTACCGGGCACTATCATACGCCTGCGGGAGGAATGAGTACTGAGGACGAGGAAGCCTATGGTACCCTTTGCAAGTATGTCGACAGCTTCTTCCCTTCCCGGTGGGCCACAAGGGAGGGAAAAGACATTCTTGACGAGGAAGGTTACCCGACCTTCGAGGCCCGTCCTATAGATACCAAGGCGCTTGTCGAGTGCCAGTCCTACGGGCAGGCCATGGACCTACTAGGTTGCTTTTTGTCTTATAGTTTTGTTCTCGTTTCTTTGTTTGTTACTTGCTCGTAACTAACCCGGGTTTTCTTTTTTTTGCAGGCAATATGGTCGGACGAAAGGAGAGGCTTTTAAAACTGACACAGGATAAGAAAGTCAACAAAAGGTTGGTGCGAACTCCACAGGCAACGAGGATGGGCCCACCGACCAGTTCGGGTGATGCTTCTAGCGGGTCCCCGGACTCCCCGGACGTCGAGCAGCCCACTGATCTGATACTGAGGAAGAGAAACTGGGTAGAGAGCCAGTTGGAAGTCGGCGAGGAGTCTGTCGCGGTGAGGGCCTTTGGCTTTCCCCCTGCTTTAAAGAGGAAGGCTTCTTCGAGGGGTTTCCCTTGACACTAAGTGCCAAAGAGGCTGAGACCATCAGGAGGCTAAATAAAGTAAGTTGGAGAAAACATTTGGCCGCCAGTATGGTCGGGATGGTTAAGATGGTCGAGATGGTCGTTGTCCTCACTGAGGAGGGGTCGGACTCCTCTGACCGCATCAGGGAACTGGAGCTGGAGAAAGCTGCCCTCGCTGCCGGCTCTCAAAAATTGAAGTCTTCTCTGGAGCGATCTGAGGAGATGTTCCGCGAGCAAGTCGAGCTGCTGGCCATGGAGAAGGAGAACTCGGGGAAAGTTGCCAGGGAGAGGGACTGTTTTCCACTGGACCGGGAATGCTTGGAGGCTGACAACGAGTGTCTGGCTAAAGAAGTCGAGGATCTGAAGACCGCCATGCTCCCCGCCGAAGATGAGTCGGAGGAGACAGCCCCCTTGCGGAGTCGCTCGGATCTGGTCGCGCGCATCCATCTCCTCGAAACGGACTGTGTTGGCGCCTTGGCGGATGGTTTTGAGGCCGCGGTTAGCCAGCTCACTTTATTAAATCCAGGTCTGAATACCGAGGGGGTGGGTTTCATGTCCCAGATCATCGACGGCCAGGTCATGCCTCCTCCCGAGTCTCTTGTCGTGGATGCTGGTAGCCCCGGGGAAGTCTAGCCGTGGAATTCTTGTCGGGCATGCGCGCACGTTTATTGGTAGTTTGTTTTTGGGGCCTGCGTGCCCGCGCATATTTTTTTGGGGCCTGCGTGCCCGTGCCTGTAATTTCTGAACATCGCCGGCCTTCTCGGTCGGTTTATTTTTATTTGTTTTTGCTTACGAGCCTTTGAGTGAATATTTATTTCGACCTTTAATATTTGCTTGTGTCTAAGTTTTTATATTTGTGATAAAACTTGCCTAAGTTATGTCCCCGAGTCTCGCCTGTGCTCGGCTGTTACTTTGTGGCGAAATTTGCCTAAGTTATTTCCTCGGGTATGCTTGTGCTCGGCCTTTTATTTTGTGGCGAAAGTTGCCTAAGTTACGTCCTCGAGTCACGTTTGTGGTCGGATGTTACTTTGTGGCGAAATTTTCCTAAGTTACATCCTCGAGTGGAGATTCTTTCGACCCATTTGGTGGTCCGACGTACTTCGAAATGCGTCGGTCGTGCGGAGTAAAGCCGCTTGCTCGGGTGTATGACCCAGATCGGGGTCGCTTGCCCGTGGCGTGAACTTCCCATCGCGAGCTGGGTGTTCTGCCATATGGGTACTTCGACGGTGGAGCTTGATTGAGGTGTCTATGTCGAGCACTGTCGTTCGTGCTCGTTTGGCTGAACGACGTTATGTCGTTTGGGCGTAGATTAGGCCTGTACCTCGGCCTATCTACATGGTCGAGACATTTCTCTCCGTTGACTGGATGTGGATGCTCGACGACGAGAGTCCTTGGTGTTAAGGGTTTTTTAACTATAGTATTGCTTTAGTTTAGCAGCGTTCTAGGGTCGTGGCAATGGTTCTCCGTCTAGTTGCTCGAGGTAGTATGCCCCCGTACCTGTGGTGCCGTGGACGCGGTAAGGCCCTTCCCAGTTCGCGGTCAATTTCCCTTCGCGGGAGTTTTTCTGGTTTCTTCGTAACACCAGGCTGCCGATCTCAAACTCGCATTTAATGACCTTGTCATTGTGACGCAGGGCCACTCGTTGTTTTAGGGTGGCCTCGCGCAGGGCCGCCCCCGATCGAATTTCCTCGACTAAGTCAAGTTCGTCCCTGAGTGCCTCGTCGTTCATTTCTTCATCGAGGGGAGTTTCTGTCCGCCTGGAGGGTTCCCTGATTTCTACTGGGATGACGGCCTCGGTGTCGTATGTTAGTCGAAAGGGGGTCTCGCCCGTCGTCGAGTAGGGCGTGGTGCGGTACGCCCACAAGACACTGTGCAGCTCCTCGACCCAACCTCTCTTGGCTTCGCCGAGCCGGCGTTTGAGTCCTTGGAGGATGACTCTGTTAGCGGCCTCGGCTTGCCCGTTGGTTTGAGGGTGCTCGACCGAGGTGAAGTGTTATTTTGTTCCCAGTTTGGTGACGAAGTCTTGGATTCCGTGGTCGGTGAATTGGGTTCCGTTGTCGGTGACCAGTGCTCTTGGGATCCCGAATCTGGCGAGGATGTTTCTCTTGTAGAAACGGAGGATGTTGTGCGAGGTGATCTTCGCGAGAGCCTCGGCCTCTATCCATTTCGTGAAGTAGTCCACGGCCACAATTAGGAATTTGTTTTGGTAAGTTCCTTGCACGAATGGTCCGAGGATGTCCATCCCCCACCATGCAAACGGCCACGGGGATGACAGTATGCTCATCTCGTGAGGGGGAGCGAGGTGCATGTCGGCGTGCCTCTGGCACTTGTCACACTTCTTAACGTATTCCTTGGGGTCCTGCTGCATCGTCGGCCAATAGTACCCTGCTCGAAGGGCTTTCCTCGCCAGGGACTTACCGCCCATGTGCTGGGCATTAATCCCTTCGTGTATCTCCCGTAATACCTCAGGGGTTGTGGATTCGTCGATGCACTTCAAGAGGGGAATGGAGAATCCCCTGCGGTATAGTTTGTGCTTGAGCACTACGTAGGAGCATGCTTGTCGCTTCGTGATGGTCGCTTCTATCTGGTCCGAGGGGAGTTCGCCCTTTGTCAAAAAATTGTACACCAGGGTCATCCAGGACGAGGTGTCTCCTATGGCGTGTACCTCAACTTGTGTCGAGGACTTTTTGATGCTCGGGCGCGACAGGGATTCTTGTATGACGGATTTGTTTCCTCCCTTCTTTCTCGTGCTTGTAAGTTTGGACAATATGTCTGCCCTTGTGTTTTGCTCGCGCGGGACGTGTGATACTTCTGCTCGCTCAAACTTTGTCATGTGTTTTTTGACTAAGTTTAAGTATTCGACGAGGCTGTCGTTTTTGGCTTGGTAACTCCCTTGGACTTGGGAAGCAACGAGTTGTGAGTCCGTGAAGATTTGTATCTCGCGGGCTCCCGTGTCCTCGGCTAGCCTTAGTCCTGCGAGCAGGGCCTCGTACTCTGCCTGGTTATTGGATGTCGGGAAGGAGAGGGTTAATGAGTGTTTGATCACTACGCCTTCCTTATTTTCCAGGAGGATCCCCGCACCGCTTCCGGACGAGCTGGAGGCTCTGTTGACAAAGATGGTCCATTTGTGTTCTTTCCCTGCGGGCGGGTCGTGAGCGGTCACTTCCGCGACAAAGTCGGCCAGGGCTTGTTCTTTCAGAGCTTTCTTGCTCTCGTATTGAATGTCGAATTCGGAGAGCTCTAAGGACCATTTCAACATTCGGCCTGTCATGTCAGGTCGACCTAAGAGTTGTTTCACCGGTTGGTCGGTTTGCACGATGACCGTGTGGGCCAGAAAATAGTGTTTGAGTCTCCTCGCCGCGTTGACGAGGGCTAGAGCCACTTTTTCTGTCTGTTGGTACCTGCTTTCGGGTCCTTGTAGGGTTTTTCTCGTGAAATAAACGGGTTTCTGCCCGTCGGTGGTCTCGCGGATGAGATCCACGCTGATGGCTTCGTTCGAGACGGCTAAGTACAGGAATAATGGCTCCCCGTTGACTGGTTGAGATAGCACGGGTGGTTGGGATAAAATTTGTTTCAGGTGGCGCAGTGCCCGTTCGCATTCCTCGGTCCATTCGAAGGCTGCCTCTTTGTGAAGGAGTCTGAAGAAGGGGAGGGCGTGCTGAGCGGATCTTGTGACGAAGCGGGACAATGACGTGAGCATGTCGTTCATGACTTGTATTGATTTCTTCGACGTCGGTGTCGGGAGGTCGTAGAATGCTCGACATTTGTCGGGATTGGCTTCGATTCCTCGTTCTATCAGGTAGAAACCGAGGAATTTCCCCGCCTTGACTCCGAACGTGCATTTTTCGGGGTTGAATCTCATCTTACATTGTCTTGCTTGGGCAAAGACTGCCTTGAGGTGTGCTGCATGATCGGTGTCTGCTCGGGATTTGACGATCATGTCGTCCATATAGACCTCGAGCATGTCCCTGATCTGCTTATGGAACACCTTGTTCATCATACGTTGGTAAGTTGCCCCTGCGTTCTTTAGTCCAAATGGCATTACGTTATAGTAATAATTGCCCGAGCTGGTCATGAAGGCAGTGCAATGTTTGTCGCCCATGGCCATTGGGATTTGGTTATAGCCTGAATAGGCATCCATGAACGACAATGTTTTGTAGTCGGCCGAGTTGTCGACCAGCATATCTATGTTTGGTAAAGGGAAAGCATCCTTCGGGCATGCCCGGTTGAGATCGGTATAGTCAACACACATCCGCCATTTTCCATTATTCTTTTTAAACTAGTACAATGTTTGACAGCCAGGTTGAATACCGGGCTTCAGAAATAAAATTCGCCTCTAGGAGGTCTTTTACAGCTTTTTCAGTAGCCTCCGTTTTCTCCGGAGACTACCTACGCCTACATTGTACTACGGCCTTGGCGGAAGGATCTATGGCGAGACGATGACAGGCGACCTCACGGTCGAGTCCGGGCATCTCCGCGGTGCTCCAAGCGAACAGGTCAGCATTCTCACGCAAGCAGGCTTTGATCTGCTTCCTTGCTAGGTCGGGGAGGTCGATGCCGATCTTCACTCCTTTGCTCGGGTCTATGCCGAGGGGTACTAGCTCGAAGTCCCCGTCCAGGATTGGTCGGAGGTGGATTTGCTCGCCGTTGGGAGGTTCATCCTGATCGAAACGAGCGTCCAGAGCTATGGAGTCGACCTTCGTGGGAGCTCTTTGGTCTTCCTCTTTGGCGGGCTCTAACTTGTCGGGCTCCTGCCGTGTCGTCGTCGGTCTCTTGGCGGGCCTTGTCCCGGTGTCGACAGTGTCGCGTCCCTTAGATGCGGCATTGAAACACCTTCGAGCAGCAGCTAGGTCCCCCTGGATGGTAGCTACCCGTGCCCTTTTGGTGTAGAACTTCATCTTCAAATGGACGGTGGAGGGTACCGCGGTCAGTTCTGCCAGTGTTGGTCTCCCCAGGATACAGTTGTAGAGGGACGGGCAGTCGATGACGAGGAAGTGCACTTTAACTTGCCTTGTCTCCGTGCCCTCGCTGAAAGTAACTATGAGCTCGACATATCCCCAGGGCTTGGAGGTTGAGCCTTTGAAGCCCTGTAAGTTCGAACCTACATATGGCGAGAGATACGAGTCGTCCAGCTGCAGAGTCCGGAACAATTGACTGTACATCACGTCGATGGAACTTCCTTCGTCGAAGAGGATGCAGTACATATCAAAGTTAGCCATTCTTTCTCTTATCAGCAGAGGAATGACTGCGTTGGGGGCTCCTCCGGGGAGCTCTTCTAGGTAAAAGGTGATAGGCTCCGACCTACCTTTTACTCTTTCAAAAGTCATTATTTGTGGAGGTGTCGCGTCGACCAGTTCATCCAGCTTTCTTTTGGCCGAATTGATAGTTAGGTCATTGAATCCTCCACCATTGATGACCATGGCGGAGGGAAAGTATTCCCACCTGCTGTGTGTCGTGAGCGGCTCCTGCAGGTGCTCGGGGACGTAGAAATCCTCGGGTCTTGTGACGGAGAAGGCGGTCTGGACTGGGACCGACTCGTCAGATGGTCGGGCGTCTTCCTCCGGTTCTCTTGTCTCCCGGGCGTCACGACGGGGAGCGTCGTTCCTCCGGTACTGGGCGAGCCTCCCTCCCTTGATGAGGGTTTCGATGGCGTCCTTAAGGTGGACGCAGTCTTCAGTCAGATGACCATGGCTCCTATGGTACTGACAGTACTTGCTCTTGTCTGCTCCGGGCATGGAGGGGGCAGGTCGGGGGCGTTTGATGCCGCCGTCTTTAAAATCCGTGCTGGCACACTCTGCCAAAATGCGCTCGCGGGAAGCTGTGAGCGGAGTGTACTCGGTAAAACGCCCCGAGGGTCCTCTTTGCTCTCGGACTTCTCGGGGTCTATCCTCTTTTCTTTTCTCCCCGGGGCGTCGAGGAGGGGCGGCTTCCTGGCACGGGTTGCTGCTGGATCCGCGAGTTCTGGGGTCCCGGGCTCTGTTGGCCGCCTCCCTTTCCTCGTAATTCATATACGCCCGGGCCTTCTCGAGGAGGGCATCGAATGTTCGGGGCGGTTTGATGCCCACCGCCTTTCTGAATTTTGTGCCGGGGAGGAGTCCCCTCTCCAGCAGGTACCTCTTCATGTGGTCCGTGCAGGGGACTTGTATGGCTTTGCGATTGAAGCGATTAATAAAATCTCTCAAGGTTTCATCCTGTCTCTGGATGATGGCCTCGAGAGCCACCTCAGTCTTTGGGTGTCGCCGAGACGCAGTGAACGAACTTATGAATTGGTTCTTCAGGTTTCGCCACAAGGTGATTGATCCCAGAGCGAGGCCTTTATACCAATCCATTGCTGCCTTTCTGACGGTCGTGGGGAACAGCCGGCATTTGATGGGTCCCCCGACGTTGTGGTAGTGCAGCATAGCCTCGAACCCGTCTATATGGTCGAATGGGTCCGCGACTCCGTCGTATTCCTTCAGATGGGGAGGCTTCTCCATGCCCGGGGGAATGGGCGCCTCCATGATGGCTTGTGACAGGGGACCGCGGGGTTCGTCCTCGTCACTTCGCTCTGGGGACAGGGATGGGGACCTGTAATATTGTCGAACTCGATGGTCCTGGTCGTGTTGGGCATCCCTCGAGCATGGTGCTTGTTGGTTGATTCTTTCGTGCCCGTCTCCAGAGTGTCTTCTTTCTTGACGTATGGGGGCGTGGCTGCGTCCCCCGACTTCAATGACGGGTTGCCTCTCAAAAGGGGGTCGTCTCCCCAAGGGTCGGGGTGACGGGCTTCCGGAGGTGTCTTTGTAGTGTCTCCGCGGGGGAGACGGGAGATGTACCTCTGTCACTCGAGGAGGTGGAGTCTGGGGCCTCCTGTGTCTCCTTGCGGGCCTTCGATTGTCTTCTAGTTCCCTCAATCTTTCCCCCTGAGCGAAGATGAGGTAATTCGTATGATTGATCACTGTGAATAGTGCGCGGGTTGTGGCATCTGCCCCCGGCAGGGACAGGGACTTCCTGGAATTGGGAAGCTCGATGGCTTGTGGGAGCTGCGTTGTCTTCTTCGAGCGGCGGAGGGACTGAAGAGGATGATGCAGTAACTCCGTCACGGTGGACTGAGGGCCCGGGGTTGGCTCCCCCGGGGAGTGTGTTATGACCAGGGTTACCGGTGTTGTCGGGGAGTCCATTTTTATCTGCGAGGCCGTTGTTGGTGTCGACGATGCGAATGTTTTGGGCATCCCGAACTTGGTCATCCATGACGGTAGGAAGTGATATTGAGCTTTGGTCTTCGAAGTTTTGCAAGACGGGGAAGCTAGGTTCCCACAGACGGCGCCACTGATCTTACCTGATCAGACTTGGACCATCACGACTGGTTCCGAGCGGAAGTTGAGTGAGATGGGGGAGGTACCTGCAAGGCACTCCGATGCTAAAGTGAGTGATGGCACAAGTAGGCAAAAAGTGTATGTATGGGTAAGAGAATGAATACCTGACCCTCTAGGAACAGAGGGTATTTATAGCCCCCAGCGCGGGGCCAAGGTCCCTTCATTGGGCCGACCAGGACTGGCCCACTAAAGGAACTGCCAGGTTCTACGTGTGTAGTGGGGACCCGTACGTGGTCTCCTTCCTGGTGATGCTCTGCGAGAAATGAGGAGGGACGAGGACATGGTCTTTCCGGAGTTCAGGTGATTTGGTAACGGTCAGAGTCTGCCCTACGAGGGGGGTGCTCGAGCTAGGCTCGAGCTGGAGTTCACGTGGTCGAGGACGCCATGTTCGCGGGCAACGGCGGGCACGGCTGCAGTTTTTGGTCGGCACGCTGGCGGAAATCCTCGGGCGCGCGCTCCTTGAAGAGTTGCTTGGATTGGGCCTTCGTTCTTGCTCTTGGGCCAGGGTGGGCCCAGTCCAGAACAGGTATGAATAGTTTCTATATGATATATATGAAGTGTTTAGATGATTTGTTTGGACAATAGTTGCAAGAGTGATGCGTTTCGAAGTTAAGGTTTCAAAAGCTTAAAAATGGTGATTTTTGACCAATTTGGGTTTGAGAGTGTATGAGAGGGTTTAAGGGCTTGTAAATTCGTCCCCTCATTTGCATAAGAGTGGCTTGATATGTAGGAAAAGGATTGGATACTTGAGATGGTCAGATTACCAAGATCACATGTTATGGCATTTTTGCTTGTTTTTTAAGCAAAGTGGAAAACCAAAATCCCAATGTGTGGTAAAAGCTATGTAGAGTGATTGAATCACTTTAAATATGCTTCTTATGAGTTTCTAGATTGAGTGTGTGAAGATGGAGCCATTGATAGGCTCAAGAAAGGGTTGACATTGTGAAAAGCTTGCTTTACAATAATGGATATGTTACTTTTTGCAATTTCAACCATAAATGGTATCAAGACTTGGATAAAACATCAAATCCTTGTGTAATACACTTAGGGTGTATGTAATTACTTAATTATGGAGAGATTTAGAAGCAACGTGGCCTGAAAAGTGAGATTGAATGATAAGGTTATGAGATTTGATTATGAGTTCATCACAAAAATGACTTATAATTTAAGTTTATCATGCCAACTTAAAGTATTTGAATCTCCTAGCTCAAAAATGATCTCTTCAAGATCTTGGACATTTTGAAAATCTTGGAACAACCTCTACAACTTTAATGTTGGACATTTTTGAAGAATCAATTTTGAACTAAGTGAAAAGTTTCCATGAAGTTAGGTCAAAATCCTGACTAAAATACTCAAAATTTCACTAAGTATTTTTAGTTTCATGGACATGTCTTCATAAATTCATAACTTGAAATCCAAGTATTTCTAGAAAAATTTCTGCCCTATAATGTTTTAGATCTCATTGAGATCTACAAATTTCATGTTGGAAGTTTTTCTTGAATCATCTTGCATCATGGTGGAAATTTGGCACAAAGTTATGAAAAAATGTTAACTTTCTAACACTTAGAAAAATTTCTAAGTCTTAGAATTTTGACTTTTCAAAGATAATTTTGACTTTTCAATTTCTTAATGAACAAGTTTCATATTTTTGACAAGTCTTGATGAAATATGATTTTTAGAACTTGATTTTGATCAAAAAGTCAAAGTTTGACTTTTCAGTGCACAATTAACTTTTCATCAGTTGACTGAAATTCATTTGTCAATCCAATGATCTTGAGCAATGTTTTAGGTCATGCCATTAGGTAAAAATTATGCAATTGAACTCTTGAGATTATGCTTCAAACCAATTGATCATTTGCTAGGTAAAAAATCAGAAATTGCCCCTTCTCAATCAAAACCTTAATTTTGACCATTTTGCCCTTTTGATGATTTGATCAATTTTTTTGATGAATTATGGTCCAAAATTGATCAAATGATACATATAAGTTTATAATGTTGATGTGGATAAAAAATTATGAATTTTGACTGTGAATTGGCCATAGTTGACTTTTTCCCCAATACAACTGACTTTTAGGTCAACTGCTCAATTGACTGAGCAAAAGTGTGATCCAAGGCTTGAAACTTGACATGAGTAATATTGGGAGTCCATAATGATCCATTAAAGTCATATGAAGCATTGAAATTTAAATTATCCTTGTGCAATCTCAAACCCTAATTTGGTCATCAGTGCTTAAGGAGGTGTCTTGAGTTGATCAATCCTAGTGCAGTTTTGAACCAAGAGAGATCTTTGTGAGAAAATAATTTATAAGTGAGAGGGAAAATTTTGGGGGTACAACAATATGAAATTAAATTCCATACAAAATTGTCATAATTTTTAAAGTGCACGAAAAGTCGGAATAAAATCACCAAAATCGATATTGGTTGAAACAACCGGCTAAACAAATGATCGAGATGAAATCAATGAAGTCGTCATTGAACGCTTTTTATCCCATGGGAAGGGAAAGGTAAACATTGAGTAAAACCGAGAAGGGTGAAATCAAGGTTAAAAGACCGAGAGATCGGGTAAGGGAGCCTGTTACGCGAGGGGAAGGTATTAGCACCCTACACGCCCGTAGTACTCTATGGTATCCACTCTAGTTGTTCTAATCAAAGGGTGTGTTCAAATCTATGCTTAAGAGCTAAAAGAAAATGCAAAGAGGGAATGCATGCATAAGCAAACACGCGAAAAAAATGGAAAAATTTACAAATCTCGCTCGGCTGAGCCTTGTGACCAGTGGCCTACGTATCCGTTTTAGGGAATCAGAGTGTCGTAGTTCGGCTCACATGTTTTTATTTGTTTTGTGTTTTTTAATGAAAAATATTAAATTTGCCTTCTGCCGCAGCTCAACCTTTGGAGACTCACGCGTCAGCACATAAGTGAATTAACATGTTATACCTAACAAGGTATTTGCAAAGAAAAATGCCCGAAGGAGGATAATGCTACATTCGTGCTCTAGCAAATTAGACATTGTACCACCTGACCTTTGGGAATTTATGCATCGTGTTGCATAGAGTAGAATTAACACATCCTTTTGAAGTTTCAAAGAAAGGCCCGAATGTGAGAAGAGTTTGCATTGGTTGATGTTTTTTACCTTGAAAAAAGATTTGAAAGTTGTTAGATATTTTATGTATTTGCCAAGAAAAGAGGTTTAGTCTTAATGCAAGGATACAAAAGAAAGAAAAACATCTAAGGGAAGCTAGCTAGAATCTAATCCCTAATGTTATCATATAATGATTAATCCTAAGGTTGAGTTTTGAAATGGAAATCTCTACCCTACGTTAGCATGCATGGATTACAATCCTAGTGTCTACCTTAAATCACCACCAAAGGATGAATCGAGAAGTCCTAAGGGAGCATAGCAAAGGTTCACAACCTAAATCTATGTCTATCTCGAATCACCACCAAAGGGTGAATCGAGAGCTCCTAAGGGAACATTCCAAATGTTTACAACCTAAGAAAACATGTAGACAAAGATGGAAAGCAAGTAATCCACAAGCTTAAGAGAGCACACACATGCCATGAGTAGCACCCTCTAACTCGCGTAAAGGCCTAACAGATATATAAATGATCAAGGTAGGTACAAAATATAGTAGGGATGCTTTAGCCAAGGGGTCATATCAACCAAGGCAAACAAGTGGGAAAGGGAATGAAGCGGGAAGCTTTAGCCAAAGGGTCATATCAACCGAGGCAAACAAGTGGGAAGGGATAGGAAAAACAAAGAAAAATGTGATGTCCAAAGCGGCTAAACACCTAACCACAATATAGAAAATCGATGTAGGAGATAGCCGACAATATGAACAATCACGGAGTGTCAGCATCGGCCAATGGAAACTCCTGACAAAGTGTGGGGGTTTGATTGCAAAACCCTTTTCCACTTGACGACTCAATAACAAGAATATGCACAACTCCGAAGCATCATGGTGTGTCACGAGCTAAGGATGACACAGACGAAATGCGGGGGTTGATTGTGAACCCTTTTTTGCTCGCCTTCTTTGAGGAATTATCAAGGGGGATGGCAATAGGCGCCTCTTTTTGAGGTCTTTGGGCACAAATATAAACTCACAGCAAAATGCCTACTTCGAGGTAGGTCTTTAAACAAACGAAAAACACAATTAGCAATCAAGTGCGGAATGCCTGCTACAGGACTTTTAAACAGCGACTTCAAGTGCACGCTCTTTATTTCCTACTTCTCATGATATCTAGAAAGCAGTAAAGTGCAGAAATAGTAAAATAGAATTAAAATGATACCGAACGAACAAAAGTTCGTAGCACAACAAGCAAAAGCAGAGAAACTCAGAAAACTTCATCGCTTGTCCTTCTTCATCGATGAAATCCGATCGTCGCCATAGCTCCACCTTCTCTTCTCTTTTTTGACGAATCTGCCGCTGTTCACCACTTCAATCATCTCTGACGCGGCTTAAAATTCCACCGTGATCCAACTTTCTTCAATGTTAAATGAAGAGATCAGCGTCGACTTCATCTTTACTTCCATCGTCCTTTATGAACGAGCCAAATGCGTCGCTGTGATACCCGTTGACTCATCATGATCTCTGGCCTCAAAGCTCCATCCGTCAACTTCGATTTGCAACGGTATCCTAACGATATGACAAGAAGACGGCACAATAGAATCTTCAACGATTTACTTGCAAATTCGTTTGGAGTAATTTGAATAGAAACCCAGAGGGGAGGTTCTGATAGCTCAGGTACGTCCTCTTTAGCCTTGTATTTAGAATTCCTCTTGTACTTCTTCTTTGACTCACTTCTTTATGTGTTCTTTGTTTATCGATTATTGAAGATGAGATTGTGATGCGCTATTTGTTGATTTATGACGCTATTTAAGCAGATTCGCTAGCCTGAATCGTGCGGAGATTGGAGGTGTACAAAGATGAGAAGCTGTAGAAGAAGCTTGTTGTAGAAGATGATGATGATGAACGTTGAGTTGATGTGAACACGATACTGGAGCAGTTTAACACTAAAGGACCAGTGATAAAGATGATGAAATTCGGTTATGGAGGAGGGATGTGTAATTATAGAGGTTTGAGAAGAAGGTTATAAGATTCGTTGCATAGAGAGGATGGTGAAGAAGATGAGAGAATCGGAGAATCTGAAGTTGATTGGAGGTGAAGATAATGAATGGTGCAGATGAAGATTTGTGTGTAGAGAGAGAAAGCTTTTCTCAGTTTTTCTGATGGTGATTCTTCAAGTGGTGAAGAATAAATCAATCTGAGGTGAAAATTTTGTTATATCTTTTTGTTAGAGATTAAAAAGTTAGTTAGAGATTGAATTGAATCTCAGCCTTTGATCCTGATTTTCTGTTAGGGAATAGATGGATATGATTGAACCTGGATGAAAGCTTTGTTAGCAAGTTTCATTGAGCTATCTTTTGTACTGATCTGATAAAAGTCTTTCTTCTGATTTTTTCTGTTTATATACTTCTGATATGGTTTTATAAGGACTGGTGCAGGGCACAATTTCATGTTGAGAAGAGTTTGACAAAGGCCTTTGGTCATGGTTATGTTTGGATCAATGAATACATGGTCTGCCCTGAGCTGAGATGCACTTTACTGTGTGGTTATCTGAAACTTTGCATTTTATACATATGGTTTTTTTATAGAATGGGTTGACTGGGTTTATCTATGTTGTATGTATTAATGATACAAAAGGTATGCTAAATTTTTTCTGGTATTTTGATGCAGGTTTGCAGTTCCGTGGTAAATACAACAACTGGTCCATTTGGAGATTTGGCATAGCATGGAATTAATATAGCGTGGGGCTGAAATTTGAAGAGTAGGTCTAGGATCTTATCAACTTAATCAAAGTGAATTCATTTGTAATTTTTTATGGGTTTGTAATGGTATGATTACTAAAATGTACATTTTAATGGTCATGAATATGAAGCCAAGTTTGGTCAAGGCATGATTTTTGAACTTGTCTTGTAAAACAAAGTTGAAGGATATCTCTTTTATAGCTTGTTACTTGAACTCCAAGGAAACTCCATAAGTACATCTTCCAACCTTGTATGCTTAATGAATAAGACATGTAACTTTGATTCCATTTCGAAAAACTTGAACAATTTGAATCTTTGGTATCAAGAAAAACTTGAATGAACACTTCAGAATCCTAACTCAATCCAATGAAACCTTAATTCCATTTGATTTTCCAATCTAACCGAAACTTGCATGCCAAGCACAAATATCCAAAAGAATGATGATGCTTCGTAAATTAGAACATATCTTTGACAAAACCCTTTCCCTATAGATGGTGTTAACATAATGACCATGTTCTGAGGAACTCTTTGAAGATGAATATGAAACCTGAGACATGGGAACACTTTGATATGGAATGAACCTCAAGTAGAATGCCGACAAGCTCAAGTATGATAAGATGTAAACCCTAATCCTTAGATTTTCCGCATAAAACCTTGCAACTTGATATTTTGAAGAAAAGAATAGCCTCATTTCTTGAAGAAGTAACCAAAAGATTCAGATGTAATAAGCCTTTATTGTATACGAACACCTTAACCCCTGTGAAACCATAATATCGCACAACCACTAAACACTGAACCTCATAATACTTTATTGAATGTAATATGCATGTTAATTACCTAATGGAAAGATACAAATGCAACACTAAGTTTAAGCTAGATAAAAGAAATTAGAAGGGTAAATTTTGGGGTGCAACAGCTGCCCCTATTTAATCGTCTTTAACCTGAAGGTAAGATTGGCGCTAGTCTTTCGAACTTTCAAAGTGGAAGAAGATTAAATACTAAAAGAACCTTAAAATTTGTGCTCCGAAGAAAAGGTGGAAGCGGTGCTTAACCAAGTGTACTCGTAAAATGTGAATACGAACTCTACTGGGAAATAACACTTCTTGTGTACAATGCAGAGAACAAAACATGGTGAAGATTCACGAATGAAAGACACCAAAAAAGATGAACAAAAGTTTAACAAACGACTTTTGAGAAATTATATATGATAACCTGTAACTCAGGGTTACAAACTTGCGACTCAGAGACCAGAGAAGAATCAAATTGGAAAACTCGCGACTCAGAAGTCAGAGAAGAAACAAATTTGACATACTCACGATTTAGGAATAGGAGAAGAAACAAATCTGATAACCCGAGAACTGAATGTATGCAGGATGAGGGAAGACATACATATAGAAGAGAGTAGTCGGAGGTAGACTCATAACAAAGATGTCACGAACATATGTTCGGAGTTGGTAGCAAACATACGATAGAAGCATCATGAATACATGTTCGGAGTTGGTAGAGAACATACAACATAGACTAACCGAAGAAAAACCTATCAAAGATACCAACGATATATGTCCGACGAAAAGGACACATATATCAGATATCGAATAAATATGCCTTGAGTTGGTAGCAGACATAAGGAGGATATAGGGTACATGCCAGGTAAAATTAGAGATATACAAAAAAGGAAGAGACCGATCGAAGAAGGCTCTAACAAGGAATGATAACCGCAGATAGACTTCTGAAGAAAGAACACCGGTCGAAGGCGAACTGGGGATAAAATATAAGTGTCTGGTAAAAGTTAGACACATATAAGAAAGAGACCAATCAAAGTAGACTCTTAACAAAGGATGCCTGTATAGAGATGAATCAATAAGGAGGCTAAGCCGAAGGTAGACTCCTAAGAAATTAATGTCGATTAAAGGTAAACTCCACCATGAAAAGAAGACTAGCCGAAGGTAGACTCTTAATAAAGATAATGGAGATATACATTAGGCCTGAGTTAGACATATACAAGAAAGAGACCGATCAAAGAAGGCTCTAAAAATGCCAATCGAAGGTGAACTTCCTGGAGATACAAATAGATATTAACTCCGAATAGAACGCCAATCGAAGGCGAACTTACAAAGAAAAGAGACAAGTCGAAGGGGACTCCTAACAAATGATACCAGCCAAAAGTGGATTTAAGGGGAGAGAACGCCAATAAAGGGCGAACTTAAAAAGAAAAGAGATCAGCCGAAGGGGACTCCTAACAACTGATGCTAGCTGAAGGTGGATTTAAGGGGTGTCATCCAAAGGTGGACTTCAAGATAAAGAAACCAGCCAAAGGAGAATCTTTAACAAGGAATGTTATGCCGAAGGTAGATTCCTGGGGAAAGAACACCGATCAAAGGCAAACTTACAATGAAAAGAGACCAGCCGAAGGGGACTCTTAATAAAAGGTACCAGCCAAAGGTGGATTTAAGGATAAACAAACCAGCCGAAGGGGAATCTTTAACAAGGAATAATATGCCAAAGGTAGATTCCTAAGAAAACAACACCGACCAAAGGGGAACTTAAAAATGAAAAGAGACCAGCCAAAGGGGACTCTTAACAGAAGGTACCAGCCGAAGGTGGATTTAAAGAGTAAAGAAGCCAGCTGAAGGGGAATCTTCATCAAGGAATACTATACCGAAGGTAGATTCCTTGGGAAAGGACATCGATCAAAGGTGAACTCACAGGAAATAAAGATATGCACATATGGTCAGAGTTAGACACACAAAAGCGAAATTGGGCATCAAGAAACAAATGCTCGAAATTGGTAGAGAACACAAGAAAGAGACTAACCAAAGAAAGCCCTAACAAGAAAGAATGCATTCGCCTAACCAAGGATACGAGACAACTGGACTTTGAAAGAGACATTGAAGGACTCTTAATAGAGAAGGTTAACTAAGCTAACAGAAGGAGAACCCGACTAACGCGGATACCAAAGGCAAGTGTTGTACCCCAAAATTTTCCCTCTCAATTCTCAAGGCTTTTCTCACAAAGATTCTCGGGATTTAAGCTTTCACAAGTGCATTAGGATTTTCCAGTACCAAGATTAAAAGGAAACTGTCAAAAAGGGAGAAAACAGATAAAAATAACATTTTGACAAATTTGGAGGAAAATAGGTCCCCTTCGATTCAGCACCCTTCGATTGACTCTTGGCCTCCTTCGATTGCTCAAAATGGCTGCTAGCGTGCCCTTTCGTCTGGGCATGTGACTTCTTGTTGTAGAATTCGTTTGTGTCTTTTGCTGCCTACATTGCTTGCTTTGAATACCAAGTTTTCTGGCCACAAGTACCCCCTGCAAGGCAAACCCTTCAATTCACCAAGCATGTTGCCCGCATGCTTGCTTTGAAAACCAAATTTTTCTTCCACAAGTTCCCCATACAGGGCAAGCCTTTCGATTGGACAAATAGCTGCCTGCAAGCCTGCTTCGATTTGGAAAAGTTTACTGCCTACAAGCCTACTTCGATTGAACAAGTTTGCTGCCTGCATGCTTGCTTCGTTTAGACAAGTTTCTACGGGACAAAGTAACCATCTCTATACATCCTTCGAATCCACTTGCACCAAGGGCCTCTTGCAGACTTTTTCTCTCACAAGCTTCGTTTAAGCCAAGAGATATCTTCATACAAGATTTAACTAAGTTCTTGCTTCCCTTGAAAGAACACCCTTCGATTCAGAAGACAGGAACTTCCCTCATGCTAAAAGGTAATGGCTCCCTTTATGTTTGTTTCGATCCACATGCTTCGATTGGGCAATATGCTTCCTTCAAACACGAGCTTTAGATTAGGCAATATGTTTGCTTCGATCCAAGATTCGACTGAGCATTAACTTCCTTCGAGTAAGCTTATTTCGACCACAAGTTTCGACTGAAGCAAAGGTTTCCTTCGAACAAGTGTGCTTCGATCTCATTCTTGCATTCGACCCAAGACCAAATCTTACTTGTCAGGCTATGTTACTTTCAAATCTTCACATAACCAGAGGTTTACACAAGTTTGTGATACATTTCCTAAGGGTTCGAAGGTTTATTTGAAGGATAATAACATTCTTGGATAAATTGGCAAAGGACTGTGTACCCTTTTTTCATAAAAGGTATTTTTATCACAAAAGTAGCTTTCAATCTGATTATGGTCTGAGCACAAGCAATGCCAAAAATCACAAATCACATCTTCTGCACCCCAACTACCAAAAGGCCCCCACTTGTACTTTCACGTTACCTATTTTTTATTATTCTTTGCAAAGCTGGCTTTGGATAACATGTCCACTTTTTCTCTATAAATAGAGGAATTCTTTGCAAAGGCAAGGGAGGATTTTTTTTGACTAGAAGAACGAAACCTCCAAAATATTCTCAAACATAAACACAAAACTCTCAAGTTCTTCAACACTTGAGAAATAAAAAAAAAACCAGAACCATACTCACCTCCTTCGAAACTGAAGAACTCTCTACTCTTCAGTATCCCTCGAATCCAGTTTGGAAAGAAACATAACACTTGTTTCTTTCTTTCTTTGAACCAAAAGCAAACCCCCTGTGACTACTTTTTGAATTCTAGAAACGTCCAGGTAGCAGTTCAAGTTCAAAGCCCAAACGCCAGCTTTGAGGTAAGTCTTTCTGACTTTAACTCTTTCATTTCAAACATCTTTATTTATTCATCTTCTAAACCACCATGTAATAATCATGGCCTTCGATGTTAATCTTTTGTGTTTTCCTTTAAGAACTAATCTGTACAGTCCCTTAAAAATGTTGGAATACAAAATATGCATGCTTCGATATACTTGCTTCGATGCATATACATGCTTAGATATAGACATGTTCAGCACACACACACACACACTTTCTTCGAACACACTGACCTGCAGGCCCAGACGAAAGGCACACTTGCACTAAGTCTAGCCCCAGTCGAAAGGCACTCCCTCACTACTTTCAACCCCCAATTGAAGAAGGAAACAAGGCAACAAGACATAACCGAAAGGCCCGCCCAGTTGCTGACAAGTCCAATAGAAGGCCATGACCAGCTGCTGCTAAGGCCCAATCGAAGGCCATAAGCTTGCTGAAGCCATCCCCAACCGAAGGAGGCTAAGAGAAGAAGAATCGAAGGGTTCTCCTACCCCAATTAAAAGAGCTCTTTTTTTCTTTTTTTCTTATTTTTGCCTTTATATTTCTATGCAGTTAAATATGGTTGTAATAGTGTAAGATTTATTTTTTGCACTTTTTATTACTTTTGTAAAAATGCTAGTAATTAGGTGTGTATGGAAAGATAAAATCAACAAGTAGACAACCCAAAAATCAAAGACAAAATGCATGCAATCAAACACACTTTGCGCACATGCACCCTTAGGGTAATCTCACTTGTTGCCTCGGAAAAATAGTCATGTCCCTCGAACATGGGCGTTTTAGCAAAGACCCTCGATAAAAGATAGTAGTCCCTCGATGACCCTCAATGTTGCCTTCGGTAAATGATCTAGTCCCTAAAACGACATTGCTAAAATGTCTCATAGGTTTCCTTCTATGACTATACAAATGTTCCACGCCCGTCCCTTCACATCCAACGATGGGGCTTCTTACCAAAACAATGGTAAGATAGCAACATCTAAAGGAGGAGGAAAAGAACATCTAAGACCTTTTGAGTAGGTAGATTGCTCCTAGTTGCTCGCTTGCTCACAACAAAAACATTTTATACACCCACACTTTCATTTTGAAACATTTTCAAAAGATAACACTTTGTACGCGTTCTTATAGAAACGAGAGCCATTACAAAGACACATTTTCAAAATCACTTTCAAAAACACAATCCACAAACACCTCTTTGAACTATTTTCAAAACAACACTTTGTACGCGTTCTTATAGAAACGAGAGCCATTACAAAGTCACATTTTCAAAATACTTTCAAAACACACATCACAAGCACACTTTCAAACAAAAGCAAGTGATCTAGCAAGAAACTAAGAGCCCGTAGATAACTATGGATGAAAAGGGTGCTAATACGTTCCCTTTTCATAATCTACCCCCCGAACTCAGAAATAATCTCGAAAGGTCTTTCCTGTTCTTTTCAGCCTTTCCTTTTGGATAAAAGAAAAGTCAGTGGCGACTCTTGCTATCCGCAACAATTGCGATCAAACACAAAATACACAAGTCATTTCTCCCACCACGTTACAGAACTGGCGACTCTGCTGGGGAATATACTTAAAAGTGGGGTTACCTTAGGACTAGATCACCTTTACTTGCTTTTCATGGTTTGACTTGCTTGCTTTATATTTTGGGTCCTTGTTTAGATTACTGTTAAAGATCCTACACTCAGATCTGGGGCACCTTTTTAGGTAAGTAGCAATAAATCATAGAAGTTTTACGGCATAGACCGATATGGACGAAGTGATAGCTACGTTAGTGTGATACTTTGGCTTGTACTAATGTTCCTTGAGTCAGTCAAGGATAACATTAGGCTTCCTTAGCGTCATTAAGCACTAACTGACCTTTAGAACATTTTAATTGACTCATCCTAAGCAACAAGAAAGTAGTGAGATGGCCTTCTTTGGTTCTAACCGAAGATTGGTTGATACTCGGTGCTACACTCATTGAGATTGGACTTTTGGGATATTCTGGCCGCAATACTTTGGTGCTTGAGCTAGAACAATGCCTAAAAGAAAGGTCAGTGATATGAGACTCCTTAGAACCCGGTTACTATTTATAAGACAGGTTGGACCAACTAAACTTCAAGAGGGTACTTACCTACAAACCCCATGCAAGCCTAAACCTAAGGACTTGTCTGCTTTGTGTGTATATGATTATAACAACTTACTTTGCATACTTGTACATAACATCATGGCATCATACCATAGAATTATCAATAACCATTTCAAGGATCTCAAGGGTCTATGAGGCAGAGTCACATTGAATCAGACATCTATCAAAGGGAAAGAGAATTTATTTTTTCTCTAAACAAATGCCGTCGAATATCAAGTACAACAAACTTGAGTCAAGGGCTATGACCTACTTAACATGGTGAGCTTAATTCTCGTGGAAGCACATCCACCGATACGAAGTTCTCCAATCAAAGTTGTAAGTGACTACTAACATTTACCCAGCGAGATCCTTGAAAACATGCATCGACATATCATACATCATATCATGACAGGTTTCTCCCATACAGGTCTCCTTATCTTCCTACTGTTTATTTTAGTAAGATGGATATGGAACAAACAGTGAAGGATCTCCAAGCATAAAATGCCCAGTTCCAACAAATGTCCCTGGCCATGGCTAAGGGGAAAGAGGACCTGAAGACTCTCCTTATCAAAGACAAGAAGAAGAAGCCTAAGAAGTCAGTAGGCGTCCTGAATTTGGGAAGAAGACTTAGAGGACCAGTCAAAGGAGCTCTAGATCTCTCAACTCCATCTAACATGGGGGATAGTCATGAAGAAGACAACAGTCTAGAGATTTATGAAGTCGAAGCTAACTACTCTGAGGAACAATATCCTCCCGCTCATGATAAATACAGACAGTTGGAGGATCGCCTCAATGCTATGGAGATTCAGCAGATACCTGGCTTGGATTTAGGAGACATGGGTTTGGTTTCTGGAGTGGTCATCCCTCCAAAGTTTAAAATCCCTACCTTTTCCCTATACGATGGAATCTCTTGCCCTAAGATGCACTTAAAGTCTTATGTCTGCAAGATTCAACCATACATAACTAATCTTAAGATTTGGATCCATTTCTTCCAAGAGAGCCTAACAGGGACTCAACTTGAATAGTTCTATCAATTGGAGGGTTCTCACATCCACACCTGGGAGGATCTAGCTGCTGCTTTCTTCAAGCAGTACAAATACAACGCTGATCTTGCACCAACTCGTGTGCAATTGCAGAACATAACCATGGGTTCCAATGAGAGCTTCAAAGGATACGCCCAAAAGTGGAGAGATCTGGCTGGTAGGGTGCACCCCCTTTAACTGACAGGGATCTGATTGACATCTTCATGGGAACTTTGACATGACCTTTCTTCAATCACCTAATCGGAAGCTCCTCATCCGGGTTCACCGAGATAATACTGACCGGTAAAAGGGTCGAAGTTGGCATCAAAAGCGGAAATATCCAAGGAGCTACACCCTTCGATGCTCAGAAAAATCCATACAGTGGGAAGAAAGAGTCTAATGTTGTGTATGGTCAAAAGAGTCGTCATGACCAACATGTGGGGGCAGTCCTGATCTCTGATTTTGCGTTGCACCGATAACAGCAAAGGGGAAATCAGCGAAGGCAAGACGAGCCTAAAAGACAGTTTACCAACATCAACATGCTGTTGTCTCAAGCATTACAACACTTGTTGAAGATGAATATGGTCACGTTGATAGGACCTCATCCAAAGCCCAAAACTTCTTATCCTAACTATAATCCTAATGCAACGCGTGCTTATCATTCTGGCAGCCCCAGGCATGATACTAACGATTGTTGGGCATTGAAGTACAAGATTCAGAATTTGATTAGCGCCAAGGAGACTGAGTTTGACCTTCTGGAGACTCCAAACGTGATCACTGCTCCTATGCCGAATCATTGAGAGCGTCTTTTTCATTTTGAATTTTGAATTGAAATTTCTTTTGTTATTCAAACAATTATCTATTAATGTCAAACTTTGTTTCATTAATGCATTGCATATGTTTGTATTGAATTCATCCATTCGTTTTCACTATATTTAAATTATGCTTTTTACTCTCTTTATGACATTCAACTCTTGCTAAAAGTTACAAGCCTTTAGAGGGAGGATGACGAAAACAATGCCATAATCTCATACAGTATGCTTTTGAACAGACCTTGCTGACGATGTATAGGCGTTTCTTTCAAACCCTAAACACTGGAGTTATAAGGAGGATAATCCCTAGTCAACCCCTTCGAGCCAAAGAAGTAGAAGTTTTCTTTTTTTACACATTGAAACCTTTAATCAAAACCTAGGGCATGGTAGTCTCTTAGTTAATTCAAATGTGCGCTCAAGTCGCAAACTTTCATTTCATAATACAACGAATGACATCAAAAACATTCCTCTGGAATCAAAAGACGATGATGGTTCCCTATCACATAGGTAGTCATTGTATCTCAAAAAGAAAAGCCCACTAAGTCAAAACCTACAAAGGAGACGTAAGAAAACGGGGGCATCCCGTTGACCGTAATCTTAAAACAAGAACAGTCAGACAAAAATCAGGGATAACAAATCAAAAGAAAGAGGTCACTACAAATCCTCAACAACATGAAAAATGTTGCAAGAAATGACTGCCTTCCGACAAACTTAACTTGTCTGAACCATCACCAAAACGTCATTCCAGACTCAATTGGAGTTCAAACACAAAATTAACTGAGTTTGGGACTGAAGAACATCACGAAGAACGAGTGGGTACATATATACTTTGAGCCTTATCCTTTGTTTCTTAAACCGTGAACCAAGCCACGCTACAACCCTTCAAAAGTCCTAATTGAAGCATGGGTTAGTTCGAAAGCATACTGTTACAAAAGGTATCCTGACTCTTGTAAGGCTTTACTCTAAATCCTGAGTTGAATTTTCTTACAAAATTTCTTTACTTGCTAAAACTCATTTTCAAAACTTTAAGACAAGCATAAATTTTGCATTATTTGAATATCGTTGTTTGCATATGGCTATTTTTTTGACAGCGAAGAAATTCACACAACGAATATCCGATGAACGAAAGCTCTCTCAGTGAACAAAATCACTTCAAGTGGGATGACACTTTCAATGATAAATCTCCTATCAACATGGGGGCATGACATGTCACTATCCAGCACACTTGGGGCAGTCCAGTCAAGATTCCAAGAAATATCTCAAGAAGTGCTGAATAACCAGGGGCAGGTCTTCGTCTAAATCACTTGGGGAATTGAACGCGAATCCCGACAGAGGGCTACATACAGTCAAACATTTCCTGGCAGTGCCACAAACACTTGCTACTAGGGGGAAGTGATAAAACTCCCCAAAATCCTTCCCATAGGATGACTCCCAGCCAGAGTTTCAATCTCTGAAAACTTCTTCCCAGCTGAGTCGACCTCAAGAATCCTTGAGGATTTTCCCCAGTGAAGTCGCCACCTCTCCAACTGACCGGAAACAGGGTTTATTTCCCCAACAAACAGCAGGATTCCCCAGCTTGAGTTTTCCTCTCCGACTACTACAAATCAAAGTGTTGTACCCCAAAATTTTCCCTCCCATATTTCTCAAAACATTTCAAGAAAGATCCTCAAGTTGCTCAAGGAAGTCCAAGGGTTGACCAGACAAGCTCTCTCCTAAGGCAGTCTACCTCAAATTAGGGTTTCATGTTGCATAAATATACTTGAGTCCAAGGGATCCCAAATGCTCACCATTGTCTTAATATGTTCTCAAGATCATCCATGTCAAGTTTCAAGCGTTGCAGAGGAAGTTTGCTCAGTCAATTGCTCAAAGGCCTAAAAATCGACTATGCTAGGGCAAAAGTCAATTGTGGCCCACATACAGTCAAACTTCAATATTTTTGGTCAACCTCCTCATTTTGAAGTATATTTCATAATTTGATCAAGGGTTGATCATGATTCATCAAGGATTGCTCATAATTCATCAAGAATCAAAAGTTGCTAAATTAGGGTTTTGTAGGAAAGGTCAACTCAACTTTGACCAAGCATAACTTTCTCATACTTTATGATAAATGACCCATACAAAGCTCATTTTGAATAGGATGCAATTATCTACAATCCATATTCATCTCCAAAGTTCAAAATATGAACTCACAAGAAGTTATGAATTTAGACATTATAGGTCATTTTGAAAAGTCAACAAAAACACCTTTTTTATCAAAGCTTCATACATGAAGATGGAATACCAAATTGAGATGAGACCAAAAGGGTTGCTTATAGGACATCTCAATATTTCTAAAAAGTCCAAGAACACCTTAAAAGAGTCAAAATTGAGGAAGTTATGCATTGGTGAAGTTGACCCTTTTTGCAAAATTGTCAAAAGTCAACTATGCCTAAAATTGCAAATTTTGCTAAATGGGCCTAACTTTTTGCACTTGTCTTGAGTTGGTAGCATGGTCCACGAGCCCTATATCTTTCCACTTGTCTTTATCTTATTTTTATTATTTATTTTAATTAAATCAATTTTAATCAAAACAAATCATGAAAAAATCTAAAACATTGAAACCTCAAGATATTGTGCATGTTTTAGGTCTTATATCCAGTTGGCAAGTGATTGAATCCGTGCAAAGCTTTGGTGTGCACAAAAAGATTAGTTTTGGCTATTTTTGGAAAGATATTCAAAGGAATCAAATCAAGATCAAAATTAATAATGGAGAAAGATTGAGATCATGTTTGCAACCCTAATCGATTCCTCAATACATAAGGAACATTTGCAGACCTAAACAAGAGGTTGGAGAGGCGTGAAAAAGTCAGAACAAACTTGAGAAAAACACAAAAAAGTGTTGAGCCGAATTCATAGTTCCAGGCATTCTCAAGACCTTCTAGCCATCCCAATGGCTTCCTGGGATCACAAGGAACCTATACCAATCAAGAACAAGCAATTTCAGACGCTAAAAACCACTGTAAGTCAGTCACGACCTTGAACTTTTCATGAATTCGAATTGCATCATTCTGACACTTATAGCATGAAGTAATTATAGATTCTTGCTCCTTGAAACATTTGCAAACTATCTGTAATGTTTAATTGCATTTTTATGGACTGTATCAAGAATTGCCATTGTTAGGGTTCTTGGTTTCGTTTTAGGTTTTCTGTGTGCAGGTAAAATTGGCCCATAAAAAGGGCATCATAATACTCATCAGATCCAAACGAGTTGATCCATGGAATTAGATATCATTTATCACGCCCATGGAGGATTTTGAGATAGGCCAGGGATGTAGCGACGGAGGCTTGTCTGTAGGTAAAAGTTTTTAACTTTTACCAACGGAGCGAGGTTGGGGATGAACTGGCGTGGCACCATCTTACTGGGCCATTTGAATTTTGGTGCTTTTTCCCATTAACTGGCATATATTGGATATTATTAATTATTATTATTTTATGTACAAAGCAAACAGCTAGCGCAGTTGGCATTTGAGCGTTTGTAAAAGGTATCAGGGCCTGGGTTCGAATCCCAGGTCCCCCAATTCTTTCATATTATTTTCTTTCATGTGATCCAGCGCGCATACAAGCTAAGAGACCACCATACATCCTCATAATCCAACCAGCCAGGTGTCAGGAAGCCAGATCTGATGGCTATCAGATGAAGGAGCACCAAAGGCCATTGGTCAAAGCAAAGCATGGAATCTTGGAAGTCAAACGTGGGTCATCTCTTCTTGGGCCATAATTGCTATATACACCCCTCCAAATCACTTTTCAGGCCCAATTTCTCTTTTTATTTTCTTTTTATATTTTTCTTAATTAATTTACTTAATTATTTCACTAACACAAATTAATTATTCCTTTTATCAAAAAATCACAAAAAATTAATATTTTTCATCCAATTAGATTTAGGTTTATTTTTTTATCAAAAAATAATTAATTTAATTAGATTATTTAATTCTAGGGTAACTTAAATTCTTTTGTAAATAATTAAAATTAATTAGAACAATTAGGGTTTTAACTTAATTATATTTTCTTTTTCTTAAAAATAACCAAAAAAAATACAAAAATAGGCCATTTAATTATTTTATTTAATTAATTTAATTACTAATTAATTTTGTATTTAATTTAAAAACCCAATTCTTTTCTTAAAAATAAATAAAAACAACAAAAAACAATTTTTCTTTCGATTAGGTTAGACGGGGTCAAAACCCTATTTCCCTTTCGTTCTCGTGCGCGCTTTATTTATTTTCACCATATTGATGTAATTGCTCACAAGTTGTAATAGTTTAATTAGGTCTTTTATTTTCATTTATCGCTTTTCTTTACGGGTTTGTTTTTGTCTATGTAAATACCTGAAGCCTTGTAATAGTGTAGTTTAATTTCTGCCCTTTAAATTCCGCAAAATATTAACTGTTAGATGTATGAATAATAGGGATGCATGACAAGAATGTATGATTAACTTTAAAACGGTTAGCTAACCCTAAATGTGCAAATATAATAAACTTGAAATTGAATCACTCGCACATGCGCACTCCTAGGGTATACTCCCACTTCGGTTGCCTTCGGTAAACGGTCATTAAGTATAGGATGCTTTAGTGGTCGCCCTCTTGTCTAAACAATGATCAAAGTCTCGTTCGAAAAAGTTGCCTCGGAATGGTTGCCTCGGAATTGTTGCCTCGAATAATTGATCTAAGACATTAGGGTTACTACTAAGACGTCCTAACATTGCTTTAGTGACCGTACGTCCCTTTCGAATTGACCCTCAAAACTCCAACGACGGTGCTACCTACTCACGAATAGTAGGATATCATTGTCTAAAGGAAACAAACATAGAACAATTCTCTTTTTCGAGTAGGTGGAATCTTAAGTACTTGCTCAATCCAAACAAACTTTTTCACACTTACACTCTTTTAAAACAAAGCTTTCAAAAACACTTCGTAACACTCTTGAAGACAGAAGCAAGAGTTAAATCGAAGTGAAACAAAAACTTTTCAAATCACAAACACAGAAGCAATTTTTAAAATGATGAGCAAGTACCTAAGAGCCCGTGGAAAACTATGGATAGAAAGGGTGATAATACCTTCTCTTTCTATAATCTATCCCCCGTACTCAAAATCTCGAAAAAGGGAATTTTTCTGTGCTTTTTTCCTTTCCTGTTGGATAAAATAAAAGTTGGTGGCGACTCTTGCTTACCGCCATATTTTGCAAGCACAAACGCAAAACGCAAACCAGCATTCCTAAAACAGTTCCGGTTCTGGCCACCGTATCACACAAAGGACCACAACTCCTCTTCCCCAGTAGACTACTCTACAGTCCCCAGCAAGTTATTGTGAAGCCTGGACCGGACCAGACATCAGTTCAACTTCGACTCTCCAGTAGAGCAATAGACAACTGAGGCTCCTGAAATCTTTTCCCCAAGTAGGAATCAACACTCTCCATAGAGTTTTCAATATTCCCCAGCGGATTTCTCCTCAAAACAACAAAACAGGAATCCCCGGTGGAAACATTCTAAGAAGAGTTTGAAGACACACCTACTCTTCAACAGCAGTCCGGGATTTAATGACTCCCCAGCATTTGTCAGGGATTTATTTTCCCAGATAAAGATACACTCCAATAACATTTCACATTTCATACATCTTATTTACATATATGATAAGTGCATACGACACAATCTCATTTATTTTGAGAACATCATGGCACCATTCATTTCATACATCAGGACATTGCGTGCAACTAACATTTTACCTTTTCAGGAAAAGGTCAATCAACATATGGCTATTGTAGCAATCTTCAAAACGTCAGAGATTAATACCTGAAACCATCCAGGACAACTATCTCAACGACCAACAATTTTCAACAGTTCTAAATTAATACCTGTAACAAGCCAGGAAAACTATATGTGGACGAGTGATTATAGATTAACCCCTGTAACAAGCCAAGAAAACTATCCACATGGACAGATTGAATATTAATACCTGTAAAAATCCAGGAAAACTATCTTTCTTTCTGAGGTCAAAGATTAATACCTGTAACAAGTCAGGGAAATTATCTACACGACCAGCTGAAGCAACCCTACACAGGTTCCTTCTCTTCCCAAGATGAAGTTTTACACGGACTCATCATGAAGCAGCCCTACACAGATTCCTTCTCTTTCCAAGATGAAGTTTTACACGGACTCATCATGAAGTAACCCTGCACAGGTTCCTTCTTATTTCCAGATGAAGTTTTACACAGACTCATCATGAAGCAACCCTACCCAGGTTCATTCTAATACATTTCCAGATGAGGTTTTACACGGACTCATCCTGAATCAACCTTACCCAGGTTCCTTCTCTTTCCAAGATGAAGTTTTACACAGACTCATCATAAAGCAACCCTACACAGGTTCCTTCTCATTTTTCAAGATGAAGTTTTACACCGACTCATCATGAAGCAACCCTACACAGGTTCCTTCTCATTTTTCAAGATTAAGTTTTACACAGACTCATCATGAAGCAACCCTACCCAGGTTCCTTCTCTTTCCAAGATAAAGTTTTACACAGACTCATCCTGAAGCAGCCCTACACAGGCCCATCACAAATGAATGATCAAAGACCTTTGTTGGTTCAGTTTAAATCTCTCAATGGTTTATCCGGATTCTTTCTAGTAGACATTCCCTCTGGTTCAGATAGATCGCTCCAAGATTTATTCTGATGCTTCTCCAGTTAAAGTCAAAATTTAGACTTAGCCTAATTTATGTCAACAATCACCTCTGGATGGCATCTATAAGCCCATCTCCAACAACTATCCATCATTTCTCCAAATTGCATCTGTAAGCCCATTCCCTACATCATCAAGTGCAAATTTCAGGGCACTCTAATGTTCAATCATCTTCCACCTTCAAGTCACGAATGGCAGATTTACCAATCTAACTCTTCAAGTGTAAGAAGATTGAACAAGGGCAGTTGTTGTACCCCAAAATTTTCCCTCTCAATTCTCAAGGCGTTTCTCACAAAGATTCTCAGGATTTAAGCTTGCACAAGTGCATTAGAATTTTCTAGTACCAAGATTAAAAGGAGACTGTCAAAAAGGGAGAAAACGGATAAAAATAACATTTTGACAAATTTGGAGGAAAATAGGTCTCCTTTGATTCAGCACCCTTCGATTGACTCTTGGCCTTTGTCGATTGCTCAAAATGGCTGCTAGAGTTCCCTTTAGCATGGGCATGTGTCTTCTTGTTGCAGCCTTCGTTTGTGTCTTTTGCTGCCTACATTGCTTGCTTTGAATACCAAGTTTGCTGGCCACAAGTACCCCCTGCAAGGCAAACCCTTCGATTCACCAAGCATACTGCCTGCATACTTGCTTTGAAAACCAAATTTTGCTGCCACAAGTGCCCCATGCAGGGCAAGCCTTTCGATTGGACAAATAGCTGCCTGCAAGCCTGCTTTGATTTGGACAAGTTTACTGCCTACAAGCCTGCTTCAATTGAACAAGTTTGCTGCCTGCATGCTTGCTTCGTCTGGACAAGTTTCAACGGGACAAAGTAACCATATCTATGCATCCTTCAAATCCACTTGCACCAAGGGCCTCTTGCAGACTTTGCCTCTCACAAGCTTCGTTTAAGCCAAGAGATATCTTCATACAAGATTTGCTAAGTTCTTGCTTCCCTTGAAAGAACACCCTTTGATTCAGAAGCTAAGAACTTCCCTCACGCTAAAAGGCAACGACTCCCGTTATGTTTATTTCGATCCACATGCTTCGATTGGGAAATATGCTTCCTTCGAACACGAGCTTTCGATTGGGAAATATGTTTGCTTCGATCCAAGCTTCGACTGGGCATTAGCTTCCTTCGAGTAAGATTGTTTTGACCACAAGTTTTGATTGAGGCAAAGGTTTCCTTCGAACAAGTGTGCTTCAATTTCATTCTTGCATTTGACCCAAGACCAAATCTTACTTGTCAGGCTATGTTACTTTCAAATCTTCATATAACCAGAGGTTTACACAAGTTTGTGATATATTTCCTAAGGGTTCGAAGGTTTATTCGAAGGATAATAACATTCTTGGATAAATTGGTAAAGGATTGTGTACCCTTTTTTCATAAAAGGTACTTTTATCATAAAAGTAACTTTCGATCTGATTATAGTCTGAGCACAAGCAATGCCAAAAAGCATAAGTCACATCTTCTGCACCCCAACTGCCAAAAGGCCCCCCACTTGTACTTTCACGTTACCTATTTTTTATTATTCTTTGCAAAGCTGGCTTTGGACAACATGTCCACTTTTTCTCTATAAATAGAGGAATTCTTTGCAAAGGCAATGGAGGATTTTTTGACTAGAGGAACGAAACCTCCAAAATCTTCTCAAACACAAACACAAAACTCTCAAGTTCATCAACACTTGAGAAATAAAAAAAAAACCAGAACCATACTCACCTCCTTAGATTCTGAAGAACTCCCCACTCTTCAGTATCCCTCGAATCCAGTTTAGAAAGAAACATAACACTTGTTTCTTTCTTTCTTCGAACCAAAAGAAAACCCCATGTGACTACTCTTCAAATTCCAGAAACGTCTAAGTAGCAGTTCAAGTTCGAAGCCCACACGCCAGCTTTGAGGTAAGTCTTTCTGACTTTAACTCTTTCATTTCAAACATCTTGATTGATTCATCTTCTAAACCACCATGTAATAATCATGGCCTTCAATGATAATCTTTTGTGTTTTCCTTTAAGAACTAATCTGTACAATCCCCTAAAAATGTTGGAATACAAAGTATGCATGCTTCGATATACTTGCTTCGATGCATACACATGCTTCGATACAGACATGTTCAGCACACACACACATACACTTGCTTCGAACATATTGACCTGCAGGCCCAGATGAAAGGCACACTTGCACTAAGTCCAGCCCCAGTCGAAAGGCACTCCCTCACTGCTTTCAATCCCCAATTGAAGAAGGCAACAAGGAAACAAGACAAAACCAGAAGGCACGCTCAGCTGCTGACAGGTCCAGTCGAAAGCCATGACCAGTTACTGCTAAGGCCCAATCAAAGGCCATAACCTTGGTGAAGCCAGCCCCAATCGAAGGAGGCCAAGAGAAGAAGAATCGAAGGATTCTTCTGCCCCAATCGAAAGAGCTCTTTTTTCTTCTTTTTATCTTATTTTTGCCTTTATATTTCTATGCACTTCAATATGGTTGTAATAGTGTAGGATTTATTTTTTGCACTTTTTATTACTTTTGTACAAATGCTAGTAATTAGGTGTGTATGGCAAGATAAAACCAACAAGTAGACAACCCAAAAATCAAAGACAAAATGTATGCAATCAAACACACTTTGTACACATGCACCCTTAGGATAATCTCACTTGTTGCCTCGGAAAAATAGTCATGTCCCTCGAACATGGGCGTTTTAGCAAAGACCCTCGATAAAAGAACGTAGTCCCTCGATGACCCTCGATGTTACCATCGGTAAACGATCTAGTCCCTAAAACGACATTGCTAACACGTCCTATAGGTTGCCTTCTATGACTATACAAACGTCCCACGCCCGTCCCTTCACATCCAACGATGGGGCTTCTTACCAAAACAATGGTAAGATAGCAACATCTAAAGGAGGAGGAAAAGAACATCTAAGACCTTTTGAGTAGGTATATTGCTCCTAGTTGCTCGCTTGCTCACAACAAAAACATTTTATACACCCACACTTTTATTTTGAAACATTTTCAAAAGACAACAATTTGTACGCGTTCTTATAGAAACGAGAGCCATTACAAAGACACCTTTTCAAAATCACTTTCAAAAACACAATCCACAAAAACCTCTTTGAACTATTTTCAAAACAACACTTTGTACGCGTTCTTATAGAAACGAGAGCCATTACAAAGTCACATTTTCAAAATACTTTCAAAACACACATCACAAGCACACTTTCAAACAAAAGCAAGTGATCTAGCAAGAAACTAAGAGCCCGTAGATAACTATGGATGAAAAGGGTGCTAATACCTTCCCTTTTCATAATCTACCCCCCGAACTCAGAAATAATCTCGAAAGGTCTTTCCTGTTCTTTTCATCCTTTCCTTTTGGATAAAAGAAAAGTCGGTGGCGACTCTTGCTATCCACAAAAATTGCGATCAAATGCAAAACACCCAAGTCCGTTCTCCCATCGTGTTACAGCAAGGAACCGACTAAGCATGACCTTTAGAGAGCACCAATCGAAGGTGAACTCCACAAGAGAAAGAGACCAGCCGAAGAGGACTCTAATAAGGATTGTCAAAAAACATTGGACTTTTGATAGGTTGCAAATGCGCAAGAACTACAATATCCCTCGGGCCAGAAGTGGAGTGTAATTCTTCAAGAGTGACAATTATCTGAATTACAACACACCAAGCATAGATGCTCAAATACTCGAGAAATAAGAAAGCTTATACACCGACTCTTAGTCGCACTCAGAAGACGAGGCAAACACGGGTAAAAATAACCAAGGGCTTGCAAGGGCAAGAGAAAACCACAACTTACTGGGGAAATGGGAAGTACCAAAGACACGAATGGTGGTAAACCAAATAGACTCTGTTGGGGAAACATAATAGGATCACCTTAGGCTCGTTGCAGAGGTAATTCAAATCTGAGCGCGTAACAATTTGATTACCACAGGTGAACATGATTGGCTTATACCTTAATGCATGTTTGGATTTTTCATAGTGTAATGCTCCATATAATGGAAATGCTACGCGGTTTGGTAGATGCAATGTAATGATGCATGTTTAGCAATGCACTGGGGAAAGTACGTCAATAATCAGTTGCTGAGAAGACCATGAACTTTCGAACGATTATTCTTGCACATTTGATCTTCTGTAGAAAAAGGAAATCTGAATTTCAATGGGGAACTGAAATTTGGAACCACCAACCTCTAAAGGTCAATATCACTAAGGAAGTAACTTCTTGGAGATAAATACTGCATCAATAAATTCCAGTTCATAGAAAATCTTGAATTCTGATAAAACTCCCAACTTCCTGGGGAACAAATTCTTTATCTTATGTTAGAAAGAGGAGAGCTTCGTTGGGGATGGAAACTTTCTTGTGTAGAATTTCTTGAAGAAGATAACTTCTATTGGGGAGTATATAAATTCTTAAATAAAAAGAATTCTACTCAGATCACAATGGTGATAACACCATCGGGGGGTAACAAAATCTTCACTTGGGGAAAAACAAACGTCTTGGGATAGAAACTCCACTGGGGATATCTCAAAAAAATCTTCTATCACCGGGAATGAAAGAGTTATGACTGGAACTCCCATGTACACCACACTGGGGAGACATGACACTGGCTCCACTAAGGAAAGAAAACTTGCTCCAATGGGGAATAATAGATAAGTTACTCCAGCAAGTCCTTGAAATCTGACTTCAATTAGGGATAAAGACTACCTCTTACACTGGGGAGCCAAAAAAAATTAGATGGTAACATCAACAATACCCATTACACTAGGTTCACCATCTCTGAAAGATTCAAACTGGCAAGGATTTTTGTACTGGGGAGCAAAAATCACTTCATTGGGGATGATGGTCGTCCTCATGAGGATACCAAACCAGAATCTCCCATAGGTAAACGTGAATCTCTTCAAGAAACTCTCATATAGACAGGCCGCATTGGAGAGTGTTGTACTCCAAAATTTTCCCTCATATTTTTGAAGACAATTGATTCAAGACACCTCCTCATGCTCCTAGGGTTCTAAATTGCTCAAAAATGCTCAAGGGTTTGAGCATACAAGCACCTCTACTAAGCAATTGACCTACAACTAGGGTTTTGTGTTTCTCAAATAAAATTGAGCTTCTAATGCCTCAAGTGAGTTTCATGGTTCCTCATATACTTCAAATAATCCTCATGTCAAGTTTCAAGCCTTGCATCACAAGTTTGCTCAGGCAATTGCACGGATGAGTGAAAGTCAACTGTATTGAACAAAAAGTCAATTGTGGTTAACATACAGTCAAACTTCAAGATTTTTGGTCAGAGTCAAGATTTTGAGGTCACATTCATCATTTGATCAAGGGTTGATCATTATTCATCAAGAAAACTCTTAATTCATCAAAAGTTAAAAATTACGAAATTAGGGTTTTCTTAAGAAGAAGTCAACTGAACTTTGACCAAGCATAACTTTCACATGCTTCATAAGATTTTTCTCAACCAAAGCTCATTTTTAAGGAAATTAAATCCTCTACAAATTTTTATCTCTAATCTCAAGTCCAAAAAATGCTTCATTTGAGAGACATGATCCAAAACATTATGGGTCATTTCAAAAGTCAACAAAAAGCACTTTTTGTCAAGGCAACTTACATCAAGATAAAGTCTTCAAATGAAAAAATGATCAACATGGAGATTGTAGGGGACATATTGAGATTTTTCAAAAGTCCAGTATCACCTACATATGATAAAAATTGAGGGAGTTATGTTTGGTGCAAGTTGAAAAATGCATGAAACTTACATTGACCAATTTTGAAATTATGGACTAATGGACCTAATTTTTTAAGTTCAAACATGTTTATGACATGTTAGAGGAACTATAAATCATTTGGTACATGGCCATGTTTTTTTAATTATTTTATTTAGTTTATTTTAATTTTATGCAAATATTATTAACATAAATCAAATAAAATGATAAACTAATGGACTAAGACATGTGGGCTTGGTGTTGGATCAGCTTGAGGCCCAAGGAACACATGACAAACATGCCAATAACGTGTGACACTCTTATTGAAGCATATCCTCATTGTTTTGGAAAGCTTTCAATTTGTCTTTTGAAATGAATTATGCCATAAGTATGCAAGATTCTTTCCATGTTTGGTTGGTCTTTTCCTTCCCCTATAAATACACACAACACTCAAATGCTAAGGGAAAAAAAGAATGGGAAAGAGAATAGAGTTTCAAAGAGCAAAAATATTCAACTTTGTTTCACAATCGGTTCTCAAATTATAAGCAACTTCAAAGCGACCCAGGGTCTACAGTCACTTCCTGAAGGTCTGAGAAACATTTTCAGACTCATATCCAATCAATTCACCACCTGAAACGAGCCCAACCACTTGCTCCGATTGAACAGGTTGAGGTGATCACATGAGAAGATGAACGCCCCGACGCCTGTAACCCTTTTTTCTGGCTTACCCATTTTATAATTTTCTTCCTATTTTTCCTTTTTATTTTGTTTAATTAATTTCTCTTTTCTTTTAATTAATTTTTTAATCATAAAAATATAATAAAATCAGATTTACACTTTTAATAGATTAATTTAATTTTAGACAATATTTTTCTTAATTCATTAATTAGACATAGGTTTTTTTATAATTAATTAAGTATTTAGTTCAGGTTTAAAATATATTTATTTTATTATTCAAATCAAACTAAAAAATGAACAAAAAAATTAGTTTCTAATCTTTTAGATGTTAAGACTTTAAAAAATAATTTCGCAAACATTTTTGTTTACTTTTGCCATTTATTTTCTTAGAAATGATTGTATAGGTCACATGAGTTTTTGTAATAGCTTAGCATTTAAATTCCCGCAAAGTTGTAAATATTGTAATTATCCCGAAGCCATGTAATAGATGTAGGTCTTTACTTTCTCGCACTTAAACTTTGTATGCCTTGTATGTATATATAACTGTTAGCTAATACGATTGTATGGCAAGATAATAATCAAATGCTAGAAAACCCTAATGCAAGATAAAATAACCGAATCAACACACTTGCATACTTGCACCTCTAGGGTAATTTCCATATGTTGCCTTCGGAAAAACAACAGTAATGTCCCTAAAAAATAGGGATGTTTTAGCAAAGACCCTCGAATAAAAGATCATAGTCTCTCGATGATCCTTCGACGTTGCCTTTCAAAAAATGATCTAGTCCCTTACGAAATTGCTAAAGTATCCATACAAGTTGCCTTCAATGACCGTATGATGATTCTTCACATGTCCCTTCACATCCAATGGATAGGGCTACCTACCAACTAATGGTACGGATAACATATATGCAAAGGAGAAGGAAAAAAGTGCAAGAACGACCTTGAGTGGGTAGAATACTATTAATCGTTTTCTCACACTTTTCAAAACAAAAACATATCAAACTACACTCTCAAAAATATTTTCATGACACTTTGTACGCATTCTTGAGGACCGATACAAGAATCATTACAAAGTTTCACCTTATATTGGCACTTTCAAAATATTTTTTCAAACACACACACAAAAAGAAAATTTTCAAAGTGAGCTAAGCGATTAAGAGCCGTAGATAACTATGGATGAAAAGGGTGCTAACACCCTCCTGTTAGAACAAAGTTTGGTTCTAATCATATCTTAGAGTTTTGATGATAACAATGAAATAAATTTTGTTATATTTATGTTATACTCTGACTTGTATGCTCGCTAAGTTCAGATGATGTTCTGACTCACACATCTTAGAAAGAAACAGGATTCTACGCTAGTACAGAGCAAACTCAGAATGAAGAGAAAATCCTCAGCAACCTCTGATAGATGCACGCTGAATACAACATCTGATAAATATAAGTTTAAAGTAAACTCTGATGAACACATATTGAAGAATACTCTGATGAACACATATTGAAGAATACTCTGATAGAAGAAAAGATTAAGTAAACTCTGAAATGGAAACGCTGCAAGCAAACACTTAAACTTCCAGAGACAAGCTCTGACAATACTGTTGGTTATTAAATGCTAAGATGGATAACACACTCAAACGTACTACACGCACTAGCATTGGAAACATAAAGACCAAATCTACTCGCTACACGCAACACGCTTCATTAAATGCATGCACTATCATCAAGGCATTAACGGTCAATTGGAAGCTATATATAGAAGACCTTTTGTATCAAAGAAAATTTACTGACTTACGTGAAATATACTTACACTCACTGTTTTCATACTTGTAAACTAATACTGTATATTGGGTAGATCTTAAGTATTAGGCAACAATCTTAGTGAAAAATCACAATTGTGATAAAGCTTTTTAGAAGCAAATTTGTTTCACTACTTTTAAGAGACAATTTTGTAATTGTTCCTTGAGAGACCAGTTGGGTCAGATTTCTCAAGAGGGTTAGGACTAGTTGAGTCTTAGAGGTTTTAGTCACTTGAAGTTAGCTAGTTCATTGTATTATTAGTCACACCAGTTTGGTTATGTGCTTGTAATCAGTTTGATTATAGTGTATTAAGTCCTTGTTGAGAGAGGCGAAATCACCTTGGCGGGTGGACTGGAGTAGTTTGAGTTTCAAACGAACCAGGATAAAATTACCAGTGTCCTTCCATTAGTATTGTGCTAGAAAAGAAGAAAAACTTATTCAACCCCCCTCCCTTCTAAGTGTTTTCTCAACCTTCAATTGGTATCAGAGCTATAGTTCTGGGTGCAAACACCTAACAGTGTCAGAAAAAAGATCCAGAAGGAAAACACTATGGCATTTGCACAAAACAACAACAATTGCACCAAACCTCATGTGTTTGATGGAGAAGACTTTGAATATTGGAAGGATAGACTAGAAAGTTTCTTTCTAGGTCATGATGCTGATCTATGGGATTTGGTCCTTGACGGGTACACTCATATAGAAGATAAAGACAGAAACAAAATTGACAGAAGGAACATGGATAAACAACAAAAGTTAGATTTCAAGAATCACCACAGAGCCAGAAACATCTTTCTGAATGCTATCTCAAAAAATGAATATGAGAAAATCACCAACAGAGATACGGAACATGACATGTTTGAATCCCTCAAGATGACTCATGAAGTAAATACTCAAGTAAAAGAGACAAAAGCTCTGGCTCTCGTTCAAAAGTATGAAGCATTCAAAATGGAAGAAAATGAGTCTATTGAAGTTATGTTCTCGAGATTCCAAACTCTGATTACTGGCCTAAAAGTTCTGAACAAAGGATACACCAAGGTAGACCATGTTAAGAAAATCATTAGAAGTTTACCCAGAAGATGGGCACCTATGGTCACTGCATTCAAAGTATCAAAAGATCTGAATGACGTTTCCCTTGAAGAAATTATCAGTGCTTTAAGGAGTCACGAGATAGAACTTGATAAACATGAGCCTCAGAAGAAAGGTAAGTCTGTAGCTCTTAAATCTATTAAAAAATTTAAAACTAACGCTTTTTAGGAAGAAGAAGGAAACTCCGAAGATTCTGCATCAGAAGAAGACGAGTTATCTCTGCTCTCCAGAAGGATCAATCAGATGTGGAAGCATAGACAAAAGAAGTTCAGGAACTACAAGAGGTCAGAAGATAAACCAGAATCTTCTGGACATAAGAAGTCAAGCAGAAGAGATATAGTCTGCTATGAATGCAAAGAACCTGGATACTACAATAGTGATTGTCCCAAGCTGCAAAGAGAAAGACCGAAGAAAAAGTTTGGTAAAAATAAAGGCATGATGGCCACCTGGGATTATTCACAATCATCTGAAGCTGAATTTGACTCAGAAGATGAACATGCTAATCTAGCGTTTATGGCTACCACAACAGATGACTCAGACTCTGACTCAGAATCAAAAGAGGTATTCTCTGAATTCTCTAGAACTGAACTTGCTGAAAGCCTATCTGAACTGCTTGAAAACTACAGTAAACTCAAAATCAAATACAAGAAACTCAAAAGGAATCTTGCATCTGGTCTTGAGAAACTTGAAACAGAAAACTCTGAACTTAAAGAAAACATTTTTAAACTCAAAGAAGATGTTCAAAAATTTGAAAAGAATTCTATTTCAGATTCTGCTTCAAGTTCAAAAGATATTCAAAAATAATATGACTCTAGTTTTCAAACGTTTCTCGCTAAAAGCATAGATAGAAGCAAAATGGCTTCAATGATCTATGGTGTTAGTGGAAATGACAAAATAGGTATTAAATATAAAGCTCCCAGAGGGAAAGAAATATATAAACCTAAGCTCGTTGAGGAAATGGTTATATCATATAAACCACTGCACAAGCAATTTAATTTTGGTCACACACATGATATCAAATACACGTCTCACTCTAAAAATTCCTATGCAAAATCAAAGTTCAATCTGAACTATAGAAACTCTAACCAAAAAGGACCCAAAAAGAAGTGGGTACCTAAGGAGAAAATAATCTATGTTGTAGATGTCCTTAACAGCTCAGCTGAAACACCAGTCATGGTACCTGGACTCTGGATGCTCGCATCATATGACGGGAAGAAAGTCTATGTTCCAAAGTATGGAACTTAAATATGGAGGTGATGTCAAATTTGGAGGAAATCAAAAAGGAAAGATTATTGGTTCTGGAACCATCGGAAACGGTAACCTTCCCTCTATAACTAATGTTCTATTAGTAGAAGGATTAGCTCATAACTTGTTGTCCATAAGTCAATTAAGTGACAATGGTTATGACATTATATTTAATCAAAAATCATGTAGAGTTGTTAGTCAAAAAGATGGAACAATCCTTTTTAATGGCAAGAGAAAGAACAACATCTATAAAATTAATCTTTCTGATCTTAAATCTCAAAATGTAAAATGCCTTATGTTTGTTAGCAACGAGCAATGGGTCTGGCACAGAAGATTGGGACATTTTAGCATGAGAAGAATATCTCAAATTAACAAACTCAGTCTGGTCAGAGGACTCCCTAATCTGAAATTTAACTCAGAAGCTCTGTGTGAAGCTTGTCAGAAAGGAAAATTTTCAAAACCTTCTTTTAAGTTAAAAAATGTTGTTTCTTCCTCTAGGCCATTGGAACTTCTTCATATTGATCTGTTTGGACCAGTTAAATATGCATCCATCAGAGGCAAGAAGTATGGATTGGTCATTGTTAATGACTACAGCAGATGGACATGGGTTAAGTTTTTAAAACACAAGGATGAGTCACATTATGTGTTCTTTGACTTCTACATCCAAGTTCAAAATGAAAAGGATTTTAGAATCATAAAAGTTAGAAGTGATCATGGAGGAGAATTTGAAAATCATTTTTTGGAAAAGTTTTTTTAAAGAAAATGGCATTTCTCATGATTTCTCTTGTCTTAGAACTCCCCAACAAAATGGAGTTGTAGAATGAAAGAATAGAACTTTGCAAGAAATGGCCAGAACCATGATCAATGAAACTAATATGGCTAAACACTTTTGGGCAGAAGCAGTGAACACAACGTGTTATATTCACAATAGAGTCTCTATAAGACCTATTCTTGAAAAGACTCCTTATGAATTATGGAAAAACAGAAAACCCAACATTTCATATTTCCATCCTTTTGGATGCACTTGCTATATTCTGAATACTAAAGATAATCTAAACAAGTTTGATTCTAAGGCACAAAAGTGCTTTCTGCTTGGATATTTTGAACGCTCAAAAGGCTATAGGGTATACAACACAGAAACTCTGATTGTTGAAGAATCAATCAAAGTTAGATTTGATGATAAGCTTGGCTAGCAAAATCCAAAGCAAATTGAAAATTCTGCAAGTACAGAAGACAACTTACAGACTCTTAAGAGTCAGAAGCAAAAGACATCTCAGAAGATCCTCCTATTGAAAATGCTCTGGAAAATCTAAGAATTTCTGAACAATCCTCACAAAATAAATTCCCCAGAATCTCATCCGCACACCCAGAAAATGTGATTATAGGAAAGAAAGAAGATCCCATCAGAACAAGATCCTCCTTCAGAAACAATGAAGAATCACTATTTGGATTGGTCTCGCTGATTGAGCCAACTTCAATAGATGAAGCTCTGCTGGATAATGATTGGATCCTAGCTATGCAAGAGGAATTAAATCAATTTTCAAGAAATGATGTGTGGGATCTTGTTCCAAAACCAAAAGGATTTAATATCATTGGAACTAAATGGGTCTTCAGAAACAAGCTGAATGAGCAAGGAGAGGTTGTCAGAAACAAAGCATGACTGGTGGCTCAGGGTTATAGTCAACAAGAAGGAATTAATTATAATGAAACATTTGCCCCATTCGCCAGGTTAGAATCAATTAGATTGTTAATTTCTTTTTATGTTCAACACAACATCTCATTATATCAAATGGATGTTAAAAGTGCCTTTTTTAAATGGTTACATATAAGAGGAAGTTTATGTCCACCAACCTCCGGGTTTTGATGACTCAAAATTTCCAGAACATGTTTTCAAACTGAAAAAGTCTTTGTACAGTCTGAAATAAGCTCCCAGAGCTTGGTATGAACATCTGAGTAACTTTATTTTAGAAAAGAATTTTACCAGAGGTAAAGTGGACACAACTTTATTCAGAAAAACATTTAAAAATGAAATTTTAATCTGTCAAATATATGTTGATGATATTATTTTTGGAACCTCTAATGCCTCTCTTGAAAGAGAATTTGCTGAATCTATGCAGGCTGAATTTGAGATGAGCATGATGGGAGAACTAAAATTATTTCTGGGAATTCAAATAAATCAAACGCCAGAAGGTACCTACATACATCAGACAAAGTATGTCAAATAACTTCTGAAGAAATTCCAGCTATCAGAAAGTAAAGAAGCAAAGACCCCAATGCATCCCACATGCACTCTGGGAAAAGACGAGGTAAGTAAGAAGGTAGATCAGAAACTCTACAGAGGTATGATTGGATCTCTTCTCTATCTGACTGCATCTAGACCAGATATTTTATTCAGTGTATGTTTATGTGGTAGATTCCAATCAGATCCTAGAGAATCTCACTTAACTGTTGTTAAGCGAATTCTGAGGTATCTGAAAGGTACTACTAACGTTGGACTTTGTTACAGAAGATCCAAAGATTTTAAACTAGTAGGTTATTGTGATGCTGACTTTGCTAGAGATAGAATAGAACGCAAAAGCACCTCTGGAAGCTGTCAGTTTCTGGGTGATAACGTCATCTCATGGTACAATAAGAAGCAAACCACTATTGCATTATCAACCACTGAAGTTGAATATATATCTGCTGCTGGATGTAGCACTCAGATAATCTGGATGACGAGCCAGTTGGAAGATTATCATCTATATAAAAGTAAGATTCCTATATTTTGTGATAATACCTCTGCCATCTGTCTCTCAAAATATCCCATCTTACATTCTAAGGCAAAACATATAGAAATTAAACATCATTTCATAAAGGGACTACATTCAGAAGGGAATTTTAAACTTAAATTTTGTAGACACAGACCATCAATGGGCTGACATTTTTACTAAACCCCTTGCTGAAGATAGATTCAAATTCATTATGAAAAACATCAGCATGGAATTTTGTCCTGAATGAAAATACTTTTTCTTCTATATGTGTTTCCAGAATGTTCTGAAATGAATGTTCTGATTGACTGCTCTTCAGAAGTTAGAAGAGGAGTTACATCAGAAGCCATTCATCATGTTCTGAAATGTGTCCAACATTTCATTACTAGAATGGTCAGAAGTTCATTATATTAAACCAGCTGTCTCACGCTACCCTCAGAAGTTGAACGCGTGTTTCAATTCTAAAAGGTCACGCATGCGTGCACTGCTATTAAGACGTCGTTCCTAGGTAAATGTTCAGATTTGATCAAAATCACGCACCCCCTTAAATGTCAAATCTCATTAATTGTTTATAATTATTATGTTTTTAAATCGTTTCAAATTCTTAAACTATTCATCATTTTAAAGATTCTTTTTAACTATAAATACCCTTGCAAAATCCTTGTTCTATTTTTTACTCTCTTTCTCAAACTTCCAACGCCTCTACGTTTTTGTGCAAACTCTCTCAACTCCCTTCTCAAATTCTAAACCTAAAATTTCAAATGGCTTCATCTTCATCTCCTTCCTCAAGAATTCTTATGTCCTCAAGCAGCGCTCAACAAGCAAAAAGGTATGTTACTCCTGAGAGAACGACACTGATTCCAGTGGATAGCTTGGAAGTGGTGGCTGAACTTATGGTAGATTTTGATAATCTGAAGGAAAATGGGTTTGACTTGCTCCCAGCTATGGAGTTCCAAGGTTGGAAAAACTTCTTTGATCGTCTTGTAGGACCAGTATTCCCTCATCTAGTTAAGGAATTCTGGATTCATGCTATTGCATCCCCTAAGGTTATCCTTTCGTTTGTCATGGGCAAAGAGATTTTTATAACTGAGAATCTCATCAGGAAGCTTCTAGGTTTTGAAGGACATGGCATTACTGGAATCTCTAGTGGACGAATGGATATGTCTAAGGTCTATGCTGAAATCTTTATTTCTGGGCAAGCTTCAAACAAGGTTAGAGACTTGAAGAGCTACTATAAAATTTGGGCAAGAATCATCCATGGTTGCATACATCACCGGAAGCAAACTAGTTCTCTTGATTACATTAATCTTGATCAACAGTACCTTCTGTTCTGTCTTGGAACAAATGTAAAGATTAATCTGCCATACCTTCTGTTCAACCATCTGTGGACGCATGTGAAGGAAACTAGGGAAGCTGAGAGGGTCAGAAACCCTATATCAAAGAGAAACTGGATCCCTCTGGGAAGACTAATTTCAGACATTCTGACTGAGAATGGTCTGATAGCCCACTTAGAAGATGCAAACTTGCTTGGAGAGTTGGAGCCTACGTGTGGAAAAGCTCTGACTGGGAAGAACCTACTGAAGAGGAAGCTGATTGAGAAACTTCTGGTGGAACCTACACCATACGTCTCAACATCAATCACCAGCAGGAGAATCCCCATTGAAGATTTTCCCCTGTTCAGCTCTGGTGATCATCCGGATATCATTCTGCACTTCATTGAAGCATGCAAAGAAAGTGGTATCCCCATTGACCCTGCTTGGCTTCAAGGAAGAAATCTCCCTCCACCAGATGTTGTCCTCCAGAAGAAGAAAATGCAAGCTGAAGAAGGCCCCTCTACTCGACCTCAGAAGAAGAAGAAGAAATCAGTAGGTACAACCTCTAAAACCATTTCTATTAATGATTATGTGCGCATGGAAACATCTGTTGAACCTCAAACCCTCGAAAATATAAAAGTTGACATAGACCTAACACAATCATCTGAGCCCTGGATAACAACCCTAAAATTGACCAAGTATTATCTGACATAGATAATTTTGCTGCTGAAGTACCTCAACCTCAAACTCAAATACCTCCTTCTGCTCCTCACCATCAGAATCCAAATAATTTTGCTCACAACCCTCTACCAACATCCCCCATCATACCTTTATCACTAAGACCCTCTGAATGGTATGATGGTTCTTGGAGATTACCTGGCATAAATGTTCCTCTGGCTACACAACCACCATCCTTCATCCTACCATCTGAAAACATTTTTGCCCTGAATTTATCACCAGCACCTTCCCCTCCTTCCTCACCTCAAACCACAATCATCATATCTCCTGATGTCACGCCACCTTCCTCACTAGAAATTCCATTCCCTTCATCATATGAACCCTCTTAACCTCTCTCTCTAGAACCAATCCCTAGTCCATCCTCAGTAGAACCTCCTGAACCCTCTGCCCCTTCTGACTTTCTCAGAACTTTAGTTGATCTTGAATCACTACGTTATCTACAAATAAAATCCACCAAAAAGGCCTCTCCCAAACCAACTCCAAAATCTGATCAATCAGATGTTCCTGTACGCTGTCAGAACTTCATAACAGAAATGCAGACGTGGATTGACCTGCTGAAAGCTGACAGTGCCAGCAGCCTGAATCCAGCAGTGTGTGATTTTATGTGGGACGCTTTCAGAAGCAAAATCAATGATGAAATCCTCAATTTGCAAGAACTGTGTTATGCTCAGGTTCTTGAGAATTTCTCCAAGTATCTGAATACTTTCTTGACAGAAGTGGTAAATATATGGGATCAGAGGTCTCCACTACAAATTACTGGTGCTCCATTACCACCTGTTGACCCCATGGAGATATCAGGGGATGAATCAGAAGATGACGCTGAGTCTGAACCACATCCTTTGGCCATGACTCTGTATCGCCAACCTTCTGCTAAAACTAGCCCTGAGAAAGTGCCTACTCTATTGATTGATCCTGGTACCTTTCTCTCAAATGTTGTGTACTCAGGCTCTGCTACTTCTGCTTCTAAGGTTGTCTCATCTGAAGTTGCTTCAACTTCTGTGGCACCTTCGCTATTGCTAGACACTCTGAATGAACTGAAGAAGGACAATAAGGCCACCCATGGACGTTTGGATAAACAATATGAAACCAACAAGGAAATCAGATCTTGGATGCAGAAACAAGAGGATTCCTCAAATGAAATCAAGAATTTTCTGCTTTCCCTTGTTTCTCGTCGCTCTTAGATTTTATTTCTAAATTTTCTTTGTTTTTTGTTTTGTTTTTATTTTTATTCTGTAACTCTGTTTTCTCTTGAATCTTAAATATAAGATTTTTCTGAATTTTTTTATACTTTTTGATTATGACAAAAAGGGGGAGAAAATAAGATTTTGATCTGATCCATGAAACAGTTATGGGACTAAGTCTCAAACATTTCTAAAGATATACAAAGTTATTTTCTGTTTAAGAGATTTACAGGAACTCAAGAAACTCTGAAAGACTAAGCTCTGAACATCATCAAGAAAAGAATTGCTAAAGCAAACTCTGAAAGAAAAAGTCTAAAAGCTCTGAAGAACAAATCTCAGGAAGTTTCCCTTATGCCTTTAAACTCTTTAATCATTTTTTATGACAGAAGAAGAAATGTCAATCTCATAGGGAGATTATCTATCTCAATGGGAGATCCTCATACTTGCACAAATTCTTTTTCTCAAAATATGAATTGTTTTGTCATCATCAAAAAGGGGGAGATTGTTAGAAAAAAGTTTGGTTCTAATCATATCTTAGAGTTTTGATGATAACAATGAAATAAATTTTGTTATATTTATGTTATACTCTGACTTGTATGCTCGCTAAGTTCAGATGATGTTCTGACTCGTGCATCTTAGAAAGAAACAGGATTCTACGCTAGTACAAAGCAAACTCAAAATGAAGAGCAAGTCCTCAGCAACCTCTGATAGATGCACACTGAATACAACATCTGATAAATATAAGTTTAAAGTAAACTTTGATGAACACATACTGAAGAATACTCTGATGAACACATATTGAAGAATACTCTGATAGAAGAAAAGATCAAGTAAACTCTAAAATGGAAACGCTGCAAGCAAACACTTCAACTTCCAGAGACAAGTTATGACAATATTGTTGGTTATTAAATGCTAAGACGGCTAACGCACTCAAGTGTACTACGCACACTAGCATTGGAAACATAAAGACCAAATCTACTCGCTACATGCAACACGCTTCATTAAATGCATGCACTATCATCAAGGCATTAACGGTTAATTGGAAGTTATATATAGAAGACCTTTTGTATCAAAGAAAGGTTACTGACTTACGTGAAATATACTTACACTCACTGTTTTCATACTTGTAAACTAATACTATATAGTGGGTAGATCTTAAGTATTGGGCAACAATCTTAGTGAAAAATCACATTTGTGATAAAGCTTTTTAGAAGCAAATTTGTTTCACTACTTTTAAGAGACAATTTTGTAAGTGTTCCTTGAGAGACCAGTTGGGTCAGATTTCTCAAGAGGGCAGGAGTAGTTGAGTCTCAGAGGTTTTAGTCACTTACAGTTAGCTTGTGCATTATATTGTTAGTCACACCAGTGTGGTTGTGCGCTTGTAATCAGTTTGATTATAGTGGATTAAGTCCTCGTTGAGAAAGGCGAAATCACCTTGGCGGGTGGACTGGAGTAGTTTGAGTTTCAAACAAACTAGGATAAAATTACCATTGTCCTTCCATTAGTATTGTGCTGGAAAAGAAGAAAAACTTATTCAACCCCCCCCCCCCCTTCTACGTGTTTTCTCAACCTTCAATTCCCTTTTCAGAACCTACCCCCTGAACTCAAAATCTTTAAAGGTCTTTCCTGTTATTTTCACCCTTTCCTTATTGGGTAAAAGAAAATTCGGTAGAAACTCTTACTAACCACAACATTTGCGATAAAATGCAAAACAAGTCAGTTCTCCCACTGTATTATAGAACTGGCGACTCTACTGGGGAATAAAATGAAAGAGGGGTTTCCTTAAGAATTTAGATCACTTTACTGTTTCTTTATTTGCATTGTCTGCTTTATCTTTAAGGGTTGCTTGGGTTTCATTACTTGTAAAGATCCTTGTTGTACCCCAAAATTTGCCCTCTCATGTTTTTCCAAGATTTTCTCTTGCATAGGTGGTTACAAACATTTGCCTAAAGAAAAGGAAAATGTTTGAATGATGGTTAAGTATCCTTCAATTGGCATATGTAAAAGGTCCTTTGATTGGCATCTGCAAAAGGTCCTTCAATTGGCATCTGCAAAAGGTCCTTCAATTGGCATCTACAAAAGGTCCTTCGATTAGCATCTACAAAAGGTCCTTCGATTAGCATCTACAAAAGGTATTTCGATGGGAATAGGGCCTTTCGATGGACATCTCAAACAAGGCAGCTTCGACGGGCATCTTAAATAAGGTTGTTCTTCGTAAGGGCGTAAAAAGTGCCTTTCGACAGGCATGTTAACCAAGTGATGTTTCGATTGGCATATCAACAGGGTGATATTATGATTGTCCAAGATAGAGAAAGTGAGAACAAAGAGCGCAAGAGTTGAGAGGGTTCCAGAAGCTCTGATGATGGGCCATTTAAATTCATGCAGATTAGAGAGGACAGCTCTGAGCCTTTCGAATTCCTGCAAACCATGGTTCAAATAAAGAAGCTCTGATGCTGAGAACATAAGCAATTCGAATTAGGATGCAGAGCCATCAAAGGGAGAAAGGCTTAAGATTTAATCGAAGGAGCCGTGATAACGAAGTTGGTGCAATTTAAATTTAGAGCCTTCGAAAGAAAACAAATGTTCTGATGAGGGAAGTTCTGGGAAATTCGAATAAGGACTTAGAGCCATCGAAGAGAGCAGAACAACACTTCGACCAGTCAATAAGATAATGCTTCGATTGGTCAAGTTCAAAGCCTTCGAAGAGAGAAAATTCATCTGCTGGGGCGTGTCATCTTTCGATATCCATCATATTGGAGGCCCAAGACAACTCATGAAAGTTGTCACATGGCAAAGAGAAACGTGCAAGCCAAGAGTAGAAAGAAATCTTCAAAAATGGAAAGTTTAGAAATCAAATATTTTTTTGAAAGCATTGATACCCCTCCATATTTGTTAACCTAATATGGCTTAATATATATATATACAAACATTCTATCCTAAAAAAGACATGTGAAGTTGCCTCCACAAACCCTAAAAATTTTCCAAAAAATTCAAAGAGAAAATGAAACTCGTATCAAACAATCCAGACCTTCTCCATCCAAAACAAACATCCCATCTTCCTCCTGAAGGTCCCAGGAGCCATCCCCACTCGTGAGGCAAGCCCAACACACGCCAGAACTCTCTCACGCTATCTCTCAGTTTGGTAATTTCTCTCTGATCTCAAACTCCCAATACATGCCATTTAAATCCTTACTAAGAATTTATTCATGTTATTGATGATGTTTACATTCAAACTAACGTGTTACATGTGAGAATAAGCGCAAGGAGGAGATCGTGCCATTGCTAGGGCACAATCTGAGTTTGCTTTCGAAATGCAGGATTCAGATCGATTTAGGCCAAAAGGAGTCCAGATTTGAAACCAAGGAACGATTTTAAGTGGGATAGGGTCTTTAGTTTATCCTTAATCCAATGATTTCGCAGGTTGCCAATTTTTGATAGATCGGAGAAGACGACCGGAGTTTGACTCTGGCGTCTTTGACTCCATCTGACTCAGGCGAGAGTATGCGTGGCTTCGAGCCATTTCCTGATTGGTCCACTTAAACATCCAGGGCCCACTGGAGCGCACGCGTGTACACCTCAACATTTTTTTTATGTTTCAAATATATTATTATTTTATTATTAGTATAAATGATTAACAGGATAGTTGAGTGGTAGAGGAACGTATGCAAAAGGAGAGACCTAGGTTCGATAACCAGGTCTGGAGTTTTGTTTTTTTCTAACAGGTTTCCTGCAGATCCAGTGTTCCCAGATCCAAGGCGTGCACCATAGGCCATCAAATTCACACCATAAGATCTAAGTTGACTTGGATCCAGCGCCTCCAGCGTGCAGCCTCACCATGGACTCTCCAGATGCCTCCCTACCAGATCCAACGTAGTAGTGGGCTTGCTGAATTTGGGCCTTATAAGTTCCAAATCTCACCCCCTCCTTTCAGCTTTAACACCAGGCCCAATTTCTTTTCTTCTATTCTTTTTAGTTTTTTATTTATTTTGTTTTTTTATATTTACTCTTTTTTTTAAAAAAAAACCTTTTTCATTTAATCATAAAATCATAAAAATGTAAAAAAAAAAAAAACTTTACATTTAGGTTTTATTTCATTTAAATTAATTTTCATAAATAAATTTAGTTTTTTTTATAATTATTTTAACTTTATTTCATAAATTAAAAACAATTAGAATTAGGTTAAAGTTTTAATGTTTTCTTAAATAATAAAAATGCCAAAAATATTAGATTTTGTTAGAATTAATCTTAATCAATATTTTTTCTTTTCTTTTAATTAATTAATTATTGTTTAACTCAAACTTTCTTTTTCCAAATAAACAAAACAAAAAACAAAAAGATCTTCTTTTTTTAGGATTTTTTTAGACGTAATATTTATTTCTCGCGCGTTATTTTTATTCTCCCATTTTTATAAATTATGTAACTTTTTCCCGATTTGTAATAGCTTTAATTAGGTTTAAAATTCCACATTTTATTTTCTTGTACTCTTTATGTAATTGCCCCAAGGCCTTGTAATAGCTTAGGAATTTTATTTTCCGCAATTTATTTACTACACTATTCAACTGCTTAGATGTATGGCTAATAGGATTGTATGGAAAGATAATGATTAATTGAACTTAGCATAACTTAATTCAAAGATAATATATCTGAATCAAGCATAATTTCACACATACACCTCTAGGGTACCCACTTTGGTTGCCTTCAGAAAGACAACGGTCATGTCCCTCGAACCTAGGGATACCCTTAGCAAAGACCCTCGGTTAAAGTCATCATAAAGGTCATAGTCCCTTAATGCCTCTCGAGTTACCTATGAGAAATGATCTTGTGCCTCGATGTTCCCCATGAATATATGATGACAGTCCCTTCAAACTGCTAAGGTATCCCTACATGTTGCCTTTAATTACCGTAAACGTTCCTTCGATAGTCCCTCAACATCCAACGATAGGGCTACCTACTCACTAATAGTAGGATAGCGATATCTAAAGGAAAAGAGGAAAATAACACCTTTTTTTAGTAGGCAGATAGTTGTTAAGTACTTGCTCAAAATCAATTTTTCACACTTCACACTTTCAAAAACATTTTTCAAAAACGTTTTATCAACACTCTTGAGGAATGATACAAGAGTTATCATAAAGCAAGCAAACTTTTCAAAACGCACAAACACGAAAGCAATTTTCAAAATGAGCAAGTACCTAAGAGCCCGTGGAAAATAACGGATGGAAATGGTGATAACACCTTCCCTTTCCATAATTTACCCCCCTTACTCAGAAAGTCTCGAAAAAGGTATTTTTCTGTTCTTTTCACCCTTTCCTTTGTTGGATAAAAGAAAAGTCGGTGGTGACTCTTGCTTACCGCATATTTGTGAATACAAAACGCAAAATAATATTAACAGCCGGTTCTGCCACCGTATCACAATCCTACATCCAGATCTAGGGATGCCTTAGGTAAGTAGCAATAGATCATGGAAACTGTACGACATAGGCCGATATGGTTGAAGTGATAACTATGTTAGTGTGAAACTTTGGTTTGTACCGATGTTCCTTGAGTCAGCCGAGGATAACATCGGGCTTCTGTGTAGTGTCATAAGCACTAACTAATTTTTAGAACCTTAATTAACCCATCTTGGCCATTAGAAGGTAGTGATATAGTCGACTTTGGTGCAGTCCAGAGTTGGTTGATACTCGATATTACGCTCATTGAGATTCGACTCTCAGGTTTTTCTTGGTGGCAAGTCAGTTGTCGTACTAAATAAAGCCTGTGAGAAAGATCAGTGATATTGAGATCCCTAGAACCCGGTTACTATTTTAGGACAGGTTGAGCTAACTTAACTCTAATAGAAAAGGGTACTTACCTATTTACCTCATGCAAGTCTTTAAACCTAAGGCTCTTGTGGGATTTGTTTGTGTTTACTTCTTGTCTAAACATGAACATAACATCATGACATCATAATATCATAACATTTTCACTAACCGTTTCAAGGATCTAGGGATTTACATTTGTCCTTTGTTGTAGGTCATGGCTTCTGATCACATAAATACTATCTGAATCAACTTCGTAAGGGTACCTTCCAAGCTTGAGGAGTTAGTCTCAAAGGTTCCCGAAAATTCTCAATTTACCAAAAGACATGCCATCTACTCAGTTTGGTTACTCCCGGTTTCAAAGAAGACATGATGAGTGTTCTGTTCCAATTATTTGATCCTATGCATCATTGTTTTACCTTCCTAGATTATCAGTTGGTGCCCACAATGAAAGAATTCTCTAAGTTACTCAGAGTGCCTATTCTTGATTTGATACCTTTCACCTATCTAGATCAAGTTCCAAAACATGAATATATTGCAGTAGCCTTACATCTGAAACAATCAGACATCATATCTAATTGGGAAACAAGAAGTGGAGTTAAAGGTCTTCTTGCTACATTTATGATAGAGAAGACTCTGTTTCTCCTAAATGCCATGAGATTTCGTGCTTTTGAAGATATTTTGGCTTTGTTGATCTATGGTTTGATATTATTCCCTAATCCGGACCAACACATAGATGTGAATGCCATCAAAATATTTCTTACTCATACCCATGTGCCTACTTTTCTTGGAGATGTTCTGCATTCTCTTCATACTCGTACTATGAGGAAACGAGGGACTCTCATGTGTTGCATACATTTAATTTCCAGGTGGTTTATTTTGCATCTGCCCCGTTCAATGATGAAGAATGAATAAGGTTTGAGATGGTCTCAGAGGTTGATGTCACTCGCTCATTCAGATATCCATTGGTGTTCCCGATCTCAAGAAGATATCACCATTATTGACTGTTGTGGGTAATTCCCTAATGTACCACTCCTCGGCATAAGGGGAGGAATTACTTACAACCCTTCTCTAGCTCTCCGTCAGTTTGGTTATGCTTAAAGAGAGGGTCCTCGTGATATGCTCATCCATGTTATTGTATTCGACTATGAGAATGATCCTCAAAGTTACCGTTAAAGGTTTATACGTGCTTGGTGCATGATCAATAAGATTGATAGCAAGACTTTTGGGCATATGAACCCCACTCCTTTAGAACCTTACCTCAGATGGGTGCGGTCTCGTGATCAAAATATTATGATGCCATATCCTGCTATCTTACCAAGGATCATAGAGCATGTTGCTGAAGGAGATGTTCCTCATACCATTCTTCATCCCGATATGCCTATGACTTTGAGGAACTATAAAAGTCCTGGATTCAACTCAAGGAAGAAAGGGATACCTTTGAGACTCGGTTTTATGCTAGTGAAAAGAAAGTATTGAAGCTGATGAAACGACTCCACGAAGAGCAGAGCCTTAATGCTTATGTCAACACAAAGAGGAAGCTTCCATGGGAGACTTGATACCTTGGGCCTCAAGAATTTTATAATTTAACTATCTTGTTGTAAGCCTAGAAGGCAATTATAATTTGAACTTACTACTAAGTTTCTTTGTTTCCTTTTTGTTTAACAAATTTAAATCCCACGAGGTCCTTGAAAACATTGCATATGCAATTACATACCATATCATTGCATAACGGATATTCCCAACACAGGTTTTCTCATCTTCTTGCTGTTTATTTCAGCAGAAATGGCTCTTGAACAAACAGTGAAAGATCTTCAGGCTCAGAATGATCAGTTCCAAGAGATGTTCCTAAGCTTAGCCAAGGGGCAGGAGGAACTGAAAGCACTCATCACCAAATAGAATAAGAGAAAGACAAAGAAACCAGCAAGTATCCTTAACATGGGAAGAAGGTTCAGGGGACCAGTCAAGCAAGTTCAGGATCCCGATACTCCATTAGAAGAAGACGACGAACAAGATAAGGACCATAAGAGTGGTGAAACTGAAAAAAGCAACCATGGTTCTGCTAAGTACTCTAATGAAGAGGATGAGAATTATCGGAATGAATAATATCCCCCTGCTGATGAAAAATACAAACAGCTAGAAGATCGTTTAAATGCCATGGAGATCCAGAAAGTGCCTGGGCTAAATTTTGAAGATTTGGGATTAGTCTCGGGGGTTGTTATGCCTCAGAAATTCAAGGTCCCTACTTTTGAAAAGTATGATGGTGTTTCTTGTCCTAAGCTTCATTGAGGTCTTATGTCCAGAAGATCCAACCTCACACTACCGACCGAAAACTATGGGTGCACTTCTTTCAAGAGAACTTGTCAGGAACACGGTTGGAATGGTTTTATTAACTTTAAGGTACTAATATCCGTACTTGGGAAGACTTGCTTGCGGCTTTTTAAAAACAATACCAGTACAATGCTGACCTTGCACCAACCCATGTGCAATTATAGAGTATGACCATAGGCTAAAAAAAGGATTTAAAGAGTACGCCCAGAAGTGAAGAGATCTTGCAGGCAGAGTTCAACCTCCTTTAGCTGACAAGGAATTGGTTGACATGTTCATGAGCATGCTGACAGGTCCTTTATATAATCATCTACTTGGAAATTCTTCAGCTGATTTCCCTAAACCAATATTGACAGAGGAACATGTTAAGAATGGAATCATAAGTGGTAAAATCCAGGTGCCTACCTCTTCCGATACTCAGAAGAAGTCGTATAATGGGAAGAAAGAGTCTAATGTTGTGTACAGCCAGAAAGGTCATAATAATAGATACTATCACCAATTTGTGGGGGAAGTACTGATCTCTAATCCTGCACCAGTGCAACAATGACAACATGGTAATCAGCGTAAGCAGGATTCACCCAAAATACAATTTACCAAAATCAACATGTCATTGGCTCAAGCGTTGCAACACATGTTGAAGGCAGAGCTGATTACATTGAAGGATCCTCCTCGGAATCCCAATACTTTTTCTCTTAGCTATCATCCCAATGCAAGGTGTGCATACCATTATAATAGTCCTGGACATGACACGAATGGTTGTTGGGCATTGAAGAACAAGATTCAAGATATGATCGATGCTAAGGAGATTAAGTTTGACCCTCCTGAGACTCCTAATGTGATCACCGCTCCCATTCCAAATCATGACTAAGATTGAGAGCGTCCAGTTCATTTGAATTTTCAGTTGTAATTTCTTTTGTTTGTTCGAACACTTATCTTTATGTCAAACTTTTTTTTCCGATTAATGCATTGCATATGTTTGTCTTGAATTAATCCATTTGTTTTCACTATATTTAAATTGTGCTTTTTACTTCCTTTTTGTGATATTCAAATCTCGTTAAAAGCTATAAGCCTTTAGAGGGAGGATGACGAAAGCGATACCATAATCTCATATAGTATGCTTTTGAACAAACCTTGTTGACGATGTACAAGCGTTGCTTTAATTCCTAAACAATGGAGATATAAGGAAGTTAATCCATATTCAACCCCTTTGAGCCTAAGAAGTAAGAGTTTTCTTTTTCACGCAAATTGAAACCCTTAATGATAACCTAGGGCAAGGTAGTTTTTCAATTAATTCAATTGTGCATTCAATCGCAAGCTTTTCCTTCGTACACAGCAGGTAGTATCAAAGACATCCTTCCAAATCAAAAGTTGGTGATGGTTCACCGTAATCATTAAGTCGGACATTCATTATCTTTCAAAAGAAAAGCCTGCTAAGTCGAACCTATGAAGGAGACTAAGGGGGAAAACTAGGGCATTCCGCTGACTGTAATCTCAAACAAAACAGGTCAGGCAAAAGTTAGGGATAATAAAGTCAAAAAGTGGTCGCTATAAATCCTCAACAAAAGAAAGATGTTACAAGAAAAAATGAATGCCTTCTCAAATAAACTTTCAATTTCTGAACCATCGCCAAGTATCAGTGCTATAATTCCAAACTCTATTGGAACCTAAATGCATAATTAACTGAGTATAGGACTGAAGGACGTCATGGATAATGGGTTGAGTACAAATAAACTTTGAGCCTTTATCCTTTGTTTCTTAAACCTTGAACCAGGCCATGTTATAACCCTTCAAAGTCTTAACTAAAGCACGGGTTAGTTCGCAAATATACTGTTACAAAAAGGTATCATGACTCCTGTAAGGCTTACTATAAATCATGAGTTGATATCACATTCTTACAAATTTTATTTTACTAAAAAATGAATTTTTTTAAACTTCAGGACAGACATAAGCTTTGCATTTTAATACCACTATTTGCATATGACTAAGTATTTGACAGCATAGAAATTCGCATGACGGATATTCAATGAATGAAAATCCTTCCAATGGACAAAATTACTTTAGAGGATGGCTCAAAGAGAAATACATTTTCAATAGCAGGCCTTTCATGGACAAAATTGGTTATAAATCGAGGGGCATGGCATGTTATTGTCCAACTCATCTGTGGCAGTCAAGTTAAGATTCAAAGAATATCTCAAAAGTGATGAATATCCAGGGATAGATCTCCATCTGAATCACTTGGGGCATGTTACATTGATCATGAGTTTCAACAAAAGCCACTATGAAAATTAAATCTTCGGTATCACCAAAATGCTTTTCTATGTCAGCAGTATCAGATGGTGTCATTCTACCGTGACAGTTCTTAGAAAAATACTGAGGAAGGTCAAGACTATCAAAAACCTGGTAATCAATGTGTTGTACCCCAAAATTTGCCCTCCCATATTTCTCAATACATTTCAAGTAAGGTCTTCAAATTGCCCAAGGAAGTCCAAGAGTTGACCAGACAAACTCTCTCCTAAAGGCAGTCTACCTCAAATTAGGGTTTCATTTTGCATCAAGATGTTTGAGTCCAAAGGGTCCCAAATGCTCACTATTGTCCTAATGTGTTCTCAAGATCATCCGTGTCAATTTTCAAGCCTTGTAGAGGAAATTTTCTCAGTCAATTGCTCAAAGGCCTGAAAATCGACTGTGCTAGGGCAAAAGTCAACTGTGGCCCACATACAGTCAAACTTCAAGATTTTTGGTCAACATCCTCATTTTTAAGTTTATTTCATCATTTGATCAAGGTTTGATCATGATTCATCAAGGATTGCTCATAATTCATCAAGACTCAAAAGTTGCTAAATTAGGGTTTTGTAGGAAAAGTCAACTCAAATTTGACCAAGCATAACTTTCTCATACTTTATGAGAAATGACCCATCCAAAGCTCATTTTGAAGATGATGCAATTTCCTACAATCCATCTTCAGCTTCCAAGTTCAAAATATGCACTCACAAGAAGTTATGAATTTGGACATTATAGGTCATTTTGAAAAGTCAACAAAAACACCTTTTTTGTCAAAGCTTCATACATGAGCATGGAATATCAAAATGATATGAGACCAAAAGGGTTGATTAGAGGACATACCAAGATTTCTAAAAAGTCCAATAACACCTCCAAAGAGTCAAAATTGAGGAAGTTATTCATTGGTGAAGTTGACCTTTCTTGCAAAATTGTCAAAAGTCAACTATGCCTAAAACTTCAAATTTTGCCAAATGGGCCCAATATTTTTCACTTGTTTTGAATTGGCAACATAGTCCACGAGCTCTAGCCTTTGACACTTGTCATTTTCATGTTTTTATTATTTATTTTTATTTTTATTTGATTTAAATCAATTTTAATCAAAACAAATCATATAAAATCCAAAATATTGAAAGAAAGAGATTTTGTGCTTGTTTCAGGTTCCAATTACAGCTAGCAAGTAATCAAACTCATGCAAGGCATTAGGGTGGACAAAAAGATTGGTTTTAGGCCAATTTTGGAAAGATTTAAAGGAGGATCAAATCACAATCAAATTCATTGATGGAGGAAGATTGGATGCATTCTTTCAAACCTAATTCACTCCTTGGTACAAATAGAACAAAGGCAGACCATAAACTAGGTGAGAAACAGGCGCAGCAAGCAAAGCAACATTTGAAAAAAAATCAAAAAAGTGCAAGATCGAATTCCTATTTCCAGGCATCCTCAAGGCCTTCTAGCTATCCCAATCGATTCCTGGGAGTGTCAGCAAGCTAAAGCCATCAAGAACAAAGCCTTTCCAGTCCCAAAAAGCTTTGTAAGTCCCTCACGATATCCTTGGATTTTTTAAATCGGTTAGCACGATTTAGGCATTGTTAGGATGAATTAATCACATATTCTTGATCTATGAGACATTTGCAAGCTTCTTGTATTGATTAATTACATTTATATGGCCTATACTGGAATTCACCATTGTTAGGGTTTATAGCTTCGATTTAGGGTTTGTGTTTACAGGAAAAATTAGCCTTGATGAAGGATGCCATCATGTTCAGAAGGATGAGACAAATCTAACCATGGCCTTGGTGGTCATTTATATCACGTGTATGTGATTTTGAGAATTGGTAGGGCTGTAGCGACGGACGTTGTCCATAGGTATAGGTTATCAAAACTTTTAGCCACAAAGAGAGGACAGGGATGATGGCGTGGCTCCACCTGATTCGCCCGTTTGAATTTTCGTGCAAAATTTATATTAATTCTTTATTTTCATATATTATTATTATTATGTATTGTATGTACAAACAAGAACAGGTGGTGCAGTGGTGAGCGTAGCGTGGAATTTGCCTTGGGGCCTGGGTTCGAATCCCAGGTCCCCCAACCTCTCCATATTATTTTTCTTTTCAGGATCTCATGCATGTATAAGCCCAAGGTCCACCATACACCCTTCCAATCTAGCCAGCCAAGTGTCAGATGGCCAAATCTGATGGCCTTCATCTGAAGGTGCACCAAAGCCAAGTCAAACGCGTATGCACTAGATCTCAGAGGTCAACGTGGACCTCACTCAAATGGGCCCAGATTCTGCTTTTTGCACCCCTCCAAATTGCTATCCAGACCCAATTTTTCTTTCTCTATATTTTTTTTATTATTCTTATATTTATTTTATTTAACTTATTTAATTTATTTACTAACCAAAAATTAATTTTCTTTTTATCAAAAAATCACCAAAAATATTATTTTTTTCACCAATTAAATTTAAGATATTTATTTTTAGTAAAAAATTAATTAATTTAATTAGGTTTGATTAATTTAGAAAACTTTAATTATTTTGTAAATAACTTAAAAATAATTAGAATAAATAGGTTTTATTACTAACTTAATTATATTTTATTTTTTCCTAAAATAACCAAAAAAACCAAAAATAGGTCATTTAATTATTTTTACTAATTAATTTAATCACTAATTAATTGCATATTTAATTTAGAAAACTTATTTCTTTTATTAAAAACACCAAAAACATTTTCTCTTTTCATTAGGATAGAAGGGTCAAAACCCTAGTTCGCATTCGATCTAATTTGTCATCGCGCGCTTTATTCTATTTTTTATCCAATTATTGTATCTGCTCACATTTTGTAATAGTTTTAATTAGGACTTTTACTTTTCATTATCACTTTATCTTTCAAAGGGTTTGCTTTTGGCTATGTAAATACCCGAAGCCTTGTAATAGCGTAGTTTAATTTCCGCATTTTAAATTCCGCAAATTATTAACTGTTAGATGTATGATAATAGGATGCATGACAAGAATGTATGTCTAATTTTAAAACAGTTAGATCATCCTAAATGTGCAAAGATAAATAAACTGAAATTGAATCATCCGCACATGCGCACTAGTAGGGTACACTCCCACTTGGTTGTCTTTGGTAAACGGTCATTGAGTATAGGATGCTTTAGTGGTCGTCCTTTTGTCTAAACAAAGATCAAAGTCCCGATTCAGAATAGTTGCCTCAGAATGGTTGCCTCAGAATTGTTTCCTCGAATAAGTTGATCTAAGACATTAGGGTTACTACTAAGACGTCCTAACATTGCTTTAGTGACCGTACGTCCCTTTCGAATTGACCCTTCAAACTCCAACGACGGTGCTACCTACTCACTAATAGTGGGATAGTGTTGTCTAAAGGAAACGAACATGGAACGATTCTTTTTTTCGAGTAGGTAGATTAGTTCTTAAGTACTTGCTCAAATAAAACAAACTTTTTTCACACTTACACTCCTTTACAAGCAAAGTTTTCAAAAACACTTCATTACACTCTTGAAGACAGAAGCAAGAGTTAAATCGAAGTCAAAGCAAAAACTTTTCAAAACTCACAAACACAAAGAAAACAATTTTGAAAATGATGAGCAAGTACCTGAGAGCCCGTAGATAACTACGGATAGAAGGGGTGCTAATACCTTCCCTTTCTATAATCTACCCCCGTACTCAGAAATATCTCGAAAAAGGAATTTTTCTGTGCTTTTTTCCTTTCCTTGTTGGATAAAATAAAAGTCGGTGGCGACTCTTGCTTACCGCGGCATTTTGCAAACACAAACCAGCAAATTCCTTAACAAAATAGGGAAACACGTCCCGATTCTGGCCACCGTATCACACAATGGTTGATCAATAACTTCAAACATCGAGTGCACCAGACTAATCCCAAGGGTAAATAGACTCCCGCATACAAAAGGCCATGTATGATCAAGAAAATATTTCATGGCAATGCTACAACACTTACTACCATGGCCAGTGGAAATTCCCCACGCCCTATGAACGCGGACATAGTAAAAAATACTACGCAAGGAAAAGAGACCCGCTAGGTTGATTGGCCTAGGCAAAAATAAGGGAATCTCGATGAACCAAAAGGGTTCAGGCAAAAATTAGGGACATATAAATAAAATTGTACATCCGGCAAGTCGAAAACCTGAGAAGGCGGCTTGGGCAAAAAAGGATATCCCGGTGGACTGAAAATATGAAAAGACAGTCCAGGAAAAAGTTAAGGATTAAAGCATACGACTATGTCCCATTATCTCATCACTTGTTTATCACTATGATCAGCATTTACTAAAGACTCTAGGAGTTGGGATAATGTTCAAGTCATCCACAAATCTCCACAGAGCAATCTCCATTGAATTATCTCTACAGAGCTATCTTCACAAGCTCATCCCCAATAGAGATATATTCTCCAGCAAGTCTAATATGCCCTCAGATAGAATTGGGGTATCTTCCAGCAGTTCACCTCTATATCCCTGATGGATAGCTTGATGTGATCATCTATCCCAATAGGTCCCCTAGCATATAAGGAAGTTTGATCTTTTCCCCAGCATACAATGGAGACTTCCTTAGCACAGCCTATGAATTTCCAATCCCCATCAGAGTTTATTTCCTCAACACGGTCTATAGAATTTAATTCCCCAGCGGAGTTTATTACTCCAACACTGCAAAACCCTAACAAAATTCTCTTCTCCAGCAGGGTTCAATCTAAGTTTCTATCCCCAGAAGAGTTGTTACGGTATCTGAAACCTGGAAAGATAGCACACTAGAGGTATATCCATCTTTTTTATCCCCAGTTAGAGTACGTAAGAATCAAATCCTTCAACAAAAAGAATGGCGAATGACCGACTCTCCTTGAATGCCTCTATCCTCAAGCAGAAGTCGAAAATCTCCAACGGAGCATCCTCAAACAGAAAGCGGGAATTTCCAGCAAATTATTCCCAGTGAAAGTTGAAGAATCACCATCTTCATCCCCAACAACAGACAATGATTTATTTTCCCCAACCAGAGTTGTTACAAGGAGCTACCGATACGCTTCAACAACATATTACATCCATACATCATTTCGCAATACAGTATAGCATATGCATACCAAAACGCGTATAACATTCTCATTTATTTTGAGAGCATCATTATGTAATGCATTACATGCGTCATGACATTACATACAACTAATTTTCCCTTTTCAGGTAATATTCACAAACAGATGAATATCATCGACAATTTTCAAACAGGTCATAGATTAATTCCCAAAATAGGACAGGACAACTATCTATATGACCAAGCGGTATGAATTCCTGAAACAAGATGGGTTTACCAACAACAAACAGGTCATAGATTAATTCCCGAAATAGGACGGGGCAACTATCTATATGACCAGGAAGTATGAATTCCCGAAATAGGACGAATTTACCAACAAAGAATAGGTCGCATGTTAATTCCCGAAACAGGATGGGGCAACTATCTATATGACCAAGTGGTATGAATTCCCAAAACATGACGGGTTTACTAAGAAAAACAGGTCAGAGATTAACTCCCAAAACAGGACGGGGCAACTATCTATATGACCAGGCGGTATGAATTCCCGAAACAGGATGAGTTTACAAAGAAAAAACAAATCAGAGATTAACTCCTAAAACAAGACGAGGCAACTATCTATATGACTAGGCAATATGAATTCCCGAAATAGGACGGGTTTACTAACAACAAACAGGTCACAGATTAATTCCCGAAACATGACGGGGAAACTATCTATATGACCAAGCAGTATGAATTCCCGAAGCAGGACGGATTTACCAACAAGAAAGCAGGACGAAGATTAATTCTCGGAATAAGACGGGGAAACTATCTATATGACCAGGCTATATGAACTCTCGAAACAGGATGAGTTTACCCACAAAAATACATATTGTAGATCAATTCCTAAAATAGGATGGTGCGACTATCTGCATGACCAAATGATTTCCTTCAGAGACTGAATTTTGACAAGCATTCCCTTTTAGAGATCAAATTCTGAAGAGCATATCCTTCAGGGCCTCCATTAAGCATTCCCCCAGTGACTGAACTCTGGCGAGCATTCTTCTGCTGGAAAGCATTCTTCATATACAGTCAGGCGTAGACTTATTCTGATACTCCTATTAACAGTTACTTTGGATGGAATCTGTAAACCTAACTCTAGCAACACTCTACCACCTCTCCGAATGGAACCTTTAAGCCCATTCAAGCAATACTATCAACTAAAACCATTACTCTGTGCGCCGGAGAATGCAAATTTCTGGGCACTTAAGTGTTCAATCCTCTTCCACCTTCAGATCACGAATGACGGACATGTAAATCTAACTCCTCAGATTTAAGAAGATTGAACAAGGGCAGATATTGTACCCCAAAATTTTCCCTCCCATTTTTTAATACAATTGATTCAATATACCTCCTCATGCTCTTAGGGTTCTCAATTGCTCAAGAATACTCAGGGGTTTGAGCATACAAGCACCTCTCCTAAGCAATTGACCTACAACTAGGGTTTTGTGTTTCTCAAAGAAAATTGAGCTTCTAATGCCTCAAGTGAGTTTCATGGTTCCTCATATAATTCAAAGAATCCTCATGTCAAATTTCAAGCCTTGCATCACAAGTTTGCTCAGTCAATTGCTCAGATGAGTGAAAGTCAACTATATTGAATAAAAAGTCAACTATGGTCAACATACAGTCAAACTTCAAGATTTTTGGTGAACATCAAGATTTTGAGGTCACATTCATCATTTGATCAAGGGTTGATCATGATTCATCAAGAAAAATCTCAATTCATCAAAAGTAAAAAATTACCAAATTAGGGTTTTCTTAAGGAGAAGTCAACTAAACTTTGACCAAGCATAACTTTCACATGCTTCATCAGATTTTTCTCAACCAAAGCTCATTTTTAAGGAAATTCAATACTATACAACTTTGTCTCTCTAAGCTCAAGTTCAAAAAATGCTTCATTTAAGAGACATGAGCAAAAACATTATAGGTCCTTTCAAAAGTCAACAAATAGACACTTTTTGTCAAGGAAACTTATATTAAGATAAATTCTTCAAATGAAAAAATGTTCAACATAGAGATTATAAGGGACATCTTGATATTTCTAAAAAGTCCAAGATTACCTTCATATGATAAAAATTGAGGGAGTTATATTTGGTGCAAGTTGAGCAATTTTTGAGAAATTCATGAAACTTACATTGACCAATTTTGAAATTGTGGACTAATGGACCTAATTTTTTAAGTTCAAACATGTTTATGATATTTTAGAGGACCTATAAACCATTTGGTACATGGCCATTTTTTTATTATTTTTTTTATTTTATTTTAATTTTATTCAAATATTATTAAAATAAATCAAATAAAATGATAAACTAATGGACTAAGACATGTGGGTTTGGTGTTGGATCAACTTGAGGCCCAGGGAAACACATGACAAACATGCCAAAACCGTGTGACACTCTTATGGAAGCATATCCTCATTGTTTTGGAAAGCTTTCAATTTGTCTTTTGAAATGAATTATGCCATAAGTATGCAAGATTCTTTCCATGTTTGGTTGGTCTTTTCCTTCCTCTATAAATACACACAACACTCAAATGCTAAGGAAAAAAAAGAATGGGCAAGAGTATAGAGTTTCAAAGAGCAAAAATATTCAACTTTGCTTCACAATCGGTTCTCAAATTCTAAGCAACTTCAAAGCGATCCAAGGTCTACAGTCACTTCCTGAAGGCCTGAGAAACATTTTCAGACTCATACCCAATCAATTCACCACCTGAAACGAGTCCAACCACTTGCTCCAATTGAACAGGTTGAGGTGATCACATGTGAAGATGAACGCCCTGGCCTCTGCAACCCTTTTTTATGGCTTACCCATTTTACAATTTTCTTCCTATTTTTCCTTTTTATTTTGTTTAATTAATTTCTCTTTTATTTTAATTAATTTTTTAATAAAAAAATCATAAAAATATTATAAAATCAGATTTAGACTTTTAATAGATTAATTTAATTTTAGACAATATTTTTCTTAATTCATTAATTATACATAGGTTTTTTTTATAATTAATTAAGTATTTAGTTCATGTTTAAAATCTATTTATTTTATTATTCAAATCAAACCAAAAAATGCACAAAAAAAATAATTTCTAATCTTTTAGATGTTAAGACTTTAAAAAATAATTTCGCAAACATTTTTGTTTACTTTTGACATTTATTTTCTTAGAAACGATTGTATAGGTCGCATGAGTTTTTGTAATAGCTTAGCATTTAAATTCCCGCAAAGTTGTAAATACTGTAATTCTTCTGAAGCCATGTAATAGTTGTAGGTCTTTACTTTCTCGCATTTTATTTTCTTGCACTTAAACTTTGTATGCCTTGTATTTATATATAACTTTTAGATAATAGGATTGTATGGCAAGATAATAATCAAACGCTAGAAAATCCTAATGCAAGATAAAATAACCAAATCAACACACTTGCATACTTGCATCTCTAGGGTAATCTTCCTCCGTTTCCTTCGGAAAAAACAATGGTCATGTCCCTCAAACATAGGGATGCTTTAGCAAAGACCCTCGAATAAAAGATCATAGTCCTTCGATGACCCTTCGATGTTGCCTTTCGAAAAATGATCTAGTCCCTTACGAAATTGCTAAAGCATTCATACAAGTTGCCTTCAATGACCGTACGATGACCCTTCGCATGTCCCTTCACATCCAATGGATGAGGCTACCTACCAACTAATGGTACATATAGCACTATCTCCAAAGGAGAAGGAAAAAAGTATAAGAATGACCTTGAGTGGGTAGAATAATATTAATCGCTTGCTCACACTTTTCAAAACAAAAACATATCACACTATACTCAAAAAAATACATTTAAGACACTTTGTACGCATTCTTGAGCACCGATACAAGAATCATCACAAAGTTTCTCCTTACATTGGCACTTTCAAAATATTTTTTCAAACACACGCAAAAAAAGTAAATTTTCAAAGTGAACTAAGCGATTAAGAGCCCGAAGATAACTACGGATGAAAAGGGTGATAACACCTTCCCGTTTCATAAACTACCCCCCGAACTTAATTTAAAGGTATTTCCTGTTCTTTTCACCCTTTCCTTATTGGATAAAAGAATAGTCGGTGGTGAATCTTGATAACCGCAACATTTGCGATAAAACGAAAAACAAGTCAGTTTTACCACTGTATTACAAAGAGGAAGGGTGAAAACTTCACTGTGGAGGAGAGTGCATACTTCATGGGTAGAACAAGTGCGAACCTTACTGGGGAAGCCGTAGAATTTTGACTTCAAGGGGAGTATATCAAGAATCCCCGGTTGGTAAATAGAAATATTCTTCCAAGAAACTTGGAAAAAATAGACTGCACTGAGATGAAGGAATTATACTTGAACGAGAGTATGCCTTTATTAGGGATGAATGATTTTTTTCTTGAGAAGAAGTGAGCATTCACTGGGGAAATTGGATCCCACTCTACAGAAATCCTCATGTTGGTCGCATACAGACCCTTCTTGATTAATTTGTCGGTATGCTTCTTGTCATAAAAGACCAACAATACTTGCAAACAGAGAAATTGTGGCAATGTGCCCCATGTGTGGAATGGCAATCTCTATTAAGGAATAAAAAATTTGAACTACTGACCATTGGGTAAAAACTGTGATGCAAGATTGCAATTCCAACATGTCAACTACGAAGAGAAATGCCACTAAAAAGTGAACTTTGGAGAAGATGTTGCAAAAATAAATTGCAGTCCACTGAAAAGAAATCATTTTAACTTTAAACATCTTATAAAATTTTGGGGAGAAGAACCATTCTCCTCCTGCAGAGAAATGAGGATGCTTTGTTGGGGAATAAAGATCTCGGAAGAGAAACCCCTTGGTAGACAGACTTTTGTCAAGTAGAAATGGATCTTTTACTGGGGAAAATAGTCCTTTTAGGAAACAACATTTCCATCATGAACCTCGTATGAGTAACAACCTCACACACTTCCCGCTCTCTTGCTCGTACCCTACTGAGGATAAAAATCTAAACTTCATTTGGAGATAATGATCCTGACTTTTGATGGGGGGAACATCAATAAATGGACCTAAGTCTCTGATGATCCGATGATATTGATCCTGACTTCCTGACATGCTTTTCAAATTCACGAATTGTTTAGCTCACGCATGGACTTAATCTGATCAACCCTTGAAGAGGAGAAAATTCCCCTGCATAATTTCTTGCCCCTGTCTGTAGGGCTTTAAAAAAACTTGCCTCGAGAGGACTTTCTGAGATCTGTACCATAAAGATAATCTGCCTCAATGTTATGAACTTCATAACACTGATCCTGGCTAACCAAAGTTGGATATGGTTTCAACCATGCTTAAGTGAATGCCCATGCATCTTTAGATTATAAAAAGATTCTCCTCTAATGGACGAATTCTCAGAGAAATTTGTCAAATAACGACATAACTACCCCAGTTTGACTGTACTTTGAGGGATCAAATCCCGACTTGAGTGCCTTAGATTGGATGAACACTTACTCAATGGAGTATTTAACATGCTTTCCCCTACTTATTAGAGTCTTGACAAACCTTTTCTTTATCTCATGCTCACGGAGAAATGAGAAGCTCGCAGAGTTATGAAGACAACACAACCTTAGGGTGGTTGGCTTACGTCTTGAAAGTAGGTTAGCACACAATTGTGCTTCTCAACTTGAACTGCCTCGTGTTTAAGCAAATACTTGAAGCAATGCGTCCCTCAGGACCAACTGAAAGTAATGCACCGCTGCTCGACATAGACTACGAGCAGTCAACTTTTGCAATATGCTTCAGATCATTTCTCAAACTGGTATTCTTTTACTCAACGAAGTTATTGTACCCCAAAATTTTCCCTCCCATTTTACTCAAGACATGCTCATTGAGGTCCTCAATTGCTCAAGGTTGACTAAGAATTGGCCAGACAAACTCTCCTCATAAGCAATGCACTTCCAATTAGGGTTTCACTTCTCACAAAGAATTTTGGGTTGCAAAGGCTTCAAGTGATTTCTATGGTCCCTAAAATGTCCTCAATAATGTCCCTACCAAGTTTCATGCCTTGCACTACAAGTTTGCTCAGTCAATTATTCAAATGTTGGAGAATCAACTATACTAGGTCAAAAGTCAACTGTGGCCAATATACAGTCAAACTTCAAGATTTTTGGTCAACATCAACATTTTGAAGTTATATCCATCATTTGATCAAGGGTTGATCATGATTCCCCAAGGAATGCTCTCAAATCATCAAGAATCCAAAATTACCAAATTAGGGTTTCTATAGGAAAAGTCAACTGAATTTTGACCAGGCATAACTTTCACACGCTTCATCCATTTTTCCCCAACCAAAGCTCATTTTGAAGAAAAATCAACTCCATACAACTTATATTTTGCCCTCAATTCCAAGAAATACATCATTGGAAAGATATGGACTCATACATTACAGGTCATTTTCAAATGGTCAGCAAAATACACTTTTTTCACAGACCATGTACATCAAGATAAATTATCCAAATGCAAACATGGCCAACATAGAGATTATAGAGGACATATTTGGCTTTCCAAAAAGTCAAAGATCATCTTCAAAAAGCTAAAATTGAGCAAGTTATAGTGTGCATAAGTTGGGAAATTTTGGTCAAATTCATGAAATGCAAAGCATGCGATTTTGAAATTTTAGGACAATGGCTTAACTTTTTGAGCTTCAAACATATTAATGACCATATGAAGGACCTCTAAGTCCATTTTTGCATGGCTTTTATTTTATTTGCATTTATTTTTACTTTTTATTTAATTTAAAATTAAATAAATACAAAACAAAATGCATAAAATAATAGGTCAATGTTTTGGACATATGGGCTAGTGTGTTGGGTCAGTCTTGGGCCCATAATTTCGTTCAAAAAATGTCTAGGTGCGTGCCACAAGCAAAATGGGCAAGAATATTCATTTTTGGAAATATTTCAAATTTTGATTCTCATGATTAAAGCCATGCATTATGGTTTGATTTCTTCCCATCTTTGCTAGCTCTCTCCTTCCTCTATAAATACAAGACTAAAGTGCAAGCAAAGGACACATGAAAATAGCCTAAGCAAGCCATACCAAATTTCACAAAAAGTCACCAAAGTTGTAAAAAACTCAAAACAAAATTCTAGCATTCCTCAGTCAAAAACAAGCATCATAACGTGTCCCTAAGTCCTCCAAGACTCATCCCTGCTCATCACGAGACCTGAAGCATCCTAGAACGGCCTATCCCATTCCACTGGTGGTAAGGAATTTTCCTATTTTCGAATCTTTAACTACAGGGACATTTAACCCTTTTTGATGATACATGTATACTTGTAATGGAGTTTAGGGTATGATTGAATAGTCGCATGCCATTTTTTACGTGAGAAATGCTTATTGCCATGCTTGATCGCCGCTAGGGTTTTGTGTTCTAGCCCAGTGATACACGAAGCTTTAGCAAATTTAGAGGCCATATTCGTGATCAGTATACTTTTTAAGTCAATCTGTATTGCTTTGTTTTTGTTTTATCATGTTTTGCAGGGGATCTCACTAGAGAAGACGGTGGAAACCACCGGCTCCAATGGTTGGACTTACCGGACCCAGGTCAAAGGATGGTGTGGCTCAATAGCATGTTTTGATTGGTTCGTTCAAATATTTGGACCCCATTGGAACGCGCGCGTGTGACAACTCAGTAACTTGACTTGTTTTGTATTATATACTTATCATTGTGATTATATTACCGGATGTAAGGTCGTCCCAACGGTTGGGTGTGTGTGTGTTAAGGAGTTATGTGTGGGCAAGGGCAGGGGTTCGATCCCTGCCTCTTGCCATATTATTTTTCAAAATTTTCTTGCAGATCTAGTGCTCTCAGGCCCTATGCGCACACTATATACCATCAGATCACCACCATCTGATCCAGATCCGAAGGCCTCGGATGCGTGCCTTACCATGAACCCTCAAAGGATAGCAACACCAAATCCAACACCGGCCTGGGCCATCTCTTGGTGTGGGCCTAAGCAAAAATCCAAATCTCGCCCCCCTGTTTGCTAATTAACACCAGGCCCATTTACTTATTTTTTTAATTCTTTTTTAGTTTATTACTTTCAAAAAAACATTTTTATTTAATCATAAAATAAAAAAAATAAAAAACTTAGATTTAGTTTTCATTAAATTTAATTTTCATAATTTAATTTAGTTAATTATTTCAACTTATTTCCTTAATTTAAAATCAATAGACTTAGGATTTATTTTGATTTCAATTCTTTTCATAAATAAAAAATGCTAAAAATATTAGGTTGATTTTAGAATTAATTTTAATTAATAATTTTCTTTTCTTTCTTTTAATTAATTAGGTTTAATGTTTTTCCAAATAAACCAAACAGCAAAAAGAATTTTCTTTTAATCTGGAGCTTTCTTTAGGTTTTTTAACGTTCTTTCTAATTCACGCACGTTTTTTATTTTAGCATTATTATTTTCATATTTTTTACCTGCTTCTCGGTTTATAATAGTTAAAAACTAGGACATTGTTTCCAGTGATTTCTGGTAAACAACCGCTAGTCTTCCAAACTATCGAATAATCTTTCTGACTGTTATTCAATTCCTCTGGTAACTCACAGGATCGACTAGATTGATCCTAGGATTCCTTGGTCATTAGGGTAACTCTCATGATCGAACAGATATTCATGGTTGATATTTGAGTGTTGTATAGGTGTTTGGCTTATTTCGATTTCTCTCTTAAAGGTCTAAAGATGTAATCAAAATGTGCGTGTGCGAAACTAAGTTGCATGAATAAATGTTAATTGTAAAGACATGTAAAATTGCATAAAAGGCAAGTAAATGGTTTCGAATTATAAAAACAGTTAATGTAAAGGATTTCTGGAACGTAAAAGGTTTGAAATATGAAGAAAGCGTTTAATGCAAGAAATCTATAAATGACTTTAAGTAAAAATAGGCGTTCAAAGGATAAAGCTTGAAGGTAAAGGCATGGAAAGTATGACAGTTTTCTGAAATGTAAAGTGCTTGAAATGTGAAGAAAGCATTGAAATGTAAAACTTTAATGAAGAGATTTCGAAGTGAAAAGACTGTAAATGAGAAAACTTATAAATGTTATTTGACAAAAAGGTAAAGGAAAGTGCTGGAAATGGTAAAAGGTTTTCATTAAATCATAAATATATGGTGCTATCATACGTACATTGCTCTTGCATTCGTTTCCCTTGCCATGTGGTAGTTTGAATGTTACTGAGTATTTAGTACAATAGATATGACACACGAAATCCTAATACTAAGACTTCTATTTATACTAATTCGACCATAACGGTCTTGCTATAGGATTATGCCACGTTCAGAACATGCAGAACAATGCCTCTTTCTTCTTTCCACGTGTCTCCAAATGCTCCAGCACATAAATTTCAAACTTCGAATGTCCCGCTTCCATTTGAATTTCAAATGCTTTGGTACTTCTCCGTTTCGAACGCACTTCCCAGACACAGCCTTGTTGTTATTTCGAGACTTCTTTAGATATGTTCCCATAATTGCCACTCGAAGCTCCAGCTTTGACATGCTTATTCGAAACACTACTTCTGCTACTTCGAATCATGACGCTTTGCTTCATTTCGATCGAAACGTTTAGTTCATTTGACTTCTAATAATATTATCAAAATCTTCAGCCAACAAATTGCCCCTTTAAAATATGTATTTCGATTTCTCTGAGAAATACCTATTTTAAACATCTACACAAGATTTTGATGTGACCTTCGAATCATCGTAACATTTAATGCATTTGACTCCAGTCACGTCAATCATAGCGCTTTTTGGATTCCTTAACCGCCTGGAGCCACTTCACAGTATGGTGTAGTTACAAACAATGATTATCTTTAAATCACGCCTATTACCCATGTTAACTTTACGCCACCTCTTCATCACACCAACCCATGATTTCCACGTATCACACCCTTATTCAGTGGATGCTTAAACTTCCCCATTATAAAACATCACCAACTTAATCTTTTTATTTTCTTTTCAACACTCTGAATCTTTTACCCTCCTTCTCTCGTCAAAAAACCCAAGCTTTCAACATCCTTCAAAAATGTCTTCTTCTACTTCATCCCAACTCAAGAAAGTCTCCAAGAAGAAAGGAAAAACTGCAGGAACTACCATGGAAAGTAAGATGATCACTCACCAAGGTCAATCCGTTCTTGCCCCTCAGATGATTTCAAAGGAAAAAGAAATGTTGTATGCGTCACAGGTACTCATTCCTACCACCGTTGCTGGTAAGAGGTTAGCTTTAAATGGCCCTCTTATGGTTTTTGAAATATTAAAAGACACCAGGACGATTTTCCCAATTTGTTATAGTTTTAAACCCTTGTTTAACAAAATGGACGCCCCTAAGGCAATAGAATCTTCTAGTTCAAATACCATAGAAAACCCAATTGTTCCTCCTAAGGACCCCTTTGTATTGGATTATGTAAAAAGTAATTTTAAGCCATTTCGATCTTGCCCCACCTCTGATACTGCTTATCAAAATTGGTTCAAGAAAGTAGAAGCTAAGAAATCCCAGCAATGGGAAGAATTAGGTATCTATAACCTGATTAAGCTATCGAAGCCTGGTTTCACCTACAGCCACCCTCTGCTATTCGCGTCCCTCTATTTCTGGGACAGTACCTATAACACTTTCCATCTCCCAGGTGGAATGATCACCCCAACCTTCTTCGACATAGCGGCCATCACTGGGCTATCGCTAGTAGGAGAAACTTATATCCCCGACAACGAAGAACATTCAAGCATAATTGACTTCGAAGTCAAGCTAGCAAGTTTTTCCAAGTTTATCAGTCATTACCATGCTGAGGGAGACAATGTGTCTGACGTAGAACACGTTGCTTTCTTAACCCTATGGCTGCCAAGATACGTTTTCTGCAGTAGATCCCTACAGGTAGCTAGTAGGTTCATTCCTCTAGCTAGGGACTTGCATGAAAATCGAAAAGTATGCTTAAGTGAACTGCTCTTAGTTGACCTTTATGAAAGCCTGAGGTCAGCTGTTTCGAGCCTCAAATCCCATACCTCCAAGAATATTCTGTTGGCTGGCCCTTTTTGGTTACTTCAACTATGGCTAAATGCCATGTTCGAACCCTCCTTGTCAACCGCCAACACCATTGATGAACAAGATCCTGAGATAAATGATAGGATAGTCGAAGGCACTAGGCTTCGAAGATTAACTCCAAATGATGACAAAGATGACTTCAAAGTCCAATTCTTGAAGTACATCATGATATTCTCCAAAAGGCACAAGTTCGAAGAGAGCATGGCGCCTTTTGCTTCGAGGGCTCATGGACCTTCTTGGTTCACCATGGCTCTCTCAGAAGCTATCAAGAGCAAGGAGATTCAGGATGTATGGAGAGCTTTTTTGCTACCTAGACTCATTTCTTCAAGAATAACTCCAGCCAAGAACCAGATTTTTCTTTTTGCTTACCAACCAAATTTTATTTCGAGACAGTTTGGCTTATGCCAACTGATTCCTGAACCTTTATTTCAAACTGAGAGTGCCATCACTTCTGGACAAACTTTCAAGGCACGGGAAGCCAAAATACAGCAAGAACAATATCAAGGCTTTGCCCAGTTTGAGCTGATAACCTTCGAACCTACCCATCTCACAGCTAAAGGGTTTCTGGAGTGGTGGACCAAGTTTTATCAAACTTATATGTTCGATACACTTACAATTCAACAGAAACTAATTGATGCCTTCGATGTGCAGGTACCAGCAAAGAAAGGTATGTTTACTCATGCCAAAGAGATTAAAGCTTTCCAAAATTATTTTGAAACTACTTATGACCCCACGCGCTTGGACTCCACTGTGCATCAAGTGGCTGAGACCTTGAAGGAAAAATTTAAACAAAAAGTTTCTAAGTTAAAACTTCCTTCAGGGTTGTCACCTGAGGATAGGTATAGGTTGGCATTCGAAATGCATCCACCTAAATTTCCCAGATTACCTACCTCAGAACTGGCTCTGGCTTGGTTTCCCCCATATCCTTAGTGGTTCACTTGCAAAGAGATGTTCAAACATCTTCAAAGGAAACCAAAGCCATCTGAGACTGTGACATGGGCTCGACACTGGCTTCATGATTTCCCAGGACACCTTCGATACGACCTTTCTGCCATGTCAATTAAATCTGATCAAGGCACAGGTGCGAATGCTTGGGAAAATCCCAAACGTCTTTTATTTTCCATATCTTTAACCTTTGCTTTAATTGTTTCGATTTTCAGCCATCAGGATAAAGACAGCTGCCTCGAAGTCGAAAGAAGGGAGTGCCTCTCAAGCCTCCATCGAAACTACCGACAAAGTGACTCCACCCGAAACAACCACTATTGCTGCAACCACAACAACAACAATACCAACAACAACCAGTGTTCCAACTCCAATGGTAATCACTTAGCCTTGATGTTTCGAATTCACTCATGTTTTATGGTTTGCATCTAACTCTTCGTTTAAATCCTTTCAGACCAACAAGCTTCCTCCTACTACTCCCAAGAAGCGGAAATCAAGCACCACTGGGGAAGATCCCAAGGCTGGAGGAAACTTAACAACATCTTCGAAGAAGAAGCCAAAGAAAGATATTTCGAAAAGTACCGTTCCAACTAGTGTCTCTGGACTTGATTCCAGGGATGCTGCTCCCTCACCCAAATCCAAAAACCCACCTTCGACCTCCAACACAATGTTGGAACGTATAGCTAGTAACCTCTCCTCCGAGAGTCCACAGGTAAATTGAACCTTTAAATCTTTTTGACAATAATAACTTCTTATTACCTTGGTGAATGTTTTTTAACATTCTGTTGCTCCTTGCAGAACATCTTGAATCCAGCTTCCAATACTTCGAACTCACCATCCAAAGCTGCTGCTCCACTCAACTCCTCTCCTCAAAGAGATTCCAGCAACCTCGTTCAGAATAAAGGTTCGTCTAATATGGCGGTTCTGACTGGAACTTTTGAACAGCAGGATGATCAAGGTACCTCCATTCCTCTGAAAGAGACAAACGAAACACCACTTCAAACATCTGCAGAGGATTTGCAAAAAGCTTATCTTCAAAAGTCCCCTCTTGAAACTCTTCAAAAGGACCCAAAGGACACTCAAACTGAAGGAGAGAAAGCTGATTCTGGGCAAAGAGACGAAGAATCTGCAGACGAAGAGTCTGAGGAGGAGAATGCCAATGACGGTTCGACTGCTGGGACGGAGTCCAACGCAAATAGCAGTGAAAGGGAAGGCATCGAAGTGGTGGACTTGGATGAGGATAAAGAAGACCAAGAGCACGAAACGAATGAAGGGGATGGTAATGCAACCAACGAACCCATGGAGGTTGAAATGGACGTGGCTCCCCTACGTGTGGAACTCCCTCAATCCTCTTTGTCTCGAATGACTGACGAGGAACTGGCACTTCTGAGACGAAATGACCCTATTGGGTACATGAAGGCAAAGTTGGCTCAGAGGGACGTCCCACTTGCTAGGGCTGGCACAAGTTCGACCAGCTATCCTCTTCCCACAGATGAAAGAATTGTACTTCTTAATAAAATTAGGAAAACAATTCTCAATGTGGATATATTCGAAGTGCTCAAGCAAGATAGTACTGCTTGCTATACTATGAAGGAGCTGCTTACAAAGGTCAATCTTTCTACCTGCTCCTTGCCAGTTAGTACTCTCTTGTTCGATCTTCAGGCTTTGCTGGACAACGTAACTGGTTACCTTCTCCAAGACGAATCTGCTGCCAAGAAGGTTCAAGAAAAACGCATTGCCATGGATGCTGCTTATGAACAAGCTTCGAAACTCTCTCAAGAAGCTGAGGATCAAGCTATGCATCTGAAGCAGGCAAAAACTGATTATGAGGCTCGAGCTGAGTCCATACTTCTTTGGGAAAGGCAGATTCTGGAACTTCAACAGAAGGTTAAGGAGGCTAAAGAACAACAAATAGCCTTCGAAACCAATACTGCTGGTAACCAATTTGAAGAGCTTCTCAACCAGGGGCTTGCAGAAATGGAGACTGCAGAACAACTTAAAGGAGAAGTGGCAACCTTGGAAGGAGCCAGGCGTTTCGCTCAGTAGAAGCTTGAATCATTTCGAAGCACTTTCAATCGATTGAAAAATAACTCTTATTTCTAGATTTTGATGTTTATTTGACTACAATTTTGGTTTCTTATATGTAATATTCGAACAACGCCATTTTGGCATTTTATCTTGCCATTTTGGCCTTTTATAACATCTTGGTTACGTTGTTACTATTCGAATCTCCTGCAGGCGTGGATTATATTTCTTTAAATATTTCCCATTAACCTTTAGGATACGTTTATCATCCACCAGCTCTTCGATTTCGTATGCATTGTTTGAGAATACTTTTAATATTCGAAAAGGTCCTTCCCAATGAGGTGACCATTTACCTAATGCTTTATTTTTCTTGTCCATAGGCAATATGACTCTCCAAACTAAGTCATTAATAATGAATACTTTTTTCTTCACCCTTTTATTGTATGTTCTGGCCACTCTTTCTTTTTGTCTCATCAAAATTTCCAATGCATGTAATCTAATTTCGTCCAACTCAACTAATTCATTCATCATCATTTCCCAATATAATGCAGCTGGGATTTTGTTTTGTCTCTGAATTCGAACTGATTGTAGATGAATTTCTACTGGAAACACTGCATCATGACCAAATGTGAGTTGGAAAGGCGTAGTGTTAGTAGCTTCCTTAGGAGATGTTCTACAAGCCCATAATATTTGGTCCAGAGTTTTGTGCCAGTTTCTTGGCTTTTTGCCAATATGCTTCTTAATTAATCCTATTATTACTTTATTTGCTGCTTCGACTTGACCATTTGCTTGAGCATAATATGGCGTTGATGTTAGCAATCTAAACCCCATTTCTTGGGCAAATCCTTGCATCTTTCTACCAGTAAACACAGAGCCTTGGTCTGTGGTTATGCTCTCTGGCAATCCGAACCTATAGATAATGTGCTTTTGTATAAATTCAATAATAGCCTCTTGATCAGCAACTATCAGTGGTATAGCTTCGATCCATTTGGTAAAATAATCTATTCCCACCAAGATGTATTTCTGTCTTTTGGACGAAGCAGGATTTATTTCTCCTATCAAATCCAATGCCCATCCTCTAAATGGCCATGGTTTGATGATCGAATGCAACTCACTTGCAGGGGCATGTTGAATCCCTGCATGTTTCTGACATTCCTCACATCCTTTAGAAAAGTCTATGCAATCTTTGAGCATGCTAGGCCAATACAAGCCATATCGAAATAACATCCATTTCATTTTATGGCCTGCTTGATGTGCCCCACATGCCCCATTATGGACTTCTGACAATGCTAAATATGCCTCACTTTCTCCTAGGCATTTCAATAATACACCCTCTTGGGTATTTTTAAACAATTCGTTCCCCATGAGGAGATATGACAATGCTCTGTATTTTGTCTTTCTATCCACGTTTAGAGTTGGGTCTGCTAAATAACTCTTCAGTGGACTTCGCCAATCTGCATCTGACAAAGTATTTATGGCTAATATTTCGAATCCCTGTTTCTCAGCATATCCCAATTTCATACTTTCCAGATCCGATGGTGTGAATCTAGTAGCCATAACTCTACCCCTTAATTCAACTAAATCCTTAAAGTTCTTGGTAGACACTTTATAACCCGAAGCCAGCTGCGCTAAGTCATTTGCTTCTTGGTTCTCTATTCTTGGTATGTGTTGAATATCCATGTATTCAAATTTCCTCAATAGCCTATTGACTATGACGAAGTATACCATTAAGTTTTCCTTTATGCACTTATATTCCTTTGTGATTTGTTTGACCACTAATTCAGAGTCTCCTTTAATTTCGACTCTGGTTGCCCCCAATTCCAACAAAGCTTCAAGTCCAACAATGAGCGCTTCATACTCAGCTTCGTTGTTCGAGCAACGAGGACCATCTAATTTATACTTGAATTTTGTTGGAATTCCTTCAGGAGAAATCAGAAGGACCCCAACGCCACTTCCATTCCTGTGGGTTGAACCATCAAAGTATAATTTCCATGGTTGCATTTCGACGTAACTCATGACAGTCTGCTAAACCAACGAATGGTCCACAATGAAGTCAGAAATCACTTGACCTTTCATAGCTTTTAAAGGCATGAAAGTCAAAGAATATTTTGTTAAGGCTAAAGCCCATTTACCAACTCTGCTATGCATTATTGGTTTTGAAAGCATATGTTTAATAACATCGAAATGAGATGAAACATAAACATCAACAGGTTTTATATAATACTTGAGTTTCATACAAGAGAAATACAAACAGATACATAGCTTTTCTAAATTGCTATATCTGGTCTCTGCATCATTTAGCACTCTACTTAAATAGTATATGGCTCTTTCGATGCCATTGCTATCTTCTTGTGCTAGCATACTACCTATACTAACTTCAGAGGCAGATATGTACAATCTCATGGGCTTCCCCCATGAAGGTGGAGACAAAATAGGAGGCTGAGAAAGGTATTCTTTTATCCTGTCAAATGCCTCCTGGTGAGCTTCGTTCCATTCGAAGGCTTGTCCTTGCTTTAGACGAAGTAACGGAGAGAAAGCTTGGGTTCTTCCACTCAGGTTCAAAATGAATCTTCTGAGGAAGTTAATTTTCCCTAGCAGAGATTGCAATTCCCTTTTTGACGTAGGTGCTTTCGTCTCCATTATGGCTTTGGTTTTGTTCTGGTTGATTTCAATCCCTTTCTTGTGAACCACAAAACCAAGAAAATCTCCAGCCTGCACAAAAAACGCACATTTAAGGGGATTCATCTTTAAGCCATGTTTCCTCATTCGCTCGAATGATTGGCTCAAATGATGCAAATGTGTTTCTGCAGATATAGATTTGATGACTATATCATCAATATACACCTGCATGAAGGTTTCAATGAAATCATGAAAAATTGAATTCATTGCCCTTTGATAAGTTGCCCCAGCGTTCTTTAAACCAAAAGGCATCACCACCCATTCGTAGGTGCCTAAGGCTCCTGGGCAACGAAATGCTGTCTTTGCAACATCTTCTTCAGCAATGAAAATCTGATTATACCCAGAGTATCCATCTAACATACTCAAGTATTCGAACCCTGCAGCAGAATCTACTAGCATTTCTGCCACAGGCATGGAATATTCATCTTTAGGGGTTGTAGTGTTTAAATCCCTAAAATCTATGCAAATTCTTAAAGAACCATTTTTCTTAATAACAGGTACTATGTTTGCTAACCATTCGACGTACCTTGTTGTTCTGATGAATTTGCAACGCAGCAACCTTTTGATCTCAGCTTTAATTTTTGTGAGAACCGCTGGTGCGAATCTTCTGGGAGTTTGTTTGATGGGCCTCTTGCCATCTTTGATTAGCAGTCTGTGTTCGACTAACTCCCTCTTTAAACCAGGCATCTCGTCATAATCCCATGCGAAGCAATCTTTATTAACCTTGAGGACTTCGATTACTTCCTTCTTGAGGCCTGGGCTAAGTTTTGCACTTATGTAGGTTATTCTTTTCGTTTTTTCATCCCCTAAGTTGACTTCTTCGAGTGGATCTTGTGCCAACATTTTGGCACCTGAGTTTATGGGGTCCCTTTCGAAGCCTAAGGGTTCTTTATCATAGATGGCATCCAACCTTTGATCCATCTCAAACTCTTCGAAGGGTGAGCATTTCGAGCCATCCCCACTCACTTCGTTCATCTTTATAGTTGATTTATTTATTTCAGCCTCTAAGGCCGCTTTTGATTCGTTCTCAGCCATATAGGCCGAAATCCTTTCGAAAAAAGTGGACTCAGTCATGGATAAGGTTGTCGAAGTCCCAGCCTGCTGGCCGTTTTTGTATAGTGCTTTCGACTCCCTCTTCTTCACTGATTATTGTTCTATCCCAGTAAAGGCCATCATGGCGAAGGGTCATGTAGTAGTGGGCGTTTCTGGTTTCATTAATCTCATCATTTGGAACACACGGAGCAATCTTTGCCAGATTTTTATCATAATCCCTCTTGTCAACTAAATTGACCGTTGACATAAAGTAACTCTGGTCTGCTTCGATGTTTTCCACGATTCCATCATCTCTCCACAGAACTAGTCGCTGGTGCATTGACGAAGGAACTGCCCCCACGCCATGGATTCACTCCCTTCCCAGCAATAAGTTATAGTTGGCCTTGGCTTCGATCACCATAAACATGGTGGGCCTACAGCTTGAGCCTATTGTCAATTCCAACTGGACCACTCCCAGTGTTTTGCCCACTTTTCCCTCATAATTGGACAGAACCATATTATGGGGCTTGATGTCTCCTTCGCGGATCTCTAATCTTTTTAGCATGAAATGGGGTATCAAATTGACTGCAGCACCCCCATCCACTAGAACTTTGTTCACACCATGGGCACCAACTTTCGCCCGAATAAAAAGTGGCTTGAGATGGTTCTTCATAGCAGGTTCTGGACATTCGAAGAACGCATTTTGTTCCTCAACAGCCCCATTGTCCATCACATAGTAGCACACAGGCCTATGTTTCATCAAATCTGTGGTGTCTTCCTCCTCATATTCATCGATTTCGGTTTCCTGCCCAAATTCGCAGGGAAGCACAGACACCACGTTACAGTTCAGGTTGAATGAAGACTCCCCCTCCGATTCGAAGTTATCTGTTATCATATCTTCGTCCTCTTCTGGGCCTGGAGTGTATTCCTTTGGTTCATCGCGTTGTACTTCAGAGAAAAGCCTCCTATTGACTGGAGGTTTGTCTTCAGTTTGATTTTTTGGTTTGTTGGTGCTAGATTCACCTTGGTTCTTTGTTGAAGTAACCCCTTTGTTTGCCACAGCTTCCCTCTCAGCCTTTCGAATCCTTTGCTGTCTGTGCCACTGGGATCTTGACATGGGGTTCCTTCCTTTGTAATTTTCTAATCTCACCTCCTCCCTTTTTGCTGTGTTGAATTGCCTCCTGTATGTCACAGCATGGCGTGCATTTCGTTCGGCATTTCTCCATCTATCTTTGCCTTTGTCATTTCTGACCTGTAACCATCTATCGGTTGGCACTTCAGCAGGGAGTTTGAAAGTCACTCTTCGAGCAGCCTTGGGGTGAGGGCTATCAGGCCTTCGCTGTTTGTGTTTGTTGTCGGAACGTGGGCCCATCTGGACAGTTTCTTGATGGTTCCAGCAAGGGGCGAAGGGAATGTTTCGAAGGCTCTGGCCATGCTTTGGTCATACACAGCATAACACCTTGGGAAAATCAAGCACTTGGTTGCCCCTTTGTAGCAGCGAAACACAAATTCCAGCAAACTTTCTCCAGCCTTGGGATAACACCTAAAAAGCTGGTTATCCTGGCGCCAATTGTTGCCAGTTCGAGTCCTCTGTACCCTTTCGAAATTCGCAGCGATTCTTTGATTGCAGAGGATGCTGCACCTAGGGCACAATATCATGCCTGAATCTCCTTTGTGGCATGTCATGAGGTAATCCTTGAGACTAGCGTCTCCAGTGTGATTATCCTCCATTCTATACTTTTCTTTTTCTAAGTATTTTTCTACTTCCTCCATCTCAGAGCGAGGCCTTTCCATATCCACCATATTTATCTCAACATCTTCCCCCTTAGCTTCATCATCGCCCCATCCTGTGGGCTTTATATCCTTAATCTGAACCTTCGAACTCTCTGGGGCAGAATATTTGACCAAATAGTCAAATTTTCCACTGGGTTCCCCTAGAGTGTCCCATATTTCCTTCTGAGGGGAAATTGGCTTCGTGATTTGGACCTTCTCCAATTCCAGCCTCAAGCCTTCAGTGACTTGTGTTAGTTCTTGGTTTTGATTTCCCTGGCCTTCAGTAGCCTGGGTTTCTCTTGCAACAGCTACAGGTGCGGCAATCGAAGTCTCTGGCGTATTCTGGATGTCTTCAGTGACCTCCTTATTGACTTCGACCATCACCCAGTTTTCAGTTTCAGTACCCTTCTCTCTTGTTAGGGCGTCGCTTTGATCAGTTTCCACCATGTTGATCTCTCCAATGCATGCAGACTCGGAGTAATTGGTGTCTGCGACGTCCAAGGGATCTTCGTCCACTTTCATTTTCACCTTATCAGCAAACTTTAGTCTGCCATCTTTGATTGCATTTTGAATTAGGTCCCTGAAAAGAAAACATTGTGAGGTTTTGTGGCCTAGGAAACTATGATATTTGCAAAATCCTCTCTTCTTTCTCTGATCCAAAGGAGGTATTTTGACATTTGATGGCACAATTAGTTGGCCATCTTTGACAAGTAAGTCAAAAATCTCGTCACATTTAGTGACATCGAAGGTATAAACCTTCTTTGGGAATTTGTCACTTTTCTCATTTTCAACAATCTCTTTCCCTTTTGTGGGAACCAATAATTTGCAGGAATAGGGCGGAGCCTGTTTTAATTCAGCGAGGTCGATTTTGACCTCTTCGAATTCGAATTCAGGATATTCTTCTGCTTCCTCAGTCCCAACATAGGAAATCCTTTCTTTCTTGCTATTCTTAAAGACTCTGGCTTTTTCGGCCTTTAGCCTTTCGACCTGTCGAACCCTATCGGCTAACTGAGCCATATCCCTCAAATATTGAGTGTCTAGTTTCTTTCGAATAGAGTAATCCAAGCCACCAGCGGCCATTTCGACTAACTCATGTTCAGGCACTACTGTGTAACATCTGGATTTCAAAAGCCTAAATCTATTCAGATAATCATCTATGGGTTCGGTGAACTTTCTCTTAACACTGGCCAATTCCTTCAAGCTTATTTTCGACTGTCCCATGTAAAATTGTTCATGGAATAATCTCTCCAAGAGAGCCCAAGTATCAATGGACCCAGGAGGCAAAGTGGTAAACCATGTGAAGGCGTTTTTAGTCAAGGAACTTGGGAAGTATTTGATCCTGAGATCTTCATTATTGGCTATATCTCCCGCTTCGGTTAGATATCTTGCTATGTGTTCGACTGTTGACTCATTGGTATCCCCAGCGAACTTTGTAAATTTAGGGACTTTATATCCCCTTGGTAAATCAGTATGCATTATGCAATCCAATATAGGAGAAGCATAATTTGGCCTTCTCATTCCTGTGTTGAGGCCATTCTGGGCCATGACTCTCTCTATCATGGTGGTTAGATTGTTTTCTGCCAAGATGTTATCGTTTCGAATTCTATGAACGACAACATCGGCATCTTTATTTCGACCAACCAAGATAACTCCCCTAGGTTGTTCTTCTCGAAACTCTGGGGCTTCTAGCCTTTCGACCCTTGCCCCTGGTTCCATAATTTCTCTTTGTGGGCTTGGGATTATTGGGGCTTCTAACCTTGGTGCCCTGGCCCCTAAGTTAACTTCTTCTCTGGGTGGTCTATAAATTGGGTCGTTAGCAATTTGTTCTATAACAAGCATGTTTGCTCGAAATCCCGCCTGATTCTGCCTACGCCTTTCTGGGGGAGCAAAGAAATCTGCTATTCGACTCATGTTGTCAGCGTTTTCCCTGTTTGTCACAGTCACATTTTGCACTATTGGGGCAAATATCTCCTGCATGGTTTGTGCTAACACCCCTATCATATTATGGTTACTGTCATCCATCAATTGCCTAAAAGCCAACTGGTTTTCTGTGGTTAAAATAGGCATTGTGCTATAACCCACTGACCCTTGGGTATTTGTCATAAACTGATTCGCCCCAGACCCAGACCCTAGTTGTGGGGATGAATTCAATGTGGAATTGTGTAAACCTTCCAAAAAAGATGTTGGCATTCCATAAGAGGAATTTCTGGTTCTATTTCCATCGAAACCGGGTGGTCTAGTTAATGGAGTGGCGAAATGGGATTGTGTCCCTGATGGTGGAACGAATCCCCCAGGGTAACCAATGGTTCTAGTATTTCCTAAGATCGAACTATTAGTTGATATGCCACTTACTCCATTGGTGGCTATATTACTGGTTGAAGATGCAACAGATTGTGCATTCGAAGGGATCACATTAGATGTTCCGATCGAAGTGGACACATTAGTGCCTGTTGTATGTGGGGCATTTTGTTCCCCTTGTTGATTGTCAGAATTAGACATTTTGTCCAAACGTTTTCTTCTGGATAAAGGTTGGTTGTTGTTGGTTATTTTACCACTTCTCAGGTTCATAAAACAACAAACTTCTTAGGTTCTAACGTTTTTATAATGGTTATGTCTCAACAATCTTTATTTCTAATATCCAATTATTGGTCCCACCGGGTGTGCCAATTTGTTTCCAGTGATTTCTGGTAAACAACCGCTAGTCTTTCAAACTATCGAATAATCTTTCTGACTGTTATTCAATTCCTCTGGTAACTCACAGGATCGACTAGATTGATCCTAGGATTCCTTGGTCATTAGGGTAACTCTCATGATCGAACAGATATTCATGGTTGATATTTGAGTGTTGTATAGGTGTTTGGCTTATTTCGATTTCTCTCTTAAAGGTCTAAAGATGTAATCAAAATGTGCGTGTGCGAAACTAAGTTGCATGAATAAATGTTAATTGTAAAGACATGTAAAATTGCATAAAAGGCAAGTAAATGGTTTCGAATTATAAAAACAGTTAATGTAAAGGATTTCTGGAACGTAAAAGGTTTGAAATATGAAGAAAGCGTTTAATGCAAGAAATCTGTAAATGACTTTAAGTAAAAATAGGCGTTCGAAGGATAAAGCTTGAAGGTAAAGGCATGCAAAGTATGACAGTTTTCTGAAATGTAAAGTGCTTGAAATGTGAAGAAAGCATTGAAATGTAAAACTTTAATGAAGAGATTTCGAAGTGAAAAGACTGTAAATGAGAAAACTTATAAATGTTATTTGACAGAAAGGTAAAGGAAAGTGCTGGAAATGGTAAAAGGTTTTCATTAAATCATAAATATATGGTGCTATCATACGTACGTTGCTCTTGCATTCGTTTCCCTTGCCATGTGGTAGTTTGAATGTTACTGAGTATTTAGTACAATAGATATGACACACGAAATCCTAATACTAAGACTTCTATTTATACTAATTCGACCATAACGGTCTTGCTATAGGATTATGCCACGTTCAGAACATGCAGAACAATGCCTCTTTCTTCTTTCCACGTGTCTCCAAATGCTCCAGCACATAAATTTCAAACTTCGAATGTCCCGCTTCCATTTGAATTTCAAATGCTTTGGTACTTCTCCGTTTCGAACGCACTTCCCAGACACAGCCTTGTTGTTATTTCGAGACTTCTTTAGATATGTTCCCATAATTGCCACTCGAAGCTCCAGCTTTGACATGCTTATTCGAAACACTGCTTCTGCTACTTCGAATCATGACGCTTTGCTTCATTTCGATCGAAACGTTTAGTTCATTTGGCTTCTAATAATATTATCAAAATCTCCAGCCAACAGACATTTACTGTTTTTATTCCTAGGAAATTGACGTCTGTTTAATTTGAAAGGTCAGGGGGATTGGGAAGGAGACATATCCATTTGTGGAATGTAAATGATTTTACCATTTGTGTTATCACCCATCAATTTGGCCTCTAGTACATGATTTGTCATTTTAGTTACTATCAGTCTCGTTCCATTACACAAACCTTCTGAGTGATCAATGTTTCGCATTAACATAATTAGTGCACCAATCTTTAACTTGATGTGATGGTTTGGCAGACCGGAAGTCCTTAAAGAGCTCAAGAATTCTGGGCTAAGAACCTCAACAATATTGTTGTCGTGAACTTTTGATCTATCAATAGAATTAGAGTTGTAGTAATCTCATACCTCCCCTGAAAAAACAATTATTTAAAAGTGATATCAATTTGTTAGGTACAACGAATATATATTAGATAATATATTTACCGGCATCAACGCAAGCACATGTTCATTGATCTTGTCAACAACTTCTAAAGTGGAAGCAAGAATGGCACGATTTTTGAGGTAATCGTAAGATTCATAACTTTGAATGAAATTTGGATATGTGATGATCACAATCGCAACAATAGGGTTGGTGAAGTTAGTAATTAAAATTTCAGGGAGGATTTCAATATCGACATAACCGTCATTTGATTATGATATTCTTCCTTCACTAATCTTTAACAACCAATTAGAAAATTTGGCGATTTCCTTCTTTTCTTCTTCACTTAGTCCAGAATATAGACGCGTGTTCTTGGTTAAATTCATGACTTTTACGGAATGCCAAATATAAGAAGCGTTGATAGTTAAGTAGATAATATCAAAACGGCTACCTCTAGGGACAACGAATAATATTTGTCTAAAATTCCCACCAAATGCCACGACATTCCCTCTAAAAAATAGTTTTGGACTTACTGTAGTTACTCATAACATCCTTCAAAGTTTTGTTCAGAGCTTCAAAGAAATGTTTGTGTGTCTTTGATGCCTCATCCCATATAATTATCTTTGTTTGCCTAAGAAGATCTGCAACGTCACCATTGTATTCAACCTTGCAAGCACAGGACTGGTATCTTGAACTTAGAATGTGTCGTTCGACCTCCAGAAAACAAAAGAGATGCTATCCCACTCGTAGCAACTGTTAGACATATCTCATGTTTAGATCTCAAAGCTCTTGAAAGCGTCCTCCACATATACGTCTTACCGGTACCCCCATAACCATGTAGGAAGAAGACACCACCATTTTTATTCTTTACGGCACCCATAATTTTGTCATAAATTTTCCTTTGCTCATCAAAGTCAAAATTAAATAACAATAATTAAAGGCTATACAGAAATAACATTAGTGAATTCAATATGTGTGCGATATAGTTGTGGTTCTAAGTCTAATTGTAGATAAACTAAGACGGAGTTACCAATAAGAGCCTTGAATAACTTGTTAAATTCGTCTTTCATTAATTGGATATTGTAGTGCCTTTCATGGTATATAAGGCGATTTCCCAATTGCTGAATGACATAGCCCTTTGGATAAGGAATGGGTTGGAAATCTCAGACTTTGACGATTAGACTGTAGCAACTTTTCAATCTCAAGAAAGGTCAAGTTTTGAACATCTTCGCCTGTCAAAGATAATTCTGTTCAGGATGGAAAAAATACACAGTTTTGGTTAGGACTATACAAACTCATAACTGATAAATGGCACAGGGGGGTTATGTGTATATATAAGTTATGTAATTATATGGTTGTGATTAAAAAGAACACTTATGCATTTCATTCTTATCGTACCTCGATTGTTGGCTATGACTCTTTGTTCGTGCAATAGACCATCCGACAATAAAATTCATGATTCATTCCAAACATGACCAGGACGATTTACAGCACCAGACAACAACATGACAACAAAGAGTTTTCTAAGATAATGGTCTGACCCCCATGCACTTTCCTCCTTGATAGCACCAACGTATTCTCCATCGTCTTCAAGAAATCCCATTGCAAAACAAGCATGTCAGAATGTTTCATATTGGGTGTCACCAACTTTTCTGATTTCTTTATAAGTTGGAGGTCCTTTGGCTATAGTCAACATCATTCGTAGATAGAAAAGTTCACTTGTTATTGGTGACACCTATATTAAACTTTCGATGGTAAACCCTCTTTTTCGCGGATTCCACAATCTATTTCTTTTGACATAAACAAATTTCGTAACAAATCTCCATTTGCAATCAGCCAGGATGTGAACGTTGATTTGGTGACACTTGCATTTTCTAAAATATTCTCCATTTGGTCATAATCGGTGTAATACACAGCTTTTCCCCAATTAGATGGTAGAACATACATTTGAATAGAAGGTTTTCGTCCATGAATCATATAAGCAAAATTCGCCAACATGCATCACTCGGAGAAACGTACCTGCAATTAAAATATTGTTTGCAATCAAGATATTGTTTGATCTCATCTATGGGTTCGTTGGCTTTAGCCTTGTTTGAATTAGAAGCAATAACACTTGTGGTGATTCTGCCATATCCCTTGTAAATGTATTTGAATAGATACTTAATAAAAGTGTTTTGATTACACCATTCCGTATTGACATGCGCTTCATATTTCAACAACAACCGTGTGTTATATGGAACGACATGCCTATTATTCAACTGGATTTCATTTTTGTGAATAAAATGTGTGTTGGATCTTCGTCAGTATAATGGATAACCATCTACATCAACAAATGTATCTTCAATGAAATATTTGGGATAGTATTTCGAGCATTTCCTGTTTCTCATACACGGCGATGTCGGACGTGAAAGACCGTACGAACCATGGATCATATGTGACTTCACCAATGCATATAATATAGGATGGGACATGTATTTCTGCAAAAACGATGTTATCAATGTCGAACGGTGTTGGATACTTGCTTTGAGGGTGTAAGAAGATCAAAATGTGTGCATGGGGTAAGCCTCTTTTTTGAAACTCAATGGTATACATGACTGCAAAAGCAATCCATGAAAAATGTTAAACATGTTGCATGATATGTATATAATAATAACAAACAATCCGGTAAAAATATAACTTACATGCCAAAACTCGTCCAAGAATGTGTCGCTTGGTTAATTCAACCATTACTTCATTGAATTTGACCTTGAAAACCTTAGAGATTATGTCTGGGTGATCATGTGGCTTTAAATTCTTCTTGAACAATAAACATGTTATCATAGGACAATTAGGGTTGCACGTAAACATTATAAACAAATCAGGAAAGCCCAATTTGCTGGAAATGGCCGTACTATCGAAATAAAGTTGATTCTTGTATCTTTTGCTTCCGACAAAAGAAGAGGGCAAAACTATGCTTTTATCATGTTTGCCACTTACGTTATGTTGTCCGTTTTCACAATGTGCCTATAAATTCTTATATTTGCCGACCCTTAACTTGGATTGATTTTTTTCTCAACCAATTAAGACGTTAAGATTCCATCGTTGCATAACCATCAACTAAAAATTATTGGAATAGCTTTTTCGAATACAACAATGTTTGTGTTCTTGCAAACGGAAACATAACCAGTCTTTGATGGTTTGCCTGTTTTTCCTTGTAACTGTAGTGTCATCTTTACACTTGTGAAGTATATTTTTTCTGTAGCCATCTTCACCATAGCAAAAAATTAAAGTGTATTGATAAGCCAGGTAATTTGGATGAAATTCATTGATTCTTTGCAATCTACCGTTACGGTACTAGACAATAATGTATCTTTGTTCAGCCGTGTCAATATCCTCCACAATAAGGGCTGCAACTTCTGAGACAGTTGGCATATTATACACACGGTCGTCATGAGGTCTATCGGATATGAGTTTTAACTTCAACTCCAAGAATGAATTGGCCTTAAACATATCGAAGGTCATTCGAAAAGCTTTGACAAGAACATTATACGGTCGTCATGAGGTCTATCGGATATGAGTTTTAACTTCAACTCCAACATCAACTTTAACTTTGTAACAACACTTCTTTCTATACCTTTATTATCCTTGTGAAATGGACAAGAATTAGTAGTGAAATTAACATGTTATGTAAGGGTTTTTTCCAGATGGAATGAACATGAAGAAATACCTAAAGCAACCCATCCTGTTTCCAATCTCGTTTTCGGTGTCGTAAATATATAGTTGGTCATATTGCGGAGGTTGGCCTTCTTCTGGTATGATACTTCCTATCCGATGACAAATCTGACCATGTAGTCGCAATGTCGATGAACCTCCTCCATTCACATGTTTTGAATCAAATTTCATTATCAGGGATGTGAATGAAAACATTGCATTATACGTACGAATGTTGGCTTGGTAATTTTTTCTTTCGGAATCAGTATTGTGATGAAGTAGTTTTTCCAATACACTGGGTGGCTTTTTCATAATTTTACCGCCCCTACGACACAGTTCAAACTTTGGAGTGGTGAAGATGTCATTTGTTACCTGGATATTATGACATTGAGACGTTATAGTGTGGAATATATTAGATGTAGCATTTGTTAAGGGTGATCGAAAACCTATAAAATGTGGTATAGCGGGAGATATTGCAATAGGCATAGATGACATGGTTGATTTTCTTTGTTGGAAGGAATATTGGTAGGCTGTCGCTGGTTCAACATGATTTTCCTTCTTTTCCTAGCCAGAAATGCAGGGGTTTCCGTTGAATGAACATGGTTGTTCTCCATGCTGTAAAAAATATCAAATGGAGGAGTGTGTATTAAAAAGGGTAATGCAGATGGTGTGAAATTGTAATGGAACAATGGCAATAGAGATATATGGAAGGTACAATAACAATAACCATAAGTGTAAAGCAAAGTGGAATTTGAAAAATAGAGGGAAATGTGAAACTGAAGCCCAGAATTTGAAAATTTGAGGGAATTAATGTGTTTTTTTTATCTTAGAATAACATAAATTTAAAATGGACTTTGAAAATATGAGGGAGTTTGATATGTGGCAATCGTGGACACCATACAATCAGTAAAAGAGTGTTAAGTGTAATGATGATGTTGTACTATTTTATTGATAAGTATGTATGCAAGATAAAGTGAAAAGAAGTTTGGAAAAAGTTTGCATTGATGGAAGAGATATAGCAGTGCATTGGTATCACATTTAGGAAAAAGCAAAAGCCAAATCAAGTGGGTACATTGTAAATATATTGATCTATGATGTTGTTGTACGTAGGTAGAAAGGGATGAGGCACTTTTAGTGTATGCTTTCAAAAGCTGAATATTTAATGGTACGAAATTTTGGTTTAATACAGGCTATGTACATGTTTAATAATATCCCTCTATGTTACAGTTAATGAGTTTTTCAACCAATATGAAAATTGTATGGACATTGAAACAATTTTTGGAAGATAAGGACTTTATACAGAGAATGACGTTATGAAATATGGAGAATCAATACAATACAGCTGTGTCTATGTATTATCACCCTGAATTCCAAAGTTAAAATGAAGCATGTTGTTAACATTTAAGTTGAGATAACTTGTATAAAATATTGGTAAAGGGTTTGTGTATAACCACTGTTATATTATATCTAACATTTTTGTAGTAATTTAAGTTGGGCAAAATATTATATGTATGACATAATAGAGAAAAGAACAAAGGATATTTCACCAACCATTTTTTGCAAAATACATCAATGACATAAGTGTGAATTCCAAATAATTGCCATTGTTTCGCCTACTAATATGTTTCCATAGTGTTCATAGTGTACACACTTGAATGAAAATAACTTAAGCATTACTACAACAAAATGGTTCAAACATGGCCATAAAAGAACAGTGAAACCAAATATTGTGTCTCAAAAATCTTGATTGTTTTTGTAGAATCTGCTACTTTTTCTCCACCTTCCCGACCTTCTTTGAGACTTTCATGACTTTCTTAAGCTTAGTTGAAGACAACTCTCCATCGCACAAGCTGGGAAGTGTTGTTGATTCACTCGAGCCATTCGGGTTCAGTCTTTTGCCTGTAGGTGTCAGTTGTTCAGGGTTGTGTTTTGAAGTAATTTCAAGGTCTTGAAGAACAACATAGTGAGAAAACTGATATGTATGCAACAATTACATAAGAAATCTGAATATTAGACAATACGCATAAAACCATAATTGTAAGAGCATCGCATTCATCAATAGTAGTCACCTCATGGACACTCTCTTTAATCTACAAAAGTAAAAAACAGAATAAATTTGGAATGTATAATGGCCCATTAAACATAACCAAGACCTATGGAGACGAATGACATAGGTGTGCAAACCAAACCTGTAATGCAGGAGTGTTAATTGGCTGGGAATTCAGTGGCACTTCAGCCGCCCAGGGAGCTTTAATTGGCTAATAACCGCTTTGTCTCGAAGTATCATGACAACAGAACAATTCTTCCAATCAGGTTGCCACTTTACTTTGAAAGCGATCTCTAAATCCACCATTTTGTCAAGTGCAAGTGGTAAATCAAGAGGATCATCTATCCCACTCTATAAAAGGATGTATAATAGCAAATTAAAATGGTTGGTAGGAATTGTTGAAATTGTGAAAAAACAGTACAATGGTTCTTGCTAGTACCTCAATCCTTGTGTTGCGCAGGTGTGCGGCAGACACACCCAAAAGCTCTTTACTTTCCTTGTCCCAAAATACAAAATTGCACTTAGTGCCACCATGAACAACAACCACCTCAATTTTATACCTTTAATATGGATGTTTTAATGTAAAAAGCAAGAAAAACATTGGTAAAATAGTGTTGTACAAAAGCATTTTGAAAAACATAGCAGTCCTGACCTGAATATTGTTGTCTTTGTTGTATGGCCTTTAGGACAAATATAAGGAGGGTTATCTCCCTTCACTGAGCATGGGCATTCATGACATGCCTGGTAGTATCAACCGTATCTTAATGCAATGATTATCTTAGTGGTAGCCATAGTTGCACAAAAGGTAATCTGTTGAAAATTAAATTAATGAACAAAGAATATTTTGCCAGCTTCAAATCAAACCAATCGTTGCTGACAACATAGATTTAAGACTGAGAGTACCTGAGATAGTTTAACAATTTCCTCAAGAGGAAGTACCACAGCCTTTGACATCAATTTTTGGTAAGGAGAATGATGAAAACTAGAAGAGTTTTGGGACCAGACTTGAGATTGTGAACTTCGATGGTTAGACATGGCCAACAGGGTATCTTTTGATATCCTATACATCAAACATAGTCATTTAAATGGCTCAGCATGTATGATAGAATCTAAAAACGACATTAAATAATTATAGACACCTTTTGGCAAATTGTTTAATTGGTTCCAGATCTTCATTTATGGCCACCTTGGTCACATTGTAAGTGTTGGTGACAGATAGAGGATATCTGCCTACATAAAAAAATATATATGAATCATGCAACACAGTTTTTGTGAACCAACTGGAATGCAACACATGTATGAAAGAACTATGACAATCAGGGAAAAATACCACATTGTTCTTTAACTTTCGCGTATTGAATTAGAACAACAACTGGAATGGAAGAATCAGTACGTTGTTGGATGTAGTTGATAAATTGCATAGCATACGCCTCCCAAAGGGTATAATTTACAGTTTTGTTGCTAGAACACAAGCAAAAGTAGTGTAAATATTAGTGCAAATTCACATGGATAACTATAGCATAAGCTCATGGTGACGATTAAAAAACGTTTACATACCTCAAGTCTCGAATGACAAAGTTCACCTGCTGCTTCTTACCACCAACTTGACCCTGTGTGTACCCTATTCATCAACCACTCAAATAACATCTGAAATAATTACGGTAGACATTAAATCGATGCAATGTAAATACATACGGAGATGAATACATAATAACAGGCATTACGTTACCTATAAGTAATTGTTTATTCCAGTTGATGGTTATTATATCAAGGAAAGAGGTTAATTTAAAATCCTTGTCTGGGATTTGGTGACCGTTTCTATCACCAACTTTGGCACCTCCAATGAATTTAATGAGGTATTTGTGAAGGGAAGGTTCGAAAAGAAGATCATTTAGTTGAACTTGGAAGTTTGCAATAGTGCAAGTGTCGTTCACAACAAGAAGGGAATCATAAGCCTGCATATACATTGGAGGGACGATAACATGGATATCACTACCATGCAAGTGTAAATACAACAAAAACCGTCTTTACCAAATGAATGTAGTTTAAAGCATTTACAGACAACCAAACACGAAAATACAAAAACTTTGTCTACATTAAATCGAATCATAAACCTGCCTATACGGTTGAATCGAAGCATGTTGTACAACATAAAAAAACATATTATGCTACTGTTAAAACATATTAAAAAAAAATCAAACAACTAACAAGCCAGAGTATTTAGCTTCAATCGAATCATGTCAAACAACAAACATGAAATATATATCACAAACACTTTGTTAAAACTATGAATCAGACTTCAGATTAAAACTTCTGTTTATTGCTCTTATAAAATAAAATACACTTTTGGTCTTTTATAGACCCAAATAGCTTTTACAATTCTAAAACATAAACTAAAACATAACTGCTACTAATAACTTAATAACTTACTAAACTTTTGTCCTTCCTACTACCATATTTAATGTAAAACTTATTACTAACACATTTAATGTTTATTCAATAAAACTCCTCTGTAAACTTAAATGTTTCTTCCATCCAGCATTCCTATCATCTTCTTGCCTTTGTCGAAGACCTCTTTTGATAGTGGTTTTGTAAAAATATCCGCTGCTTGGTTTCTGCTTGCTACATGTCTTAATTCGACACTTCCCTCCTTCACATGTTCACGAATGAAGTGAAATCGAACATCAATATGTTTGCTTCGTTCATGATTCACTGGATTCTTTGCCAATTCGATAGCTGATTTATTGTCCACTTGTATTATTGTTGGATCTTCCTGTTTCAGCTTCATCTTGCTTATCAACCTTCTGAGTCATACTGCATGACAGACGTACCAGGATGATGCCACATATTCAGCTTCACACGTCGAAAGTGTTACTATAGGTTGCTTCTTCGACAGCCAAGTAAATGTTGTGTTTCCCATGAAAAACACATATCCAGAGGTGCTCTTTCGCTCGTCTATATCTCCACACCAGTCACTGTCAAAATAACCAACTAACTTGTAGTCTTCTGTTTTTGAATAAAACATCCCTAGTGATATTGTTCCTTGGATGTATCTTAGAATTCGTTTCAGCGCCTTCCAATGTGTGTGTACTGGCTCCTCCATGAATCGACTCACTATGCCAACACTTACTGAAATGTCTGGCCTTGTGCATGTGAGATATCGAAGGCTACCTACCAAGCTTCGATATTTGCTTCCTTCGACCCGTTCTCCTCCATCAAACTTTGATAGTTTTGTACCTGGTTTCATTGGCGTCGAAGTTGGATTGCAATTCTTCATTTTATATTTTTCTAAGATTTCCTTTGCATATTTTTCTTGTGAGATGAAAATTCCAGCTTCTTCTTGTCGAACCTCCAGACCAAGAAAGAATCTCATCAGACCTAAGTCTGTCATTTCGAATTCGTTTGTCATGGTGCTCTTGAAATCTTCGATCATCTGAACATCACTGCCTAGAAAGATAAGGTCATCAACATAGAGAGCAACAAGTAATAAATCACTTCCATTTTTCTTCACATAGAGGGCGGGTTCATAAGGACATTGCTCGAACCCATTCTCTTTGAAATATGTGTCAATACGTGTGTTCCATGCTCTAGGTGCTTGCTTCAGCCCATACAGTGATTTCTTCAGTTTCAACACCTTCTTCTCTTCTCCAGTTCTCATATATCCAAGTGGTTGTTCGACATAGATTTCTTCTTCGAGCACACCATTCAAAAATGTTGTCTTGACATCCATTTGAAATATTGGCCATTTGAACTGAGCAGCTTGAGAAATGAGTAATCGAATTGTCTCCATTCTTGCAACTGGCGCAAACACTTCGTCATAGTCAATTCCTGCTTTCTGTTTGTATCCCTTCGCAACCAGCCGTGCTTTGAATCTTTCGATTTCTCCTTGAGCATTCATCTTTTTCTTGAATACCCACTTTACACCAATGGGTTGACTTCCTTTTAGTAATTCGACTAGCTCCCAAGTATTGTTGCGTTCGATTGCTCTAATCTCTTCGTCCATGGCACTTTTCCACTTCTTGTCTCGTAATGCTTCTTCGACGCTGATGTTTTCAGTATCTGCCAGAAGACACACAAGATGCACCTCACTTGTTGAATCATACAAATCTTGCAAACTTCTCATTTTGGGTTGTAGAGGTTCATCTCCATCTTCTATTTCTTCATGTTTTGTTGGAATACTTGTTGGTACAACTACATTTGTTTCTTCGACTGTGTCAACAACCTCTGTCGAAATGTTCCAGTCTCACTTGCTTGCTTCGTTCATTCGAACGTCTCTGCTCACGATCACTTTCTTGCTTATGGGATTGAAGAGCTTGTACCCTTTCGTCTTCTCATCATATCCAATGAATATGTACTTCTGACTTTTGCCTTCAAGCTTTGTTCTTCGTTGATCTGGTACATGTGCATAAGCTATACTACCAAATACCTTGAGATGAGAAATTGTTGGCTTCTGTCCACTCCATGCTTCTTGTGGTGTTTTGTCTTCTAACTTCGAATGTGGACATCTATTCTGAATATAAACAGCACATTGTACTGCTTCTGCCCAGAATTCTTTCGACATGTTCTTGCTTTTGAGCATTGATCGAACCATGTCAAAAATAGTTCGATTCTTCCTTTCAGCCACACCATTTTGCTGAGGTGAATATGGTGCAGTTAGGAATCTCCTTATGCCCTGTTCTTCACAGTACTTCACAAAGGCCATTGAAGTATACTCACCTCCTCTGTCAGATCGAATTGCTTTGATGTGTCTGTCTGTTGCCTTTTCCACCATTACTTTGAACTTTTTGAACACTTCTAATGCTTCAGATTTTTCTTTCAAGTAAACCCAAGTTTTTCTTGAGAAGTCATCAATGAAAGAAATGAAGTACCTTTTTCCACTGAAGGATTCTGGAGTGATTGGCCCACATATGTCAGTATGTATCAATTCGAGAATATGTTTAGCTTGATACTCTGCCTTTCTTTGAAATGAGGTTCTTGTTTGTTTGCTGAGCACACATTCTTCACAGAAATTTCCTTCGAAATCCATGTCTGGTAGTCCATGCACCATGTTCCTTTTCGCCAACCTTCTCAAACCAGCATGATGTAGATGACCAAAGCGCATATGCCATAGTGACGCTTTGTCTTGCACTTCGATTTGCAGACATTTCTCTCAAATGTTCCTCAGGTTCAGTTTGTACATTCGATTTCTTTCCATTTCGACAGCGGCAATCAGATATCCTGCTTTGTCCTTCAAATGCAGTGTTCGATCTTTCATCAGTATCGAAACACCTTTTTCTGTAAGTTGTCTCAGACTTAATATGTTGGTCTTGAGATCTGGTACATAGTAAACGTCTTCGATTGATCCAATCAAGCCATCCTTCTGCAAGTAACTGATTGTGCCCTTTCCTTCGACCTTCACTTTCGATGCATCTCCAAAAGACACATTACCATCTTCAATTCTCTTCATATCTTTAAACAGGTGTTTGTAACCACACATGTGATTACTTGCTCCTGAGTCAAGATACCAAACACTCTCATTGGTGTTGATTTCGTTTTGAGCCATCAGGAGAAAGCCTTCATTCGATTCAGCTTCCAAGGCTAGGTTGGTTGTTTCTTCAATCTTCTTTTCGATTCGACAGTCTTTTGCAAGATGTCCCACTTTGTCACAGTTGTAACATTTGTAGGAGTTACAATCCTTCGCATAATGACCATACTTCCCACACTTGTAGCATTCGAAGTTGGAATAATTCGAACGACCACCTCTTTGACCACGTCCTCTGCCACGCCAATTTTGTTGGCTCGATTGTCCTCTTTCGAAGTTGCTACCTCTACCACTTCGACCACTGTCACGACCTCCACGTCCACGTCCTCTTCCTCGAAAGTTGTGAGAAAAGAGTACCTTTTCGTCTTTGTTCGATTCCTTGGTTTGGTTTGCTTCTTCGTCTGCTTCTTCTTTCTTTTTCATCTTTCGTTGTTCATGTGTTTCGAGAGAACCAGCGAACTCTTCGATTGAGAGCGTCGAAAGGTCCTTCGACTCTTCTATTGCACATACAATATTTTCAAACTTGTCTGTTAAAGATCTCAAGATCTTTTCAACAACTCGTGCATCAGGTACTGTCTCTCCATTTCTGGTGAGTTGATTAACCACCTTTTGCACACGTGTGATGTAGTCAGATACAATTTTTGTATCCTTCATCTGTATCCTCTCCAATTCGCCACGAAGAGTTTGGAGTCGAACTTGCTTCACTCGATCTGCTCCTTTGAACACTTTTTCTAACGTGTCCCACGCTTGTTTCGACGTAGTCGAACCAGCAATTTTTTCGAAGCCTGATTCATCTACAGCCCTGAACAACATGTATAATACCGTTTTGTCCTTCGATCGCGTCTCTTTCAACGCCTTCGTTTGAGCTGCTGTATATCCCCCAACTTCTGTTAGTTCTTCAAACCCATCATTGGTCACTTCCCACGCGTCTAGAGATCCAAGAAGAGCTTTCATTTGGATACTCCAGTTTTCATAATTAGACTTCGTTAGCCGTGGCAACGGCATTTGATTCATCATGTTTGCCATGAGCTCTGATGCCAAATTGTTAAAACTATGAATCAGACTTCAGATTAAAACTTATGTTTATTGCTCTTATAAAATAAAATACACTCTTGGTCTTTTATAGACCCAGATAACTTTTACAATTCTAAAACATAAACTAAAACATAACTGTTACTGATAACTTAATAACTTATTAAACTTTTGTCCTTCCTACTACCATATTTAATGTAAAACTTATTACTAACACATTTAATGTTTATTCAACACACTTCACCTGAAACGAACGACATCACACAATATACAAAACATGATGTTCATCATAACCAATAGATCTCACAAATAAAACAACAGCATTGACACAAATGATTACATAAATGGGTATATGTAACTCACCTCACTGTCATACACCACCATCTCGAAATGCTCCTTACCATTTGAGCTTACACTCCATTTGTGATGCACCTTAACAACAACTTTTCAAAATTCTTTATCATCATTAATGTCTGCCACTCGCTCTAGAGGTCGAGCCATGAAAAACGTTTGAAACAAAAAACACAACGAATAAAGGAAGACGAGAGAGGAATGAAACGAGTAGAAGTAAGAAACAGTATGAACCAGACGGAGAGAAGTATGAACCAAACGGAGAGAAGAAAGGAATATATGGTAGGGTTAAGAGATAATATCTGCTTTATGAGTAGCAGAATATTGATAGAAAGCTGCTTTTCAAAAAGTTGTTTATTGCAAAGATGCATTTTCTACAGAATTGGATTTAAAAAGGACTTTTGTCTGCAAATGGAACCACATTAAATGCAAGGAAATAATATATTTTTCGTCCAGATAGGACAATAGATAACTTTTTGTAACAAATAGTTACTTTTTTACACTCATCAATGACTTTAAACGCAAAATATTCAGTTGTAATTAGACAATGTCATAAATTAGTCACAAAAAATAATATTTGGACACTAATTAACCTTGTTTTTAATAGGTGGAAATTTTTAAACAAAGGGCAAAATTGAATTAACCTAGACATTTGTTTTCTTATAATATTCCAATGTCCGTGTCGTTGTGTCGTTGTTAGTCACTTGTGTGATACTGTACGATAAGTGTTGGGAAAATAAGATAAATATTTAAAAAAATGATTTATTTCTTTATTTCGATATTCTTTGTATCAATGTCTGATATTTGTATAACACTCACACAACACATGTCAACCAATTCAAACAAGTGTTTGAAAAACAATTGTTTTTTACTTTTCTTCAACAATTTTTATACATTTTTGGACAAACCTCAAACACACTTAAAATGGTTAAACACTATATCCAGGAGACAAAAATCCTAATGTCCCATTTTTCTTCTGGCTTCTTGCATGTTTTTTCTATTTGATCCTCAGCCAGACATGAAATACAGACAGCTTCATTCTACATAATTTTGCAAGTGTATCTTTCTTATCATCAGGTCAAGTGGCTGCATAATTACACTTCCAATTATGATATATCACATATGTGTATTTTACCATTCTGCTTGGACTTCAACTATTACCAACACATTTCTTTTGTTACCACATTTACCATCATCACAGCAAGTTTTCTACCTCTTCAACTTACCTGTATAAAATTGAATTGAAATTTGCCTTAAACTCGAGAGAAGTCCACATCAGCATGTAAACACGCATCACAGAGGTTTTGGTAATACAGTGTGTGCATTCATCTACAGCTTGATAAAGCTATTACCTCTAAGCTTGTTGGCCACAGCTGCAATCCAGGCTCTATCTTTAATGCTAAATGCATAACTCGTGGTTGAGACCAGCAGAATAAATCCTGCCGGTGTTTGCGAATCGGTAGCACTCTCCACAGAAATTTGTAATATTGGCTGCACCAGAAGAGAGCGAGCCCCTTTAGGTACAAGATCCTGAAATTCAGAATCTAAAACGTCCATCAAAATTCAAATTATTTGAACTAAGGTATAAGACAAAGTTCGAAGTGAAGCGCTAGTGTGCTAATAAGGAGTGGATTTGTTTAATACTTAAAAAATGCAGCATAACTTTGAAGAGAAAAGAAACAAAACTTCATACAATTTGATACCTGCATCTTGTGGAAAATATAGGGTCTCCTTCAAATCATTAAGGCCAGCATTTTCAATTTTGTTCCTAAACTGTCCAAGAAGAATTTCTTTGGATGAATCATCGACCACGTTCCAGTAGCCCCTTACACATATTTCTCCTTGAATCAAAACGAGCTGAACATATTGGAATAGTTGGAGAATAAGGTAAATGAATAAAATCATAAGAGCAGAATTAGTTGATTGAGAGAATAAATGGTTTGTTAAAATCAACAAGAATGATAATCTATGTGAGGGACGTACCGCAGCTATGGCATTTGTATTGCGCAGCAAAATATATGATGTCCAAGCTAAGTCCTCCTTCAGAGCATCCGCTATATGGGTTGACATGACAAATATCTGTTGTGTTCCATCTGGTAGAGTTGTTTGATCCACTGGTTGAGCACCCTAACAATTTTCGAGACATAAGACATATGTGAAAGACTTCAAATTCTACTTGACAACATCCAAACATGTATCAACCAGTTCTTATGGTAAAAGAAATCATATACATGGATAAAGTTACCTTGAGAAATTTACCAAGGTAAGGTAGCAGAATTGAGAAGGAGGCCAAAGACAGACCCAAAACCTCAGTTGTCTACATATTAAAGAAAACACACCAATTCAAAATCAGACCCATTAAATAAATGTAACCGAATAATGAACAATTTATATTTACAAGTTGAGGTGGTGTAATAGTGGCAGAATCAGAAGCAAGGAAGTGGTTTAAGATCAGAAGAGAACCAAAAGCATAACCAATCCATCTAGGTAGGTAAGATTCATCAAACCCAGGTATTCCTAATGTGAAGCGAAGAACGGAGAGATTGAGCTGTTGTTGTTGCTGGGTGGTTGTTGTGTTGCTTGAATTGGGTGGCTGAAGATTTGCACCAAGTATTCTTGTTGATTTTGTTGACGAGGGTTTGGGAAAGACAAGTTTGGTGCGAGGAATCCAGGGTTTCAATGATAATATGCTTATGCTATTCATCTTTTCTTTTCTGCCTAACATTTCTCAACTTATTATCTTTATATAAAATCTAATTTGCAAAATTAATCTAATTCATAATAATTTTGTATTTCATTAATTATTTTAAAATTAAAAAATTATTAAACACAATTAGAGGCTTTGTAACAAAGATCAAATTTGTAAGGCTTTATACACAAAGCTTAAAGCATACAATACCTCTTAAAATAATCTACTTGACTTTGTTATTAAGTCTATTTTCAAGTTCAAAAGGAACATTAAAATGTCTATTATTATTAATGATTAATGAGGTGTATTAGCATTTAGCTCTAATTTTATTATCTCAATTTTTTAGTGTCTTTTTAAAAGTATATTGTAATATGAAAGTTGTTCTGAGTAATGAAAATTATGAAGTTTGTTTTATTTTTCTTTTTTTACAATTTTGATCTATTTTGTTAGTCAAACAATAATCTATCATTGCCGCTTTTTTCTCTTCATTTCATATCTCACAAGTCTGCAAATTTATCTTTTAAAGACTTGGATGATGTCATTCAAACATCTGATTTACATATTGATAATGCCATTAACCACACTCATCATCAAATTGATGAGAGATATTAAGTTGATAGTCAAAATTTAGAACTGTAATTGGGAATATTCACACCATAATGGATAATCAGCAGTAATTCTTAGACTCTAGACATGAATATGTTATGACTATTCTCACAAAATTACTTAAAGTGGAGTGCAACAATCAATCACTACTCACTCAACTACTTCTTCTACATGTATATCTCCCATCTGTCCGTACCTCATAGTTATGGACACATTATTATTTCACACACTATCTTTATTATTCTGGACTGGGCCCGCCCTGGCCCAAAAGCAGGGACAAAGGCCCAATCCAAGCAGTTCCTCGAGGAATGCGCGCCCGCGGATTCCCGTCAGCGTGCCCGACCACAGATTGCAGTCATGCCCGCTGTTGCCTGCGATACATGGTGTCCCCGACCAAGGGAACTCCATCTCGAGCCCTGCTCGAGCACTCTCCTCGTAGGGCAGATTCTGTCATCTCTGACCGTTATCGAATCATCTAAACTCTGGAAAGACCGCGTCTTCGTCCCTCCTTATTTCTCGCAGCATCACCAGGAAGGGGACCACGTGCGGGTCCCCACTACACACGTAGAATCTGGCAGTTCCTTTATTAGGCCAGTTCTGGTCGGCCCAATGAGGGGACCTTGGCCCAGCGCTGAGGGCTATAAATACCCTTTGTTCCTAGAGGGTTAGGTATTCATCTCTTACGCATACATATACTTTTGGCCTGCTCATTCTGTCACTCATTTTAGCATCGGAGTGTCTTGCAGGTACCCCCCCATCTCACTCAAATTCTGCCCGAGCCAGTCGTGACTGTCTAAGTCTGATCAGGTAAGATCAGTGGCGCTGTCTGTGGGAATCTAGCTTCCCCGTCTTGCAAACCCTCGAAGACCAAAGCTCAAAATCACCTCATACCGTCATGGCTGACCAAGTCCGGGACGACCAGAACATCCGCGTCGTCGACGTCAATAACAACCTCGCGGATAAAAACGGAATTCCCGACAACGCCGGTAACCCCGGCCATAGCACACTCCCTGGGGGCACCATCCTTGGGCCCTCAGTCCACCGCGACGGAGCTACTGCCTCGTCTTCTTCGGTCCCCCCACCGCTCGAAGAAGACAATACAGCTCCCCCAAACTATCGAGTTGCCCAATTTCAGGAAGTCCCTGTCCCCACCGGGGCAGATGCCACAACCCGCGCACTATTCGCGGCGATCAATCAAACCAACTACCTCATCTTTGCCCAGGGGGAAAGATTGAGGGCGCTAGAACACGATAGAAGACCCGCGAGGAGACACAGGAGGCCTCAGACTCCACCTCCTCCAGTAACAGAGGTACATCTCCCATCTCCCCCGCGGAGACAATACAGAGATGCCTCCTGAAGCCCGTCGCCCCGACCGTCGAGGAGACGACCCCCCTTGGAGAGGCAACCCGTCATCGAAGCCGGAGGGCGCAACCAAGGCCCCATACGGCAAGAAAGAAGACACTCTGGAGAGAGGCACGGAAGAATTGACCAACGAGCACCACGCTCGAGGGATACCCAGCACGACCAGGACCGTCGGGCACGACAATATCTCAGCTCCTCATCCCTGTCCCCGGAGCGAAGTGACGAGAACGACCCCCGCGGTCCCCTGTCACAAGCCATCATAGAGGCGCTCATTTCCCCGGGCATGGAGAAGCCTCCACATCTGAAGGAATACGACGGAGTCGCAGACCCAGTCGACCACATAGACGGGTTCGAGGCTATGCTGCATTACCACAACGTCGGGGGACCCATCAAAGGTTGGTTGTTTCCCACGACCCTCAGAAAGGCAGCAATGAATTATTATAAAGGCCTCGCCCCGGGATCAATCACCTCGTGGCGAAACCTGAAGAATCAGTTCATAAGTTCGTACACTGCGTCTCGGCGACACCTAAAGACCGAGGCAGCACTCGAGGCCATCATCCAGAGACAGGATGAAACCTTGAGAGAATTTATCAATCGCTTCAATCGCGAAGCCATACAAGTCCCCTGCGTGGACCACATGAAAAGGTACTTGCTGGAGAGGGGGCTTCTCCCCGACACAGAATTTAGAAAGGCGGTGGGCATCGAACCACCTCGAACATTCGATGCTCTCCTCGAGAAGGCACAGGCATATATGGATTACGAGGAAAGGGAGGCGGCCAACAGAGCCCGGGACCCCAGAACTCGCGGATCCAGCAGCAACCCGCGCCAGGAAGCTGCTCCTCCTTGACGAATCGGGGAGAAAAGAAAAGAGGACAGACCCCGAGAAGTCTGGGAGCAAAGAGGACCCTCAGGGCATTTTACAGAATACACTCCGCTCACAGCTTCCTGCGAGCGCATTTTGGCGGAGTGTGCCAGCACGAATTTTAAAGACGGCAGCGTCAAGCGCCCTCGACCTGCTCCTGCCAAGCCCGGAGTAGACAAGAGCAAATACTATCAGTACCATAGGAGCCATGGTCATCTGACTGAAGACTGCGTCCACCTGAAGGACGCCATCGAAACCCTCATCAAGGGAGGGAGGATTGCCCAATACCGGCGAAACGATGCTCCTCATCACGACGCCCGGGAGACAAGAGAACCGGAGGAGGACGCCCGACCATATGACGAGTCGGTCCCCGTCCAGACCGCCTTCTCCGTCAACCGACCGGAGGACTTCTACGTCCCCGAACACCTGCAGGAGCCACTCACGACACACAGCAGGTGGGAGTACTTTCCCTCCACCGTGGTCATCAATGGTGGAGGATTCAACGATCTAACCATCAACTCGGCCAAGAGAAAGCTGGATGAACTGGTCGACTCTGCTCCTCCTCAGACGGTGACTTTTGAAAGAGTGAAAGGTAGGTCGGAGCCTATCACCTTTTACCTCGAAGAGCTCCCCGGAGGAGCCCCCAACGCAGTCATTCCTCTGCTGATAAGAGCGAGAATGGCCAACTTTGACGTGCACCGCATCCTCGTCGACGAAGGAAGTTCCGTCGACGTGATGTACAGTCAATTATTCCAGACTCTGCAGTTAGACGACTCGCACCTCTCGTCGTATGTAGGGTCGGACTTACAGGGCTTCAACGACTCGACCTCCAAACCTTAGGGATACGTCGAGCTCATGGTCACCTTCGGCGAGGGCACGGCAACGAGGCAGGTCAAGGTGCGCTTCCTCGTCATCGACTACCCGTCCCTCTACAAATGCATCCTGGGGAGACCAATGCTAGCAGAGCTGACCGCGGTGCCCTCCACCGTCCACTTGAAGATGAAGTTCTACACCAAGAGGGCACGGGTGGCTACCATCCAGGGGGACCTAGCCGCTGCTCGAAGGTGTTTCAACGCCGCATCCAAGGGACGCGACACTGTTGACACTGGGACAAGGCCCGCTAAGAGACCGACAACGACACGACAAGAGCCCGACAAATCAGAGCCCGCCAAAGTAGAAGACCAGAGAGCTCCCCCAAAGGTCGACTCCATAGCTCTAGATACCCGTTTCGATCAGGACGAACTCCCAACGGTGAGCAAATCCCCCTTCGACCAATCCTGGACGGGGACTTCGAGCTCGTCCCCCTCGGCGCAGACCCAAGCAAAGGAGTAAAGATTGGCATCGACCTCCCCGACCTGGCAAGGAAGCAGATCAAAGCCTGCTTGCGCGAGAATGCTGACTTGTTCGCCTGGAGCGCCGCGGAGATGCCCGGACTCGACCCCGAGGTCGCCTGTCACCGTCTCGCCATAGATCCTGCCGCTAAGGTAGTAGTACAACGTAGGCGTAGGCAGTCTCCGGAGAAAACAGAGGCTGCTGAAAAAGCTGTAAAAGACCTCCTAGAGGCGAATTTTATTTCTGAAGCCCGGTATTCAACCTGGCTGTCAAACGTTGTACTAGTTAAAAAGAATAATGGAAAATGGCGGATGTGTGTTGATTATACTGATCTCAATCGGGCATGCCCGAAGGATGCTTTTCCTCTACCGAACATAGATATGTTGGTCGACAACTCGGCCGGTTACAAAATATTGTCGTTCATGGATGCCTATTCGGGCTATAACCAGATCCCAATGGCCATGGGCGACAAACATTGCACTGCCTTCATGACCAGCTCGGGCAATTATTACTACAATGTAATGCCCTTTGGACTAAAGAACGCAGGGGCAACTTACCAACGTATGATGAACAGAGTGTTCCACGAACAAATCAGAGACATGCTCGAGGTTTACATGGACGACATGATCGTCAAGTCCCGAGCAGACACCAATCACGCAGCCCACCTCAAAGCAGTCTTCGCCCAAGCAAGACAATGTAAGATGAGGTTCAATCCCGAGAAATGCACGTTCAGGGTCAAAGCAGGGAAATTCCTCGGGTTTTACCTGACGAAACGAGGGATTGAAGCTAACCCCGACAAATTCCGAGCCTTCTCCGACCTCCCGACACCTACGTCGAAGAAATCAATACAAGTCATGAACGACATGCTCACCTCACTGTCCCGCTTCGTCGCGAGATCCGCTTAGCACGCCCTCCCCTTCTTCAAACTCCTTCGCAAAGAAGCGGCCTTCGAATGGACCGAGGAATGTGAACGGTCACTACACCACCTAAAACAAAGTCTATCCCAACCGCCCATACTGTCTCGACCAGTCGACGGGGAACCACTATTTCTATACTTGGCCGTCTCGAGCGAAGCCATCAACGCGACTCTCATTCGCGAGACCATCGACGGGCAGAAACCCGTTTATTTCACGAGCAAATCCCTACAAGGACCTGAGAGAAGATACCAACAGATAGAAAAAGTAGCTCTAGCCCTCGTCAACGCGGCGAGGAGACTCAGACATTATTTTTTTGCGCACACAGTCATAGTGCGAACCGACCAACCGGTAAAACAACTATTAGGTCGACCTGATATGGCGGGCCGAATGTTAAAATGGTCCTTAGAACTCTCCGAGTTCGACATTCAATACGAGATCAAGAAAGCTCTAAAGGCACAAGCCCTGGCCGACTTCGTCGCGGAAATGACCGCTCACGACCCGCCCGCAGGGAAGGAGCACAAATGGACCATCTTCGTCGATGGAGCTTCCAGTTCGTCTGGAAGCGGCGCAGGGATCCTCCTAGAAAATGAGGAGGGCATAATGATCGAGCACTCGTTAACCCTCTCCTTCCCGACTTCGAACAACCAAGCAGAGTACGAGGCCCTGCTCGCAGGACTAAGGCTAGCCGAGGACCTAGGAGCCCGCGAGATACAAATTTTCACGGACTCACAACTCGTTGCTTCCCAAGTCCAAGGGAGTTACCAAGCTAAAAATGACAGCCTCGTTGAGTACCTAAACTTAGTCAAAGAACACATGAAAAAGTTCGACCGAGTAGAAATATCACACGTCCCGCGTGAGCAAAACACGAGGGCGGACGTATTGTCCAAACTTGCAAGCACGAGAAAGAAGGGCGGAAACAAATCCGTCATACAAGAATCTCTGTCACGCCCGAGCATCGAGAGGTCCTCGACCCCATTCGAGGTGCATGCCATCGGAGACACCTCATGCTGGATGACCCCGGTGTACAATTTTCTGACAAAGGGCGAACTCCCTTCGGACCAAACAGAAGCGACCATCACGAAACGACGAGCATGCTCATACGTGGTGCTCGAGTATAAACTATACCGCAGGGGATTCTCCATTCCCCTCCTGAAATGCATCGACGAATCCACAGTCCCCGAGGTATTACGGGAGATACACGAAGGGATTAGCGCCCAGCACATGGGCGGTAAGTCCCTGGCGAGGAAAGCCCTGCGAGCGGGGTACTATTGGTCGACGATGCAGTAGGACGCCAAGGAACACATCAAGAAGTGTGACAAGTGCCAAAGGCACGGCGACATGCATCTCGCTCCCCCTAACGAGCTGAGCACACTGTCGTCCCCGTGGCCGTTTGTGTGGTGGGGGATGGACATCCTCGGACCATTCGTGCAAGGGACTTACCAAAACAAGTTCCTTATCGTAGTTGTGGATTACTTCACGAAATGGATAGAGGTCGAGGCTCTCGCAAAGATTACCTTGCACAACATCCTCTGTTTCTACAAAAGAAACATCCTCGCTAGATTTGGGATCCCGAGAGCACTAGTCACCGACAACGGCACCCAATTCACCAACCACAGATTCCAAAACTTTGTCACCAAACTGGGAACCAAACAACACTTCACCTCGGTCGAGCACCCTAACACCAACGGGCAAGCCGAGGCTACTAACAGAGTCATCCCGCGAGGACTCAAACGTCGGCTCGACGAAGCTAAAAGAGGGTGGGTCGAGGAGCTGCACAGCGTTTTATGGGAATATCGCACCACACCCCATTCAACGACGGGCGAAACCCCCTTTCGACTAACCTACGGCACCGAAGTCGTCATCCCCGTTGAAATCAGAGAACCATCCAGGCGGACAGAAACGCCCCTCGACGAAGAAATGAACGACGAAGCACTCAGGGATGAACTCGACTTGGTCGAGGAAATTCGTTCGGGGGAAGCTCTGCGCGAGGCCACTCTAAAACAATGAGTGGCCCTGCGTCACAACGACAAGGTCATCAAACGCGAGTTCAAGATCGGCAGCCTGGTACTACGAAGAAACCAGAAAGACTCCCGCGAAGGGAAATTGGCCGCAAACTGGGAAGGGCCTTACCGCGTCCACGACGCCACAGGTACAGGGGCATACTACCTCGAGCAGCTAGATGGAGAACCATTGCCACGACCCTGGAACGCTGCTAAACTAAAGCAGTACTATGGTTAAAAAACCCTTAAACACTAAGGACTCTCGTCGTCGAACATCCACATCCAATCAACGGAGAGGAATGTCTCGACCACGTAGATAGGCCAAGGTACAGGCCCAATCTACGCCCAAACGACATAACGTCGTCCAGCCAAACAAGGACGAATGACGATGCTCAACAGGGACACCTCAATCGAGCTCCACTGTCGAAGTACCCACATGGCAAAACACCCAACTCGCGATGGGCAGTTCACGCCACGGGCGTACGACCTCAATCTGGGTCATACACCCGAGCAAGCGGGCTTCACTCCACACGACTGGCGCATTTCGAAGTACGCCGGACCACCAAATTGGTCGACAGGATCTCCACTCGAGGACAACTTAGGCAAATTTCGCCATAAGGTAAACAGCCGAACACAAGCGTGGCTCGAGGACATAACTTAGACAAATTTCATCACAATATAAAAACTTAAACACGAGCAAGTCTTAAAGTCAAAATGAACATCCATTTAAAGGCTCATACGCAAAACGAATAAAAGTGAACCGACCAAAAAGGCCGGCGATGTTCAGAATTACAGGCTATGGCACAACGGCCAAAAGAAATATGTACGGGCACGCAGGCCCCAAAAATATGCACGGGCATGCAGGCCCCAAAACAAATATCAATAAACAGGCACGCATGCCCGACCAGAAACTCCACGACTAAACTTCCCTAGGACTACCAGCACCCACCGCAGGATACTCAGGAGGAGGCACAACCTGTCCGTCAATAATCTGGGACATGAAACCCACTCATGCGATATTCATGCCCGAATTCAATATGGAGAGCTGGCTGACCGCAGCCTCAAACCCGTCCGCTAAAGCACCAACACAGTCTGTTTCGAGGAGATGGATGCGCGCGACCAGATCCAAACGGCTCCGTAAAGGGGCTGTATCCTCCAACTCATCTTCAGCAGGAAGCATGGCAGCTTTCATCTCCTCGACCTCCTTAGACAAACGTTCGTTGTCGGCCTCCAAGCCTTCCCTATCTAGTCGAAGACAATCCCTCTCCTCAGCAACCTTCCCCGAGTTCTCCTTCTCTGCCGCCAGCAGGTCGGCTTGTTCGCGGAACATTTCCTCAGATCGCTCGAGAGCAGCCTTCAACTTACGAGAGCCGGCAGCGAGGGCAGCTTTCTCCGACTCCATCTCCCTAATGCGATCCGAGGAGTTAGAACCCTCCTCAGCAAGGACAACGGCCATCTCGACCATCTTCACCATCCCGACCATACTGGCGGCCAGGTGTTTTCTCCGGCTTTCTTTGTTGAGCCGCCTGATGGTCTCAGCCTCCTCGGTGCTCACTGTCAAGGGAAACCCCTCAAAGAAATCTCCCTCTTTAAAATAAGGGGGTTAGCCGAAGGTCCTCGCGATGACAGACTCGTCGCCAACTTCTGACTGGTTATCTACCCGACTCCTCTTTCTCGTAATCAGCTCAGCAGGCTGCTCGGCGTCAGGGGAGCCCGGGGACCCGCTAGAAGCATCGCCCGAACTAGTCGGCGGGCCCATCCTTGTGGCCTGCGGAGCCTACACCAGCCTTCTGTTTATTTTCTTGTCCTGAGTCAGTTTTAAAAGCCTCTCCCTTCGTTCAGCCATGTTGCCTACAAAGAAGAGGAAAACTCAGGTTAGCTGCGAGCCAGTAAAAAACAACGAAAATGGAATAAAACTACAAGAAAAAAGCAACCTAATAGATTTACGGCCTGCCCGTAAGATTGGCACTCGACGAGCGCCTTTGTGTCGATGGGATGGGCCTCGAACGTCGGGTACCCGTCCTGGTCAAGAATGTCTTCCCCATCCCTCGTGACCCACCGGGCAGGGAAAAAACTGTCGACATATTTGCAAAGGATGCCATAGGCTTCTTCATCCTCGGTGCACATACTTCCTGCGGGCGTGTGGTAGTACCCGGTACCATGGTCGTAATGGCCCGAGCACCAATGTAACGGGAACTTGGATACGCGCCCCACTGTCGGTCGGCTTTCGGCATCCATGAGGGGCTCCATGTGCTCGTTGACTACTGCGGTTTCCTCTTCATACATAGAATCCAAAGCAGTCTGGGTGACCGGCTGCAGAACATACCACTTGTCCTTGAAGCCCCGGACTGAATCCATGTACATCCTGAACAGCCTCTTCGACTGTTTCAGGGAAACCCAACTATGCCCTCCTCCTCGAGACTGACGCTGCAGGTAAAAAACTCTGAAGAAAAGGGGGATGGTCGCCCCGATCCTCAAGAAGCGGCATGTCAGCTCGAATGCCCGAAGGAAGGCAATCGAATTAGGATGGAGTTGGGAAGGGGCCAAGTTCAGATGGCAGAACACCCCGGCTTGGAAATCACTGAAAGGAAGCATGAGACCGAGATCCCTAAACATGATCTCGTACATTGGAAACCCATAATCGGTGAACTCCGAGCATATTTGTGCATCGAGGGACGGCCTCGTCACAATAAAATTCTTCTGGAAACCCGGCTGACTACCGCCGCGTTCGACGACAGTGTATGCGCGTCGACTACACCGACAATATGCCGAGGCAATACCTCGGGGCTCGGCGCCCACCCAATCCAACGAAGGATCATCGACGGTATCAACTAGAGTCACGTTCTCTTTGGCACTTTGGTCCTCGACCTCATTACGCCTCGAAGACTCCGGTTCGTCAGCCATTTACCTGCAAAGCACAGGAAACCAGTGAAATTCGAGAGCAAATTCACATGCTCTCCACATTGACGGGAAGTAGTGCACGACAAGCCATACACGCTCGACCAGACGTCGGGAACAACAAAAGGATAGCATGAACACCCCGCGCGATAAACATTGAGGACTCGAACAAGATCCTGGTTTCGCCTCCCCGGCGCTAAGATGCCACAACGAGTTGTCTCACATACTTCCTAAGGGGTCAACGTCCCGGCCAGCTCATGGGTGCGCCGACCTAAACTATGAATGTGACGAGCAACATCATGAATCCTAAGCCTAGAACTATGGGTTTACCAGGCAGTATCATAGATTATGCGCCTAAAACCATGAAGGTCCCGGGCAGCATTGCGAGTCACATACCTAAAACTATGAGTTTACCGGGCACAAACATGAATATACCGGGCACTAATCCCAGATATGGGTTTCTAACATCCAAATAACGGTAAAACTACCTACAACAAAGAAAAATAGGAGTAATAAACGCTTACTTGGAAGCAAAGAAGAATGTACGGAAGCGGTGAAATAAATCAACGGAGGAAGATGCGGTAATCTTGCGAAGTTGTAGAAGAACAGCAGCGGCAAAGGCAGAGGAAGAAGGAGAAGCGCGAAGAGGAAAAACAAATTATGGGACCCAAGGATCCTATTTATAGGGATGACGTGGAATACGAAACGTCGCCCCAAGGAGCCACGAACTTCCCCTCCTCGACGTCTACTCCTCTAGGCAATGATGGCCCTACTGTCGCTAGGGTGGCGTCACGGTTCCCAAGGATTGCCTCGTATACCCAACAAACGCAACCCGCGAGGAATCCCCTGAGCATGCATCGATGAGGATTATGCTACGAACGCAACTCGTGAGAAACTCCTCGAGTAAGCACGAGGAAGAAATATCTTGGGCCGGGCATCAGACCCCATGGCAAAGGCGAGCTGAAGTCAAGTCATAACTCCTGCTCTAGGAGCCACGACTTGGGGGGCTCCTGTTCTGGACTGGGCCCGCCCTGGCCCAAAAGCAAGGACAAAGGCCTAATCCAAGCAGCTCCTCGAGGAATGCGCGCTCGCGGATTCCCGCCAGCGTGCCCGACCACAGACTGCAGCCATGCCCGCCGTTTCCCGCGACACATGGTGTCCCCGACCAAGGGAACTCCAACTCGAGCCCTGCTCGAGCACTCTCCTCGTAGGGCATATTCTGTCCTCTCTGACCGTTATCGAATCATCTAAACTCCGGAAAGACTGCGTATTCGTCCCTCCTTATTTCTCGCAGAGCATCACCAGGAAGGGGACCACGTGCGGGTCCCCACTACACATGTAGAACCTGGCAGTTCCTTTATTGGGCCAGTTCTGGTCGGCCCAATGAGGGGACCTTGGCCCAGCGCTGGGGGCTATAAATACCCTCTGTTCCTAGAGGGTCAGGTATTCATCTCTTACGCATACATACACTTTTGGCCTGCTTATTCTGTCACTCATTTTAGCATCGGAGTGTCTTGCAGGTACCCCCCCCCTATCTCACTCAAATTCTGCCCGAGCCAGTCGTGACGGTCCAAGTCTGATCAGGTAAGATCACTTATCTTTACTCGTGTTAGTCTCATCTTTACGCACACAACTTCATACTCAAATAATCACAATTGCACTAATATTACTATTGCATTGGAAAACATTGTAGCACAATGACCCTAACACCACCTTTTCCTGCCCAAACCTTTATGGGATCCACCTATATAAATTCTCATATACATTTTCAACTACACCAATTTATAATGTTCTCACTCCTCATCAATCCCCATCACCTTTATTCCATCAACATACCAAACAAATCCCATTTAGAACTTCAATATTAGAACCTGTTGTGTTTGATGGTTCAAATCTCTTAGAAAGGTTGTTTTAAGTGGACTAAGTTTTCAATTTTTATTAATTACCCCCTAAAAATCGTATATCATTGGCTACTTTTATATGAAGGGAGAAACCTTATGCTAGTTTAAATTGATTCACCAAAATCATTTGCTTTCAAATTGGTTTTCTTTTACAAGAGCCTTAGAATTAAGATTTGGGCCCTCAACTTATGTTAATCATCTGAATGAGTTATTTAAGATACTCACTCTACAGATTTCTCGTAGCTTGGTTAGAAGTTAGCCTTTAAATTTCATATTCTTATAAAAGGAGATTCGTGGGAGTGTCTTATTAAATGCTCTCAAGTTACTGGATACTCTTAAGAAGAAATCTCAGGGACAAGAGTAGGTCAAATTATTAGGATGAACATATATAAATCTCTAGTGTTGTTTCTCTCTCCCTTATCTCTTTTACTTTTTAGTTATTTTTTTCCTCTATTTTTTCATCTATCTTTTTATTCTGCTACTTATTTAATCATTTTTTGAAATGGTTTCAAACTCTGATTTTCTAAATAATTTTATTTTTAAATCAACATTTCTCAAACCTCTATAGTTCACTCTCTCTTATTTATGGAGTCAGATGCCCAACATTGATTTTTGCTAATTGTGGGTTAAAAATAAAGTTTTTTAAGGGAATATTAGCAAAAGACTTCAGCTAAAGGAACGTATCTCAAAGTTGGATACTGCCATCCATGAGAAGAATTATGATCTTATGTCCTACTTAATTGTACCTCTCTATATGGTTATTTTCACCTCTTTATCAGTTAACTTATTCATGTTATATGAGTTATTGTGAAATTTATGTGCTTGTGCTATTTACTTTACTTTTATCCCGCCTTTTTATAATGGAAAAGAGGGAGAAGTATACTCTCAAGAGGAGTAGAATATATTCTCTTTATATGTGAGGTAGAGTTTAATCGCTCTAATCTTTTATCTATTTATTTCTTTGTTACCACCACACTAAGATTTGCATTCATCATCAAAAAGGGGGAGAATATGGATCGATGTGATTGTAGATACCATTACCTGCATCCATTAGATAATCTTGTTGGGTTTGATAATGACAACATCTTATGTTAAACGAAATTATGTGAAGTCTCTATCTATATAGAAGGTTCAATGATCAAGATGTTCTTTGTGAGGTTGAATGTCAATCCACCTCAATTATGACAACACATCTTATCAAATGAAATTTGGTGAAGTCCTGGGGTGACAACTGTTAAAGGGGGAGTTCATGTCAACTATCCATCAATATTTGATGAAGGCATCTTCTCAAGAGTTATCTAAAGCATTATCAGTCAAAAGACTAAAGTTCCATATGAAGTACTAAATGAATGTTGAATCAAGAAATGGACTTGAAGTTGTGAAAGAGAGGAAGCGTGAAAGCTCACATGATCATGGGCTTAACGCGTGTCTGACTGATAACTGTAATGTAAAAGGTATTATATTAATTCTCAAGATACTAAGGCAATATCTCTCTCTCTCTCTCTCTCTCTCTCTCTCTCTCTCTCTCTCTCTCTCTCTCTCTCTCTCTCTCTATCTCTATCTCTCTCACACACACACTCAGACAAAGAAAAGTCTCTTAAAACCACTCTTATTTCTCAAAATCTCTTAAAATCTATCAAGGCTTGTGTGTAATTGATTAAGTAGTGTTTCTAATCAATTAGGAAAGTTTTTACATTTCCTAATCAATTAAGGACAAGTACGAATCGATTATATCAAGGTAAATAAATTCTTAATTAATTATAAACACTTTTAATCGATTAAACCATATAGTCGTTTTAGGGTTTCCTCTGTTGGTTCTTGAAATTAGCTGGTTAAAATATTTGTTTTGTTTGTGAGCTTGGCCTTTTAAAAGATTCATTTGTTTTATAGATCAACATGTGTAAAATCTCTCATTTATTGTAAGAAGATTCATGGGCATATTTGATAAAAAGCTAAAGACAACATGTTTTTTGTGGAACTGTCAAGAGAAAACCTTGGGAACATGAGTAGACTAAATGGTAGATTGAATATGTATAAATATATGGTGCAATATCCCTTACTCTATCTCTTTATATTGTTGTCACTTATTTATTTCCTCTATAATTCCTTCTTTTCTCATTTCCCCACTACGTTATCTCTGTTGGACTAATATAAACCAATTTTTACTAAAAGGTTATAAAAGATATTGGATTTCTGTATATCACAACTCACTCCCTCTTGTATTTGGAGTCACTTAATCAACATTATAGAGGTATATTTATTTATATGTGAAGATATACAAAGAGAAAGCCTCTTAGAAGATAAAGATGAATAAAAACAAGCACGTGGAGCTTGGTATGAATGTTTGAGTAAGTTTATACTTGAAATCAATTATTAAATATGGGAGGTTGGTATTTTACTTGTGCAAATATATATATATATATATATATATATATATATATATATATATATATATATATATATATATATATATATATATATATATATATATATATATATATATATATATATATATATATATATATATATATATATATATATATATATATATATATATATATATATATATATATATATATATATATATATATATTGATTTTACTAATGAGTCATTGTGTAAGAGAGGTTCAATATTTTCTTAGGTTACAAATTCGAAATGTCTATGATGAGGGAGCTACAATACTTTCTAAGGTTACAAATTCATCAATCACATAAAGGAACCTTTATCAATAAAGATAAATATTGTAAATAACTATTAAAAATTGGTATAGAAAAAGCAAAACCAACCTCAACTCCAATGAGGAATTTTTGTAGTTTTGATAAGGATGAAGGATGAAAAGTAGATGAAAAAAGCAAATATCAAGGTATGACCAGGTCCCTTCTTTAGCTTATTACACCGAATCTTGATATCATGTTTAATATATGTATATTTGCATGTTTTTAAGCAAACCCTAAAGAATCATATCTCCTACGGTCAAATGTGTTATGAGATATAACACTAGCACACTACTTGTGAGTTTATGGTAACTCAAATGGACAAATTGTGTTTTAGTTGGGTACTCTAGTTCCAATTTTACTGGTTATAAATTGGATCAGAAAAGTACCAGTGGTAATTCTCACTTATTTTGGAAATTGTTTGTATCTCGACACAACAAGAAATAAGCAAGAGTTGAGTTATCCACAACTAAAGCAAAATATGTCGTTGTAGGTAGTTGTTGTGCTCAAGTTATTTGGATGAAACATCAATTATGTGATTACTAAGTTAATCTCAGAATTGTCCCAAAAAAGTGAGACAACATAAGGACCATGAACCTCACTAAGAATTCATAACTTCACCCTCGAAAGAAACACATTGAGATTAGATGCCATTTTATTAGGGATCGTGTCGGAAAAAAATGTGTAATTGACTTTAAGTCCTCGTCTAAACTACTGGCATATATTTTTACAAATTTTCTTCCTAACCATTTTTTTATAAGAATAGATTTAGGAATCTTAAGCCAATCATGCATGAATTACTTTGTTTAAGTGTTTCTTCTCCTTATTCTTCTTCCCTTTCTCAATGTAATATATATGTTTTATGCGATGTTTATTTATTATCTCTCTATATATATCACACATTTTAATAATGATAAAGGAGGATAAGTATACTCGAATGAAGAGTATAGTATACGTTTTTATCTGTGACAGAGAGATTAACAACTTCAAATATTTTTATCTATATTTTTTTATTTTTACTAACTCCATGAGAGATGTGTTATCATTATAAAAAAAGGAGAATGTGATTACAATGAGATTAACAACTCCAAATATTTTTATCTATATTTTTTAATTTTTAATTTTATTTTTACTACCTTCAAATTGAATAAGAAAGAACAATTCAAAGTACTCAATTTCTAGTTGGAAGAGCTAATGAAAGTTAAATTGAGAAGGAACATAAGTTGTGAAGTTATGAAAACTCGCCCGATCTTGCACTTATTACTTTATCATGTAGTTTTATTAGTTAATTGTAAATGAAGCAAGATTAAGTATTACAATACTAAGGTGATCTGCGCACACACACACACACAAAGTATTTCAAATTTCTCATCTTTTTATTAAAACTTCTTAAAATTAATTAATACAAATACTTAATCAATTAAGAAGCTTTCTAATCAATAAGAGAAGCAAAGCTTGTTTGTCTAATTGTTTACCGTGAAAATTGGTAAACAATCGCTAATCTTCCAAAATTGGTTATTTTGGTTACTTACAGGATCGATCAGATTGATCCTAGGACATTGTTGTACCCTAAATTTTGCCCCTCACTTTTTTCAGTCGCACTTTCATACCATATTTTATCATTCAGTTACAATCATTAATAAATAGCTTCATTTATCACATTTTCATCCTATCTTTAAATTTTCTCTTGTGTTGTTGACTAACTTCTACTCAAAATGCAAAAAAATATTTGTCTTTGTCTTTGCATATTTGTGTTTTGTAGGTACCGAGTCGAAGCATATGGCAAATAAGGTTTTCCGGTATTATTTCCCTAAAATCTCTATTTGCGAAGAAAAAGAATTAAAAAAAATTCATTTTTTTCACTGTACAATCAATTGCTCCTAGAGTGCAATCGATTGCACAAAGTGAATTTTCCGCAATTTTTGGAAAGATACACTGTGCAAATCGATTTGCACTGTAGTGCAATCGATTGCACAGCGTGAAATTTGAAAAAAAATCAGCATTTTAAAATTGTCAAACTTTGGCTCCAATTTTTCTTAATTTTTGAAAGATGTATCATTAATTCAAATTTTAGTGCCAATTTTTCATTTTTAAGAAGAATTATCATTAATTCAAATTTTGGCTCTAATATTTGAAAGAATTATCATTAATTCAAAATTTGGCTCCAAGAATCAATTACCAAATTACCACTAATCCCAATCCTAAAACTCTATAAATAGAGCCCTCATTTCATTCAAATTTGAAGCTTTTGATAGCCAAATCCACCTTGCTAAAAAATCTCTCAATTCTCTCCATCTACCAAATTCACTCAAAGCTCCATTTTAAAAAGTTAGTAAGCTTTGCATTGAAGCTTACTAATCTTTGAGCTAAACCTTCATCCAAACACTTTTTCTCCATCAATTCTCTACATCCAAGCTTGGTCAATTGATTCTTGTGGTTGAATTGAAGTTATTTCTTGAAGTTCTTTTGATAATTCTCTAGATCTACCTTTGGTAAGTTGGATAATTCATCTTTCACAATGTGATCTCTTGGTGATCTTTGGGATTGATTCTTTGAGCATTATTTTGTGATTTCAATGGTGTTATTTTCTCATAATTTGATGGAATTTTCGTGCTCAAGTGGATCCATGATCATAAGGTGTTTGATGGAAAGTTTGAACAAGAAATTGCCCTTTTAAAATGCTGTTTTTGCTACTGAAACTGTGTGCAATCGATTTGCACTATAGTGCAATCGATTGCACAGAAGCAATTTTACGCAGATTTTTGAAACCTGTACTGTGTAAATCGATTTACACAATAGTTCAATCGATTTACACAGGGACAAAATGCACTTTTTTGCCTTGTTTTGGGGCAGCTTTGATCCAAAATGCTTTTTCTACTCATTCCTTTTGATTGTTGGTTTGGATTGTAATTTTAAATGTCCAATTTGTCTTTAAACTCAATGGACTTTGTGATGTAGATGAAGTTGGATAAATGTTCATCAATTCAAATCTACCTAAGAGTGAATTATTTAATTTATTTTTGATGCTTTGGATTAATGATATGTTTAGTGCTTTAATCCATCTAGAGGAGTGGTTGAATTTAAAGATGAAAGAATTTTGAAATGGTGATCCAAATTAGCTTATCATTCCCCTCCCTCTTCATCTTATCCCTTTCTTTTTTTTAATTGTGCTACATGTTAAGGGATGGTGATCTCTATATCATTTATCCAAACATGAAGTACATAGATTTCTATTGATCGGCCTCAAAATAGGTGTGACTTCTACATAAGTCCACTTACGATTGCTTAACATAGCGCTAAATTTTGTCCCGATTCGAATAAATGATCATCCGTGGCCCAAACTTATGATTGCAAGCCCAAGTATGTTAATTTGATCTCTTTGATCCAATAACCTTGAGATTCATTGTGTGGAGGCTTTGGTTCTACCAATTCTCTAATGGATCTACAACACCTTTGGTCAACGTGGATCACTTAAACATCGTTGATCATTACATGTTGCCTTGTGAGAATTCCAAAATGGATGATATACTTGACAAAAAGCAAATGCAACTTGTTGTGTGGAGGCTTTGGTTCTACCAATCCTCTAATGAGTTCCAAATGCAAGTTTCAAGATGGTCATCCAACTAACCACTAATTACTAACAATTAACTTTACTTTACGCTTTTATTTTCATGCTTTATGTACCATTTACTTTTAGTATTTTACATTTCATGATATTTTCATCTTTGCTCACTTGAGCATTTACTTTTATGTCATTTTTATTTTGCTCACTTGAGCTTTTCTTTCTTTTTAAAGACACCTAATAATCAACATGAACCATAAAAATCATTAATGATATTTGGACTACATGGTTACTATCCTTTTCATTATGGAGTGATGGACTTCTTGGACTTAGGATTAGAGACCTTGGCCTATCTTGGAGACTTTGTGACTTTATTTGATATTTTGTCTGGAGTTCTTGAGGTTTACCTCAAGACATTGGGTTGTTTGTTTGTTTTGTGTGCAGGTTATTGAGATTACGATCTTTGTTTGTAATCTGGAATTCTCCCGTATACAGCCGTTACTCTGTCCAATTTTTGCGAAGACTTAAAACACTTGAAGTTTGGTTCTCTCAAGAGGTCTAGTATCTTTGCTTGCTTGGTTTCAATCCGAAGAATGGGAATTTTTATATTGACTCATAATGTCAAGTATTGGCTTCTTGTTGGTTAGACAGTTCTCTTCCTTAGCTTTTACCTTATGCTTTAGGATAGTACCTTCATCTCCTCCCATCTTCTTTAATTTCAAAATCTTCTCATCTTTTTTCAAAACCTTATTTGTTTATAAAATCAAATCGCTTTCATAATAAACCTCGACTTTGTTGAGTTCCTTTTCTTTTAAAACTTATTTTCTTTAAATAAACTTCAATTCATTTAATCATACTTTGACATTTCTTTCAAAATTAACAAAACACTTCAACTCATTCAAACTCCTTTGTGCGTCCAAGCACCTTTTCCATTCAAAACTTTTTTTTCAAGGTGAGACATGATTCATTGATAGTCGAGCAACATTCTCCTATCCCTATGGTTATAAAGGTGTCGACTTTTCCACTTGAGTACTAGAGGCGTTCTCAAACCCTCACTCTTGTTGACGCAGGGTCCATCTTTCTTACACCTTGTGGGCGTTAGTCGAGATTTCTCTCCAAACAATGACGACTTGTCTCCTTGTTTAAAAACAATCAACAAACAAGTCTTTTCTAGAGGAACTACGTGTACCCTGATCCCCTATTGCATGAAAGGTGGTACGTAGGCACTAAAGGTTCGCAACCGCGGCGGGTGCAAAAATCATAAAAATATTTCTTTTCTCACCTCCACCATCTATTCTTATAACACATTTTCATAGCCAAAATATACAGATTTTGCAAAGAGGTTCCTGCGGATTACCGTAGATGTTTAGGGTGCTAATACCTTCCCTTTGCATAACCAACCCCCTTACCTTGAATCTTTCCCCCTCTTTTTGGGTTATTCGCTCTTTTCCCATTCCTTTGGAAACAATAAAGCGCGGTGGCGATTTTTATTTTGATTTGTATAAAGTCTAGTCAATCCAATGGCTTAGTCTTGCACATTTCTACCGCCACAGAAAAATGGCGACTTCACTGGGGAAAGATTGACCTCTTGCTGGTCCATCCCTAAGTGGGTTGAGCCTATCTTTGTTTATTTCTGTATATGTGTTATTGTGTTTATGTGTTATATTTTGTATATATGTTTGTCTGGATTTTCCTGGTTTACAGGGTGCTTGGTGATTACTCATAAGTCCTATACCCGGACTTGGGCAAACATTAAGATAAGACGGGCGGTATAGTCATGTTAACTTTGAGGGAGTAATCCCAAAAAAGGAGGCATGAGATCCCCCACTCAGTGGAGGCCCCTTTGACTGTAGTGTCGTTTACCGAGTAATCGGGAAGACGTACTGCTTTCGACTTGGGAGCCTACTGAAGCTGAGGACCGTAGATTTTCTAACCCATCTTGGCCTTTTAGGTGTAGTGCGGAAGCTATGACGGAGTAATCCGGAAATAGTTGTCATGCGATACTATGCTCGGACGAGTCTTTCCTAAGAATATTGCTAATTACCGAGTTAATCGGGACGTTGGTAATATCCGAAGGAAGGATGTAGACTCTGGGAACCTCTTAGAACCTTGTTCGGCAGATGATAACCATTAGTCCATACCTTATGGGTTGTACCTTTGACTCCAGGCTCGTGACTCTGAACCACATGATCCTGTTACTGTACAGTGCATTGCATAAAATTGCATATCATTTGCATCCTCTGCATCATTCTACATACATCCAGGTTGTTCAAGATCTTATTCCCAGTTGCTTCTTTCTTCCAGTTAGTCGTCTACCGTCAAGCTGATTCCTCAACATAACTACGGGACTAGAGCTGCTGTCAGATTGAGAATGGAAAACCAAGAACAACATAACATGGAAGTCAGAATGGAAATCGACGAGTTGAAGTCAGGCATGGCCAAACTTACTGAGATGATGCAAGTCCTGATTTCCAGAGGAGAGCCACCTCAAAGGACTATGATATCTGAAATCCCAACTGCTGTTGTTGACACTCAACCTATCCAGCATACATCTACTACATGGCCAGAGTTTGGGTTACCTCAGAATTACTCTCCTCCTGTTGCAATTACTTCAATGGTTGGTCAGTCTTCCCGACCAGTCTTTCAAGCTCCAGTTTTCACTGAACCTTAGCCAATTGTTCATACTGCTTATCGTCAACCTGCTGCACAAGCTGCTTTTGGGAACCCTCTCTTTGAGTACAATGCTGCCAGTCCTCGAAGTGTGAGTCAAGGAGACTTTGGTGAGTTTGAAGAGTTCAAAGAACAGTATCAGACTTTAGAGAAGAGACTCCGAGCTATGGAAGGTAATGATGTCTTTGGTATTGCTACTGAAAATATGTGCCTAGTTTCTGATCTGGTTATGCCTGAAAAGTTCAAGACTCCCGAGTTTGAGAAATACCAGGGGCATACTTGTCCAAGAAGTCATTTGGTGATGTACTTTCGAAAGATGTCTGCTTACACCAAGAATGACAAGCTACTTATCCATTATTTCCAAGATAGTCTGAGTGGAGCTTCATTGAAATGGTATATGGGACTTGAGAAAGGTCGTATCCAATGGTTCCAAGATCTTGTTGATGCTTTCATAAAGTAATACAAATACAACCTCGACATGACACCTGATCGTCGCCAACTACAAAATATGTCTCAGAATGAGAAATAATCTTTCAAGGAATATGCTCAACGATGGAGAGAATTGGCATCTCAAGTTGAACCACCTCTGGAAGAGAAAGAGATAACTGGTTTGTTCATGGATACTTTGTCCCCTTTATTTTGGGAGAAGATGATTGGTAGTGTGTCCTCCAGCTTCACAGACCTGATGACTATTGTCCAGAGATTAGAAGAAGGAATCAAGAATGGTAAAGTGTCTAAAGCTGCTGAATCTTCTAATGGTGCAAAGAAATACCTTGGGAACTTTCAGAAGAAGAAAGAAGTAGAAGCCAATGTTGTCTCGACTGAGAGAAGAGGACCTTGCCGTAGGCCTCAATACACTGATCAACCACAAGTAGCGGCTGTTACTCCTGCAGTCAATGCTCAACCAGTTCATGTCCCTCAACGACAGAATATTGCGCAGAATCAAAATCGGAATAGGGCTCAGTTTGATCCCATCCCTATGACGTACACTAAATTGTACCCTGCATTGGTGCAGAAGGGATTGATTACAACTAGGCCTCCGATTCCTCGAAATCCTCCTCCATTCGGGTTCAGATCTGACCTTCATTGTGAATTTCATCAGGCAGCTGCCGGTCATGATTTAGAAAGCTGTTATGCATTGAAAAACAGAGTGCAAGAATTGGTGAAAACAAATGCTCTCACTTTAAAAGAGACATGTCCTAATGTCATCAACAATCCTTTGCCAAAACAAAGTGGCTGAAGACTGAGTCGGGATACCCTCAAGTCACATCTTAAAGCTAATGTTTCAAACAGGACAACTCATCCTTGTTACTGATTAGTCACTAGGCCATCTTTCTTTCTGTTTGCATTTTCCCCTTGTTTATGTTAAAATTGTTGCTTTCAAATTCTGTTTGTACTTTCATGTTAAGTTTAATGAAATGAGCATTGCAATGTTTTGATTCAAATCATTTTCATTTACTGCTTTCAAATATATTTCTCTGGTTTACTCCCTTTATCAAGCTTTTGTTTATGCAAAGATCTGAGGGAGGATGATGAAAACGAAATACCCATAATTGTTGCTGGTAGGCTTTCGAATAAAACTTTGCTGAGGATATACAGGCATTGTTTCAATTCCCAAACACTGGAGTAATAAGGAAGTTAATCCCTCGTTCACCCCTTTGAGCCTAGAAGTTGGAGTTTCTTTCTGTACGAAAAACCCGCAATCTTAACCCGGGGATGGGTAGTTCTCAGTTAATTTGGCCGTGCATTCAATTACAAAAGAGATCATGCAAGACACCTTTCAATAAAGGTCGCGATCAAGCTTTCCTTTGCACACAACAAGAAGTGTCAAAGATGCTCTCCAAACCAAAATGACAAAGATGGTTCCCCGTAATCATTGAGCAAGGAAGTCATTGTCTTTCCAAAAATAAAAATAAAATGAAAAGAAAAATCAAAAGAAAATGTCCTGCTAAGTCAAAACCTCTGAAGGAGACTTAGGCAAAAAACTGGGGCATCCCGCTGACTGTAATTCCAAATGAAGCAGTTCAGGAAAAAACTGGGGCATCCTGCTGACTGTAATCTCAAATGAAACAGTTCAGGCAAAAGATGAGAATAATAAATTCAATTAGAAGAGGTCTTCAAATCCTCAAAATTCTCCACCAGAGTTGACAAAAGTCCTCAAAACAACAAAAAGATATAAGAAGAAATGACTGTCATTCTCAAGAATCCTTTAGTTTCTGAGCCGTCGTCATTGCTACCATCAGTGCAACTCCAAAATCTCTTGGAACCTGAATGCATAGTCTTAATTAACTGAATATAGGACTGAAGAACATCATGAAGATTGGGTTTGGTACAAATAAACTTTGAGCCTTTATCCTTTATTTCTTAAACCGTGAACCCGACCATGTTACAACCCTCAAAAGACCTAATTGAAGCCAGGTTTCTTTTGAAAGCATACTACAGCAAGGTTGCGTAAACTGACTCCTATGAAAAGTCAGTATCATACCTTTGCTTTCTATTTCACTTTAAAAGTATAAACCATTGTGCTTTAACTAGTGATGCATTTTCTATACACCAATAACATCATTTAAAAATGATTTTGGATTCAAAACTTTTGCATGAACTTTGCATTAAAATTACCATGTTTGAATAAACAATTTTGCTTGCAAACAAGCTTTCCTCATTAAGGAATTTCAAGAAGTTGAGAAACTTGGTCAGTGATCCTATCAGGGGCAAGTATCTTCCAGGTCCATTTATGAATCAGTTCAAGATTTGTTGCTCAATGCGAGTTTTCTCAGATTGGTTAGCCAGAAGATCATTTTCAAGACTCATACAGGGGAATTCTTTCCAATAATCATCGCAAGAACTGAAGCCATGATCGGTTTATTGCCAACAAACATTTCAGAAGCTGAAGCCATGATCAGTTTATCTCCAATAGTCATTTCGGAGCTGAAGCCGTCATCAGCTTATTTCCAGCAACTTTCGACTGAAGCCATGATCAGTTTATCTTCAACAGTCAGCTAATCTGGGACAAGTCCCCAAGTAGCTCTTCATGTCCTTCCTCAGAAGATCATCAGTTCAATACAGTTTACAAGTGTGACAAATTTGGGTTCAGGATATTTTCTTTCCAATTAAATTTGGCAGAGTTCTCCATGTTGAGGAATTAAACTTCCAATCTTACCTTCACAAAAGAGTCAAACTCCGTTGTCGTAAACATCGACATTACCTGCATAGATCATTCACATATCATGCATAACAAAATTCATACATAATTTTTAACAAGAGTGCTTCATCCTCATTTTCATTTTTCGAGGTCTTGTTGCAGTTGACATGTCACCTTGAGATCAAAGTCCAACTTACTTGGCACCTACCAAAGCAAACATCAGTTTGAGTTGTTTCTCTTTTTTCATCCAAAGCCAATATTGGATGTTGTTACCTTTTGTTGTCGTCCAAAGCCAGTATTAGATGTTGTGATCTTTTCTCTTGTCTAAAGCCATTATTAGACGTTGAGTTTTCCCTTCATTCAAATCGGAATCTTTTGTTGTCATTCAAAGCCAGTATTGGATGTCGTGTTTTTCTTCTGTCTAGCGTATTCCCTAAACGACTCTGATGTAGCTTCAGATTTGGTCTCATCCCACATCTAATGTTCTTCTAGATGTTTCTGATTGTATTTTTCAGAGAGTTGCTCGCCTCATTCAATGCCATTCTTGGATGTCGCTGCTTTCCTTCTCGAGTTTTATCTCTTTTTTCCAAGTATCGCTGGTTACTCTTTTGTCGCCCTGACAGATATCCAGATGTATCTTGTTGTTCCCCGACGTGTCTTTCCACGTCATTTCATCTGAACTACCATAAGTTTCCAGTTTTGAGTCTTTCCATATTTCCAGAGTCTGTCTCATCTCATACATCATTCAAAAAATATATGTCAAAAAAGAGTCCATGCATTCATTCATAACATATGCTATCATCTCATCGCATCAGGGACAAAATTCAGGTCTGTTTGTATTTAATTACTTTCCGCCTATTTGGCTAAAAGATAATTAAATAGGGGCAACTGTTGTACCCTAAATTTTGCCCCTGACTTTTTTCAGTCGCACTTTCATACCATATTTTATCATTCAGTCACAATCATTAATAAATAGCTTCATTCATCACATTTGCATCCTATGTTTAAGTTTTCTCTTGTGTTGTTGACTAACTTCTACTCAAAATGCAAAAAAATATTTGTCTTTGTCTTTGCATATTTGTGTTTTGTAGGTACCGAGTCGAAGCATATGGCAAATAAGGTTTTCCGGTATTATTTCCCTAAAATCTCTATTTGCAAAGAAAAAGAATTAAAAAAATTTCATTTTTTTCACTGTACAATCGATTGCTCCTAAAGTGCAATCGATTGCACAAAGTGAATTCTGCGCAATTTTTGGAAAGATACACTGTGCAAATCGATTTGCACTGTAGTGCAATCGATTGCACAACGTGAAATTTGAAAAAAAATCAGCATTTTAAAATTGTCAAACTTTGGCTCCAATTTTTCTTCATTTTTGAAAGATGTATCATTAATTCAAATTTTAGTGCCAATTTTTTATTTTTAAGAAGAATTATCATTAATTCAAATTTTGGCTCTAATATTTGAAAGAATTATCATTAATTCAAATTTTGGCTCCAAGAATCAATTACCAAATTACCACTAATCCCAATCCTAAAACTCTATAAATAGAGCCCTCATTTCATTCAAATTTGAAGCTTTTGATAGCCAAATCCACCTTGCTAAAAAATCTCTCAATTCTCTCCATCTACCAAATTCACTCAAAGCTCCATTTTCAAAAAGTTAGTAAGCTTTGCATTGAAGCTTACTAATCTTTGAGCTAAACCTTCATCCAAACACTTTTTCTCCATCAATTCTCTACATCCAAGCTTGGTCAATTGATTCTTGTGGTTGAATTGAAGCAAATTCTTAAAGTTCTTTTGATAATTCTCTAGATCTACCTTTGGTAAGTTGGATAATTCATCTTTCACAATGTGATCTCTTGGTGATCTTTGGGATTGATTCTTTGAGCATTATTTTGTGATTTCAATGGTGTTATTTTCTCATAATTTTATGGAATTTTCGTGCTCAAGTGGATCCATGATCATAAGGTGTTTGATGGAAAGTTTGAACAAGAAATTGCCCTTTTAAAATGCTGTTTTTGCTACTGAAACTGTGTGCAATCGATTTGCACTGTAGTGCAATCGATTGCACAAAAGCAATTTCACGCAGATTTTTGAAAACTGTACTGTGTAAATCGATTTACACAATAGTTCAATCGATTTACACAGGGACAAAATGCACTTTTTTGCCTTGTTTTGGGGCAGCTTTGATCCAAAATTGCTTTTTCTACTCATTCCTTTTGATTGTTGGTTTGGATTGAAATTTTAAATGTCCAATTTGTCTTTAAACTCAATGGACTTTGTGATGTAGATGAAGTTGGATAAATGTTCATCAATTCAAATCTACCTAAGAGTGAATTATTTAATTCATTTTTGGTGCTTTAGATTAATGATATGTTTAGTGCTTTAATCCATCTAGAGGAGTGGTTGAATTTAAAGATGAAAGAATTTTGAAATGGTGATCCAAATTAGCTTATCATTCCCCTCCCTCTTCATCTTATCCCTTTCTTTTTTTTTAATTGTGATACATGTTAAGGGATGGTGATCTCTATATCATTTATCCAAACATGAAGTACATAGATTGCTATTGACCGGCCTCAAAATAGGTGTGACTTCTACATAAGTCCACTTACAATTGCTTAACATAGCGCTAAATTTTGTCCCGATTTGAATAAATGATCATTCGTGGCCCAAACTTATGATTGCAAGCCCAAGTATATTAATTTGATCTCTTTGATCCAATAAGCTTGAGATTCATTGTGTGGAGGCTTTGGTTCTACCAATCCTCTAATGGATCTACAACACCTTTGGTCAACGCGGATCACTTAAACATCGTTGATCATTACATGTTGCCTTGTGAGAATTCCAAAATGGATGATATACTTGACAAAAAGAAAATGCAACTTGTTGTGTGGAGACTTTGGTTCTACCAATCCTCTAATGAGTTCCAAATGCAAGTTTCAAGATGGTCATCCAACTAACCACTAATTACTAACAATTAACTTTACTTTACGCTTTTATTTTCATGCTTTATGTACCATTTACTTTTAGTATTTTACATTTCATGATATTTTCATCTTTGCTCACTTGAGCATTTACTTTTATGTCATTTTTATTTTGCTCACTTGAGCTTTTCTTTCTTTTTAAAGACACCTAATAATCAACATGAACCATAAAAATCATTAATGATACTTGGACTACATGGTTACTATCCTTTGCATTATGGAGTGATGGACTTCTTGGACTTAGGATTAGAGACCTTGGCCTATCTTGGAGACTTTGTGACTTTATTTGATATTTTGTCTGGAGTTCTTGAGGTTTACCTCAAGACATTGGGTTGTTTGTTTGTTTTGTGTGCAGGTTATTGAGATTACGATCTTTGTTTGTAATCTGGAATTCACCCGTATACAGCCGTTACTCTGCCCAATTTTTGCGAAGACTTAAAACACTTGAAGTTTGGTTCTCTCAAGAGGTCTAGTATCTTTGCTTGCTTGGTTTCAATCCGAAGAATGGGAATTCTATATTGACTCATAATGTCAAGTATTGGCTTCTTGTTGGTTATACGGTTCTCTTCCTCAGCTTTTACCTTATGCTTTAGGATAGTCCCTTCATCTCCTCCCATCTTCTTTAATTTCAAAATCTTCTCATCTTTTTTCAAAACCTTCTTTGGTTATAAAATCAAACCGCTTTCATAATAAACCTCGACTTTGTCGAGTGCCTTTTCTTTTAAAACTTATTTTCTTTAAATAAACTTCAATTCATTTAATCATACTTTGACATTTATTTCAAAATTAACAAAACACTTCAACTCATTAAAACTCCTTTGTGCGCCCAAGCACCTTTTCCATTCAAAACTTTTTTTTCAAGGTGAGACATGATTCATTGATAGTCGAGCAACATTCTCCTATCCCTATGGTTATAAAGGTGTCGACTTTTCCACTTGAGTACTAGAGGCGTTCTCAAACCCTCACTCTTGTTGACGCAGGGTCCATCTTTCTTACACCTTGTGGGCGTTAGTCGAGATTTCTCTCCTAATAATGACGACTTGTCTCCTTGTTTAAAAACAATCAACAAACAAGTCTTTTCTAGAGGAACTACGTGTACCCTGATCCGCAATTGCATGAAAGGTGGTACATAGGCACTAAAGGTTCGCAACCGCGGCGGGTGCAAAAATCATAAAAATATTTCTTTTCTCACCTCCACCATCTATTTTTATAACACATTTTCATAGCCAAAATATACAGATTTTACAAAGAGGTTCCTGCGGAGTACCGTAGATGTTTAGGGTGCTAATACCTTCCCTTTGCATAACCAACCCCCTTACCTTGAATCTTTCCCCCTCTTTTTGGGTTATTCGCTCTTTTCCCATTCCTTTGGAAACAATAAAGCGCAATGGCGATTTTTATTTTGATTTGTATAAAGTCTAGTCAATCCAATGGCTTAGTCTTGCACATTTCTACCGCCACAGAAAAATGGAGACTTCACTGGGGAAAGATTGACCTCTTGCTGGTCCATCCCTAAGTGGGTTGAGCCTATCTTTGTTTATATCTGTATATGTGCTATTGTGTTTATGTGTTATATTGTGTATATATGTTTGTCTGGATTTTCCTGGTTTACAGGGTGCTTGGTGATTACTCATAAGTCCTATACCCGGACTTGGGCAAACTTTAAGATAGGACGGGCGGTATAGTCATGTTAACTTTGAGGGAGTAATCCCAAAAAAGGAGGCATGAGATCCCCCACTCAGTGGAGGCCCCTTTGACTGTAGTGTCGTTTACCGAGTAATCGGGAAGACGTACTGCTTTCGACCTGGGAGCCTACTGAAGTTGAGGACCGTAGATTACCTAACCCATCTTGGCCTTTTAGGTGTAGTGCGGAAGCTATGACAGAGTAATCCGGAAATAGTTGTCACGCGATACTATGCTCGGACGAGTCTTTCCTAAGAACATTGCTAATTACCGAGTTAATCGGGACATTGGTAATATCCAAAGGAAGGATGTAGACTCTGGGAACCTCTTAGAACCTTGTTCGGCAGATGATAACCATTAGTCCATACCTTATGGGTTGTACCTTTGAATCCAGGCTCGTGACTCTGAACCATGTGATCCTGTTACTGTACAGTGCATTGCATAACATTGCATATCATTTGCATCCTCTGCATCATTCTACATACATCCAGGTTGTTCAGGATCTTATTCCCAGTTGCTTCTTTCTTCTAGAGGAACTATGTGTACCCTGATCCCCTATTGCACAAAAGGTGGTACATAGGCACTAAAGGTTCGCAACCGCGGCGGGTGCAAAAATCATAAAAATATTTCTTTTCTCACCTCCACCATCTATTTTTATAACACATTTTCATAGCCAAAATATACAGATTTTACAAAGAGGTTCCTGCGGAGTACCGTAGATGTTTAGGGTGCTAATACCTTCCCTTTGCATAACCAACCCCCTTACCTTGAATCTTTCCCCCTCTTTTTGGGTTATTCGCTCTTTTCCCATTCCTTTGGAAACAATAAAGCGCAGTGGCGATTTTTATTTTGATTTGTATAAAGTCTAGTCAATCCAATGGCTTAGTCTTGCACATTTCTACCGCCACAGACATATACTAAGTTATTTGTAAGTTTAGATGAAAAGGTTTGAGAAGATATTAGGAGTAAAGGTAAGATGAAGGTAAGAATTTAATAAAAGTGCAAGTAGAAGGCAAGAGAAAGTAAATTTGCAGTAATGATAAAATATTGTAATGATAAAGTTTGCAAAGAAACGTAAATGACAAAGATTGTAACGAAATGTAAAGACTTAACTTTAATTAAAATGTGGTGATTCAAATGTACATTCTCAAAAAAATTCTCACACAACGGGTACTTGAATATATTTGAGTGACTTGTACTAATAAGTTGGACACACGGAATTTTACACAAACTTTCTATATTTATACTGGTAGTAAATAACCGTCGAACGGTTGCTTCGATCTAGGATGAGGACAAGTCTCCTCTGCATGTTCTTTGACCGCTATCTTCATGCCACGTCGATTTTCCTAACTGCCAAGTGAACTACTTTTCCCTCCTTTCTTTGAATTCGAATTCACTTGCTTGCTAATACCAGGATCTTTCAGTCGAAGACCGCAAGATCCTCTCGGTCGAAGACCACAAAAACTTCTTGGTCGAAGTCCAACTTTAACTTAGAAAATTCTCTAAGTGTTTTCTCCTTCTTAGCAAGGATGACTTCGACACAACCTCTTTCATAGGCTCTTCTGGTCGAAGTGTCGGAAACTTTAGATTTCTTCAATCTATTTTTAGCCAATAAGTCCAATCTGTGTGGGTGTCGAATTTAGGAGCTAACAGATTTCCCCCAAGAATGCCAGTTTCGACGCAGGGAGAAACAACCATTATTTGATACTCTTATTCGATACCTGTCCATCTTTTAGTTACACAAGTTTATACTGAACTTTTCGTCTTCTACCAACTACTGCTGACATCAGAGTCATCATTATACTTTTTCCAATGTGTCACTATCAGTCATCCGTTACATGCTAACCTAAGGACTTCACCTGTTGCTGATGATGATCAGGGAGAAGAAGGAGTTGCTGACGATAAAGTCAAAACAGAAATGGAAGACACACAAAACAAAGAAGATGACAATCCTGCAACTGCTGAGAGAGAAAATATTATAGAAAAGGAAAGGAACCCTGTTTTACCCCAAAATTTTCCCTCTCATATTTATCAAAACATTGCAAGAAAAATCTCCAAGTGGCTCAAGATTGCTCAAGAGTTGGACAGTCAAGCTATCTCCTAAGGCAGTCAACCCCAAATTAGGGTTTTGTGTTGCATCAAGATCCTTGAGTCCAAATGACCTCAAATGCTACCTAATGTCCTAATATGTTCTCAAGGTCATCCATGTCAAATTTTAAGCCTTGCAGAGGAAGTTTGCTCAGTCAATTGCTCAAAGGGTCCAAAAATCGACTATGCTAGGGCAAAAGTCAATTGTGACCTATAAGCAGTCAAACCTCAATATTTTTTGTCAACATTCTCATTTTGAAGGATATTTCATCATTTTATCAAGGTTTGATCATGATTCATCAAGGATTGCTCAAAATTCATCAAGACTCAAAAGTTACTAAATTAGGGTTTTGTAGGAAAAGTCAACTCAACTTTGACCAAGCATAACTTTCTCATACTTTATGATAAATGACCCATCCAAAACTCATTTTGAAGAGGATGAAATTTACTACAATCCATATTCATACCCCAAGATCAGAAAATGCACTCACAAGAAGTTATAAATTTGGACATTATAGGTCATTTTTGAAAGTCAACAAAAACACCTTTTTTTCCAAAGCTTATAACTTGAGCATGGAATATCAAAATGAGATAATACCAAAAGGGTTGGTTATAGGACATCTCAAGCTTTCTAAAAAGTCTAAGAACACTTCCAAAAGTTCAAAATTGAAGAAGTTATGCATTGTTGAAGTTGGGCATTTTTACAAAATTGCTAAAAGTCAACTATCCCCAAAACTTCAAATTTTGTCAAATGGGCCCATTCTTTTCCACTTGATTTGAGCTTGCATCATTTTCCACGTGTCCTAGCTTCAGCCATGAGCCCATATCTTATTTTTATTATTTTATTTGATTTTTTATTGAATTATCATTTTTAATCAAATTAAATCATAAAAGAATCGAAAGCCTTGATTACATGATATCTTTTGATTGTTTCAGGTTTTAATTGTCATCATAATCATCATCAAAATTCGTATCAAGCATATCATGTACCAAAAGATGGAGATTTGACAAATTTGGCAAGCTTTAAAGGATGAATCAAATCAAATCATAAGGCATTGATTTAGAGAGATTTGATTCATGATTCTTGACCTAATACATTCCATGATACATATAGTAGGCAAAGGCACGAAATTGAGGGCTGGAGGCTGCAGAAAGAAGCAAAGCAGAACTTGCAAAATTCACAAAAAAGTGTGAAATCAAAATCCTACTTGGAGGCGTTTTCAGAAGCAAAGCTTGACACCAATCGATTGTTAGAGGGTCACTGAGTCAGAACCAATCCCTAAAAAGCTCTCATACACGTTCAAAAGCTCTGTAAGCATCTCAAAAAATCGCTCTTCGTTTAAATTTGAAAATCTTGATTCCTGCATCTTTTGTATAAACTATTTGAATATTCATGATCCTCATCAAGTTTCCAAACTTTCTGCATTAGCCAATTGCGTTTTCTGGCCTAGATGAAGAACCCCCATAGCTAGGGTTCTTCGTTCATGTTTTAGGGTTTTGTTTTTCAGGAGAAATCAAGACTCAAGAAGGGCATGAGGTTAATCAGGAAGCCCAGACGAACTCAGCCATGTGCTTGGAATTGATTTTCATGGACTGGGATGGATTTTAGAGTGAACTTACGCATTCAACTGCGGATCCAAATCCGCGGAACATGATGGTTGAGTGGTAAAGGCATGCATCCAACATCCAACAGGACCTGAGTTCAAATCCCAGGTCCCACATGTTATTTGTTATATTTTTCCTTCAGGTAATCCAGTGCAAATCTAGGCGTGGAGCTCATCATGTGTCCTCACTCAATCAAGCGCCAGATGGCCCAAGGCTAGATCTGGTGATCCAGGATGATGGTCCATCATGGGACCAAGTCAAAAGGCGCACATGGAATCCAAAAAGTCCACCAAGCCAGCGTGTTATTGGGCCTTGGAATTGATATTCAGACCTCCAAATCAGGCCCAAACCTCCTAACTCTTTCTATTTCTTTTGTTTAATTTTATTTGTTTTATTATTTTTATTTAATCAATTAACCAATCAAATTTTTTTTCTTTATAAAAATAAAACCAAAAAATATTTTTCTTCATTAAAACCAAATTTTAATTTTTATTAATAAACACTAATTATATTAATTTAGTTTTAATTAGGATAATTTTAATATATTTTGTAAATAATCAAATTAACTTAGACATAATTAGGTTTTATTAACATTGATCAATTTTATTTTCTTTCTTTAAATAACACAAAAACCCAAAAATATTTATTTTTATTAATTAGTTTAATTAATTTAATTTAATAATTAACTTAGTTTAATTTCTTTCTTAAATTCAAAAATAACCAAAAAATCTTTTCTTAAATAACAAAGGGTCAAAACCCTAGAACTCGCATTCGATTTAATTTCCCGCACACGATCCATTTTATTCAATATTGTATTTATTCCCGGAATGTAATAGCTTAATAGGACTTTAAATATTTTTATTGCTTTATTTATTTTCCGCATTTTAATTTCAAAGGGTTGTTTTTGGCGATGTAAATACCCGACGCCTTGTAATTTGTTTTCCGCAATTTATAATTGTTAGATGTTTGATAATAGGTATGCATGACAAGAATGGATGTTTAACCTAAAATCAACTTAGATAACCATTGAAATGTACAAAGACAAAATTAACTGAAAGCGACACACTCGCACATGCGCACTCTTAGGGTACACCCCACTTGGTTGCCTGCGTACGCGGTCATTGAGTATAGGAAGTTTTAGAGGTCTCCCTCTTGTCTAAAAGATCATAGTCGCCTCGAAATGGTTGCCTCGGATGTTGTTGCCTCAAAACAAATGTTCTAAGACATTAGGGTTACCGCTAAGTCATCCTAACATTGCTTTAGTGACCGTAAGTCCCTAAATTCGAATTGACCCTTAAACTCCAACGACGATGCTACCTACTCATCAATAGTGGGATAGCATTGTCTAAAGGAAGATAGCATAGAACGATTCCTTTTTCGAGTAGGTAGATGGTTCTTAAGTACTTGCTCTTTCAAAAACAAAATCTTTTTCACACTTACACTTTTCAAACAAAGTTTTCAAAAATACTTCATATACTCTTGAGGACAGAAACAAGAGTTAAATTGAAGCTTTCAAACCAAAAACTTCTTCAAACCCACAAGCACAAAGAAAAGCAATTTTGAAAATATTTGAGCAAGTACCTAAGAGCCCGTGGATAACCACGGATAGAAAGGGTGCTAACACCTTCCCTTTCTATAATCTACCCCTAAACCCGAGAAATATCTCGAAAAAGGAATTTTTTTGTGCTTTTTGCATTTCCTTGTTGGATAAAATAAAAGTTGGTGGCGACTCTTGCTTACCGCGACATTTTGCAAAAACAAACGCAAAACGCAAACCAGCATTCCAAAAAACAGTCAGTTCTTTCCCACCGTATCACAGAACTGGCGACTCTGCTGGGGAACATTCTTAATAAGTGGGGTGTACCTTAGGATTAGATCATTGTGTTTTCAATTGTTTGCTTTGTATGCTCTATATTTGTGGGCTTGTATCGTAGTTACTATAGATCCTATCCCGGATCTAGGGGATACCCTTTAGGTAAGTAGCAATAAACTGTGAGGGAACTGTACGGCATAGACCAATACGGTTGAAGCAGTAGCTACATTGGTGTGGCACTTTAGATTGTATCGATATCCCTTGTGTTGGAACGAGGAGAATATGGGTCATCTAAGGGGTCATTAAGCACCAACTGACCTTACAACCTTTAAATTGACCAACTTGACCATAGAACAGTAGCAATATGCTACACTCATTGAGACTAAACTTTTGCGATGATTCTGACCGCAAGAAAAGGTTGCTAAACTGGAATTATGACCGATCGAGGGTAGTCAATGATTTTGAGATCCTCTAGAACCCGGTTACTATTTTTAGGACAGGTTTGAACCAACTAAACTGAAAGAGGGTAGTACCTAGACTCCTTGCCAGCCTAAAAAATAAGGGCTCTCTGTGTGACTTGTGCGCCTTCACCATGTTTGCTATTTGTGGATACTTGTGATGTGCTTTCTATCATGACATCATGACATCATAACATTGCATACATCTTGCATTGGACTAACCTATTTCAAAGACATGAGGGATTCATCTTTGTTCTGTTTTGTAGGTCATGGCACCCATGCATAGGAACACCATCCGGATCAACTTTGTCCAAGTTCCCACTCAGCTCAAAGAATTGGTTGCAAAGATGTCTGATACTACCTCCTTCATCAGAAGACATGGGCATCTTCTTAGTTTGGTCACCTCCAAATTGGACGAGCAGATGATGAGTGTCCTAGTCCAGTTCTATGATCCACTGTACCATTGCTTTACTTTTTAGGACTACCAGTTGGTCCCCACCTTAGAAGAATTCTTTGATATGCTTGGTATCTCTATTCTGGAGCAGACCCCGTTCACAGGTTGGGAGAAGATCCTTAGGCCAGAAGAGATTGCTTCAGCCCTTCATATGACAAAGGAGGAGGTAATGGCTAATTGGGAGACTAGAAGTGAAGCAAAGGGCTTTCTGACTAAGTTCTTGGTTGGTAAGGCTAACCATTTCTAGGATAGTCTAGACTTCAAGGCATTCGAAGATATTCTGGATCTTCTAATATATGGCTTGGTATTGTTTCCTAACTCTGACTCCTTTGTTGATGTGAATGCGGTAAAAATCTCCATCTCTGGTAATCCTGTACCCACTCTCTTGGGTGAAATTCTTCATCAGCTTTATGCCCGTACTGCTCGGAAGTGGGGAACCTTGATGTACTGTGCCCTATTATTGGAAAGGTGGTTTATTTCTCACCTTCCCAAGTCAGTTTTGAAGAACAAAGAAGGCATGGGCTGGGCCTATAGGGTTATGTCTCTCTCTCACAATGACATCATTTGGACTATTAAGGGTATGGACGAGGTGGCTATTATTGATCATTGTGGGGAGTACCCCAATGTTCCACTGATAGGAACCCATGGAGGAATTACTTACAATCCATGCTTGGCCTTATGTCAGTTTGGGCGAGCCAGAAGGGAAGAACCTCATGAGCTGCTAATGCCTAGTATCATCTTTGATTTTCAAGGGGATAGTGACGAGCAACGCCGCAGATTCATAAGGGCTTGGGATAGAGTTCACAGATCTGATCCACACGAGCTGGGTCCAAAGACTTCACTTCCGATGGAGCCATATCTCATATGGGTTCGCATCCGTGCCCAAAAGCTGGGAATGCCGTATGAAGTCGTTTTGCCTATCATTGTTGAAGTTGCTAATGAAGAGGGGGTTCTTCCTACCATCCTCCATCCTTACATGCCCACTGACGTTGGGGCACTGAAGAGGTCCTGGATGAAGCTGAGAGAAGAACGGGATACTTATCGAGAAAAGTATCACGAGCAAGAGCGAAAGATCCAGAAGTTGACAAGGCAGTTGGGGAGGGAGAAAATCATCAATGACTATGTCAGCACTAAAGGCAAACGACCATGGGAGCGTTGATGTCCTTTGATTACTTCTAGTTTTTATTTACTTTTCAGTATTTCCTTTCTTGTAACGCCTTAAAGGCAATTTGTTAAACAATTAATTTCAAAGTTTATCTAATAAAAGTGTGTTTCATTTCTTATTTACGAATTTGAATCCCTCGACGTCTTTGAAATCATATCATGCGCATTTCATTCCATGCACCTCATAACAGGTACCCTTACAGGTTTTCTCATCTTCTTCGATGTTTATTTCAGCATCATGTCTTTTGAACCATCGACTGAACAAGCAATCAAGGCTTTGCAGGCTCAGAACGCCCAGTTCCAAGAGTTATTCATGAATTTAGCTAAGGGTCAGCAAGATTTGAAGACCCTTATTCTGAAAGAGAAGATGAAGAAGAAGAAGAGGAGAATTCTGTTTAACACAGGTCACAGGTTTGGAAACAGGCTACGAGATGAAGTTGATTTGACCACCTCATCTGGAGGGAAAGATAGTCAGGAAGAAAGGAGGGCTCCTAGCCCTGTGGTTTCAGACAACGAGACTGACTTTGCCGAAGACCAGTATCCTCCGGCTGAGGATAGATACAAGCAACTGGAAGACCGGTTGAGTGCGATGGAAGTTCAGAAGGTGCCTGGTCTGGACTTTGGAGATCTGGGTCTGTCATCTGGGGTGGTGATTCCCCACAAGTTTAAAGCACCAGCTTTTGCTAAGTACGACGAAGTTTCTTGTCCGAAACTGCACCTCCGGTCGTATGTAAGGAAGATTCAGCCGTACACCGCTGATAAGAACCTATGGATCCACTTCTTTCAAGACAGTCTCTCAGGGACTCAGCTTGAATGGTTTTACCAGTTAGAAGGAGCCAGTATCCGTAGTTGGGAAGATTTGGCTGCCGCTTTCTACAGGCAGTACCAATACAATGCCGACCTTGCTCCTACGCGTACCCAACTCCAGGGCATGTCTATGGGAACGAGCGAAGGTTTCAAAGATTATGCTCAGAAGTGGAGGGATCTCGCTGGAAGAGTGCAACCACCCTTGGCTGATAGGGAGCTAGTTGATATGTTTCTGGGGACCTTGTCTGGTCCGTTTTTCAACCATCTGATTGGAAGTTCTTCATCCGGGTTTACAGAGCTAATTATGACCGGGGAAAGGATTAAGACTGGTATTAAGTCTGGTAAAATACAGAAAGGTGCTTCATTGAGCACCGAGAAAAAGCCTTTTAAGAAAGAGTCCAGTGCTGTTTACAGTTCGAAAAGCCAGAATAGACCTGAACACCGCCAAGCTGTTAATGCGGTTATTATTTCAAGACCTGTTGGGGCTCCTCAGCACAACAATCAACAAAAGGCCGAGAGACCTCGAAGGCAATTCACCCATCTCAACATGACTTTGTCTCAGATTCTGCCACATATATTGAAAACCAATCTAGTGATTCCAAGGGAGGCCTCGAAGAATCCCAACACTACATCACCAAAGTATAACCCTAATGCCCGCTGTGCTTTTCACTTTGATAGCCCGGGACATGATACATATGATTGTTGGGCTTTGAAGAACAAAATACAAGACTTAATTGATGCTAAAGAGATCGAGTTCGGAGCACTAGAGAAGCCTAAACAAGACGCAGGGGTGAATGCTATCGGGGATGACGATGATGAAGAGTTTGACATTGACAGTTGGATCTATCCTACTACCGATGATGGACTAAACAACTGGACATCGAAGGATTCTATGCCTGTTTCTGTTATCACCCAGTAATGAGACTTTTTGTTTTGAATTTGTAACAGACAATGTTTTAAACTTTACGGCCCGGTATCTTACCCGGGGCACCGTGGCCTCATTTGTGAGGGCTTTATGAGTGTCACTTACATATATCCTTAATAAAAGCATTGGAAATTTCTTGCATTTCAAATTTTGCTCCTTGTTTTTCTTTTATTACATATTGCAAAACAGCTATTTTACACACACTCACATATACACGTCTACATCCACTCTGAATCTCACTGGTAACGACTCTGCTACTGCCAGTTATGACTTCGAAAGTCCGATCAACTTAGCCGAAGACGAAGGTGAAGATGATTGCGAAGTGCCGGGTGAACTTGCAAGACTGTTACTTCAGGAAGAGAGGGTTGTTCATCCGCACAAAGAGCCGGTGGAATCAGTGAATCTGGGTACAGAGATAAACAAGAAAAAGGTCAGGATCAGTGCAAATCTGGAGCTTAATGTGAAGCAACGATTGATTCAGATGCTGCGTGACTATGTTGAGATCTTTGCCTGGTCTTATGAAGATATGCCTGGGTTGGATACCGATATTGTGGTTCACCTCCTGCCTACCAAGGAAGACTGTCCTCCAGTGAAACAGAAGGTCCGCCGAATGCGCTCAGAGATGTCTGAGAAAATCAAGGCTGAAGTTATGAAACAGTTTGACGCCGGTTTTCTAGCAGTTACTTCTTACCCACAGTGGGTGGCCAACGTGGTTCCTGTATCGAAAAAGGATGGTAAGGTTCGAATGTGTGTTGACTATAGGGATCTGAATAGGGCAAGCCCCAAGAATGATTTCCCTCTGCCTCATATCGACGTTCTGGTTGACAACACCGCTCAGCATAAGGTATTCTCCTTTATGGATGGTTTCTCCGGTTATAATCAGATTAAAATGGATCCCGAAGACATGGAGAAGACAACCTTTGTTACTCAATGGGGTACTTTTTGCTACAAGGTCATGCCCTTTGGATTGAAGAATGCTGGGGCAACGTATCAGCGTGCCATGGTTGCTTTGTTTCATGACATGATCCATCACGAGATTGAGGTATACGTCGATGACATGATTGTAAGATCCCAGACGGAGGAAGAACATCTGGACCACCTTCAGAAGCTATTTGACAGGTTGAAGTTGTACAAGGTGAGGTTAAACCCGAACAAGTGCACCTTCAGAGTGAGATCTGGTAAGCTGCTGGGTTTCGTTGTAAGCGATAAAGGTATTCAAGTGGATCCTGCAAACGTGAAGGCTATACAGGAGATGCCAGCTCCAAAAACAGAAAAAGAAGTCAGAGGCTTTCTGGGACATTTAAACTATATTGCCCGATTCATCTCGCACCTGACTGCTACTTGTGAACCAATCTTCAAGTTACTGAAGAAAGATCAAGTAGTACGTTGGAATGATAAATGCCAGTCCGCTTTCGAAAGGATCAAAGAGTATCTACAAGAGCCACCCATTCTAATGCCTCCAGTTGAAGGGAGACCGTTGATCTTATACTTGACAGTGCTCGACAACTCAATGGGGTGTGTGTTGGGGCAGCATGAAGAGTCTGGCCGAAAAGAGCATGCTATTTATTACCTTAGAAAAAAGTTTACCGACTGTGAGACCCGATACTCACTGCTCGAGAAAACTTGCTGCGCTTTGGCATGGGCTGCTCGCCGACTGAGACAGTATATGCTGACTCACACTACTCTATTGATATAAAAAATGGATCCAATCAAGTATATCTTCGAGAAGCCTGCCTTATCCGGAAGAATAGCAAGATGGCAGATGATCTTGATTGAGTATGACATCCAATACACGACTCAAAAAGAAATCAAGGGAAGTGTGTTGGCAGACCATTTGGCACATCAAGCAGTGGATGATTACCAGTCTATGAACTTTGAATTTCCGGATGAGAATATCATGCTAGTAACTGACTGTGAGACATCTGGACCAGATGAAGGACCTGAGGAAGGATCCCGATGGTCTATGTACTTTGATGGAGCTTCAAACACTTTGGGTAATGGCATTGGCACTGTGATCATATCTCCTAAAGGCTCTCATACTCTGTTTATCGCCCGACTATGATTCAGCTGCACCAACAATATGGCGGAGTATGAAGCGTGCATAATGGGTCTTCGAGCAGCAATTGACCTAAGGATTAAGTTTCTGAGTGTCTTCGGAGATTCCGCTCTCGTGATCAGTCAGATCAAAGGCGAGTGGGATACGAAACACCTAAATCTTATTCCTTACAAGGAGTATGTATTGACGTTGCTTCCATATTTTAAGGAGATAACCTTTGAAAACTTCCCTAGAGAGGAGAATCAGTTGGCGGACGCGCTGGCTATGATGTCTTCTATGTTCAAAGTCAATTGGGACAATGAGGCTCCCCGGATTATCATTGAAAGATTGGACGAATCTGCACATTGCTATGACATTGAGACTGAAGAGTTAACAGAAAAGCCCTGGTTTCACGAAGTAAAAAGGTATCTTGAGGCTCAGGAATACCCCGAGGGTGCATCTGTTAATGACAAGAAGTTTCTAAGGAGGTTCGCAGCAAAGTTCTTCATCAACAATGGCATCCTTTACAAGCGTAACCATGATTCGACCCTACTGCGATGTGTGGATAAGAACGAAGCAGAAAGGATCATGACAGAATTACATGAAGGTACTTTTGGAACTCATTCCAGTGGACACACCATGGCAAAGAAAATCCTACGGGAAGGATATTATTGGTCCACAATGGAAGCCGACTATTATCAGCATTCTCAGACATGTCACAAATGCCAAGTCTATGATGATAAGGTGCACATACCTCCAGTTCCTCTGAATGTCTTGACAGCTCCTTGGCCTTTTTCCACGTGGGGCATTTATATGATCGGCGAGATCAGACCTACGACATCCAATAGGCACCGTTTCATCCTGGTAGCCATTAATTATTTTACGAAGTGGGTTGAAGCAGCTTCCTTTGCTACTGTAACCAAGAACGTTGTGGAACGGTTTATTCAGCATAATCTAATCTGTCGATACGGTGTACCAGAGAGGATCATTACGGACAATGGCACGTATCTCAACAATAAGATGATCACTGAGCTCTACAAACAGTTCAAGATATAGCATCACAACTCTTCTCCCTACCGGCCGAAGATGAATGGGGCTGTAGAAGTGGCTAATAAGAACATTAAGAAGATTGTGCAGAAGATGACGGTGACCTACAAAGACTGGCATAAGATGTTACCATTTGCTCTTCATGGGTACCGTACCTCAGCACGGACGTCAACAGGGGTGACACCCTATTCATTGGTATATGGCATGGAGGCAGTCTTGCCCATTAAAGTTCAGATACCCTCTCTTCGGATTATGAAGGATGCAGGCTTGAGCGAAGATGACTGGATTTAGACCCAACTTGATCAGCTGAACTTAATCGACAAAAAGAGACTTACTACTATTTGTCATGGTCAGACGTACCAAAAGCGGATGATCAAGGCATTTAACAAGAAAGTTAGACGACAAGAGTATCAAGTTGGGGACCTGGTTATCAAGAGTATTATCCTGCCTCAAGGTGATCCCAGGGGGAAATGGACCCCTACTTATGAGGGGCCATTTATGGTTAAGAACATTTTCTCAGGAGGAGCTATGATTCTAATCACCATGGATGGTGACGACCTTCCTCACCCCGCCAATGCAGACATAGTGAAAAGATACTACGCATAATCAAAGACCCGCTAGGTCGACTGACCTAGGAAAAAATAAGGGCTTCCCGGTGAACCAAAAGGGTTCGGGCAAAAATAAGGGATGAGAATGAAAAAAATTGTACACCCGGCAAGTCGAAAACCTGAAAAGGCGGCTTGGGCAGAAAAGGGTATCCCGGTGGACTGAAAACCCAGAAGGGCGGTCCAGGCAAAAATTAGGGATTAAAGCGTAACACTATGCCTCATTGGATCACCTTGTATCCAGACTTCGGTATCAACCATCAAGCTCGGACGACACTAATCAATCGGATCTACCTTCAATCAAGCAGCAAAGTGATGAGATGCTCGAGGACATAAAGGCAATAGTAGAATTAGAACCCAGTGGGATTGTTCACATAGCTATTTTTTTTTCCACAATTTGTGTAAATTCTATCTGCTCGGCGGCGTTCTCTTACTAGGACGTCAACCTCTTGTACAAAAACGCCTATTTACAGGCCAAACTTCAAAATCAATACAATTCATTTTCAAAGAAATTTCAAACTGTTTTTTCTTTATCTGTTTTGATTTACAAAGAACGTCCAATGTTCATTTTTGATATATGCATGTGACATTAATTGCTACTCATAAATATTTACATGCGAAACAAAAGATTATTACTGGAAACATCAGAAACAGGGGCAATAAAAATTATCCAAACTATACAGTTGCTCTGTCCACCAGGTACAAAGGTAGATTCAACTGAAGAATATGGCTAAGATACCTTCACTCCCCGCAGAGTAAGACAATAATGATAGCTCTCCCCAGCTGAGACTTGCAACTCTGAATGAATCGGTAATATTCTCCCCAAGAAGAGTTTATCTACCATCAGCACTAAAAAGGCTTGATATCCCCGGCAGTCTTAATATTCCCCAACGGAATATAAGAATGCTTCCCAGCAGGGTATAAGATATCCCCAGTGGAGTTAAAATTTTCCTAGCGCAGTCTGAAAAAGCTTCCCCAACGGAGTTGGGAGAATCATCCCCAGTAGACTCTGGAAGTTTATCCCCAGCGGAGTACAAAAATAAATCCCCCCAGCCAAGTTCAAAGGATCATTCCCAGCAGAACTCAAAGGATTATCCCCATAAGAGTCTAACAGGTTATCCCCAGTGAAGCCGCAACTGAAAGATCATCCCCAACGGAGTTCTTTCCTTTCACAAACAGGAATTCAATCCCCAACAGGATTCAGTATCACCAGCAACGGTAATTCATCCCCGACGGAATTTATCAGTGGAATCTTCAGCAGAACATCTCTTCCCCACAGAGTAATCTCCTCATCAGTTTATTCCCCAAACGGAGTCATCCTCTCCTGCAGGTTTATTCTCTTCGTTCGCCATCCCCAGCGGAAACGAAGAATCCAACTCTATTCTTCTGCAGCTATCCGGGATTTATTTTCCCCAGCTAGAAACATTACATTTCCATACATCATGATACAAGCATATACGCATCATACCACACAATCTCATTTATTTTGAGAGCATCATTGCTTGATATATATCATGCATTTCATACATCATGACATTGCATATGACTGACTCTTTACCTTTTCAGGGAAAGACGAATCAATAAACACTGTTGACTAATTATATGACCTGATAGTCCCCTCAAAAACTACATCTATTGAGGGCTGTTTCAGCGGATTCCTCAGAAAGATATCACAAGACTTTCGTATGGTTCAGTTAAATCGATTCTAAGATTTTTCTGATTCTTATCCAGTCAAAGTTAATCCAAGACCTTCTCTGGTTCATTCAGATCGACGCTAAGATCTCCCTGATTCTTATTCCAGTTGAAGATATCACAAGACTTTCGTCTGGTTCAGTTAAATCGATTCTAAGATTTTTCTGATTCTTATCCAGTCAAAGTTAATCCAAGACCTTCTCTGGTTCAGTCAGATCGACGCTAAGATCTCCCTGATTCTTATTCCAGTTGAAGATATTCCAAGACTTTCGTCTGGTTCAGTTAAATCATTTATAAGATTTTTCTGATTCTTATCCATTCAAAGTTAATCCAAGACCTTCTCTGGTTCAGTCATATCGACGCTAAGATCTCCCTGATTCTTATTCCAGTTGAAGATATTCCAAGACTTTCATCTCGTTCAGTTAAATCGATTCTAAGATTTTTCTGATTCTTATCCAATCAAAGTTAATCCAAGACCTTCTCTAGTTCAGTCAGATCGACGCTAAGATCTCCCTGATTCTTATTCCAGTTGAAGATATTCCAAAACTTTCATCTGGTTCAGTTAAATCGATTCTAAGATTTTTCCGATTCTTATCCAGTTAAAGTTAATCCAAGACCTTCTCTGGTTCAGTCAGATCGACGCTAAGATCTCCCTGATTCTTATTCCAGTTGAAGATATTCCAAGACTTTCGTCTGGTTCAGTTAAATCGATTTTAAGACTTTTCTGATTCTTATCCAGTCAAAGTTAATCCAAGGCCTTCTCTGGTTCAGTCAGATCGACGCTAAGATCTCCCTGATTCTTACTCCAGTTGAAGATATTCCAAGACTTCCGTCTGGTTCAGTTAAATTGATTCTAAGATTTTTCTGATTCTTATCTAGTCAAATTTAATCCAAGACCTTCTCTGGTTCAGTCAGATCGACGCTAAGATCTCCCTGATTCTTATTCCAGTCGAAGATACTCCAAGACTTTCTCACTGGTTCAGATAAATCTCTCAACGGTCTATCCTGATCCGTTTTCTGTTAAAATCAAGTTCAGACCTCCTATCAACAATCTCCAAATGTCATCTGTAAGCCCATTCCCGACATCACAATGCTGATACCACTTCATGCGAGTGCAAATTTCAGGGCACTCTAGTGTTCAATCATCTTTCACCTTTGGATCACGAAAGGCATGAAAGCCAATCTATATCCTCAGGTTTAAGAAGATTGAACAGGGGCAGTTGTTGTACCCCAAAATTTTCCCTCTCATATTTCTCAAAACATTGCAAGAAAAATCTCCAAGTGGCTCAAGATTGCTCAAGAGTTGGACAATCAAGCTATCTCCTAAGGCAGTCAACTCCAAATTAGGGTTTTGTGTTGCATCAAGATCCTTGAGTACAAATGACCTCAAATTCTCCCTAATGTCCTAATATGTTCTCAAGGCCATCCATGTCAAATTTCAAGCCTTGCAGAGGAAGTTTGCTCAGTCAATTGCTTAAAGGGTCCAAAAATCGACTGTGATAGGGCAAAAGTCAATTGTGACCTATAAACAGTCAAACCTTAATATTTTTTGTCAACATTCTCATTTTGAAGGATATTTCATCATTTTATCAAGGGTTGATCATGATTCATCAAGGATTGCTCAAAATTCATCAAGACTCAAAAGTTGCTAAATTAGGGTTTTGCAGGAAAAGTCAACTCAACTTTGACCAAGCATAACTTTATCATACTTTATGAGAAATGACCCATCCAAAGCTCATTTTTAATAGGATGCAATTTCCTAAAATCCATCGTCATACCCCAAGATCAGAAAATTCACTCACAAGAAGTTATAAATTTGGACATTATAGGTCATTTTTGAAAGTCAACAAAAACACCTTTTTTACCAAAGCTTATAACTTGAGCATGGAATATCAAAATGATATGAGACCAAAAGGTTTGGTTATAGGACATCTCAAGCTTTCTAAAAAGTCTAAGAACACTTCCAAAAGTTCAAAATTGAAGAAGTTATGCATTGTTGAAGTTGGGTATTTTTGCAAAATTGCCAAAAGTCAACTATCCCCAAAACATCAAATTTTGTCAAATGGGCCCATTCTTTTCCACTCGATTTGACCTTGCATCATTGTCCACGTGTCCTAGCTTCAGCCATGAGCCCATATCTTATTTTTATTATTTTATTAGATTTTTTATTGAATTATTTCATTTTTAATCAAATTAAATCATAAAAAAATCCAAAGCCTTGATTACATGATATCTTTTGATTGTTTCAGGTTTTAATTGTCATCATAATCATCATCAAAATTCGTATCAAGCATATCATGTACAAAAAGATGGAGATTTGACAAATTTGGCAAGCTTTAAAGGATGAATCAAATCAAATAATAAGGCATTGATTTAGAGAGATTTGATTCATGATTCTTGACCTAATACATTCCATGATATATATAGAAGGCAAAGGCACGAAATTGAGGGCTGGAGGCTGCAGAAAGAAGCAAAGCAAAACTTACCAAATTCACAAAAAAGTGTGAAATCAAAATCCTACTTGGAGGCGTTTTCAGAAGCAAAGCTTGACACCAATCGATTGCTGGAGGGTCACTGAGTCAGAACCAATCCCTAGCAAGCTCTCATACACGTTCAAAAGCTCTGTAAATATCTCAAAAAACCGCTCTTCGTTTGAATTTGCAAATCTTGATTCCTGCATCTTCTGTATAAACTATTTGCATATTCATGATCCTCATCAAGTTTCCAAACTTTCTGCATTAGCCAATTGTGTTTTTCTGGCCTAGATGAAGAACCCCCATAGCTAGGGTTCTTCGTTCGTGTTTTAGGGTTTTCTTTTTCAGGAGAAATCAAGACTCAAGAAGGGAATGGGGTTAATCAGGAATCCCAGACGAACTCAGCCATATGCTTGTAATTGATTTTCATGGACTGGGATGGATTTTAGAGTGAACTTACGCATTCAGCTGTGGATCCAAATCCGCAGAACATGATGGTTGAGTGGTAAAGGCGTGCATCCAACATCCAACAGGACCTGGGTTCGAATCCCAGGTCCCCCATGTTATTTGTTATATTTTTCCTTTAGGTAATCCAGTGCAAATCTAGGCGTGGGGCTTATCATGTGTCCTCACTCAATCAAGCGCCAGATGGCCCAAGGCCAGATCTGGTGATCCAGGATGATGGTCCACCATGGGACCAAGTCAAAAGGCACACATGGAATCAAAAAAGTCCACCAGGTCAGCGTGTTATTGGGCCTTGGAATTGATATTCAGACCTCCAAATCAGGCCCAAACCTCCTAACTCTTTCTATTTCTTTTGTTTAATTTTATTTGTTTTATTATTTTTATTTAATCAACTAACCAATCAAATTTTTTTTCTTTATAAAAATAAAACCAAAAAATATTTTTCTTCATTAAAACCAAATTTTAATTTTTATTAATAAACACTAATTATATTAATTTAGTTTTAATTAGGATAACTTTAATATATTTTGTAAATAATCAAATTAACTTAGACATAATTAGGTTTTATTAACATTGATCAATTTTATTTTCTTTCTTTAAATAACACAAAAACCCAAAAATATTTATTTTTATTAATTAGTTTAATTAATTTAATTTAATAATTAACTTAGTTTAATTTCATTCTTAAATTCAAAAATAACCAAAAAAATCTTTTCTTAAATAACAAAGGGTCAAAACCCTAGAACTCGCATTCGATTTAATTTCCCGCACGCGATCCATTTTATTCAATATTGTATTTGTTCCCGGAATGTAATAGCTTAATAGGACTTTAAATATTTTTATTGCTTTATTTATTTTCCGCATTTTAATTTCAAAGGGTTGCTTTTGGCGATGTAAATACCCAACGCCTTGTAATTTAATTTCCGCAATTTATTTTCCGCAATTTATAATTGTTAGATGTTTGATAATAGGTATGCATGACAAGAATGGATGTTTAACCTAAAATCAACTTAGATAACCATTGACATGTACAAAGACAAAATTAACTGAAAGTGACACACTCGCACATGCGCACTCTTAGGGTACACCCCACTTGGTTGCCTTCATACGCGGTCATTGAGTATAGGAAGTTTTAGAGGTCGCCCTCTTGTCTAAAAGATTATAGTCTCCTCGAAGTGGTTGCCTCAGATGTTGTTGCCTCAAAACAAATGATCTAAGACATTAGGGTTCTTGCTAAGTCATCCTAACATTGCTTTAGTGACCGTAAGTCCCTAAATTCGAATTGACCCTTAAACTCCAACGACGATGCTACCTACTCATCAATAGTGGGATAGCATTGTCTAAAGGAAGATAGCATAGAATGATTACTTTTTCGAGTAGGTAGATGGTTCTCAAGTACTTGCTCTTTCAAAAACAAAATCTTTTTCACACTTACACTTTTTAAACAAAGTTTTCTAAAATACTTCATATACTCTTGAGGACAGAAACAAGAGTTAAATTGAAGCTTTCAAACTAAAAACTTCTTCAAACCCACAAGCACAAAGAAAAGCAATTTTGAAAACATTTGAGCAAGTACCTAAGAGCCCGTGGATAACCACAGATAGAAAGGGTGCTAACACCTTCCCTTTCTATAATCTACCCCCCGAACCCGAGAAATATCTCGAAAAAGGAATTTTTCTGTGCTTTTTGCCTTTCCTTGTTGGATAAAATAAAATTCGGTGGCGACTCTTGCTTACCGCGACATTTTGCGAAAACAAACGCAAAATGCAAACCAGCATTCTAAAAAACAGTCAATTCTTTCCCACCATATCACAAACCCCATCAATGTCGAAAGTGTCAATATTAAGAAAGTGGCTCATGCTACTAATGAAAATGTTCCTTCGACTAGGTCTCGCACCAAAGAAGATTTGGCACTACTCAAAAGAAACAACCCTCTTGGATATTTGAATGCCATTCTTGAAAGTAGAGATACTTACTCTGATCAAAGCCGTGATGCTTCGACTGCGTCAGTTAAATCTACTTCAGGTTCTCCCATTGAGGAAGCACTTCAAAAGGTTAAGGCCCAAATTTTCAAGAGGGATCTAATGTTAACCTTAAAGGGAGAACCTACCGCCCCTTCTTTTATGAAAAGCACTCTTAAAGTTGTTAATCTCCTTGCTGTTTCCCCGGAAATAGCTAGCATTATCTTAGACCTGACTTCGATCATAGATCAAGCTTCAACTGACTACATTCGCCGCAAGAATCTCAATCTCGAAATTGAAGAGGCAAATGGTCGCGTTTCTGCTGCTTAGGTTGCTGCTGCTGAATCAGCTTCGAGGCTAAATGAGCTATCGAAGGAACAAGAAGCCAGAAAAAAGGAGGTCGAAGAGATTGATCAGGACACTGCTAGCATGAAAGCTTAAATCAAAGAATTAGAGGCTAAGATTGCTGCAAATGACAAATGCAGAGAAGAGCTTCTTGCCAGCAATGATTATGAGAGCCAGGTGGAGCTTGATAGTGGGATGAAGTATGTTGAACAAGCCCAAGCCTTGGATGCAAGGATTGAAACTCTCCATCATTCGAGAGCTTTGTGTGAGAAGCGCTTAGAACTTCAGAAGATCAAATACCTCCATAATAAAACTGCTCTTCCGTTTTGATTGGGCTTCTCTTTTATGCAACCATTCTTTTGTAACGAATATATGAATCCCTTAGAAAGGGTATATTTAATGTTTTGGAGCCATCTTAGCTAACTTAATGAATTATCCATTTTGGTTATATACTTTGATTGAGATCAATTGCTGATGATTTTAACTTCTTGAAGTGAAGATCTATATTTTTTCAAATATTTACCATTTACTTTCAAGAGTCTTTTATCTTCACTTAACTCTTCGATCTCATAGGCACCACCAGAAAATACCTGGATAATCTTGAAAGGTCCTTCCCATTTAGGAGACCATTTTCCCATGTTCCTATCCTTTCGATCCATTAGGAGAATTACTTTCCACACCAAATCTTCAGGCAGGAACATTTTGGGTTTCACTTTCTTATTATAAGATTTTTCCACTCTTTTCTTTTGTATCCTTAAGAGATCGAAAGCTCTCAGTCTTTATTTGTCTAAGTCGACCAGTTCATCTAAAATCATATTCCAATAAGATTCAGAAGGAATATCTTGATGTCTTTGAATTCTTGTTGATTGTAGACATATTTCTATTGCAACATTGCGTCATGACCATAGGTTAATCGAAATGGTGTCGTATTGGTAGTTTCCTTAGGAGAAGTTCTACATGCCCATAAGATTTGGTCCAACATCTTATGCTAATTCTTTGGTTTTTTCCTACATGCTTTTTTATTAAGCCAATTACTACCTTATTTGTTGCTTCAACTTGGCCATTGGCTTGCGCATAATAAGGTGTAGATGTTAACAACTTAAATCCCATTTCTGTAGCAAATTCTTGCATTTTTCGACCAGTAAATACTGATCCTTGATCAGTTGTTATTGTCTCAGGGATTCCAAACCTATATATAATGTTCTTTTGAATAAATTCAATGACATTTTCTTGGTCCACATTAACTAAAGGAATTGCTTCAATCCATTTAGTGAAGTAGTCAATGGCCACCAATATATATTTTTTGCTTTTAGATGATGTTGGTCGAATCTCTCCAATAAGATCCAGAGCCCATCCCCTAAAAGGCCAAGGTTTCACAATCGAAAGAAGTTCCCTTGTAGGTACATGCTGGATGCCTGTATGTACTTGGCATTCTTGGCATCCTTTTACAAACTCAACACAATATTTCAACATAGTAGGCCAATATAATCCTTGCCTAAACAACAACCATTTCATTTTATGGCCTACTTGATGTGCCCCACATGCCCCAGCATGTGTAGTCGAAAGGGCTATATATTCCTCTGTCTCACTTAGGCATTTAGTAGTACTCCTTTAGGCATCTTCTTAAATAATTCATTTCCCATTTGAACATAACTCAACGCCATATACTTTGTTTTTCATTTTGTCAAAGCTGTTGGATTTTGTAGATAATCTACTATGGGTTTTCTCCAATCTTGCTCTGTTATATTGTCTATGAACGAAATTTCGAAGTTTTCTTGGTCAGCGAACCCCAACTTTGTTGTTTCTAAATCTGTTGGAGACAACTTGGTTGATACTAATCTTCCCCTAACTTCGATTGGTTGTTGCAATTTTTCTTTTGAAATTTTATACTCAGATGCAATGTGTGCTAAGTCATTAGCCACTTGAATTTCTAATCTTGGTATATGTCGAATGTTAATCACTTTGAATTTTTTCAACAAGCGATTGGCTATTACAAAATACATGATCATATTTTATCTTATACATTTGTATTCTTTTGTAACTTGCCTTATGACTAACTCTGAGTCTCCCATTATTTCGACTCGAGTTGCCCTTAATTCTAACAAGATTTTAAGACCTACAATTAGAGCTTTATACTCAGCCTCATTGTTCGAACAAGAACCTTCGATCTTGTACTTGAATGTTGTTGGAATTTTATTTGGAGAAATAATTAGAACTCCCACTCCAGTTCCATATTTATGACTGGAACCATCGAAGTATAACTTCCAGGGTTCAATCTCTAAGAAATTTAACGATTCTTCATTTATTGAGTGGTCAACTATAAAGTCTTCTACCACTTGTCCTTTTATAGCCTTAAGCAACATAAAGGTTAATGAATACTCAGTCAATGCAAGCGCCCATTTGCCAATTCGACTGTGCAAGATGGGTTTCGATAACATATATTTAAAAATATCAAAATGAGACGAAACATAAACATCAACTGGTTTAATATATTGCTTGAGTTTTGTACATGAGAAGTAAAGACACAAACATAGTTTTTCAACTTCGCTATATCTAGTTTCTGCATCATTTAAAACTCTACCGAGGTAGTAGATGGTCCTTTCGACACCATTTTCATCCTCTTGAGCTAACATACTTCCTAAAGTTTTATCAGATGCAGCTATGTACAATCTCATACTCCTATTTCTACAAGGAGGTAATAAAATAGGTGGCTTGGTGAGGTATCCTTTTATTTTGTCGAAGGCTTCTTGTTGTTCTTGCCCCATTCGAATCCTCCTTTGCTGAGTCGAGGTAAAGATGATAAGGTTTGCGTTTCCCCCCTTAAGTTGGATATAAATCTCCTCAAGAAATTTATCTTACCAAGTAGAGATTGCAACTCCTTCTTGTTTGTTGGTGCTTGCGCTTCCAAAATGGCCTTGGTCTTATTCTGGTTTATTTCGATTCCCTTTTTATGGACCACAATGCCTAAGAAGTCCCCTGCTTTTACGTAGAAAGCGCACTCTAGAGGATTCATCTTTAGACCATAGCTTCTCATCCTTTCGAAGGATTTTCGAAGATGGTCTATGTAATTCTTCCCTGAAACAGATTTAACAATAATATCATCAATATAAATCTGCATGAAAGTTTCAATAAAATCATGGAAGATAGAGTTCATTGCTCTTTGATATACTGCCCCTGCGTTTTTTAGGCCAAAAGGCATCACTACCCATTCGTAAGTGCCTAGAGCCCCAGGGCATCGAAATGCTATTTTCGATACATCTTCTTCAGTAATGAATATTTGATTATACCCAGAGTAACCATCAAGCATACTCATGTATTCAAAGCCAGCGGCAGAATCAACGAGCATTTCTACCACAGGCATTGGATATTCATCTTTGGGTGTTGCAACATTTAGATCTCTAAAATCAATGCACACCCTTAAGGTACCATTTTTATTTATAACAGGTGCTATATTTGCAATCCATTCAACATACCTGGTTGTTCGGATGAACTTGCATTTCAGCAGCCTTTCGACTTCTGTTTGATCTTCGACAAGATTTCTGGTGAAAAACGCCTTGGGGTTTGCTTGACAGGATTTTTCCCAGGCTTTATTGGTAGTTGAAGCTCCACCAATCCCCTGTCGAGACCAGGCATTTTATCATAATCCCACGCGAAGCAGTCTTTGAACTCCTTTAACAATTGGATCATTTCGACCCCGAGCCCTGGATCTATCTTTACACTGATGCATGTTGGTCTTTTCACCATTCTTTCACCCAAGTCTATTTCTTCAAGAGGGTCTTGCGCTAGCATTCTAATTTTGTTTTCCAGTGGATCCTTCTCGAAACCCAAAGGCTCATCATCATACATAGCATCTAGCCTCTGGCCTTGTACTTCTTCCCCTTTTGAGTCAGGTGGTTCTGGGTCGAAATCTTTCCCAGGGCCTTCTGGAAGTTGCACTTGTTCACTGGCTTTGACAACCATATACTTCACTTCAGCCTCTAAGGCCTCTATCATTCTATTTTTGGCAACATATGCTGAAATCCTTTATAACGCTTGTGACTCAGTCATAATCACTGAAATCACTTCCCCAGTCTGTTGGCCGTATATCCTCAATTCCTCCATAATCAATGTTTGACAAATCCTCCATATCCAATTGGAAACCATGATCTGAGTGTAGGTATAGGAAGCATAAATTATTTGGTGTTGGCGCCAAGTCGAAGTCTGGAGGATTGCATGGCCCTATGTGAGCCAAATTTCTGTCGAAGCTTGCTCTGTCGACATTGTTGACTTCGACCATATAGTAGCTTTGATCAGCTTCAATATTTTCTACTATCCCATCTGGGTTCCAGATGGTAACACGCTGATGCATTAATGATGGCACTGCCCCTATGCCATGGATCCACTCCCTGCCTAGGAGCAAATTGTAATTGGGTTTCGCTGAGATGATCATGAACATTGTTGCTCGAACTATGGTTCCCACTTTGAGTTCCAATTGTATTACTCCCATAGTGGTCCCAATTCCACCTTCATAGTTCGATAAAACCATGTTATGGGGCTTGATGTCTTCATCTCCTTTACCCAGCTTTTTCAACATGATGTGAGGGATTATGTTAACTGTGGCCCCACAATCAACCAAAACTTTGTTGATGGTTTCCTCCCCTACTTTTTCTCTTATTAACACAAGTTTAAGATGATTCCTCATTGCCTCAGTAGGACGCTCGAAGAAGGCATTTTGTTCTTCTACGTATCCATTGTTCATAACATAGTAGCACACTGGCCTATGTTTGGCCATTTCTTGTTCGACCTCCCAATCTGTCTCTTCGACTTCGACTAGTTGGCCGTATTCTCTGGATAATACAGACACTACATTTAGCATGATGTCTAATGTAGCATCATACCCAGAATCAGAATCTTCTTTCAATTCACCTTGTTCAGGCCATACCAGCCTTCTAACAATTGGCTTCCTTTCCAAAGGAATTCTTGGTTTAGCCTTCTTTTTGCTTTGTGGCACGTTAGTGCTTATTTCTGGTTGAGGCCCTTCTGCAACCTCTCTTTCATCCTTTCTCCACCTCTGATACCTTCCCCATTGGGAGCGGGTCATAGGGTTCTTTCCTTTGTAATTGTTCGACATATGAGCAACCCTGTTTGTTATTGTTGACTAAAATTCCTTTCTGTAGGCCAAAGAGGAACCTCTTGGCATATCGAATGTCTGCCATTTTCCCTCGTTGAGCCTTTTCCTATTTGTTATCTTCAACCAAGTATCCATAGTGACATTTATTTGAGGCTTGAGAGTTGATGGCCTATTTACTTGGTTCACTGGTCCCTTTTGGTATCCCCTTCTAGGATCATACCTTACTTCAGGATCCATGTTAGGCTGGGCATTGTTGCCCCACTTTTTATATATTGTACGCACCCCTTGTATGTGCTCAGCAGCTTTCTTGTTGAAGATAGAATTGCATCTTGGACACAGCATAACCTCTGACTTCTTTTTCTGGCATCTATGTAGAAAATCTGCCAGATTTTCGTTCTCCTTAGGAAAAGCAAGCTTGTTGATTTCCTCTTGACGGATGTTGTCTATTGAATCTGCAGCTTTAGGTACAGATACTTCGACCATATTTATTTCCATGTTGTTCTTACCATATACATTTAGTTTCTACATCTGGGCTTCTAGGCCTTCTGTCGAACCTGTGACAACAACCAAGTAGGAACCTTTAGTAGTTCCTTTGTTTGAACCATCAGTGGCTCCCTTGTTTAGGCCTTTAGTAGCCTTTTTCTGTAACTCTTCGGCAGCTTCTCTGCAAACGCCCTCAGTGAAACTGCCAAAAATAGGTTTGTTGAGGAAGTTTTCTGAGACTTCGATCATGTTGATGCATGAAGGTTCAACATAATGGGCATTTGCCTGCAGTGGTTTTGCATCCATTTTTATGGGTGGTTTTTCAGCAAACTTGAGTCTGTCGTCTTTGATTGCGCCTTGAACGAGATCCATGAAAAGAAAACATTGTGAGGTTTTATGGCCCAAAGAATTATGATATTTACAAAAACCTCTCCTTTTCCTTTGATCTAAAGGAGGCATTTTTCCCCAGGGGCACTATCATCTGGCCATCTTTAACTAACAAGTCAAATATTTCGTCACATTTTGTGACGTCGAAACTATAGGTTTTCTTTGGAAACCTATCACTATTCTTCTCAGATTCAATAGGATTCTTCCCATTTGAGGGTGTTAACAGTTTGCAAGAGTATGGTGGTCCTTGCTTTAATTCTGCTAAATCGACCTCGCTCTCTTTGACAATTATAGGGTCACTAGATATCTCTGGATAGTCATCATCCATTTCGATATATGCTACCTTTTCTCTTCGCTGATTTTTATTCGCTTTAGCTTTTTCAGCCTTGAGGCGTTCCACCTGTCGAACTCTATCGGCCAATTGGGCCATGTCTCTCAGGTATTGGGTATCTAATTTATTCCTAATGGGATAATCTATACCCCCTACAACCATTTCGACCAACTCATGTTCAGACACCTGTGTAAAGCATCTGGCTTTGAGTAGTCAAAATTTGTTCAAATACTCATCAATTGGCTCAGTGAATCTCCTTTTCACACTAGCCAGTTCTTTCAAACTTATTTTGGTTTGTCCCATATATAACTGTTCATGGAACAATCTTTCCAACTGATTCCAATTATGGATCGAATTGGCTGGGAGTGTGGTAAACCAAATGAAGGCATTTTTGGTTAGGGAACTTGGGAAATATTTAATCCTAAGATTCTCATTATTTGAGATTTCCCCAGCTTCTATCAAATACCTTGCTACATGTTCGACAGTGGATTCTGTCGTATCCCCTGAAAACTTGGTGAACTTTGGAACTTTCCACCTAGGAGGTAATTTTGAATGCAAAATATAATCTGATAACGGAGATGTAAAGTTTGGCCTATGAAAGCCAATATTCACTCCATTTTGTGCCATGATTCTTTCGACCATGGCTGTCAAGTTATTATCTGGTGCATAGTTATGGTGTCAAACCTGTTGTATTACTTCATCAGCATTTTGGTTTCGATTTACCATAATTATATCTTGTTCGACAACTCTTGGGATTTGTAGAGCAACTCTGGGCACTTCGACCCCAGTTTGTTCGATTTCTACCTGTAACACGGTGGGAGAACTGACTTGGGTGTTTTGTGTTTTATTGCAATTATTGCAGATAGCAAGAGTCGCCACCGACTTTTCTTTTATCCAATAAGGAAAGGTTGAAAAGAACAGGAAAGACATCTCGAGATTATTTCTTGAGTTCGAGGGGGTAGGTTATGAAAAGGGAAGGTATTACAACCTTTTTCATCCGTAGTTATCTATGGGCTCTTAGTTTCTTGCTAGATCACTTGCTTTTTGTTTGAAAATGTGCTTGTGGTGTGGGTTTTGAAAGTATTTTGAAAAGGAATGTCTTTGCAATGGTTCTCGTCTCTATAAGAACGCGTACAAAGTGTTTTGTCTCTTGAAAATGTTCCAAAGTAAAATTATGGGTGTATAAAATGTTTTTGTTGTGAGCAAGCGAGCAACTAGGAGTATCCTACCTACTCAAAAGGTCTTTAGTGTTTTCTTCCTCCTCCTTTAGATGTTGCTATCTTACCATTTATTTGGTAAGAAGCCCCACCGTTGGATGTAAAGGGACGGACGTGGGATGTTTGTATAGTCATAGAAGGCAACCTATGAGACATTTTACCAATGTCGTTTATGGACTAGATCATTTACCGAAGGCAAGATTGAGGGTCATCGAGGGACTACGATCTTTTATCAAGGGTCTTTGCTAAAACGCCCATATTCGAGGGGCATGGCTATTTTTCCGAGGCAACAAGTGGAATTACCCTAGGGGTACATGTGTGTGAGTAGTGTGTTTGATTTCATGCATTTTGTCTTTTGAACTTTTGGTTATCTACTTGTTGTTTTTATCTTGCCATACATCCTAGTTACTAGTATTTATACAAAAGCATTAAAAATGCAAAAAATAAACCCTACACTATTACAACCATATTTAAGTAGCATGAAAATATAAAGATAAAATGAAAAATAAAAATAAAAAGAAGAAAAGTGAGCTCCTTCGATTCAGGCAGAAGCGTCCTTCAATTTTGCACTTTTTAACCTCTTTCGATTTGGGCTTGGATTCAGGAAGGTTCTGTCTTTCATTTGAGGCCTGGAGGCAGCAAGGTTTTTTCCTTCGTTTAAGGCCTGGAGACAACAAGACTCTATCCTTCGTTTTGGACTTGGAGGCAGCAAGGTTCTGTATTTTATTTGAGGCCTGGAGTCAGTGTGAGGTGCATTCTTTGCCACAGGCTCCTTGCTGACTCCTTCGATTGTAAGCATGTTGGGCCCTCAGATTGTGATTCAAAAGGCTTGTGCAGTTAGCCAATCGATGGGTATAATAAACCTGTCTTAAATTCTTAAAGTGCAACATCCAAACGTAACTACAGTTTAGGGGTTAGCACAAAAACCACTGGGTCTCAAAGTCCAAAGCCTAACTAATAAGAGTTGAGTTTTCAGCATATGGGCAGTCAGAATCGAAAGCTAAAACATGGTCAAGCTCCCTATATAAAATATCTACATTTTTCTTTATTGGCATGTGCACATGATATTAAAATAGAATATATTCAAGCTTGAAGGGAACTTACCTCTTGAAGTTCTTAAATTGAAGGAAACTGCAAGTGCCTTCCTTGGTGGAGAATGGGAGTTCGTTGGGACCTTCCTGAGACTAATCCAGTTACCACTTTGTGTAAGCAGTCACTGAATCGAAGGATATTGTGTGAGTGGATCGAAGGTTCTTTTTATAACAAGTAATGGAATGACTCAATGGGCTACTATATGGTAGTTGTGGAAGTGGGTCGAAGGCTATTAAGATGATCACTTGGGTGATGAATCGAAGGTTCTCACTTAGTGTACAAAAGGGAGTTGAGTTTTTTCCAGAAGTGTTTGAAAAAATGTTGGGAAGTCTTTGAGAATTTTGGGAATTTTCACAAGTATTTTCTTGCAATCCTTCAGGCGCCCCTAACATGTATGGCAAAGTCTCTTATTTATAGATGGCCTGGGCTGATGTTTTAGGAGGGAAAATAAAAGATTTAAACAAAAAAGGTATGTTGTACTTGTAGTTTTCAAGGGACAGTTTTTGTATGCCATTTTGGTGCAAGGAATAAGGCAGTGTTGCAGGACTGCTGTGCAACAGTTTTGGAGTTTTATGGCCAGTGTATCAGGCCTGAACCTGGAAGCGCATGGGACTTGGTTAATAAATACCTTTGGCATCTCAACCTTTTGTCTTGACCCCCTAGTCTTGTCTTTCGACCAGACTCTTCAAGAACCATTTCTTTTTTCAAATTGAAGTGTCATTCAAATGGCTCATGTGGATATCCTTTGAAGGGGGCCAAATAAGTGTCTTTCGACCAGGCCCTTCACGGGTTCCTTTAAATTGTCCAAATACATGCTCTAGGGATGGGTCAACAAAACATGTCATTCGATTGGGACATCCAGACATGTCTAGCAAGCCCTTTGAATGCGCCACCATGGTACTTCTTTCGCATGAGACAATGGCATAGTGCAGAATTTGTGTGTTGAAGCATGCCATTTTCAAGGGAGATACTGCCCACTTAAATTTTCCTGCAAGGGGCCATATGGTCGAACAAAAGAGTGTATGCAAGAGGTCCCTGCCTTGTGACCTTATGCAAACATGCTCAAATGAAAGTTTATAAAAAGGGAGCCACATGTCCAAACGAAAGGCATGACTAAGAGCTTGTGCTGAAGGATTTACACACCCCAAAACGAAGGATGCATGCAGGGGATGAAAGGCTCAATCGAAGCTTGCAATACTAAGAAGGCCATTGCCTCAAACGAAAGAGGCCTGGAGGAGGCAAGACGTGTAATCGAAAGAGGGCAGAAGAGAGGCTTTGGCCTCCTGAATCAAAGGCCATCATCAGGAGTATTTTTTCCTTGTAAGTCTTGGCTAACACACAAGGAAGATGTTATATGGCCAAACGAAAGATTTGCACAATCGTTCAAACGGAGTCTAGTGCTTAAATGAAATAGGAAATGAACTTGCCCAAATGAGTCAAATGCCTCAATCGAAACATGAAATGAACTTTCCCCAAAGGAGTCTAGCCTAAACGAAAGATGCAAACAAAGCCAAAGTGTCCAATCGAAAGATGCAAAATAAAAAAGAACTTGCTTTTCCTTTAATTTTGTCAAAAAGAGAATTTTCATCTGTTTTGTCTTTTTAGCAATTTCCTCTTCAATTTTGATGCTGAAAAGTCCAAATATATTTGTGTAAGCTTGAATTTTTGGGAGCCCCTTGTGAGAAATGTCTTGAGAAATGAGAGGGAAAATTTTGGGGTACAACAGTTGCCCCTGTTCAATCTTCTTAAACCTGAAGAGTTAGATTGGCGAATCTGCCATTCGTGACTTGAAGGTGGAAGATGATTAAACACTAGAGTGCCCAGAAATTTGCACTTGATGATATTGTGGTTAAGGTGTAAGGAAATGGCTTAAAGATGCCTTTTTGAGAAATGATGGAGAGTTGTCGGAGATGGGCTTATAGATGCCGTCAAAGGTGATTGTTGACATAAATTTAGACTAAGTATAAGCTTTACTTCAACTGAAAAAAGAATCAAAATAAACCTTTGGTCAATTTAAAACTGAACCAAGCAAAAGTCTTGAATAATCTTTTACTGGAAAGAATCAGGATAAATTTTTGGAGTGATTTATCTGAACCAGGGAAAGCGTCTAATGGGAAAGCATCAGGATAAACCATTGAGAGATTTAAATTGAAACAACAGAGGTCTTGAATATTTTTTTAACTAGAAAGAATCAGAATAAATCTTAGAGCGATTTATCTGAACCAGAGAAAATGTCTACGGGAAAGAATCAGGATAAACCATTGAGAGATTTAAACTGAACCAGTAGAGGTCTTGAATATTCTTGAACTGGAAAGAATCAGAATAAATCTTAGAGCGATTTATCTGAACCAGAGAAAATGTCTACGGGAAAGAATCAGTATAAACGGTTGAGAGATTTAAACTGAACTGTGATACGGTGGCAGAACCGACTATTTTGAAATGCTGGTTTGCGTTTTGCGTTTTGTGTTCACAAAATGTCGTGGTAAGCAAGAGTCGCCACTGACTTTTATTTCATCCAACCGGAAAGGAAAAAAGTACAGAAAAAAATCCTTTTTCGATATTTTGAGTACGGGGGGTAGATTATAGAAAGGGAAGGTGTTAGAACCCTTTATATCCATGGTTTTCCATGGGCTCTTAGGTGCTTGCTCATCTTTTAAAATTGCTTGTGTATGTGCTTTGTTTTGAAAAATGTTTTACTTTGTGATAACCCTTGTATCAGTCCTCAAGGGTGTGACAGAGTTGTTTTGAAAATTTGTTTGAAAAGTGTAAGTGTGAAAAGTTTTGATTTGAGCAAGTACCTACTAGCATCTACCTACTCGAAAAAGATCGTTTCTATTCTTGTTTCCTTTAGACAGCGCTATCCCACTATTGAGAAATAGGTAGCACCGTCATTGGAATTTGTAAGGGTCAATTCGAAAGGGACGTATGGTCACTAAAGCAATATTAGGACACCTTATTAATAACCACAGAGTCTTAAGATCTTATTCGAGACGACATTACTGAGGCAACATTTCCGAGGCAACATCCGAACGGGACACTTGATCTTTTGACAGAAGGGTAACCACTAAGACACCCTATACTTAATGATCGTTTACCGAAGGCAACCAAAGTGAGACTATACCCTAAGAGTGATATGTGCGAGTGATTAGTTTCAGTTATTTATCTTTGCACATTAGGGTTTTTCTAACTGTATTAAATTTTCATGCAATCTTGTCATACATCTAGACAGTTAAATATTTGCGAGAATTAAAATGCAAGAAAGTAAATCTACGCTATTACAAGGCTTCGAGGAGGGGATTAATTACATAGCCCAAAAAACCTGCAAAATACGATAAATAAAAGAAAGTCCTAGATTAAACTATTACAAACCATGAACAGTTACATCAATATTGCAAAAATAATAAACATGCGTGATGAATCGAATACGAGACGAATAGGATTTTGACCCTTGACTTAAACCTAATTGTGATTAGTTAAAAAATGTTTTGTTACGTTTTAAGAAAATAATGACATAATTAACATTAAAGATAAAATTCTAAGTTCTACTTAATTTTAAATTAAAAATAAATTGATTCCATCTAAAACCTATTTTTTTGTATTTTGCTTACTTGAAAAATAAAAGAATTAAATCCATAATTTAACCTAATTTGCTAATTAGTTTTAATCATAAAAAAGGGTTAAAATTGCCCTAAGTTAAACTAAATTGAATTAAATTAACAAAATTCATTTTGATAAAATAAAATTAAAAAAAGTCTAATTTTAATTTTTTTTGGTTTCTTGATTTTATGATTTTTTATGAAAAAGAATAATTAGTTGTCAATTAAAATAATTAAAAAAAAAATTAAAAGAATTAAAAATAAATAAATGAGAAAAGGTGAGATGGGCCTGTATTTAGCAAAAGGGGGGGGGGGTGAAAACTGAATTTATAGGCCCAAAAGACTAAGGCCTGTTTGACTTTACTCCCATCTAGTGCGCATGCTTGACTGAGGCGTACAGTGGTCCTCCACGGGGAAGGCGTTAGATCTGAAGCATTGGTGGATCAGAGGGCCAGATCTTGATGGTACATGATGGACCCCTTTGACATGTAATACACTGGATTGCGTGTTAAAGAAAAACATGAATAAAGGTTCGGACCTAGGGATCGAACCCAGGTCCTTGGCACTTTCCCCCTGCGTGCTTGCCAACTGAGCTATGTGATTCATTTGTATATACAATAAAAAACAATGATTATATAATGAAAACAAAATGATGAGTTTTAAAACGCACAAAATTCAAATCACCAAACTAGGGAGTCCCACGCCTCCATCTTCTTCCTTCCCACCGTCGCTTTAGGCTATACACCTTTACCTACAAACATGTCACTGTAGCTACAAACCTGTGTATTTCAAAAATGGTCCATAGGCAATATAAATGATCGTGGCTGGTACCAATCAACTCGTCTCACCCACACGAGTCTCATGGTACCAGAATAAATGTCCAATTTTTCCTATCCTGCAAAGCCCTAATCAAGAAGACGAAACCCTAGCTATGGCAACTTCATATATAGGCATTAGAAATTCAATTAAATGATACCAAAAGTTTGCAAACTTAGTGACAAACACGAATATATCATCAAAATATGCAATGGATGAGTAAATTAATGAAAACAAATTTGAGTTTGGGAGTAAGTCGTGATACCTATATCTCACAATTCCAGGCGTGAGAGAGCTTGCAAATGGGTGGGATTCCTTCTAGAGATGTTCAACAATCTATTGGCAACCTGAGAATGGCACGAATTGACCTCTAACATAGAAATTGGATCACCACTTTTCTTGCAATTTTTTGAGTTTTGTTTCACCTCTGCACGACTGCTTAACCCCCGTTCTTGCCTTGGATATGTTCCATATATATTAGAGAATGTATTAGGGTTGTAAAACTGATCACATCCTTGGAAGTTTTTCAAGATTTGATTTTGTTTTCATGACATATGTAAACCTTCCAAATTTGGCTCAAATCCAATCTTTTTCAAACAAATTGGCCTTGCACGATTTGATCTTCATTTGACAGCCTATAAGATCTTTTTTCAATGCACAAATCATCCCTTAAATACAATATATAATTTATTAGGATTTATTTGATTTTTTTTAATTTTAAATGAATAAAAATCAAAATAAATTAAATAAATGAATAAATAAATCATGGAGGGTCCCATAGGTCGTGGCCTATGTTAGGAATGAGAGGCAAGCATAAAAAGTTGGGGCCATTTAGCAAAAGATGCAAATTTGAGCATGTTTGACTTTTGGCAATTTTGTAAAAAAGGTCAAGTTGGCCAATGCATAACTCTCTCAATTTTGACCCTAGAGAGGTGTTCTTGGACTTTTTAGAATGCTTAGGATGTCCTCTAAGCAACCCTTTTAGTCTCATCTCAATTGATTCTTCCATGTTCATGTATGAAGCTTTGACCCAAAAGGTGTTTTTGTTGACTTGTAAAAATGACCTATAATATCCAAATTCATATCTTCTTGTGAGTGCATATTTTTAACTTGGAAGATGAATATGAAATGTATGGAATTGCATCCTCTTCAAAATGAGATTTGGATGGGTCATTTTTGATAAAGTATGAGAAAGTTATGCTTGGTCAAAGTTGAGTTGACTTTTCCTACAAAACCCTAATTTAGCAACTTTTGGGCTTTGATGAATTATGGGCAATCCTTGAGGAATCATGATCAATCCTTGATAAAATGATAAATGATACTTCAAAATGAGGATGTTGACCAAAAATCTTGAAGTTTGACTGTATGTGGGCCACAATTGACTTTTGACCTAGTGTAGTTGATTTTCAGGCCTTTGAGCAATTGACTGAACAAACTTCTTCTGTAAGTCTTGAAACTTGACATGGATGATCTTGAGAACATATTAGGACAATGGTGAGCATTTGGGATCCTTTGGACTGAAGCATCTTGATGCAAAATGAAACACTAATTTGAGGTAGACTGCCTTAGGAGAGAGTTTGTCTGGTCAACTCTTGGACCTCCTTGAGTAATTTGAGGACCTCACTTGACATGTATTAAGAAATATGGGAGGGAAAATTTTGGGGTACAACAGTTGCCCCTGTTCAATCTTCTTAAACCTGAGGATGTAGATTGGCTTGTCTGCCTTTCGTGATCTGAAGGTGGAAGATGATTGAACACTAGAGTGCCCAGAAATTTGCACTCGCATGAAGTGATACTTGTCTTGCGATATCGGGAATGGGCTTATAGATGCCATTTGGAAGTCAATGATAGATGATGGGCTTAAAGATGCCACCCGAAGGAGTGTCGATCGCATAAGAGATTCCTTTGCGAGAACCCGTATACCTATTGTGGAGGAGGACTTCGCCGGGGAATTCTGGTCTCTATATTGAGAAAAAAATAGAGTTTTAGGAGTTTCAGTTGTCCGTTACTCTACTAGGGAATAATTCCAGTTTTGGGAAACAGAAATACTGTGTGTTTGGTCAGGATACATGCCGCACCGCGACTTACTGGGGAAGCGTGAAATTAATTATGTTTGATTGGGTCCCGGTCTTACAGTGTTGTGGACTGTTGTCTGGGGATAAGGGAGGCCGAACCTGGATAGTAAGGTTAGGAGAAGGAACCTGGATAGTAGGGTTACTTCGGTATGAAAGCCTGGATAGTAGGGCTTGAGAAGGAACCTGGGTCGTAGGGTTACTTCGATATGAAAGCCTAGATAGTAGGGCTGTGAGAAGGAACCTGGGTAGTAGGGTTACTTCGATATGAAATCCTAGATATTAGGGCTTGAGAAGGAACCTGGGTAGTAGGGTTACTTCGATATGAAAGCCTGGATAGTAGGGCTTGAGAAGGAACCTGGGTCATAGGGTTACTTCGATATGAAAGCCTGGATAGGAGGGCTTGAGAAGGAACCTGGGTCGTAGGGTTACTTCGATATGAAAGCCTGGATAGTAGGGATTGAGAAGGAACCTGGGTCATAGGGTTACTTCGATATGAAAGCCTGGATAATAGGGCTTGAGAAGGAACCTGGTTCATAGGGTTACTTCGATATGAAAACCTGGATAGTAGGGCTTGAGAAGGAACCTGGGTTATAGGGTTACTTCGATATGAAATCCTGGATAGTAGGGCTTGAGAAGGAACCTAGGTCGTAGGGTTACTTCGATATGAAAACCTGGATAGTAGGGCTTGAGAAGGAACCTGGGTCGTAGGGTTACTTCGATATGAAAGCCTGGATAGTAGGGCTTGAGAAGGAACCTGGGTCATAGGGTTACTTTGATATGAAAGCCTGGATAGTAGGGCTTGAGAAGGAACCTGGATAGTAGGGTTACTTCGATATGAAAGCCTGGATAGTAGGGCTTGAGAAGGAACCTGGGTCGTAGGGTTACTTCGATATGAAAACCTGGATAGTAGGGCTGCTTTTGTTGCGTCGATGATTACTATGTTTAACTTCGAGTGTTAATCTTGGGCTTGCTGGAAATAGTTGATAATAATGTCCTTCCTTGAAAGAAATACAAGGTTAGCCATATGTGATGCATGAGATGCATTGTGTGTTGACGTTCTCAAAATAAATGAGACCATGTTATATATGGTGTATGCACATGTCATGATGTATGAACATGAAATGCTGACGTCATAATATGAATCTGGGAAAATAAATCCTTGATTGCTATGAAAACCATAGTTCCCCCACCTCTGTCGGGGATGGTGAACAAAAATGACCGTGCTGGGGATTTGCCCCTTGGTTGGCGAATATTCTGCCGGAAGAGACCCTGTCTGAGGATAACTCTGCAGGGAATAACTCTGTTGGAGAGGAGATACTCTATTGATAGATATGCCGACTTGGAGAAATAACTCAGCTGGGGATGAATTTCTGTTGCTGGTGATAAACAAACTCTGCTTGGGGAAAGTTTTGCCGACTCATTCGCGATTATGAACCTCGGCTGGGGAGAGTTGTGTCCTGTTCGGGAAAGCTAATACTTCTTACTATGTGGGGAGTGTATGTACCACTTCTCATGTTCTCCAGCTGGCTCTATCCCTGTACCTGATGGGCAAAGTAGCTGTAAGGTTTGGACACTTCTTGTTTGTCCCTGTTCCTGGAATTACGAGTAATTGTCTTTTGTTTCTTATGTAAATATTTATGAGCAACAATTATTTTTGAATGCATATATAAAAAATTAATCATTGGACGTTCTTGCAAAACAAAACAGAAAAAGAAAAAACAAGTTGAAATTTTTTGTGAAAATGAATTGTATTGATTTTTTGAAGTTCGCCTGTAATAGGCGTTTTGTACAAGAGCCTAACGTCCTAGTAAGAGAACTCCTCCGAAAGAAATTACAATTTGTGTAAAAGAAATAAAACAACTATGTAAAACAATCCCATTGGGTTCCAACTCTACTATTGCCCTTATATCTTCAAGCGTCTCATCACTTTGCTGCTTGGCCGAAAGTGGATCAGATTGATTAGCGCCGTCTGAACTTGATAGTCGATACCGAAGTCTAGTTGCAAAATGATCCAATGAGACATAGTGTTACGCTTGAATCCCTAATTTTTTCCTGGACCGCCCTTTCGGGTTTTTAGTCCACCGGGATACCCTTTTTTACCCAAGTCGCGTTTTCAGGTTTTCGACTTGCCGGGTGTACAGTTTTTTCGTTTCCATCCCTTACTTTTGCCCGACCTATTTTGGTTCACCAGGAAGCCCTTATTTTTGCCTAGGCCAGTCAACCTAGCGGGGCTTTGATTATGCGTAGTATCTTTTCAGTATGTCTGCATTGACGGGGTGAGGAAGGTCGTCACCATCCATGGTGGTTAGAACCATATCTCCTCCCGAGAAAATGTTCTTAACCACAAATGGCCCTTCGTATGTGGGGGTCCATTTTCCCCCGGGATCACCTTGCGGTATTATGATGCATTTGATCACCAGATCCCCAACTTGATATTCTTGACGTCTGACTTTCTTGTTAAAAGCCTTGATCATTCACTTTTGATACGTCTGATCATGGCAAATAGCAGTAAGTCTCTTTTCGTCGATTAAATTCAACTGATCAAGCCGAGTTTGGATCCAGTCGTCCTTGTTCAAGAATGCATCCTTCATAATCCTAAGAGAGGGTATCTGGACTTCGATGGGTAGGACTGCCTCCATGCCATACACCAAGGAGTAGGGCGTTGCCCCTGTTGACGTCCGTGCTGAGGTACGGTACCCATGAAGAGCGAATGGTAACATTCATGCCAGTCTTTGTATGTCACCGTCATCTTCCGCACAATCTTCTTGATGTTCTTGTTAGCCGCCTCAACAGCGCCATTCATCTTTGGCCGATAGGGAGAAGAGTTATGATGTTGTATCTTGAACTGTTTACAGAGCTCGGTGATCATTGTATTATTGAGATTTGTACCATTTTTAGTGATGATCCTCTCTGGTACACCATATCAACAGATCAAATTGTGTCAGATAAACCGCACCACGACGTTCTTGGTTACTGTAGCAAAGGAAGCTGCCTCAACCCACTTCGTGAAATAATCAATTGCTACTAGAATGAAACAATGCCCGTTAGATGCAGTGGGTCTGATCTCGCTGATCATGTCGATGCCCCACATTGCAAAAGGCCAAGGAGTCGTCAAAACATTTAGGGGAACTGGATGTATATGTACCTTATCAACATAGACTTGGCACTTATGACAGGTTCGAGAATGCTGATGACAATCGGCTTCCATAGTGGACCAATAATATCCTGCCTGTAGGATTTTCTTTGCCATGGTATGTCCACTGGAATGAGTTCCGAAGGTAACTTCATGTAACTCTTCCATGATTCTTTCCGCCCCGCTCTTGCCCATGCATCGCAGTAAGGTCGAATCATGGTTGCGCCTATAAAGGATTCCATTACTGATGAAGAACTTCGCAGCGAACCTTCTCAGAAACTTCTTATCATTAACGGATGCCCCCTCAGGGTATTATTGAGCCTCAAGATATCTCTTTACCTCGTGAAACCAGGGTTTGTTCGCTACCTCTTCAGTCTCAATGTCACAACAATATGCGGGTTCGTCCAACCTCTCAATGGTAATATGGGGAGCTTCATTATCCCACCTTACTTTGAACATAGAAGATATTGTAGCTAGCACATCCGCTAACTGATTCTCCTCTCTTAGGAAATGTTCAAAGGTTACCTCCTCAAAATGTGGGAGCAATGTCAGCACATACTCTTTGTAAGGAACAAGATTCGGGTGCTTCGTATCCCACTCGCCTTTGATCTGACTGATCACCAGAGCGGAATCTCCGAATACACTCAAGAACTTAATCCTCAGGTCAATAGTAGCTCGAAGACCCATGATACACGCTTCATACTCCGCCATATTGTTTGTGCAGTTAAAGCATAATCGGGTGGTGAATGGAGTATAACAGCCCTCAGGAGATATAATTACAACACCGATGCTGTTACCTAATGCGTTCGAGGCTCCATCAAAATACACATACCATCAGAATTCCTTTTTGGGTCCTTCATCCGGTCCAGGTTCTTCACAGTCGGTTACCAACATGATATTCTCATCCGGGAACTCGAAATTCATGGAATGGTAGTCATCCATGGCCTGATGCGCCAAATGATCCACCAATACACTTCCCTTTATTGCTTTTTGGGTTGTGTATTGGATTTCATACTCAGTTAAGATCATCTACCATCTTGCTATCCTTCCAGAGAGAGCGGGATTCTCGAAAATATACTTGATTGGATCCATCTTTGATATCAACAAGATAGTGTGAGTCAGCATATACTGTCTCAGCTGGCAAGCAGCCCATGCCAAAGCGCAACAAGTTTTCTCGAGCAGTGAGTATCGGGTCTCACAGTCGATAAATGTTTTGCTAAGGCAATAAATGGCATGCTCTTTTCGGCCAGACTCATCATGCTTCCCCAACACGCACCCCATTGAATTGTCTAGCATCGTCAAGTATAAAATCATAGGTCTTCCTTTAACTGGAGGCATCCGAATTGGTGGTTCTTGAAGGTAATCCTTGATTCTTTCGATAGCGGTATGGCATTCATCATTCCACTTTGCCACTTGATCTTTCTTCAGCAGCTTGAAGATTGGCTCACAAGTAGAAGTCAAATGTGAAATGAATCTGGCAATGTAATTCAAACGTCCCAGGAAACCTCTAACTTCCTTTTCTATGCAGAGAGCTGGCATCTTCTGTATGGCTTTTACCTTTGCAGGGTCCACCTGAATACCCTTATCACTGACGATGAAACCCAGCAGCTTACCAGACCTCACTCCGAAGGTACACTTGTTCGGATTCAACCTCAATTTGTACTTCTTCAACCAGTCAAACAGTTTCTGGAGATGATCAAGGTGATCTTCCTCAGTTTGAGACCTGGCTATCATGTCATCAACATAAAGCTCAATCTCATGGTGAATCATGTCGTGGAACAAAGCGACCATGGCGCGCTGATAAGTTGCCCCAACATTCTTTAATCCGAACTGCATGACCTTGTAGCAAAAGGTGCCCCATTGCGTAACGAAAGTAGTCTTCTCCATATCCTCAAGAGCCATCTTAATCTGGTTGTAGCCAGAAAAACCGTCCATGAAAGAGAAGATCTTGTGCTGTGCGGTGTTGTCGACTAGAACGTCAATGTGAGGAAGCGGGAAGTCATCTTTGGGGATTGCCCTGTTCAGATCTCTATAGTCCACACACATCCGTACCTTATCGTCCTTCTTTGGTACCGGTACGACGTTGGCAACTCACTGCGGATAAGAAGTGACAGCTATGAAACCTGCGTCGAACTGTTTCATGACTTCTTCCTTGATTTTATCTAACATCTCAGGGCGCATACGACAGACCTTTTGCTTTACCGGAGGGCAGTCTTCTTTGGTCGGCAGGCGATGTACCACAATATCAGTGTCCAGACCAGGCATGTCTTCATAGGACCACGCGAAGATCTCAACATAGTCGCATAACATCTGTATCAACCGTTGTTTGACACTAGGATCCAGATTCGCACCTATCTTGACCTCTTTCTTGTCTTCCTCTGTACCCAAATTCACTGGCTCAACTGGCTCTTCATGAGGCTGTATGGCCCTTTCTTCCTGCTGTAATAGTCTAGCAAGCTCTCCAGGCACCTCACAATCATCCTCACCTTTGTCCTCAGCTTGGTCGATCACATTTTTGAAGTCATAATTGGCAGTAGCAGAACTGTTATCAATGGGATCCAGAGTGGATATGGATCTGCATTATGATACCTGAGTGTATGTAAGATAATAACTGTTTTGATAAAGCGAGAGATAGAAAAGAAAAACAAGGAGCGCAAAATTTGTAATGCAAGAAACGTCCAATGTTTTATTAATGATATATGAAATGACAAATAATAAGCCCTCATAAGCAAAACCGAGGTGCCTCGGGCAAGGCACCGGGCCACAAAGTTTCAAACTGTTTATTACAAATCTTAAAACAAAAAGTCAATTACTGTGGAATAAAAGAAACATGTATGAAGTCCTTCACCGTCCAGTTGTTCAGTCCACCATTGGTTGTGGGGTAGATTCAGCTGTCGATGTCTGAATCCTCTTCACCGTCTTCAATTGCATTAACTCCCCGATTGCTGATATGTAGAGGAGGTCTTCCAATCCGTGCGTGCCTAACAGCCCTCTGAGCCCCTGTAGTAAAGCCCAAACCAAATTTGTCAGTTTTGTGAGTGAAATTAGGGAGCTGACCCCAATTGGTACACCCACCTTCTTCGAATACAACCCTGGCGTCCTTGAGAGAAGCCATCTTCAATGGAGGTTTGTTGGTAGTAACTTCAGTGGATGCCGAGAATTGAGGGACCTCCTCGAAATTTTGACAAGTAGTTTATATGAATTCCCCGTCCATCTCCATGTATCGGAAGGAATTGAGATGACTCACCATATACTCCTCTTCACCTCGTACTGTGACAATCTTTCCCTTCACCGGATATTTCAGCATTTGATGGAGTGTGGAAGTCACTGCCCCAGCCTTATGAATCCAAGGACGACCCAACAAGCAAGAATATGATGGTCTGATATCCATTACGTAGAAGGTGGACCCAAAGGTCTGAGAACCCACCCTGACAGGGATGTCCACCTCCCCGTGCACCATCATTTTTCACCCATCAAAAGCCCTTACCACAATATTACTCGGTGTTGTACCCCAAAATTTGCCCTCCCACATTTCTCAATACATTTCAAGTGAGGTCTTCAAATTGCTCAAGGAAGTCCAAGGGTTGACCATACAAGCTCTCTCCTAAGGCAGTCTACCTCAAATTAGGGTTTCATATTGCATCAAGATACTTGAGTCCAAGGGATCCCAAATGATCACCATTGTCCTAATATGTTCTCAAGATCATCCATGTCAAGTTTCAAGCCTTGCAGAGGAAGTTTGCTCAGTCAATTGCTCAAAAGCCTGAAAATCGACTGTGCTAGGGCAAAAGTCAATTGTGGCCCCCATACAGTCAAACTTCAATATTTTTGGTCAACATCCTTATCTTGAAGTATTATTCATCATTTGATCAAGGGTTTATCATGATTCCTCAAGGATTTCTCACAATTCATCAGAACCCAAAAGTTGCTAAATTAGGGTTTTACAGGAAAAGTCAACTCAACTTTGACGAAGCATAACGTTCTCATACTTTATGAGAAATGACCCATACAAAGCTCATTGTGAAGATGATTCAATGCTATAAAATCCATCTTCAGCTCCCAAGTTCAACATATTCACTCACAAGAGGTTATGAATTTGGACATTATAGGTCATTTTGAAAAGTCAACAAAAACACCTTTTTTGTCAAAGCTTCATACATGAACATGGAAGATTCAATTGAGATGAGACCAAATATGGTTGCTTATAAGACATCTTGAGCTTTATAAAAAGTCCAAGAACACCTTCAAAGAGTCAAAATTGAAGAAGTTATGCATTGGTGAAGTTGACCTTTTTTGCAAAGTTGCTAAAAGTCAAAAGTGCCTCAAATTGCAATTTTTGTCAAATGGGCCAAACTTTTTGCACTTGTTCTGAGTTTGTAACATGGTCCACGAGCCCTAACTCTTCCCACTTGCCTTTATCTTATTTTTGCCATTTGTTTTGATTTTTTATTTTAATTAAATCAATTTAAGTCAAAATAAATCATGGAAATATCAAAATCATTGAAGTCTTGAGATTTGGTGCATGTTTCAGGTTCCTTATACAACTAGCAACAAAATCAAATTGTGCAAGGCCTATGTGTGCATAAAAAGATTGGTTTTGGCTTATTTTGGAAAGATTTTCTTGAAAATCAAATCATGATCAAAGATCATAATTGACAAATATTGAAAGCACAATTGTAACCCTAATTCAATCAGTGGTATATAGTGGACAAGTGAAGACCAAAAACATAAGGTTTTGGAGGCATGAAGAGGAAGAATAAAACTTGAAAAAAATCAAGAAAAGTGGTGACTTGATTTCATACTTCCAAGCAGTTCCAAGACTCCCAAGCCATCCCTTTCGTTTCCTGGGCACTCAAGGAAGCCATAGAAATCAAAAGCAAGTCTTCCCGTGTGCTAGAACTCACTGTAAGTGGTTTACGGATTGGACATATTCTTGAAATCAAATATCTTTGTTTAAGCATTTGTGGCATGAACCATTTACATATTCTGAATCTTTGAAGCATTTGTGAGCTAATGGTAACCATTAATTGCATTTTCGCTAACTGTATAGAAATCCACCATTGTTAGGGTTTCATGTTGTGTTTTGGGTTTTTCTTGTACAGGTAAAATTGGCCTACAAGAAAGGTGCCATAATGTCCACGAGGCCAAGACGAATTGGTCTACATCATTAGATTTCATTTATCATGCCTGGGTGAGATTTTGAAACGTGCAGGAGTTGTAGCTACGGACTTTTGTCCGTAGGTAAAAGTCCACAACTTTTACCAACAGAGGGAGGTTAGAGACGATGGCGTGGCAACCCCTGATTGCTTCATTTGAATTTGCGCACGGATAATGTTTGTTTTGAGTGTTTTTCATATTATTAATTATTATTATTTGACATACAACAAAAGCACGTGGCTCAGTTGGTATTGAGACAAATGAAAAGGCCATAGGACCTGGGTTCGAATCCCAGGTCCCCCCATGTATTTCATGTTATTTTTCATTGCATGATCAGGCATATGCACAGGGGTGAAGTCCACCATACATCCTCAATGCACAACCAACCAGATGTCCACATGCCAGATCTAGCGCCCATCATTTGGAGGACCATGATGCGCCCTAGTCAACCATGATGGGCCCAGAAGCTGCTATTGGCACCCCCCAAATTGCTAGCAAACAGGCCCAATACTCTTTTTTCTATTTTCTTTATTTAATTCATTTCAATTTTTTTACTAACACAAAAAAATTAATTCTTTTATCAAAAAAATTATAAAAATAATTTTTTCATCAAATTAGATTTTAGGTTTTATTTTTTACCAAAAATTAATTTAATTAGTTAATTTAATTTTTTAGATAACTTTAATTTTCTTTGTAAATAAATTAAAATAAATTAGAAACTAGGGTTTTTGCTTGATTTAAATTCTATTTCCTTTTCTTAAAAATAACCAAAACACAAATTAGGTCAAAATAATTAATTTTCTTAATTTAAATTAATTAGAAATTAGGTTTGTACATATTTAATTTAAAACCTTATTTTCTCAAATATAAAAAACAACCAAAAATAATTCTTCTTGTAGTTAGGGTTAGACGGGGTCATAACCCTAATTTTATTCGTCCTCGATTCATCGCGCGTGTTTACTTATTTTTACCATATTGATGTAATTGCTCATGTGATGTAATAGATTAATTAGGACTTTTTTCGTCTATTTATTGTTTTGCGGGTTTTTTGGCTATGTAATTAATACCCAAAGCCTTGTAATAGCGTAGCTTTACTTTCCGCACTTTAATTCTCGCAAATATTAACTGCTAGATATATGATAATATGATTGCATGACAAGACTGTATGTAAATTTTAAAATGGTTAGCAAACCCTAAATGTGCAAAGATAATAACCTGAAATTGAGTCACTCGCACATGCGCACTCCTAGGATATACTCTCACTTCGGTTGCCTTCGGTAAACGATCATTAAGTATAGGGTATTTTAGTGGTCGCCCTCTTGTCTAAACAAAGATCAAAAGTCCCGTTCAGAAAGGTTACCTCAGAAATGTTACCTCGAATATGATCTTAAGACACTAGGGTTATTACTAAGACGTCCTAACATTGCTTTAGTGATTGTACGTCCCTTTCAAATTGACCCTTACAACTCCAACGACAGTGCTACCTACTCACAAATAGTGGGATAGCGCTGTCTAAAGGAAACAAGAACAGAAACATTCTTTTTTTTCGAGTAGGTAGATGCTAGTAGGTACTTCCTCAAAATCAAACTTTTCCACACTTACACTCTTTTCAAACAAAGTTTTCAAAACGACTCCGTAACACTATTGAAGACAGAAGCAAGGGTTAAATCGAAGTAAAACAAAAAAAAAACTTTTCAAAACACATAAACACAGAAGCAATTTTAAAATGATGAGCAAGTACCTAAGAGCCCGTAGAAAACTACGGATAGAAAGGATGCTAATACCTTCCCTTTCTATAATCTACCCCCGTACTCAAAATCTCGAAAAAGGAATTTTTCTGTGCTTTTTTCCTTTCCAGTTGGATAAAATAAAAGTCGGTGGCGACTCTTACTTACCGCGACATTTTGCAAACAAAAAACGGAAAACGCAAACTAGTAAAAACAGTCGGTTCTGCCACCATATCACAGAACTGGCGACTCTGCTGGGGACTCATTAAGTGGGGTGTACCTTAGGATTAGTTCATCATACATTGCTTCTATTGTTTGATTTGTTTGCTTTACCTTTGAGGGCTTTGTATCGGGAGTTACTATAGATCCTAACCCGGATCTGAGGAACACCTTTTAGGTAAGTAGCAATAAACTGTGAGGGAATTGTACGGCATAGACCGATACAGTTGAAGCAGTAGCTACATTGATGTGGCAAATTAGTTGGTACCGGTATCTCTTGTGGAGAAACGAGGAGAATACGGGGCTGCTATATGCGTCGTTAAGCATCAACTGACCTTAGAACCCATAATTGACCAACTTGGCCATAGGAAGTAGTGAGATAGCCGGCCTCGGTATAAAGCTGAGAACTGGTTGATACTCGATACTACACTCATTGAGACCATACTATCGAGATAGTTCCGGCTGCAAGAAAAGATTGCGTGAGCTGAAACCATGACCGATGGAGGATGGTCAGTGATATTGAGAACCTCTAGAACCTGGTTACTATTATTAGGACATGTTGAAACCAACTGAACTTCAAGAGGGTAATACCTAGACCCCATGCAAGCTTGAAACTTAAGGGCTATTGTGTGATTGTTTGCCTTTACCATGTCTGTTATTTGCTATACCTGTGTTTGTTTTACCATGACATCATGCATCATAACATAGCATGCATACTTCATTACACTAACCATTTCAAAGACCGAGGGAATTTATCTTTATTTTGTTTTGCAGATTATGGCTTCCATGCGCAGAAACACCATTCGAGTTAACTTCGTGCAAATACCTGCTCAACTCAGAGAGTTAGTCTCAAAAGTTCCCGATACTTCTTCATTCGTTAGAAGACATGGTCAGCTCCTTAGCTTGGTCATTTCAAAGTTGGATGAGCAGATGATGAGCGTGCTTTTCCAGTTCTTTAATCCGGTGCATCATTGTTTCACCTTCCTGGATTATCAACTAGTTCCCACTTTGGAGGAGTTTTCTTACTTACTGGGCATATCCATCCTCGAGCAGACACCCTTCACAGGTTTGGAAGAGGTTCATAGACCCTAGGACATTGCTTCAGCCTTACATCTAAAAAGGGCTGGTGTAGTATCCAACTGGGAGACACAGAGCGGGGTTAAAGGTTTCTTGGCCAAGTTTCTGATGGATCAAGCTCAACAGTTCTGGGATAACTTGGATTTTCAGGCTTTTGAAGACATCTTGGCTCTCCTCATCTACGGCTTCGTTCTTTTCCCGAATCCAGATTCCTTCATAGATGTGAATGAGGTTAAGATCTTCCTGTCCCGCAATCCAGTGCCTACTCTTCTGGGTGATATTTTACATGCCCTCTATACTCGTACTGTGCGAAGAAGAGGGACCCTCATGTGTTGCACGCCGCTGCTGGCGAGGTGGTTTATTTCGCACCTCCCCAAGTCTGTATTGAAAAATGAGGAAGGTTTAGGTTGGGCTTACAAGATAATGTCCCTTGCCCATACGAACATTCTTTGGAGTTATAAGGATATGGAAAGAGTAGCTGTCATTGATCGATGTGGGGAATACCCTAATATCCCATTGCTTGGAATTAGAGGGGGAATAACCTACAATCCTTGTTTGGATTTACGATAGTTTGGTCACGCTCGGAGAGACGGTCCTCATGAGCTAATTCTTACAGATATTGTCTTTGACTACAAGGGGGACGTTGATGAGCATCGCCGAAGGTTTATACGGGCCTGGGGCATGGTGAAAAGGTCTGACCCTCACGAGCTAGGACCAACGACTTCTCTCCCTATGCAACCCTATCTACAGTGGGTCCGAGCTCGGGCTCAGAAACTTGGGATGCCTTATGAAGCTGTTTTGCCAGTGGTTGTGGAGTATACTAATGAAGAAGGCGTTCCTTATACAGTCCTTTATCCCTACATGCCTACAGATCTTAGGGCATTGAAGAGATCCTGGATCCAGTTGAAGGAGGAGAGGGATACCTACTGGGAGAAGTATCATGAGCAAGAAAGAAAGATCTTGAAGCTCACGAAGCAACTTGAGAATGAAAGGACGATCAATGGCTATGTCAGCACGAAGGGGAAACGACTATGGGATTTCTGATTTTGCTTGTTTCTAGTTTAGATTTATTTTCAGTTTGTTTCTTTTGTAACGCCTTAAGGGCATTATTAAACATTTTTACAAGTTTAATATAATAAAGTTTGTTTATTCCTTGGTTTGCAAATTTAAATCTCCCAAAGTCTTTGAAATCATTTCATACGCATTCCATTATCATGCACCTCATTACAGGTATCATTACAGGTTTCTCATCTTCTTCGCTGTTTATTTCAGCATAGAATGTCTTCTGAAATACCTACCGATAAAGCTATCAAAGCTCTGCAGGCACATAATGCCCAATTCCAAGAGATGTTCATGAAATTGGATAAAGGGCAAGAAGATTTGAAGACTCTCATCCTGAAGGAGAAGAAGAAGAAGAAGAAGAAGGTGGTTCTTCTGAATATGGGTTACAAATTCGGGAATAGATTGCAACAAGAAGCTGATCTGTATCATTCATCCAAAGGAGGAGAGAATCAGGAGGAAGAAAAGGGGCCAAGTCCTGTAGTCTCTGATAATGATACTGATTTTGATGATGAACAGTACCCTCCTGCTGAGGATAGGTACAAACAACTTGAAGACCGTCTGAGTGCTATGGAGATTCAGAAGGTCCCTGGGCTGGACTTCGGGGATTTGGTACTAGCATCAGGAGTGGTGATCCCTCACAAGTTTAAAGCTCTGGTTTTTGCTAAGTACGATGGAGTATCTTGTCCAAAGCTCCATCTCCGCTCGTACGTCAGAAAAATCCAACCTTACACTACTGATAGGAATTTGTGGGTACATTTCTTTCAAGATAGTATGTCAGGGACTCAACTTGAATGGTTTTATCAATTGGAAGGAGCTAATGTCTGCAATTGGGAGGACCTTGTTGCTACTTTTTACAAGTAGTAACAGTATAATGCCGACCTTGCTCCCACTCGTACTCAGCTCCAGGGTATGTCTATGGGTGCAAGTGAAGGTTTTAAGGACTATGCTCAGAAGTGGAGAGATTTGGATGGAAGAGTCTAACCCCTTCTGTCTGATAGGGAGTTGATTAATATGTTTCTGGGGACCTTGTCTGGTCCATTTTTCAATCATCTGATTGGCATCTCATCATCTGGGTTTACTGAATTAATTCTGACCGGGGAGAGAGTAGAAGCCGGTATCCGAAGTGGTAATATACAGAAAGGTGCTTCATCAAGTGCAGAAATGAGACCTTTCACCGGTAAGAAAGAAGCTAGTGCAGTTTACAGCTCGAGGAGCCAAAATAGACCTGAACACCGCCAAGCAGTAAACGCGATAGTAATATCAAGATCCATCGTTACCCCACAATGCAACAATCAGCAAAGAACAGAGAGACCACAAAGACAATACACTCGGCTTAATATGACTTTGTCTCAAATTCTACCGCAATTGTTGAAGACCAACCTGGTAACTCTGAGGGAAGCCCCAAAGAATCCCAGCACCACATCTCCGCTATATAATCTGAAAGCCCGTTGTGCCTATCACTCCGATAGCCCGGGTCATGATACGAATAACTGTTGGGCCTTGAAGAATAAGGTACAAGATTTGATTGAAGCTAAAGAGATTGAGTTTGACGCTCCAGAGAAACCCAACGTCATAACTGCTCCTATGCCCAAGCATGGTCATGGAGTAAATGCGGTGGACGATGATTTATTTGTGACCTCTGTGGAATACATTTCTACTCCATTGATGATAGTTAAGAAGAACCTATTGTTGGCAAGTTTATTTCCGGGCTGTGGCGAAGTTTGCCACCTATGTTTACTCCTATCTGCTGGTTGCTATTTACTAAAATCAGGTGTTCAGTGCCTGATGGATAACCAAGAGATCCTGTTTGAGAAGACTTTGATTCCGTTGATTCCTGTTGAAGATGTTTCCATCATAACCATTTCCGCCAATCCTTCCCAGGCTTCCTCGAGAAAGCCTGTTAGGATTACATTCGTTCCAAGAGTTGCTCCATTAATTATTACTATTCCTGGTCCTATCCCATACACTTCGGATAAGGCTGTCCCGTGGCACTATGGGGCCGATGTGTATTATCATGGGATCAAACAAGACTTGAAGGTTGAAGAAGCTGATGCTGATATCAGCAATATTGTCGGGGCTAGCAAGGTCACAAGAAGTGGAAGGCTTTTTTCTCCTGAGATTTCCCCTCTGACTGTTCAAAAGCCTGTTGCCATTCCATCTGCCAGTACATCAGCTACTATTCCAAATCTTACTCCAGTTATCACCCCTGTCGCCGAGTCATCTAACACTCGGGGAAAAGAAGTTACAGGTGGGCCTGACCGGATGGAGGCGCCTAAGAAGATCATCGTAGAAACCTCTAAGCAGGAGATAGAGGGAATTTTGAAGATTATCAAGAAGAGCGACTACAACGTAGTCGAGCAGCTGGGGCAGACCCCGTCCAAAATCTCCATGTTGTCCTTGTTATTGTGTTCGGAAGCCCATGCAAAGGCTTTAATTGCTTTCCTCAAAACTGCGCATGTGCCGCAGGAAACCTCTGCTGACCAATTCAAAGACTACGTATCTAGTTTGACTGCCGACAACGGGTTGGGTTTCTCAGACACAGATCTGACTACTAAAGGAAGAAATCACAATGATGCTTTGCATGTCTTGATCGAGTGCAGAGGCACTACTCTGGCCCATGTACTGGTGGATACTGGGTCCTCATTGAATGTTTTACCCAAGAAAGCATTAGACCGTCTGGACTGTGAAGGTTTAGTTCTGAACTAAGTAATATTGTGGTTAGAGCTTTTGATGGGTCAAAAAGGATGGTACACAGGGAAGTGGACGTCCCTGTTAAAGTTGGCTCCCAGACTTTTGCATCTACTTTCTATGTGATGGATTTGCGACCATCTTATTCCTGTTTGCTAGGTCGCCTGTGGATTCATAAGGCTGGAGGAGTGACTTCTACACTCCATCAGATGTTGAAATATCCACTAAAGGGGAAGATTGTTACAGTGCAAGGTGAGGAGGAGTACATGGTAAGTCATCTTAACTCCTTTTGCTATGTGGAGATGGATGAGGAGTTCATCGAAACCCCATGTTAGAACTTTGAAGAGGTCCCCCAGACTCTGGCGTCGACTGAAGTGGCTGTTCAAGAACCTCCAATGAAGATGGCTTCCCTAAAGGATGCCAGGGTTGTAATTGAAAAAGGTGGGTGTGCAAATTGGGGCCAACTCTCTAACTTTGCACACAAGACTGACAAGTTTGGTTTGGGTTTTACTGCAGAGGCTCAAAGGGATGTTTGGCGTGCGTGAATTGGAATACCTCCTCTGCACATCAGTAATCCGGGAGTGAATGCAATTGAAGATGATGAAGAAGAGTCAGATATCGACAACTGGATTTACCCGACTACCAACGGTGGATTGAACAACTGGACGGCAAAAGACTTCGTGCCCTTTTCTTTTATTACACAGTAATTGACTTTTTGTTTTGAGATTTGTAACAGATAATTTGAAACTTTATGGCCCGGTGCCTTGCCCGAGGCACCTTGGCTTTGTTTGTGAGGGCTTATTATTTGTCATTTTCATATATCATCAATAAATCATTGGACGTTTTCTTGCATTACAAATTTTGCGCTCCTTGTTTTTCCTTTCTATCTCGCACTTTATCAAAACAGCTATTGTCTTACACACACTCACATATCATAATGCAGATCCACATCCACTATGGATCCCATTGATAACGACTCTGCTACTCCCAGTTATGACTTCGAAAATCCGATCAACCAAGCCGAGGACGAAGGTGAGGATGATTGTGAAGTTCCTGGGGAACTTGCTAGACTGTTACTACAGGAAGAGAGGGCCTTACAATCTCATGAAAAGCCAGTGGAATCAGTGAATTTGGATACGGAGGAAGACAAGAAAGAGGTCAAGATAGGTGCAAATCTGGAGCCTAGTGTCAAGAAGCGGTTGATACAGATGCTACATGACTATGTTGAGATCTTCGCCTGGTCTTATGAAGATATGCCTGGTTTGGATACTGACATTGTAGTACACCGCCTGCCGACTAAAGAAGACCGCCCTCCGGTAAAGCAGAAGGTTCGCCGTATGCGCCCTGAGATGTCTGAGAAAATCAAAGCTGAAGTCATGAAACAGTTTGACGCCGGATTTATAGCTGTCACTTCTTACCCTCAGTGGGTTGCCAACGTTGTTCCAGTGCCTAAGAAAGATGGTAAGGTGCGGATGTGTGTGGACTATAGAGATCTGAACAGGGCAAGCCCCAAGGATGATTTCCCGCTTCCTCACATTGATGTTCTGGTCGACAACACCGTGCAGTATAAGATCTTCTCCTTTATGGATGGTTTTTTTGGTTACAATCAGATTAATATGGCTCCCGAGGACATGGAGAAGACAACCTTCATTACACAGTGGGGCACCTTTTGTTACAAGGTAATGCCTTTCGGGTTGAAGAATGCTGGGGCAACTTATCAGCGTGCCATGGTCGCTTTGTTCCACGACATGATTCACCATGAGATTGAGGTTTACGTTAATGACATGATTGCAAGGTCCCAAACTGAAGAAGAACACCTTGACCATCTCCAGAAACTGTTCGACATGTTGAAGATGTACAAGCTGAGGTTAAACCCGAACAAGTGCACTTTCGGGGTAAGGTCTGGTAAGCTGCTGGGTTTCATCGTTAATGATAAAGGTATTCAAGTGGATCCTGCAAAGGTGAAGGCTGTACAGGAGATGCCGGCTCCTCGAACGGAAAAGGAAGTTAGAGGCTTTTTGGGACATCTGAATTACATTGCCCGATTCATTTCACATTTGACTGCTACTTGTGAGTCGATCTTCAAGCTGCTGAAGAAAGATCAAGTGGTAAAATGGAATGATGAATGTCAGACCGCTTTCGAAATGATCAAGGAATATCTCCAAGAGCCACCTATTCTGATGCCTCCAGTTGAAGGGAGACCTTTGATCTTATACTTGACAGTACTCGACAATTCAATGGGGTGCGTGCTGGGGCAGCATGACGAGTCTGGCCGAAAAGAGCATGCTATTTACTACCTTAGCAAAAGGTTTAACGACTGTGAGACCCGATACTCACTGCTTGAGAAAACTTGTTGCGCTTTGGCATGGGCTGCTCGCTGGTTGAGATAGTATATGCTGACTCACACTACCCTATTGATATCAAAGATGGATCTAATCAAGTATATCTTCGAAAAGCCTGCCTTGTCCGGAAGAATAGCAAGATGGCAGATGATCTTAACTGAGTATGATATCCAATACACAACCCAAAAGGAAATCAAGGGGAGTGTATTTGGAGATCATTTGGCACATCAGGCCGTGGATGATTACCAATCCATGAGTTTCGAGTTCCCGGATGAGAATATCATGTTGGTGACCGACTGAAACATGGACAGGATGAAGGATCCGAGGAGGGATCCCGATGGTCTATGTACTTTGATGGAGCCTCAAATGCGTTAGGTAATGGCATTAGCACTGTGATTATATCTTCTGAAGGCTGTCATACTCCGTTCACCGCCCGATTATGTTTTAACTGCACCAACAATATGGCGGAGTATGAAGCGTGCATCATGGGCCTTCGAGCAGCTATTGATCTAAGGATTAAGTTCTTGAGTGTATTCGGAGATTCCGCTCTAGTGATCAGTCAGATCAAAGGCGAATGGGATATGAAGCACCCAAATCTTATTCCTTACAAGGAGTATGTGCTGACATTGCTCCCACACTTCGAGGAGATAACCTTTGAACATTTCCCAAGAGAGGAGAATCAGTTAGCGGACACGCTAGCTACCATGTATTCTATGTTCAAGGTTAGGTGGAACAATGAAGCTCCCCAAATTACCATTGAAAGGTTGGACGAACCCACACATTGTTGTAACATTGAGACTGAAGAGGTAGCAGATAAACCCTGGTTTCACGAGGTAAAGAGGTATCTTGAGGCTCAAGAGTACCCCGAGGGTGCATCTGTTAATGATAAGAAGTTCTTGAGAAGGTTTTCTGCAAAGTTCTTCATTAGTAATGATATCCTTTACAAGCGTAACCATGATTCAACCTTACTGCGATGTGTGGACAAGAACGAGGCAGAAAGGATTATGACAGAGTTACATGAAGGTACCTTCGGAACTCATTCCAGTGGACATACCATGGAAAAGAAAATCCTACGGGCGGGATATTATTGGTCCACTATGGAAGCCGATTGTTATCATTCTCGGACCTGTCATAAGTGCCAAGTCTATGCTGATAAGGTGCATATACCTCCAGTTCCTCTAAACGTCTTGACAACTCCTTGGCCCTTTGCAATGTGGGGCATCGATATGATTGGCAAGATCAGACCTACTGCGTCTAACGGGCATCGTTTCATTCTGGTAGCTATTGATTACTTTATGAAATGGGTTGAGGCAACTTCCTTTGCTACAATAGCCAAGAACGCCGTGGCGCGGTTTATCCGACATAATCTGATCTGTCCATACGGTGTACCAGAGAGGATCATTACGGACAATGGTACAAATCTCAACAACACAATAATCACTGAGCTCTGCAAGCAGTTCAAAATACAGCATCATAACTCCTCTCCCTACCGGCTGAAGATGAATGGGGTTGTTCAAGCGGCTAATAAGAATATTAAGAAGATTATGCAGAAGATGACGGTGACATACAAAGACTAGCATGAGATGTTACCATTCTCTCTTCATGGGTACCGTACCTCAGCGCGGACATCGACAGGGGAAACACCCTACTCATTGGTGTATGGCATGGAGGCGGTCTTACCCATTGAAGTACAGATACCCTCTCTTCGGATTATGAAGGATGCAGGTTTGAGCGAGGACGATTGGATCCAGACCCGGCTTGATCAACTGAACTTAATCAATGAAAAGAGACTTACTGCTATTTTTCATGGTCAGACGTATCAAAAGCGAATGATCAATGCATTTAACAAGAAAGTCAGACGACAAGAGTATCAAGTTGGGGATTTGGTGATCAAGCGCATCATACTTCCGCAAGGTGATCCCAGGGGAAAATGGACCCCTGCGTACGAAGGGCCATTTGTGGTTAAGAATATTTTCTCTGGAGGAGCTATGATTCTAACCACCATGGATGGTAACGACCTTCCTTACCCCGTCAGTGCAGACATAGTGAAAAAATACTATGCATAATCAAAGACCCGCTAGGTCGACTGGCCTAGGCAAAAATAAGGGCTTCTCAGCAAACCAAAAGGGTTCGGGCAAAAGTAAGGGATGAAAATAAAAAAATTTGTACACTCGGCAAGTCGAAAACCTGAAAAGGTGGCTTGGGCAAAAAAGGGTATCCCGGTGGACTGAAAACTCGAAAGGGTGGTCCATGAAAAAATTAGGGATTAAAGCGTAACACTATGTCTCATTAGATCATCTTGCAACCAAACTTCGGTATTGAATATCAAGCTCGGATGTCGCCAATCAATCTGATCTACCTTCAACTAAGTAGCAAAGTGATGAGACGCTCGAGGATATAAGGGAAATAGCAGAGTTGGAACCCAGTGGGATTGTTCACATAGCTGTTTTTCTTTGTTTTTCACAAATTGTATAATTTCTATCCTTCGGCGGCGTTCCCTTCCTAGGACGTCATCCTCTTGTACAAAACGCCTATTTACAGGCCAGATTCAAAATCAATACAATACAGTTTACAACGAAATTCAAAGTTGTTTTTCTTTTTCTGTTTTGTTTTGCAAGAAAGTTCAATGGTTCATTTTTTGATATATGCATTTGACAATAATTGCTGCTCATAAATATTTACATGCGAAACAAAAGACGATTACTCGTAATTTTAGGAACAGGGGTAAACAGAAATGTCCAAACCTTATAGTTGCTCTATCCACCCGGTACAATGATAGACCTAGCTTGAGAAAATGACTAAAAGTATACACACTCCCCACAGGGTAAAAAGTATCTAAAAACATCGGTGTTAGTTCTCCCTAAGCAGAGTTCATCTATCGCCAACAATGAAGGACTATCCCCAGTGGAGCTTTTTTATTCCATAAACAGAAACTTTATCCCCGACAGAGTTTATCATCACCAGCAACGATAATTCATCCACCGCCAAGGTTATTTCTCCAAATCAGCGGATCTTCTGACAGAGTATCTCTTCCCCACAAAGTCATTCTTTCACCAGTTTATTCTCCAGCAGAACTATTCTCCTGCCAATTTATTCTTAAATCATCTCCGATCGTTATCCCCAGCAAGAACGAAGAATTCAACTCCCTGCATTCTCCAGCAGCAGTCCGGGATTTATTTTCCCCAACTAGAGAACATCACAAAAACATCACATTTCCATGCATCTTGGCACATGCATATGCATCATACAACACAATCTCATTTATTTTGAGAACATCATTACTCAATACATGTCATGCATCATGGCATTACATACGACTAATTCTTTACATTTCAGGAAAAGATACAATCAAATTCTCACAAGTTCAAGCTATGAAGCCCGAATCCGACCGAATAATATCTTGATTACTCTGTCATATTGTGAAGCCCGGAGAACGACCGGATAACAGTATCAGAACACCGCAAAGCCTGGAATCGACCAGATAATGGTATCTCTTAAAAATAAGCTATGAAGCCCAGATTTGACCGAATAATAGTTTAATCCCTAGTAAGTTACTGTGAAGCCTGGATTACGACCAGATAGTAGTACGAGACGCCATGAAGCCTGGATTCGACCAGATAGTGGCATATCATAAACACAAGCCGTGAAGCCCGAACTCGACCGGATAATAGCTCAGCAGGTTATTGTGAAGCCTGGATTACGACCAGATAGTAATACAAATTTCTGTGAAGCCTGGATTACGACCAGATAGCAGCCAAGAATACTACGAAGCATGGAGTCGACCAGATAGTGGTATATCTTTAATGCAAGTTATGAAGCCCGAATTCGACCAGGTAATATCTTGATTTCTCCGAACACCATGAAGCCTGGATTCGACCAGATAATGGTATATTACATCATGAAGCTTGGATTACGACGAGATAGCAGTAAAGACACTGAAGCCTGGGGTTACGACCAGATAACAGTAAGGGACACTGTGAAGCTTGGATTTTGACCAAATAGCAGTCTACCCGGCCAGTTACTATGAAGCCCGGAATCGACTAGATATTAGTAGGCCTAAAAGTCAAATGGAAGCCCGGAAGCGACTGTATAACCACTTGATTTCTTCTGAAGCCTATATTTCAACCAGATAAGAAGTGAGGTATTGTGAAGCCTGAATTCGACCAGATAGCAGTACAGGACACCATGAAGCCTGGATTCGACCAGATAATGGTATGAAACACCGTGAAGCTTGGATTACAACCAGATAACGGTAAAGGACACTGCGAAGCTTGGATTTCGACCAAATAGCAGTTTACCTGGACAATTACTAAGAAGTCCAAAGTCGACCAGATATTAGTGTGCCCTAAATTCAAGTTAAAGCCCAGATGCGACCGAATAACAACTGAATTCCTTCTGAAGCCTGGATTACGACCAAATAAGAATTGAGAAATTGCGAAGCCTGGATTATGACTGGATAACAAGTTTAATCTCATCCCCCTAGTAAATCACTGTAAAGCCTGGATTACGACCAGATAGCAGTCGATCTTATCACTATGAAGCCTGTATCACGACCAGATAATAGTTCATTTTCACCTCCTCGACCAAGAGACTATTCCCCAGTAGGATAACGGACGACCGAAGCTCCTAAAATTCAACTTTTCTCAAAATAGAGACCAATATTCCCTAGTGTAATCTTCCTCAACAACAGGTTTACGGGTTCTCGCTAAGGAATCTCTTAGACGATCGACACTCCTTCTGATGGCATCTTTAAGCCCATCGTCCGTCATCAATCTCCAAATGGCCTCTATAAGCCCATTCTCGACATCATAAGACAAGTACCACTTCATGCGAGTGCAAATTTCTTGGGCACTCTAGTGTTCAATCATCTTCAACCTTCGGATTACGAAAGGCAGACATCCAATTTACATCCTCAAGTTTAAGAAGATTGAACAGGGGCAGCTGTTATACCCCAAAACTTTCCCTCCCACATTTCTCAATACATTTCAAGTGAGGTCTTCAAATTGCTCAAGGAAGTCCAAGGGTTGACCAGACAAGCTCTCTCCTAAGGCAGTCTACCTCAAATTAAGGTTTCATGTTGCATCAAGATACTTGAGTCCAAGGGATCCCAAATGCTCACCATTTTCCTAATATGTTCTCAAGATCATCCATGTCAAGTTTCAAGCCTTGCAGAGGAAGTTTGCTCAGTCAATTGCTCAAAAGCCTAAAAATCAACTATGCTAGGGCAAAAGTCAACTGTGGCCCCCATACAGTCAAACTTCAATATTTTTGGTCAAAATCCTTATTTTGAATTATTATTCATCATTTGATCAAGGGTTGATCATTATTCCTCAAGGATTGCTCACAATTCATCAGAACCAAAAAGTTGCTAAATTAGGGTTTTGTATGAAAAGTCAACTCAACTTTGACCAAACATAACTTTCTCATACTTTATGAGAAATGACCCATCAAAAGCTCATTTTGAAGAGGATGCAATGATCTATAATCCATCTTCAGCTCCAAAGTTCAAAATATGCACTCACAAGAAGTTATGAATTTGGATATTATAGGTCATTTTGAAAGTCAACAAAAACACCTTTTTTGTCAAAGCTTCATACATGAACATGGAAGACTCAATTGAGATGAGACCAAAAAGGGTTGCTTAGAGAACATCTTGATCTTTCTAAAAAGTCAAATAACACCTTCAAAGAGTCAAAATTGAAGAAGTTATGCATTGGTGAAGTTGACCTTTTTTGCAAAGTTGCCAAAAGTCAAAAGTGCCTCAAATTGCAATTTTTGTCAAATGGGCCCAACTTTTTGCACTTGTTCTGAGTTTGTATCATGGTCCACGAGCCCTAACTCTTCCCACTTGCCTTTATCTTATTTTTTCCATTTATTATGATTTTTCATTTCAATTAAATTAATTTAAATCAAAATAAATCATGGAAATATCAAAATCATTGAAGTCTTGAGATTTGGTGCATGTTTCAGATTCCTTATACAACTATCAACAAAATCAAATCGTGCAAGGCCTATGTGTGCATAAAAAGATTGGTTTTGGCTTATTTTGGAAAGATTTTCATGAAAATCAAATCATGATCAAAGATCATAATTGACAAAGATTGAAAGCACAATTGTAACCCTAATTCAATCAGTGGTATATAGTGGACAAGTGCAGACCAAAAACATAAGGTTTTGGAGGCGTGAAGAGGAAGAACAAAACTTGAAAAAACTCAAGAAAAGTGGTGACTTGATTTCATACTTCCAAGCAGTTCCAAGACTCGCAAGCCATCCCTTTCGTTTCCTGGGCACTCAAGGAAGCCATAGCAATCAAAAGCAAGCCTTCCCGTGCGTTAGAACTCACTGTAAGTAGTTTACAGATTGGACATATTCTTGAAATCGAATATCTTTGTTTAAGCATTTGTGGCATGAACCATTTACATATTCTGAATCTTTGAAGCATTTGTGAGCTAATGGTAACCATTAATTGCATTTTCGCTAATTGTATAGAAATCCACCATTGTTAGGGTTTCGTGTTGTGTTTTGGGTTTTTCTTGTACAGGTAAAATTGGCCTACAAGAAAGGTGCCATAATGTCCACGAGGCCAAGACGAATTGGTATACATCATTAGATTTCATTTATCATGCCTGGGTGAGATTTTGAAACGTGCAGGAGTTATAGCTACGGACTTTTGTCCGTAGGTAAAAGTCCACAACTTTTACCAACGGAGGGAGGTTAGAGACGATGGCGTGGAAACCCCTGATTGCTTCGTTTGAATTTGCGCGCGGATAATGTTTGTTTTGAGTGTTTTTCATATTATTAATTATTATTATTTGACATACAACAAAAGCGTGTGGCTCAGTTGGTATTGAGACAGATGAAAAGGCCATAGGACCTGGGTTCGAATCCCAGGTCCCCCCATGTATTTCATGTTATTTTTCATTGCATGATCAGGCATATGCACAGGCGTGAAGTCCACCATACATCCTCAATACACAACCAACCAGATGTCCACAGGCCAGATCTAGCGCCCATCATTTGGAGGACCATGATGCGCCCTAGTCAAACACGTAGCACTGGATCTTGGAAGTCAACGTGGATCAGATTGTTTGGGCCCATAAGCTGCTATTGGCACCCCCCAAATTGCTAGCAAACAGGCCCAATACTCTTTTTTCTATTTTCTTTATTTAATTCATTTCAATTTTTTTACTAACACAAAAAAATTAATTCTTTTATCAAAAAAATTATAAAAATAATTTTTTCATCAAATTAGATTTTAGGTTTTATTTTTTACCAAAAATTAATTTAATTAGTTAATTTAATTTTTTAGATAACTTTAATTTTCTTTGTAAATAAATTAAAATAAATTAGAAACTAGGGTTTTTGCTTGATTTAAATTCTATTTCCTTTTCTTAAAAATAGCCAAAACACAAATTAGGTCAAAATAATTAATTTTCTTAATTTAAATTAATTAGAAATTAGGTTTGTACATATTTAATTTAAAACCTTATTTTCTCAAATATAAAAAACAGCCAAAAATAATTCTTCTTGTAGTTAGGGTTAGACGAGGTCAAAACCCTAATTTTATTCGTCCTCGATTCATCGCGCGTGTTTACTTATTTTTACCATATTGATGTAATTGCTCATGGGATGTAATAGATTAATTAGGACTTTTTTATTTATCGTTTTGCGGGTTTTTTGGCTATGTAATTAATACCCGAAGCCTTGTAATAGCGTAGCTTTACTTTCCGCACTTTAATTCTCGCAAATATTAACTGCTAGATGTATGATAATAGGATTGCATGACAAGACTGTATGTAAATTTTAAAATGGTTAGCAAACCCTAAATGTGCAAAGATAATAACCTGAAATTGAGTCACTCGCACATGCGCACTCCTAAGGTATACTCTCACTTCGGTTGCCTTCGGTAAACGGTCATTAAGTATAGGGTATTTTAGTGGTCGCCCTCTTGTCTAAACAAAGATCAAAAGTCCCGTTCAAAAAGGTTGCCTCGGAAATGTTGCCTCGAATATGATCTTAAGACACTAGGGTTATTGTGATACGGTGGGAGAACTGACTATGGTTTTGCGTTTGTTTTCGCAAATGTTTCGGTTGAGCAAGAGTCGCCACCGAATTTTTATTTTATCCTAAGGAAAAGTTTAAAAAGCACAGCAAAAACCTTTGAGATATTTTCTTGGGTTCGGGGAGTAGATTATAGAAAGGGAAGGTATTAGCACCCTTTCTATCCATGGTTATCCATGGGCTCTTAGTTACTTGCTTAGATCAACTTACCTTGGTTTTCAATTGTTTGAAATGGTGCTTTGTGCGTGGTTTTGAAAATGTTTTGAAAAAGATGCCTTGTCTAGGCTACCCTTGTAACAATTCTTTACTCGAATGTTTTACAAAAGGTGTTTGTCTTTTTGAAAAGATGTTTCAAGGTTTTTGAAAGTTGTTTTGAAAGTGTGGTTTGAAAAATAGGCAATTGTTTTTGTTTTGCAAGTTGACAAGTACTTAAGAGCTATCTACCCTAAAGTTCTCAAAGATTTTTGCTATGTTTTAACCCTTTTAACAATTTTGTTCCACCATTGCATTTGGTGAACAATCTTGTTTTAGGATGTGAAAGGGACGGGCGCGGGTCATCGTTTAGACCATAATTGCAATGGTGCCAAGTATCTTTGGGCAATTTTTCCTTTAAGGGACTTGATCATTTTTTAGGCAACTTTTGAAAGCGTCATCGAGGGACTATGATCATTGGTATTGTATTTGTTTTGCCCAAAGAGACCTAACATGCAATATGGCCCATTATTGAAGGCAACAAGTGGAATACCCTAGGGGTGCAAGTGTGATTAGTGTCGTCCATTTTCATGCTTGTTTATCTTGAAATTAGGTCAAACTATTTTTGGTTGATTGATTTGCATACAAACCCTAATTCTAGCATGGTATAATTAGAAAACATTAAAGTGCGAAAAATAAAGTTCCTAAGTTATTACAACACAATACGGGAAGGGGGGTACAAATGTTCAAATGGGGGGTATTTGACAAAGAATTTAAACCTAGACTATTACATCAATTTGGATTATACAAAATAATTAATGTACAATAATTAAATAAAATGAGAATAAATATGCAAGATGCAAAAATGTTTTTTTATATGTATGAAAAAAAGGTATTTTTTATATGTCAAATAAACAAAATAAAAAGTATTATTTTTTTTGAGTTTTTATGTATTTAGGGCAAAACCCTAATTTATTAAACAAAAGGTATTAATTATTTAATATATACAATATTTAATAATTATGTACAAAAATAAAATAAAAATGAAGTATATTTATAAAAAACGTATTTTAATGTCAAATATTAATAAAATAAAAATGTATATATTTTTGTATTTTTGTCCTAAATATTCTAATAAATATATATGTATTTGTATTATTTACTAAATATATATTATATATACAAAAATAATAATATTTAATACTTATAAAAAAAATATATTTTATATAAAATATTTTCAGAAGATAAAATAAAATAAAAATCAGAAAATAAATGTGTTTGCATTATTTTTTAGTATTTTGAATAAAAGTATATCCATATATTTATTTATGTACAAATACCTATTTAAACAAATAAATGCCTAATAAATTCAAAAATGGTGTAAAAAATATTTTTAATATTTTTAATATTATGAGAGAAAATAAATAAGTCAGAACAAAAAAGAAAAAGTCAAAAAATCATGAAAATAAGCATAATGGGCCAAAGAGGTGTAAAAGTAAAAATAGGGTGCAAATAAGAAAAGATAGAACAAGCCCAGCCCAAAGGACCTTCTTCAACCTCTGGCCAGAACCTTTGTCAAAAAACGCGTGCTTGTACACTGATTCAAACATCTGGATTCCTGGACTTTTAGCACAAACTTTCAACATAAGAAATGTTAAGCATCAAGCCACGATTCTGGACATGTAAAGAACTCATCCTAACTCTCATAAATGAGAGAGAATTTCCCCATTCCCAAATCTTAACCTAACTTTTTATCAATGTTCAGACCTTAAATTCTCACAACATATGCAAAATAAATGGAAAGTAAAGGTATGTACAGTTTCAGGGGCATGAGTAGAACACTTTTCATTCACAAACCTAGAGCTAACAACGCCTATAATGAGAGATAGAAGTTCATGAATATACCTGTTCAGTTGGAATCGTGTCTGGCAATGGAGGAGCTTTCAGGGCAAGAAGATGGTTTGTACAGCTTGCTTGAAGTGTGAGGATGCTATTCCAATACTTGGTATGCTTTGAAACCTTCTGTATCAAGCTGCAGAAGTCAACCTGCAAGAGGAAGAAATGAAAATGGCCAAATTGATTAGAGGAGTTACAGTCTACTTCTAATGCTTTGGATAGTTTGGATTGATGGTAAGGAAAGTGTTTGAACTGGTTTTGGCCAAGATGCACGATGGAAATGAGTTGTGGGATTCAAGTTGCAGAATATGCCCTGTTTTGCCACAAAACTGTGATTTTCTGTATATGGATGGATGAAGGGTGGTTTGGTCGTGTTTTAGGTTAGTTAGGGAGTGTGAAATGTGAGGACAAAGTTTGCTTAGGTTGGTCTTTTCTGAGATGAGAGTTGTTGTAAGTTATGCCATGTTTCTTCACACTTAAGCAAGAAAAGGTCCACTTGAGTTCTAGGATGATAGAGGCCCCCCTAATGTGCTGCACCACTTAGTCTTGATCAGTGTAATTAGTCTAATAACTTGTGCCAAAAGGATATGCACTGTACTTGCTTGGATTGCTAATTGACATAAAGTTCCACTTTTGCAAAAATGGCCATTATGCTTTTTCTACTTTGGGACTAAACCTCTATGTAAAGCTTGAACACATAAAATATGGTCTTGGCACAATGAGTTTGCATTAAATTTATGAGTGCAAAAGGGATTTAGGGCCTGTAATCAAGAAATGCAAGCTGAGTTCAAAATTGCCTAAGTGTATGGACATGTAATTTGGTCATGAATAAAATGAGTTTTTCCCATATTGCCAAATTCGATTCTCCCTAACCATGAGGTTGTTTGATGAGTTCTTGGACATTTTTGAAAGCTTGGAATGTGTACTACAATCCATATTTGAAATTAAAATTGAAATTCCAAGTGGAAGTATGTGAAAAATGGTCTTGAAGTTAGGCAAAAATCCTGCCTAAAATAGGTCAAATTTTCTCTAAGTTAAGAATGGTTTGGTACCCTTGTTCCAAAAATTGTAACTTGATCTACAAGCTTCTTTTGGGAAAACTTTGTGAATCAAAGTTGTAGATTTTGCAATAGGATACAACTTTCATGTTTTGACTTTTGCTTGAATCCAAATGAATCTTGGTGAGAAAGTGGGGCAAAGTTAGGAAAAAATTAGGGTTTTTCATAACTTAGAAAAATTCTAAGTTATGAAAAATCCTCATTTCAAACCCTAATTTGCAATTCTTGATTTCTTGATGAACAAGTTTCATGATTTGGCATGTTTTGATGAAAAATGAATCTTGACACTTGATCTTGACCAAAAAGTCAAAGTTTGACTTTTCAGTATACAGTCAAAATTGATCAATTGACTGGGAAATTCAACTGTCAATCTTGTGTATTTGGGATCTTCTGAACTTGTTGAGTATGTCAAGACAATTCCATGGGGTCCTTGAGTCCATATGTGAGCTTGGTTTGCCATTGGCTAGGTCAAACAGTCAAAAATTGCCTTTGTGTAGTCAAAACCCTAAAAATGACCATTTTTCCCTTTTGGTGATCTGATCAAATTTCTTGTGGAATTGTGATCCAAACTTGATCAAATGGTCCATGTGAGTTCATAATGTTGATGTGGGTCAATTTTCATGAGATTTGACTGTCAATTGGCCACAGTTGACTTTTTCCCCAATACAGCTGATTTCTAGGTCAACTGTCCAATTGACTGGGCAAAGACTGGAATCAAGGCTTGAAACTTGATGTGGATAAACTTGGGAGTCCAATATGAAGCATGAAAGTCATCTTAGGAATTTTAGGTCAAAACATCTTTGTGCAAACACAAACCCTAATTTGGGTCAACAGTGCAAGGAGAAGTCTTGAGCAGATGAAACCCTAACTGGATCTTGAGTTCTAAGGGCTTTGTGATGAGAAATGTTGAGAAAATGGGAGGGCAAATTTTGGGGTACAACAGTTGCCCCTGTTCAATCTTCTTGAATCCGAAGAGTTAGATTGGCAAGTTTGCCTTTCGCGACTCGAGGGTAAAAGGAGATTGGACACTAGAGTGCCCTTAAATTTGCACTCGTCAAAGCAATGGATGCGGGAATGGGCTTAGAGATGCCATTTGGAGATGGGCTTAAAGATGCCATCTGGAAGGGTGACAGAATCTTGTCGGGGATGGGCTTAAAGATGCCATCTGGAATGAGTATCGGAAAGGTGTCCATGCTTTGGATCATCTCTGAACCGGGGGTCTGAATAAGCAATAGATTGACATCCGTATCTGGAGGCATCCGTAAACTGTTTTCAAAAGTTGCATCTGAACAAGCGATAGATTAACATCCGTTGTGGGGAAGCATCCATAAACTGTTTTCAGAAGTCTTGAGAAGAATCTGAACAAGCGATAGGTTAACATCCGTTACTTGGAGAACCCGTGAACTGTTTTCAGAAATCTTGAAGTTGAATAAGCAATAGAGCAACATCTGTTGTTGGGAAGCGTCCGTAAACTGTTTTCAAAAGTTGCATCTGAACAAGCGATAGATTAACATCCGTTACTTGGAGAACCCGTGAACTGTTTTCAGAAGTCTTGAGAAGAATCTGAACAAGCGATAGGTTAACATCCGTTACTTGGAGAACCTGTGAACTGTTTTCAAAAGTTGCATCTGAACAAGCGATAGATTAACATCCGTTGTGGGGAAGCATCCATAAACTGTTTTTAGAAGTCTTGAGAAGAATCTGAACAAGCGATAGGTTAACATCCGTTAATTGGAGAACCCGTGAACTGTTTTCAGAAATCTTGAAGTTGAATAAGCAATAGAGCAGCATCCGTTGTTGGGAAGCGTCCGTAAACTGTTTTCAAAAGTTGCATCTGAACAAGCGATAGATTAACATCCGTTGTTGGGAAGAATCCATAAACTGTTTTCAGAAGTCTTGAGAAGAATCTGAACAAGCGATAGGTTAACATACGTTACTTGGAGAACCCGTGAACTGTTTTCAGAAATCTTGAAGTTGAATAAGCAATAGAGCAGCATCCGTTGTTGGGAAGCGTCTGTAAACTGTTTTCAAAAATTGCATCTGAACAAGCGATAGATTAACATCCGTTGTTGGGAAGAATCCATAAACTGTTTTCAGAAGTCTTGAAAAGAATCTGAACAAGCGATAGGTTAACATCCGTTACTTGGAGAACCCGTGAACTGTTTTCAGAAATCTTGAAGTTTGAGGAGGAACCGGTGTAGGGTTTCCTGATGATGAGTTCGTGTAAAACTGCATCTGGATGAATCTGGAATAAGCATCAGAATGTTGCCATGTCTGGGTCACATCTGAACTATTCCTGGAAAGAATCTCGGAAGATAATGATTTTTGTCTGTCGACTGATCTTACCTGAAGAGGTAAAGAGTTAGTTATATGCAATGTCATGATGCATGATACAATGTATGTTATATGATATGAATGTAAATGAATGCGCATGTATGCTGGAGAGCTGTCTTGTGGAGGATAAATGAATCCTAGATGGCTGAAGATAAAAGCATCTTGACTGCTGCCGGGAAGAATAATTCCTTGGCTGTTTCTGGGAAATAAGGAGCTTGGGTTGTATACCAATCTTCTGGGGAATTCCTGTCTTGAGGAGATCTTCACTGGAGAATCTTCGAATATACAATGAGGAACTGAACACTGAAAGTCTTCAGATTTGCTTGGGGAATACCAGACCTTCAAACGTCGAGGGGCCTCAGAACCACTTGCAGGGACTTGGAATTCCCTTGGTGACTTGCAGGGTAAAAGAATTTCTGATGATTTCTACTGGGGATTTTAGAACCTGGTAGACTTAAGCTGGGGAGATAAGACTGAGAATCTCTAGTCTAGTGAGAAGCATTTCTGTGGGGAGAAGGTTCACTAGTCTGGTTCTGCTGGGGATTGGTAGTTTGAAGTTTTAGCTCTGCTGGGGATACTGAGACTTAAACTCTGAGGGGAATTGAGTTCTGGAGGGTTCTCTGGCTGGGGAAATCAGTTTTGAGAAAGCTCTTCCTGGTGAGGACCTTGAAGTCTGACTCTGTTTAGGGAATTAAGTTTTGACAGAGGAATGTGGATTTCAAATCTGCTCGGGATTTCCTTTGAAAGGGTATCAAGATATCCAACTGCACCTTCAACTTATCAGTAATCCTCTTTCCAGATTCATAAGGAAATGATTATGTTCAAATGCATATGCCTATTTAACAAAACATTGGACGTTTCTCAAAATAAAACAAATAGTGCAAGAGAAAAGAAAAAGGAAACGACACAAATTTCTGGAAAAGTATTTGTATTAACTTTCTATGAGTATATTTGTACAAAGGAGACAATCATCCTAGTAAGAGGATTTTGTCGTAAATATTAAAATATTTATACAAAATAAAGATGGCTATGTGAAATAATTCCATGGGATTCCATTCCGCTATAGCCTTCACAACTCTGAATATCTGTCCATTCAATGCTTCGTCTCCCGATGACTGGATTGATCAGAAGCCTGGAACTGGTTGATGAAGAGATTGTCTTTGAAGTGATCCGACGAGACATAGTCATACGCTTTAATTCCCTAACTTTTTCCTGAATTGCCCTTTCGGGTTTTCGATCCACCGGGAAACCCCTTTTTGCCCAAGCCGCCCTTTCGGGTTTTCAACTTGCCGGGTGTACAAATTTTTTTGTTTTTTTTTGTTTTTTTTTGTTTTTGTTTTTTTTTATCCCTAATTTTTGCCTGAACCGCCCTTTCGGGTTTTCGGTTCACCGGGATGCCCATTTTTGCCCGAGCCGCCCTTTCGGGTTTTCGACTTGCCGGGTTATTCTATGCGTAGTATCTTTTGACTATGTCTGCGTTCGCAGGGTGCGGCAAATCTTCGCCGTCCATGGTGGTCAGAATCATTGCACCACCAGAAAATATGCTCTTGATCACAAATGGTCCTTCATATGTAGGAGTCCATTTGCCCCTGGGATCACTTTGCGGCAAGATAATCCGCTTGATTACGAGATCTCCGACTTGATACGCTTGACGTCTGACTTTCTTATTGAAGGCCTTGATCATCCGTTTTTGATACGTCTGACCATGGCATATAGCAGCGATTCGCTTCTCGTCGATCAGATTGAGTTGATCAAGTCGGGTCTGAATCCAATCATCTTCATTCAAACCTGTGTCCTTCATAATCCTTAGAGAAGGAATCTGAACCTCCATAGGCAGGACAGCTTCCATGCCATATACCAAAGAAAATGGGGTTGCCCCGGTTGAAGTACGTGCCGTCGTACGGTATCCATGCAGAGCAAACTGTAACATCTCATGCCAGTCTTTGTAAGTGACTGTCATTTTCTGAATGATCTTCTTGATGTTTTTGTTCACAGCTTCAACAACACCGTTCATCTTCGGCCGATAGGGAGATGAATTGTGATGATAAATCTTGAACTGTTCGCACAATGCGGTGATCATCGTGTTATTCAGATTTGTACCGTTGTCTGTGATGATCCTGTCTGGAACACCATACCGGCATATGAGATTTTGCTTGATGAAGCGGGCAACCACATTTTTAGTAACAGAGGCGAAGGAAGCTGCTTCGACCCATTTGGTGAAATAGTCAATGGCGACTAGGATGAAGCGATGTCCGTTGGAAGCCGTGGGCTTGATCTCTCCAATCATGTCAATGCCCCACATTGCAAATGGACAAGGAGCAGTCAGAACGTTGAGGGGAACCGGAGGGATATGAACTTTGTCAGCGTAGACTTGAAATTTGTGGCAAGTATGGGAATGTTGATGGCAGTCAGCTTCCATGGTAGACCAGTAATAGCCTGCCCTTAGGATCTTCTTAGCCATTGTATGCCCTCTCAAGTGAGTGCCAAATGTGCCGCTGTGTATCTCAGCCATGATCAACTCTGCTTCAGCTTTGTCTACGCATCGGAGTAATACACAATCATGGCTTCGTTTGTAAAGGATGCCGTTGCTCAGGAAGAATTTGGCAGCAAATTTCCTTAAGAACTTCTTGTCATTTACGGAAGCTCCTTCGGGATAATCTCTAGTCTGGAGATACCTTTTAATTTCATAGAACCAGGGTTGTTCCACTACTTCTTCGGTATTAATCTCGTGACAATGTGCAGGTTCATCCATTCGCTCGATGGTGATTTGGGGAGCCTCGTTATCCCAGTTGGGTTTAAACATGGAGGACATTGTAGCTAGAGCATCTGCTAGCTGATTCTCTTCTCGCGGGAAATGCTCGAAGGTAATTTGCTCGAAATGAGGCAACAATGTCAAGACATGTTCTTTGTATGGGATAAGATTAGGATGCTTGGTATCCCACTCTCCTTTGATTTGACTGATAACCAAAGCCGAGTCCCCAAATACGATCAAAGATTTGATCCCCAAGTCTATAGCAGCCTTGAGACCAAAGATGCAAGCTTCGTACTCAGCCATGTTGTTTGTGCAGCTGAAGCAAAGTCGGGCCGTGAAAGGTGTGTGACAGCCTTCCGGGGAAATGAGTACCGCACCGATACCGTTTCCAAGTGCATTTGAAGCACCATCAAAGTACAGGGTCCATCGGGATCCCTTTTCGGGTCCGTCATACGGTCCGTTACCTTCAATGTTGTCCAAATTCATGATGTCCTCGTCTGGGAAGTCAAATCTCATTGGTTGATAATCTTCGATAGCTTGATGAGCCAGATGGTCAGCTAGTACACTCCCCTTTATAGCTTTTTGGGTGGTGTACTGGATGTCATACTCAGTTAGGATCATTTTCCATCTAGCTATTCTTCCGGATAAAGCGGGCTTTTCGAAGATATACTTGATAGGATCCATTTTGGAAATCAACAAGGTGGTATGAGTCAACATATACTGCCTTAGTCGGCGAGCAGCCCATACCAAAGCGCAGCAAGTTTTCTCGAGCAGTGAGTAGCGAGTCTCACAGTCGGTAAACTTTTTGCTAAGGTAATAAATAGCATGCTCTTTTCGACCAGACTCGTCATGCTGGCCCAAAACACACCCCATTGAGTTATCCAAGACGGTCAGATACATGATCAATAGCCTTCCTTCGACGGGTGGCATCAGAATAGGAGGTTCTAGCAAATACTCCTTGATCTTATCAAAAGCAGTTTGGCAATCGTCGTTCCATTTGACTACCTGATCTTTCTTCAAGAGTTTGAAAATTGGCTCACAGGTAGAAGTCAGATGAGAGATGAATCTGGCAATATAGTTCAAGCGCCCCAAGAACCCTCTAACCTCCTTTTCAGTACGGGGAGCAGGCATCTCTTGTATTGCTTTCACTTTTGCTGGATCGACTTTAATGCCTTTGTTGCTTACAATGAATCCTAGAAGTTTACCAGACCTAACTCCAAAAGTGCACTTACTTGGATTCAGCCTGAGTTTGTATTCTTTCAACCTGGCAAACAGTTTTTCTAGATGTTCAAGGTGCTCCTCCTCTGTTTGCGACCGAGCTATCATATCGTCTACGTAAACTTCAATCTCATGATGTATCATATCATGAAACAAAGCTACCATGGCGCGTTGATAAGTTGCCCCTGCGTTCTTCAGCCCGAACGTCATCACCTTGTAACAGAAAGTGCCCCATTGCGTGACAAAGGTTGTTTTCTCCATATCTTCGGGGGCCATTTTGATTTGATTGTAACCCGAGAATCCATCCATGAAGGAAAACACTTTATGTTGAGCTGTATTGTCGATCAAAATGTCAATGTGTGGAAGTGGAAAATCATCTTTGGGGCTGGCCCTATTCAAATCCCGGTAGTCCACACACATCCTGACTTTGCCATCTTTTTTAGGTACTGGCACGATGTTTGCGACCCATTGAGGATAAGACGTAACAGCCAGAAAGCTAGCGTCGAATTGCTTCATCACTTCTGCTTTGATCTTTTCAGACATGTCAGGCCTCATTCGGCGAACTTTTTGCTTGATCGGTGGATAATCCTCTCTTGTGGGGAGACGGTGAACCACGATGTCTGTGTCTAAACCCGACATGTCTTCATAAGACCAAGCGAAGATTTCAACATACTCATTTAACAACTGTATCAGGCGCTCCTTGACATTTAGTTCCAGATTGGCACCCACTTGCACCTCCTTCTGGTCTTCCTCGGTCCCTAAGTTGACAGCTTCCAATGACTCTTCGTGAGGTAAGATGGCCCTTTCCTCTTGCTGTAGAAGTCTGGCTAGTTCCCCTGGTACTTCACAACCTTCGTCATCTTCATACTCGGCTTGATTGACCAGATCTTCAGAGTTATTGAAGGATATAGCAGAATATTCACCCATGGAATCCGGAGTGGATGGGTACCTGCATTTGTGAGTGTGGGTGTGTGTAAGGGAGAGCCATCCTTAAACAAAAAATGCAAAAGGAAAGAAAATGAACACAACAGTTTATCAAATGAAAAATGTCCAATGAATCATTAAACATGGCATATGGATATGAAAATAATCAAAACCCTTACAAATGGACCTACATGCCCCGGGCAAGGCATGAGGTAAAAAGATAGTGTACAGATTGTCGAAAATAAATATTACAGACCGAATAGGAAATGTTTGACAGATAAATTACTGATGAATAAAAGTGATGGGGACAAAGTCTTTTGCCTCCCAGTTGCATAATCCTCCTTTGATAGTTGGGTAAATCCACTCTTCGATGTTGCTCTCTTTGTCTTCATCCTCCAAAGCGTTGATTCCGTAGGGAGGAATTTTGACTGGCGCCCTTTCAATCTTCGAACGGCGCATAGCTTTCTGGCCCGCGGCAGTGAACCCTAATCCAAATTTGTCTGCTTTATGTGGAATATCGGGCAACTGCCCCCATGCTGAATTCTTCCCCTCCTTTATTGCGGCCTTTGCATCCTCCAGAGATGCCATCCTGGCCATCTGCTTTGGTACTTCAGCTGCCAACTTTGCTACTGTTATTTCAGGAAGGACTTCTTCGAAATGCTGGAAAGGTGTCTCAATGAACTCACCCTCTACCTCCACATACCAGAAGGAGTTCAAGTGGCTGATCATATACTCCTCTTCGCCATGGACGGTTATGATCTTCCCCTTGACAGGGTACTTCAACATTTGATGCAAGGAAGAGGTGACTGCCCCGGCGTTGTGTATCCAAGGCCTACCCAACAAGCAAGAGTATGAAGGGCGGATGTCCATCACATAGAAAGTAGATTTAAACACCTCAGTGCCCACCTTGATGGGAATATCAACCTCCCCATGGACCATCCTCTTCGAACCATCGAAAGCTCTGACAACAATATCACTCGGCTTTAGCTCTAACCCTTCACAATCTAGTCGGTCCAAGGCCTTCTTAGGCAGTACATTCAGCGACGAACCGGTGTCGACCAAGACATGTGAGAGAGTAGTTCCTCGGCACTCGACTGAAATGTGCAAAGCATCATTGTGGTTTCTGCCTTTAGGAGTTAGGTCGGCATCAGAGAAACCTAATCCATTGTCTGCAGTAAGGCTGGCCACGCAATTTTGGAATTGATCTGCAGAGGTTTCCTGGGGCACATGGGCTGCCTTCGGGAATTTTATCAAAGCTTTGGCGTGCGCTTCTGAGAAAAGTAGTAGTGCCAACATGGAGATCTTTGAGGGGGTTTGCCCCAGTTGTTCTACCACATCGTAATCACTCCTTTTGATTATCTTCAAGATCTCTTCCATTTCTTTCTTGGAGGTTTCCGGGATGACCAAGGGTTGAGCCCTCGTCCTGACGAGCTCATCTTGGGTTCCCTTACCTTTATCAGCAATGGTAGGAGGGACAATACTAGGAACAACAACATCGTCAATCAATGGGGTTCTAGCGGAGAGTTTTATTGGTGCAGGAATAACCTTGTCAGCAGATGAGGGTCCAAAGGTTGCTCTTGGAGGGGCAATCTCTGGAGAAAATATTCTCCCGCTCCGGGTGATTTTGCTCGTGCCTGCAATGTTTCCAATGCTGGCTTCTTCTTCATCCGAACTTTCTTCAGTTATTTCAATTTGTTTAATACCATGGTAGTAGACGTCACCGCCGTAGTTCCATGGTATTGACTTCTCAGAAATATAGGGGACAGGCCCTGGCATTGTTATCTTCAAAGGAACAGACTTCGTAACTGGTGTAATCTTAACAGGCTTTTTGACGACCTTGGAAAGATTGGCGTGAATGGTTATGATTGAGACATCTTCAGTATGGGTTGGAATAGCAGAAACTTTTTCAAACAAAATTTGTCGACTGTCCATTAGGCCTTGGATGCCTTTCTTTAGTAACGAACAATCAAACGGCAGAGAGTAACAGCAGTAGTAATCTTCCTTACATCCCGGGAAAATCCCGGCCTTTAACAGATTCAACTTGATGGTTAACAACGGAGTTATCAGATCATTGACATTAGCAACATACAAATCTTCTTCAATGGCATTGACATTTCGGTCGTGCTTCGGCATTGGAGAAGATATCACGTTCGGCTTCTCTGGAGTGTCGAACTCCACCTCCTTCGCCTCTATCAGGTCTTGGATTTTATGCTTGAGTGCCCAACAATCGTTGGTGTCGTGCCCGACACTGTCAGAATGGTAGGCGCATTTAGCATTAGGATGATAATGCGGAGAGGACGTATTCACATTTTTTGGTGCCTCTTTAATAGTGGCGAGATTCAACTTTAACAGATGGGGAAGCACTTGCGCTGGAGTCATATTAATGCGGGTGAACTGCCGTTGTGGCCGTTCCACCCGTTGTTGATTTGGTCTGGACTGGTTATAGCGAGGCTGCTCACTTGAAGGGTTTTGGATCATTACGGCCCCCACAGTTGGCCGGCGCTCAGTCTTCCCTGCTCTTCTCTGGGAGTATACAACATCCGTTTCCTTCTTGAAAGGCTTCTTCTCAACACTTGCAGCGGCACCCTTCTGAATCTTTCCTGACTTGATGCCAGCTTCTATTCTTTCGCCTGTTAAGATCAAATCGGTAAACCCCGCGGAAGAGTTACCAATCAGATGATTGAAAAATGGCCCAGATAGGGTCCCCAGAAACATATCAACAAGTTCACGGTCGGTTAAAGGCGGCTGCACCCTACCAGCCAAATCCCTCCATTTCTGTGCGTATTCTTTGAATCCTTCGCCTGTTCCCAGTGACATACCCTGAAGTTGGGTACGTGTAGGAGCAAGGTCAGAATTGTACTGATATTGTTTGTAAAAGGCGGTGGCCAAGTCTTCCCAGTTTCGGACGCTGGTTCCCTCCAGCTGATAGAACCACTCCAGTTGAGCCCCAGAAAGGCTGTCTTGAAAGAAATGGATCCAAAGGTTCTTATCTGCCGTATAAGGTTGGATCTTCCTCATGTAGGACCTGAGATGCATTTTTGGACAGGACAACCCGTCATACCTTACAAAAACTGGCACTTTCAACTTTGGAGGAATCACAATCTCGAGAACTAAACCCAAGTCTTCGAAATCCAAATCCGGCACCCTCTGTAGTTCCATGGCTGCCAACCTGTCTTCTAAACTTTTGTATTTATCATCAGCCGGAGGGTATTGTTGATCAGAGTAGTCTTCATCCTCTTCGGCCTCTTCTTCTTCCACATCGGACTCGGAAGGTACCGCAGCCCCACCTCCTTTACTGGTTCCCTCCTCAGAAGTAGGAGGAAATTCAAGCACTCTTCTGGCCTCTCCTTCAAACCTTCTCCCTAAAGTAGCCACCCCGAGTCTCTTTTTCTTCTTTTTCACTGGGTCTTTATTCCCCAGCAAGGTTTTTAGATCCTCCTGACCCTTAGCCAAGGTCATCAGGAGTTGCTGAAACTGTGCATTTTGAGCCTGTAGGTCTTTGACTGTTTGCTCGAGATCCATCCTACTGAAATAAACAGCAGACAGATAAGGAAACCTGGCGTGAGACCTGCTTATTCACATGATGAATGGTATGCTTATGTATGCAATGCATTCAAGGATTTAGAATATTCAAACTTGTTGCAGACAAAAAGAACGCACGTCATATTAATAAGAAGAAATTTGTTAGTACATAAATGCCCCATGGGCCAAATATTACAAAAACAATTTCTCAAGGTAAAAAGACATTGCGCATCCTCTTTGGCGCAATGTAGGTGTTGAGGGCCTCTTGCTCATGGAGTCGGCGGGTAAGCTCTAGAACCTTCTTCTCACTAGCGTAGAAGCTGGCTTCAAAAGTGTTCCGTTCCTCCTTGAGCTGAATCCAGCTCTTCTGCATTTCCTCCCACGATGTAGGCATGTCAGGATATAGGATGGTGTAGGGAACCTCTCCTTCCTTGACGGGCTCTTTAATCACAGGGAGAACATGAGGATAAGGCATCATTAGACTATGGGCTCGGGCTCGTACCCATTTGAGATAAGGCTCAAGAGGGATGGAGTTCTTGTGCCCCAGTGTCTTGCTATCAACCTTGTTGGGCATCCTCCAAGCTCTGATGAACCTTTGGCGAAGTCCTTGCGCATCGTTGTCGAAGTCAAAAACTAGGTCAGGAATCAACATGTCGTGAGGGCCATCCCTCCGTGCATATCCAAATTTCCTCAAAGCTAGGCAAGGGTTGTAGGTAATGCCCCCTCTAATGCCAAGTAATGGGACATTAGGGAACTCTCCACAATGATCGACGATGATGACATTTTCTCTGGACCGAGAACACCAATGTACATCAGAGTGAGTAAGAGTTATCAATCGTTGGGACCACCTTGAGCCTTGGTCATTCTTCAAGACAGATTGTGGAAGGTGCGAAATAAACCACCTTGCAAGGAGAGGAGTACAACACATGAGAACACCCCTCTTTCTCATTGTTCGTGTGTAAAATGAGTGAAGAATGTCCCCAAGCAATGTTGGTATTGGATTCCTGGATAAGAAGATTTTGACGGCATTGACATCTACCAGCTGGTCAGGATTTGGGAACAAGACCAACCCATAGATAAGGAGTGCCACAATTTCTTCAAAGGCTTGTAGGTCCAATGAATTCCAACATTCTTGTGCCTTCTCAAACAAGAATTTTGCTAAGAATCCTTTGACGCCGCTTCTGGTTTCCCAATGCCCCTTGATGTCAGAAGGCTGTAGATGTAATGCTCAAGCAACATCTTCAGGCTTTGGTTCCTTTTCCGTACCGTTATAGGGTAGTTGATTAAGGATAGGAATTCTCAGGAGTTGAGAAAACTCCTCCAAAGTGGGCACCAACTGGTAGTCGGGGAAAGTGAAACAGTGGTGAAGGGGGTCAAAGAACTGGAATAGCACTTTCATCATGTCTTCTTCAATGTTGGTGTTGACTAAGCTGAGCAGTCTACCATGTCTTTCACTGAAGGATGAGCTTTCCGGAATCCTTGATGTGAGCTCCTTGAGTTGAGGAGGGATTCTCACAAGGTTGACTTGGATGGTTTTTCTTCGAAGAATTTCCATGACCTACAAAACAAGAACAAAGATGAAGATCTAAACCCTTGAAATGGTTAGTGAATGCATATGATGCTTTATGATGTTTATGATGTATGCACAAACATATGTACAAGCAAATCACCCCAAACCCTAGTTTCAGGCTTGCACGAGGTTTCATAGGTAAGTACCCTCTTGAGTGTAGTTGGCTTAAAAACCTGTCCTATAAATAGTAACCGAGTTCTAAGGAGCTCAATATCACTGGATTGTTTTCATCGTTCATTGTTTTGGTTTAGCCATTTAACCAACGACCAAAATATTCCAAGAAAACAACCCTCAATGAGTGTAGTATCGAGTATCTACAAACTTCGGACTGCACCAAAGCCGGTCATCTCACTACCCCTAATAAAAGGCCAAGATGGTCAAGTAAGGTTCTAGGTCATTAGTTCTTAGTGACATCACTCAGCGGCCCCGTACTCTCCTTGATTGAACTCAAGGGTTACCGGTACTCACAAATATGTCGCACTAATATAGCTATTGCTTCGACCGTGTCGGTATACCCCACACAGTTTCCACAACGTATTGCTATCTATGAATGTTTCCCAAAATCCGGGTGTAGGATTGAAAACCCAAACAAGAGAGCCAAGATGTAAAGCAATCAAATCAAACAATTAGTCATGCAAGAGGGTGATCTAAGCCCTAAGGTTACTCCACTTTTAAAAAATTCTCCCCAGCAGAGTCTCCAGTTCTGTGATACGGTGGGAGAACTGACTATGGTTTTGCGTTTGTTTTCGCAAATGTTTCGGTTGAGCAAGAGTCGCCACCGACTTTTTATTTTATCCTAAGGAAAGGTTTAAAAAGCACAGCAAAAACCTTTGAGATATTTTCTTGGGTTCGAGGAGTAGATTATAGAAAGGGAAGGTATTAGCACCCTTTCTATCCATGGTTATCCATAGGCTCTTAGTTACTTGCTTAGATCAACTTGCCTTGGTTTTCAATTGTTTGAAATGGTGCTTTGTGCGTGGTTTTGAAAATGTTTTGAAAAAGATGCCTTGTCTAGGCTACCCTTGTAACAATTCTTTACTCTAATGTTTTACAAAAGGTGTTTGTCTTTTTGAAAATATGTTTCAAGGTTTTTGAAAGTTGTTTTGAAAGTGTGGTTTGAAAAATAGGCAAGTGTTTTTGTTTTGCAAGTTGACAAGTACTTAAGAGCTATCTACCCTAAAGTTCTCAAAGATTTTTGCTATGTTTTAACCCTTTTAACAATTTTGTTCCACCATTGCATTTGGTGAACAATCTTGTTTTAGGATGTGAAAGGGACGGGCGCGGGTCATCGTTTAGACCATAATTGCAATGGTGCCAAGTATCTTTGGGCAATTTTTCCTTTAAGGGACTTGATCATTTTTTAGGCAACTTTTGAAAGCGTCATCGAGGGACTATGATCATTGGTATTGTATTTGTTTTGCCCAAAGAGACCTAACATGCAATATGGCCCATTATTGAATGCAACAAGTGGAATACCCTAGGGGTGCAAGTGTGATTAGTGTCGTCCATTTTCATGCTTGTTTATCTTGAAATTAGGTCAAACTATTTTTGGTTGATTGATTTGCATACAAACCCTAATTCTAGCATGGTATAATTAGAAAACATTAAAGTGCGAAAAATAAAGTTCCTAAGTTATTACAACACAATACGGGAAGGGGGGTACAAATGTTCAAATGGGGGGTATTTGACAAGGAATTTAAACCTAGACTATTACATCAATTTGGATTATACAAAATAATTAATGTACAATAATTAAATAAAATGAGAATAAATATGCAAGATGCAAAAATGTTTTTTTATATGTATGAAAAAAAGGTATTTTTTATATGTCAAATAAAAAAAATAAAAAGTATTATTTTTTTGAGTTTTTATGTATTTAGGGCAAAACCCTAATTTATTAAACAAAAGGTATTAATTATTTAATATATACAATATTTAATAATTATGTACAAAAATAAAATAAAAATGAAGTATATTTATAAAAAAGGTATTTTTAATGTCAAATATTAATAAAATAAAAATGTATATATTTTTGTATTTTTGTCCTAAATATTCTAATAAATATATATGTATTTGTATTATTTACTAAATATATATTATATATACAAAAATAATAATATTTAATACTTATAAAAAAAATATATTTTATATAAAATATTTTCAGAAGATAAAATAAAATAAAAATCAGAAAATAAATGTGTTTGCATTATTTTTTAGTATTTTGAATAAAAGTATATCCATATATTTATTTATGTACAAATACCTATTTAAACAAATAAATGCCTAATAAATTCAAAAATGGTGTAAAAAATATTTTTAATATTTTTAATATTATGAGAGAAAATAAATAAGTCAGAACAAAAAAGAAAAAGTCAAAAAATCATGAAAATAAACATAATGGGCCAAAGAGGTGTAAAAGTAAAAATAGGGTGCAAATAAGAAAAGATAGAACAAGCCCAGCCCAAAGGACCTTCTTCAACCTCTGGCCAGAACCTTTGTCAAAAAACGCGCGCTTGTACACTGATTCAAACATCTGGATTCCTGGACTTTTAGCACAAACTTTCAACATAAGAAATGTTAAGCATCAAGCCACGTTTCTGGACATGTAAATAACTCATCCTAACTCTCAGAAATGAGAGAGAATTTCCCCATTCCCAAATCTTAACCTAACTTTTTATCAATGTTCAGACCTTAAATTCTCACAGCATATGCAAAATAAATGGAAAGTAAAGGTATGTACAGTTTCAGGGGCATGAGTAGAACACTTTTCATTCACAAACATAGAGCTAACAATGCCTATACTGAGAGATAGAAGTTCATGAATATACCTGTTCAGTTGGAATCGTGTCTGGCAATGGAGGAGCTTTCAGGGCAAGATGATGGTTTGTACAACTTGCTTGAAGTGTGAGGATGCTATTCCAATACTTGGTATGCTTTGAAACCTTCTGTATCAAGCTGCAGAAGTCAACCTGCAAGAGGAAGAAATGAAAATGGCCAAACTGATTAGAGGAGTTACAGTCTACTTCTAATGCTTTAGATAGTTTGGATTGATGGTAAGGAAAGTGTTTGAACTGGTTTTGGCCAAGATGCACGATGGAAATGAGTTATGGGATTCAAGTTGCAGAATATGCCCTGTTTTGCCACAAAACTGTGATTTTCTGTATATGGATGGATGAAGGGTGGTTTGGTCGTGTTTTAGGTTAGTTAGGGAGTGTGAAATGTGAGGACAAAGTTTGCTTAGGTTGGTCTTTTCTGAGATGAGAGTTGTTGTAAGTTATGCCATGTTTCTTCACACTTAAGCAAGAAAAGGTCCACTTGAGTTCTAGGATGATAGAGGCCCCCCTAATGTGCTGCACCACTTAGTCTTGATCAGTGTAATTAGTCTAATAACTTGTGCCAAAAGGATATGCACTGTACTTGCTTGGATTGCTAATTGACATAAAGTTCCACTTTTGCAAAAATGGCCATTATGCTTTTTCTACTTTGGGACTAAACCTCTATGTAAAGCTTGAACACATAAAATATGGTCTTGGCACAATGAGTTTGCATTAAATTTATGAGTGCAAAAGGGATTTAGGGCCTGTAATCAAGAAATGCAAGCTGAGTTCAAAATTGCCTAAGTGTATGGACATGTAATTTGGTCATGAATAAAATGAGTTTTTCCCATATTGCCAAATTCGATTCTCCCTAACCATGAGGTTGTTTGATGAGTTCTTGGACATTTTGGAAAGCTTGGAATGTGTACTACAATCCATATTTGAAATTAAAATTGAAATTCCAAGTGGAAGTATGTGAAAAATGGTCTTGAAGTTAGGCAAAAATCCTGCCTAAAATAGGTCAAATTTTCTCTAAGTTAAGAATGGTTTGGTACCCTTGTTCCAAAAATTTTAACTTGAGATACAAGCTTCTTTTGGGAAAACTTTGTGAATCAAAGTTGTATATTTTGCAATAGGCTACAACTTTCATGTTTTGACTTTTGCTTGAATCCAAATGAATCTTGGTGAGAAAGTGGGGCAAAGTTAGGAAAAAATTAGGGTTTTTCATAACTTAGAAAAATTCTAAGTTATGAAAAATCCTCATTTCAAACCCTAATTTGCAATTCTTGATTTCTTGATGAACAAGTTTCATGATTTGGCATGTTTTGATGAAAAATGAATCTTGACACTTGATCTTAACCAAAAAGTCAAAGTTTGACTTTTCAATATACAGTCAAAATTGATCAATTGACTGGGAAATTCAACTGTCAATCTTGTGTATTTGGGATCTTCTGAACTTGTTGAGTATGTCAAGACAATTCCATGGGGTCCTTGAGTCCATATGTGAGCTTGGTTTGCCATTGTCTAGGTCAAACAGTAAAAAATTGCCTCTGTGCAGTCAAAACCCTAAAAATGACCATTTTGCCCTTTTGGTGATCTGATCAAATTTCTTATGGAATTGTGATCCAAACTTGATCAAATGGTCCATGTGAGTTCATAATGTTGATGTGGGTCAATTTTCATGAGATTTGACTGTCAATTGGCCACAATTGACTTTTTCCCCAATACAGCTGATTTCTAGGTCAACTGTCCAATTGACTGGGCAAAGACTGGAATCAAGGCTTGAAACTTGATATGGATAAACTTGGGAGTCCAATATGAAGCATGAAAGTCATCTTAGGCATTTTAGGTCAAAACATCTTTGTGCAAACACAAACCCTAATTTGGGTCAACAATGCAAGGAGAAGTCTTGAGCAGATGAAACCCTAACTGGATCTTGAGTTCCAAGGGCTTTGTGATGAGAAATGTTGAGAAAATGGGAGGGAAAATTTTGGGGTACAACAGTTATTACTAAGACGTCCTAACGTTGCTTTAGTGATCGTATGTCCCTTTTGAATTGACCCTTACAACTCCAACGACAGTGCTACCTACTCACGAATAGTGGGATAGCGCTGTCTAAAGGAAACAAGAACAGAAACATTCTTTTTTTCGAGTAGGTAGATGCTAGTAGGTACTTTCTCAAAATTAAACTTTTCCTCACTTACACTCTTTTCAAACAAAGTTTTCAAAACGACTCCGTAACACTCTTGAAGACAGAAGCAAGGGTTAAATCGAAGTAAAACAATTTTTTTTTCAAAACACACAAAAACAGAAGAAATTTTAAAACGATGATCAATTACCTAAGAGCCCGTAGAAAACTACGGATAGAAAGGGTGCTAATACCTTCCCTTTCTATAATCTACCCCTGTACTCAAAATCTCGAAAAAGGAATATTTCTGTGCTTTTTTCCTTTCCAGTTGGATAAAATAAAAGTCGGTGGAGACTCTTGCTTACCGCGACATTTTGCAAACAAAAAAACAAAATGCAAACCAGTAAAAACAGTCGGTTCTGCCACCGTATCACACTCGGCTTTAGAATCAAACCTTCACAATCCAGACGGTCTAGCGCTTTCTTCGGTAGAACATTTAGTGAGGACCCAATATCTAATAGCACATGGGCCATAGTGGTGCCGCTGCACTCGATCGAGACATGTAGAGCATCATTATGATTTCTCCCCTTAGCAGTCAGATCCGCATATGAAAATCCTAACCCATTGTCAACAGCCAGGCTAGCCACACAATCTTTGAACTGATCTGTAGAAGTTTCTTGCGACACATCCGCAATCTTGAGAAATGCAATCAAAGCCTTCAAATGGGCTTCAGAACATAATAACAAGGACAACATGGAGATCTTTGACGGTGTCTGCCCCAGTTTCTCGACCACATTGTAGTCGCTCTTCTTGATGATTTTCAAAATTTCCTCTATCTCTCGTTTAAAGGTTTCTATAATGATCTTCTTCGGTGCATCCGTCCGGGCAGGCTCACCTGTGATTTCTTTGCCCCGAGTCCCAGATGGCTCGGTGACAAGGGTGATGACTGGAGTAGAAACTGGGACAATAGTTGACGTACTAGCAGACGAAATGACAACAATTTTGTGGGCAGTCGGAGGGGAAATCTCAGGATTAAAGAGTCTTCCACTTCTGGTGACCTTGCTTGTCCCAATAATATTATTGATATCCGTATCAGCTTCCTCAGCCCTCAGATTTTGTTTAACACCATGGTAATATACATCAGCACCGTAATGCCATGGGATGGCCTTATATGAGATATATGGGATATGACCAGGAGCGGTGATTATTAATGGAGCAATTCTTGGAACGAGTGTAACCTTAACAGGTTTTCTCGAGGAAACCTTGGAAGGGTTGGCGGAAATGGTTAGGATGGCAACATCTTCAACTAGAATCACAGTATTCTCAAACAAAATTTCTTTATTATCCATCAGGCGCTGAACGTCTGACTTTAATAAACAGCAACCAGAAGGCAGAATTAAACACATGTGGCAACCTTCACCACATCCCGAAAATAAACCGGCCAACAACAAATTCTTCTTAACCGTCATTAAAGGAGTAGAAATTTCTTCCACAGAGGTCAGAAACGAATCGGTGTCCACATCATTGACTCCACGACCATGTTTGGGCATATGAGCAGTTATACTGTTTGGCTTTTCCGGAGCATCAAACTCAATCTCTTTAGCTTCCAGCAAATCTTGAACTTTATTCCTCAGAGCCCAGCAATCATTTGTATCATGGCCTAAACTTTCCGAATGGTAGGCGCACCGCGCATTGGGATTATATTTGGGAGAAGCAATGTTTGGATTCTTGGGGGCCTCTTTCAAGGTTGCCAAGTTGGATTTTAACAGTTGAGGCAGAACTTCAGCCAAAGTCATATTGATGCGGGTAAACTTCCGTTGTGTTCTTTCCACCCTTTGCTGATTATTGTGTTGTGGAGCAACCGTGGGTCTTGGTATCACTACAACATTTACCTCTTGACGGTGTTCAGGTCTGCTTTGGCCCCTTGGGCCATAGACCGCACTAGCTTCCTTCTTACCGGTGAAAGGCTTCTTTACTGCACTTAATGAAGCATCCTTCTGTATTTTACCACTTCGAATGCTAGCTTCTACTCTCTCTACCGTCAAAATTAATTCAGTAAACCCAGATGATGAACTGCCGATCAAGTGATTGAAAAATGGACCAGATAGCGTCCCTAGAAACATGTCAACCAACTCCCTATCAGACAAAGGGGGTTGGACTCTTCCAGCTAAGTCTCTCCACTTTTGAGCATAGTCCTTAAAACCTTCTCTTGCACCCATAGATATACCCTAGAGCTGAGTACGAGTGGGAGCAAGGTCGGCGTTATACTGATACTACCTGTAAAAAGCAGCAGCAAGGTCTTCCCAGTTTCGGACACTGGCCCCTTCCAACTGTTAAAACCATTCAAGCTGAGTCCATGACAGACTATCTTGAAATAAATGTACCCACAAATTTCTATCAGCAGTGTGGGGTTGGAGTTTTCTTATGTAAGAGTGGAAATGGAGTTTTGGACAGGATACTCCATCGCACTTGGCAAAAACCGGAGCTTTGAACTTATGAGGGATCACCACTCCCGATACCAGTCCTAGTTCTCTGGAATCCAAACCAGGGATCTTCTGAATCTCCATAGCACTCAGACGGTCTTCTAGCTGCTTGTATCTATCCTTAGCAGGAGGATATTGCTCATCATCGTAATCCGTATCATTATCAGAAACTGCAGGACTAAGGTCCTTTGTCCTTTCTTGGTTCTCCCCGTCCTTGGATGAGGAGGTCAGATCAGCCGATTGTCTTATCCTTTCTCCAAATCTTCTACCCATGTTCAGAATACCAACCTTATTCTTCTTCTTCTTCTTCTTCTTCTCTTTCAGAATCAGGGTCTTCAGATCCTCTTGCCCTTTAGCTAGACTTAAGAACATATATTGGAATTGGGCATTCTGTGCCTGAAGATCTTTAATGGCTTGATCAGAAGACATTTATTCTAATATAAACAATGAAGAAGATGAGAAACCTGTAAGGGTACCTGTAATGGTGTGCCTGATAATGGGATGTGCATGTAATGATTTCAAACACTTTGGGAGATTTAAATTTGCAAACCAAAAAATAAACCAAACTTTATTAGCTTTAAACTTTGAAAGGTTAAACAATGCCTTTAAGGCGTTACAAAGAAGTAAATAAATCGAACTCTAAAAACTAGAAAAAGAAAAATCAAAAGTCCCATGGACGCTTCCTCTTTGTGCCGATGTAGTCATTGACCACTCTTTCCTCCTCGAGCTGCCTGGTGAGCTTAAAAATCTTCCTTTCTTGCTCGTGGTACGTTTCCCGGTAAGCATCCCTCTCATTCTTCAGCTGAATCCAAGACCTCTGCAACTCCCCAGGATCAGTGGGCATGTAAGGATAGAGAACCGTATAAGGAATGCCCTCTTCATTAGTGGGCTCCACAATCAATGGTAATACGGCTTCACAGGGCATCCCAAACTTCTGGGCACGAGCTCGGACCCATTGGAGGTAAGGCTGCATAGGAAGGAAAGTCTTTGGTCCCAACTCTTGGGGGTCAGATCTGTTCACCATGCCCCAAGCTCGTATAAACCTCCGTCGGTGCTCCTTAACGTCTTCCTTGTAGTCAAATACAATATCTTCAAGAAGTAACTCATGGGGACCATCTCTCCGAGCACGACCAAATTGTCACAAAGCTAGACAAGGGTTGTAAATTATACCCCCTTTGATTCCAAGCAATGGGACATTAGGGTATCCCCCATAACGGTCAATAATAGCAGTGTCTTCCATAGCCCGGGAGCTCCAAAGAATATCTGTATGGGCAAGTGACATTATCCTGTAGGAGCAACCCAAACCTTCTTCGTTCTTCAGCACAAACTTAAGAAGGTGAGAAATAAACCACCTCGACAGCAGCGGCATGCAACACATAAGAGTCCCTCTTCTTCGCACGATACGAGTATAAAGGGCATGCAAGATATCACCCAGCAAGGTAGGCACAATATTGCGAGAAAGAAAAATCTTGACAGCATTCACATCTACAAAAGAATCCGGATTCGGGAAGAGAACCAACCCATAAATAAGGAGAGCCAAGATATCTTCAAAAGCCTGAAAATCCAAATTATCCCAGAATAGTTGAGCCTGGTCTATCAGAAATTTGGCTAAAAAATCTTCGATCCCGCTTCGTATTTCCCAATTGGATACTACATTAGCCCGTTTCAAATGCAGAGCTGAGGCAATGTCTTCTGGTCTAGGAAATTCTTCCATACCTGTGAAGGGTACCTGTTCAAGAATGGATATGCCCAATAGGTGAGAGAACTCTTCCAAAGTGGGAACCAGCTGGTAATCTGGAAAAGTGAAGCAATGATGCACAGGATCAAAGAACTGGAAAAGTACACTCATCATCTGCTCATCAAGATTTGAAGTGACCAGGCTGAGAAGTTGACCGTGTCTCTTAACGAACATAGAAGTCTCAAAAACTCATGAGGCTAGCTCTTTAAGTTGGGAAGGTATTTGCACAAAGTTGACTCGGATGGTATTTCTATGAACGGAAGCCATAATCTGCAAAACAGAACAAAGATAAATTCCCTTGGTCTTTGAAATGGTTAGCATAATGAAATATAAATGCCATGTTATGATGTCATGGTAAACCACAAGTATAGCAAACATAGATATTGAGAACACAGTCAAATCACACAAAACCCTTAGGTTTAAGGCTTGCATGAGGTCAAAGGTAGTACCCTCTTGAAGTTAAGTTGGTTTCAACCTGTACTAGCAAAATTAACCGGTTTCTAGAGGATCTCAATATCACTGACCATCCTCCATCGGTCATGGTTTTAGCTCACGCAATCTTTTCTTGCGGCCGAAACTATCTCGAGAGTATGGTATCAATGAGTGTAGCATCGAGTATCAACCAGTTCTCAGCTTTACACCGAGGCCGGCTATCTCACTACTTTCTAATGGCCAAGTTGGTCGATTAAAGGTTCTAAGGTCAGTTGATGCTTAACGACACCATACAGCGGACCCGTAATCTCCTTGTTTCTCCATAAGGGATACCGGTACCAACCAATGTGCCACATCAACGTAGCTACTGCTTCAACTGTATCGGTCTACGCTGTACAATTCCCTCACAGTCTATTGCTACTTACCTAAAAGGTGTCCCCAGATTCGGGTTAGGATCTATAGTAACTCCCAAACAAAACCCTTAAAAGTAAAGCAATCAAAACAATCAAGAGAAGCAATTATGATGAACTAGATCCTAAGGTATACTCCACTTATTAACTCCCCAGCAGAGTCGCCAGTTCTATTATACGGTGGCAGAACCGACTGTTTTGAAATGCTGGTTTACGTTTTGCATTTTGTGTTTGCAAAATGTCGCGGTAAGCAAGAGTCGCCACCGACTTTTATTTCATCCAACCGGAAAGGAAAAAAGTACTGAAAAAATCCTTTTTCGAGATTTTAAGTACGGGGGGTAGATTATAGAAAGGGAAGGTGTTAGCACCCTTTCTATCCATGGTTTTCCATGGGCTCTTAGGTACTTTCTCATCTTTTAAAATTGCTTGTGTATGTGCTTTGTTTTGAAAAATGTTTTACTTCGTGATAACCCTTGTATCATTCCTCAAGGGTGTGACGGAGTTGTTTTGAAAATTTGTTTGAAAAGTGTAAGTGTGAAAAGTTTTGATTTGAGCAAGTACCTACTAGCATCTACCTACTCGAAAAAGATCGTTTCTATTCTTGTTTCCTTTAGATAACGCTATCCCACTATTGAGAAATAGGTAGCACCGTCGTTGGAATTTGTAAAGGTCAATTCGAAAGGGACGTACGGTCACTAAAGCAATATTAGGACACTTTAGTAATAACCCTAGAGTCTTAAGATCTTATTCGAGGCAACATTTCCGAGGCAACATCCGAACGGGACACTTGATCTTTTGACATAAGGGTAACCACTAAGACACCCTATACTTAATGATCGTTTACCTAAGGAAACCGAAGTGAGAGTATACCCTAAGAGTGATATGTGCGAGTGATTAGTTTCAGTTATCTATCTTTGCACATTAGGGTTTTTCTAACTGTATTAAATTTTCATGCAATCTTGTCATACATCTAGACAGTTAAATATTTGCGAGAATTAAAATGCAAGAAAGTAAATCTACGTTATTACAAGGCTTCGGGGAGGGGATTAATTACATAGCCCAAAAAACCCGCAAAAGACGATAAATAAAAGAAAGTCCTAGATTAAACTATTACAAACCATGAACAGTTACATCAATATTGCAAAAATAATAAACATGCGCGATGAATCGAATACGAGACGAATAGGATTTTGACCCTTGACTTAAACCTAATTGTGATTAGTTAAAAAAAATGTTTTGTTACGTTTTAAGAAAATAATGACATAATTAACATTAAAGATAAAATTCTAAGTTCTACTTAATTTTAAATTAAAAATAAATTGATTCCATCTAAAACCTATTTTTTTGTATTTTTCTTACTTGAAAAATAAAAGAATTAAATCCATAATTTAACCTAATTTGCTAATTAGTTTTAATCATAAAAAAGGGTTAAAATTGCACTAAGTTAAACTAAATTGAATTAAATTAACAAAATTAATTTTGATAAAATAAAATTAAAAAAAGTCTAATTCTAATTTTTTGGTTTCTTGATTTTATGATTTTTTATGAAAAAGAATAATTAGTTGTCAATTAAAATAATTAAAAAAAATTAAAAGAATTAAAAATAAATAAATGAGAAAAGGTGAGATGGGCCTGTATTTAGCAAAAGGGGGGTGAAAAATGAATTTATGGGCCCAAAAGACTAAGGCCTGTTTGACTTTACTCCCATCTAGTGCGCATGCTTGACTGAGGCGTACAGTGGTCCTCCACGGGGAAGGCGTTAGATCTGAAGCATTGGTGGATCAGAGGGCCAGATCTTGATGGTACATGATGTTTAAGTCTAAGAGTGCCTAAGAGGGGGGGGGGGGGTGAATTAGGTATATAAAAATTTATTCGGTTTTATGAGAATACTTGTAGTAATTTGTGGTTAAGTGTTTGAAGGTTTTTGATTATATCTTATCTTTTCTTGATTATGGTGATGAAAACGATAAAAGCGGAAAACTAAAGAACACGACGATATATCCTGGTTCCCCTCACAATCCGAGAGTACTCCAGTCCCCTTTCCAACACGAAAGAGATTTCACTATAGTTTAGAATGATTGTACAACCTATGCTTACTATCTAATCTATAGGGTGACCAAAGATTCTTAACACCTTTAAGGCCAAACAAACACTAATGTGAATGAAGAACAATCCTCTTCAAATCACAACACTTACTTCCAACAATCCTGGATAGTAAGGGAATACCTTTAAGGTCAAACAAACACTAATGTGAATGAAGAACAATCCTCTTCAAATCACAACACTTACTTCCAACAATCATGGATAGTAAGGGAATACTTTCTTTTTGTAATACAATGATTTATTTGAAAGAGATGGAGAGCACTATCAATCTTTGATTGATCTTCTTCTTCAAGAAAGAAACAATTCTCAAGAAATAATTATAAATGTTCACAATGAATGTATGAAACTTGTAATGATTTCTTAATGAAAATGTATATGGCAAGTTTCACAAAATTTATGATTTGTAAGAACACTTGAAAGTTTGTAAGAGTATGCAAATTTGAATGATGAAAATTGTTAATTGAAGAAGGTTATTTGAATTTCAAAATCTGCACAATTTATAATGTCACAAATACCTCTTCATTCATGCCATTTGATATGAAAAGATGCAATGCAATCATGAAAGAATACCATTTGAATTATGTTCAAAAAATAAAAGAAAATCTGTACTGGTTCGCTGGGAACCGGTTCCGACCCAGGCAGAACCCGGTTCTTAGTGAACGTTATAACCCAAAATTCAAAAATAACACGCAGGAACCGGTTCCCCTATAGGTACAACCCGGTTCCTGGTACAAATTCCAGGGAAGTGATTTTTGAACAAGTTTGGAACCCGGTTCCCTGTTAGGTAGGAACCAGTTCCTGAAAGTTTATTTTCAAAAAATCCTTTTGAAAAAGATCTCAAACATAGTTTTTCTTATTGTTAAAAATGTGGGATATGTATATGATTATGAATGCATATTTGTGAACATCTATATTCAAGTTTAAGAATTATTTATACCTTTTGACATTTGTTGTTTCTTTAATAATTCTTCTTCTAATCTTCAAGACTTGTAACAAGGTTTTATATGATATTGATAAACTTTTTGCACATCCTTTGAATATTGATATCCATGTTGTCTTCATCAAAACCAATGCTTTAAACATGACTTGAGAAGCTTGCAATTACATGATGGACCCCTTTGACATGTAATACGCTGGATTGCCTGTTAAAGAAAAACATGAATAAAGGTTGGGACCTAGGGATCGAACCCAGGTCCTTGACACTTTCCCCCTGCGTGCTTGCCAACTGAGCTATGTGATTCATTTGTATATACAATAAAAAACAATGATTATATAATGAAAACAAAATGATGAGTTTTAAAATGCGTGAAATTCAAATCACCCAACCAGGGGGTGCCATGCCTCCATCTTCTTCCTTCCCACCGTCGCTTTAGGCTATACACCTTTACCTACAGGCATGTCACTGTAGCTACAAACCTGTGTATTTCAAAAATGGTCCATAGGCAATATAAATGATCGTGGCTGGTACCAATCAACTTGTCTCACCCACACGAGTCTCATGGTACCAGAATAAATGTCCAATTTTTCCTATCCTGCAAAGCCCCAATCAAGAAGACAAAACCCTAGCTATGGCAACTTCATATATAGGCGTTAGAAATTCAATTAAATGATACCAAAAGTTTGCAAACTTAGTGACAAACACGAATATATCATCAAAATATGCAATGGATGAGTAAATTAATGAAAATGAATTTGAGTTTGGGAGTAAGTCGTGATACCTATATCTCATAATTCCAGGCGTGAGAGAGCTTGCAAATGGGTGGGATTCCTTCTAGAGATGTTCAACAATCTATTGGCAACTTGAGAATGGCACGAATTGACCTCTAACACAGAAATTGGATCACCACTTTTCTTGCAATTTTTTGAGTTTTGTTTCACCTCTGCACGGCTGCTTAACCCCCGTTCTTGCCTTGGATATGTTCCATATATATTATAGAATGTATTAGGGTTGTAAAACTGATCACATCTTTGGAAGTTTTTCAAGATTTGATTTTGTTTTCATGACATATGTAAACCTTCCAAATTTGGCTCAAATCCAATCTTTTTCAAACAAATTGGCGTTGCACGATTTGATCTTCATTTGACAGCCTATAAGATCTTTTTTCAATGCACAATCATCCCTAAAATACAATATATAATTTATTAGGATTTATTTGATTTTTTTTTTGAATTTTAAATGAATAAAAATCAAAATAAATTAAATAAATGAATAAATAAATCATGGAGGGTCCCATAGGTCTTGTACTATGTTAGGAATGAGAGGCAAGCATAAAAAGTTGGGGCCATTTAGCAAAAGATGCAAATTTGAGCATGTTTGACTTTTGGCAATTTTGCAAAAAAGGTCAACTTGGCCAATGCATAACTCTCTCAATTTTGACCCTAGAGAGGTGTTCTTGGACTTTTTAGAAAGCTTAGGATGTCCTCTAAGCAACCCTTTTTGTATCATCTCAATTGAGTCTTCCATGTTTATGTATGAAGCTTTTACCCAAAAGGTGTTTTTGTTGACTTGTCAAAATGACCTATAATGTCCAAATTCATATCTTCTTGTGAGTGCATATTTTGAACTTGGAAGATGAATATGAAATGTATGGAATTGAATCTTATTCAAAATGAACTTTGGATGGGTCATTTTTGATAAAGTATGAGAAAGTTATGCTTGGTCAAAGTTGAGTTGACTTTTCCTGCAAAACCCTAATTTAGCAACTTTTGGGCTTTGATGAATTATGGGCAATCCTTGAGGAATCATGATCAATCCTTGGTCAAATGATAAATGATACTTAAAAATGAGGATGTTGACCAAAAATCTTGAAGTTTGACTGTATGTGGGCCACAATTGACTTTTGACCTAGTGCGATTGATTTTCAGGCCTTTGAGCAATTGACTGAGCAAACTTCTTCTGCAAGGCTTGAAACTTGACATGGATGATCTTGAGAACATATTAGGACAATGGTGAGCATTTGGGATCCTTTGGACTAAAGCATCTTGATGCAAAATGAAACCCTAATTTGAGGTAGATTGCCTTAGGAGAGAGTTTGTCCGGTTAAACTCTTGGACCTCCTTGAGTAATTTGAGGACCTCACTTGACATGTATTGAGAAATATGGGAGGGAAAATTTTTGGGTACAACATGAACCAGCAGAGGTCTTGAATATACTTTAAGTGGAAAGAATCAGAATAAATCTTGGAGCGATTTATCTGAACCAGAGAAAATGTCTATGGGAAAGAACTAGTATAAACCGTTGAGAGATTTAAATTAAACCAGTAGAGGTCTTGAATATACTTTAACTGAAAAGAATCAGAATAAATCTTGGAGCGGTTTATCTGAACCAAATAAAATGTCTACAGGAAAGAATCAGGATAAACCGTTGAGAGATTTAAAATAAACCAGCGGAGATCTAAATGAAGTATTCGTCATGCAGATAGTCACCCTGTCCTGTTTCGGGTATTGATCTACAATTGTTTTGTTCACAGATAATTGCCTTGTCTTGTTGAAAATTTGATGATAATTTTTTTATTGATTGATCTTTCCTGAAAATGTAAAGAGTTAGTTACATGTAATGCCATGATGTATGAAATGCATGGTGTAATGATGTTTCTCAAAATAAATGAGATTGTGATATATGCATTTGTGTTGTCGATGTTTATGATGTATGAATGCAATGTATGCACATATTAGTTGTTCAGCTGCAGTGCTATTTAGATTGGGGAAAATAAATCCCCGACTGCTCTTGGGAATGTGGAGTGTAAGCCTTCATATTTTGTTGAAATTGAAGCGTTGATAGATGGGATTCTATCATTAGAGAAGTAAACTCTGTTGGGGAAGGGAAACATCGTGCATAACTTGTGAACTTGGTGAAATCCTACTGGGGAATTTCTGAGCAGCTGGGCGACTTTCATTGGGGAATCTTTGGAGCAGTAACTCAAAGTTTTTCTCCATCAGGGATATGAAAGCAACAGATACCATTAGGATGCATACTGGAGATACGAAAGTGATCCTGTAGCAGGATGTCCTTGCTTCTGCTACATTATAGAAAGTACCTGTGGGGATTTTATGGAATGGCCCATAGATATTATCCTATTTCTTAAAGCCATTAGTAATTGTCTTTCTGTTCAGTTTTCCTTTTTCATGCGTTCATTTGTAAACAGTAATTACGTTCAAATGCATATGTTCAAAAATAATCACTGGACGTTTTTGCAAACAAAATAGGAAAGTAAAAGAAAAATAGATAGTTTTGCACTTTTAAAGGAATATCCTTGTATTAACTTGAATAAGTATTTTTGTACAAAGAGATGAATATCCTAGTAAGAGAATGTCATCGTAAAAATGAAAACTGATACAAAGAAAAGACAACTATGTGAAATAATCCCATGGGGTTCCCATTCTGCTATAGCCTTTATGTCTCTCAGCGTCTCATCCACTTGCTGCTTTGTCAGAAACTGATTGGATTGATTGGAACCGTTTGATTTTGACGATTGATACTGAAGATTGGTTGTAAGGTGATCCAACGGGACATAGTCATACACTTTAAATCCCTAAATTTTTCCTGGACCGCCCTTTCGGGTTTTCAGTCCACCGGGATACCCTTTTTTGCCCAAGCCGCCTTTTCAGGTTTTCAGCTTGCCAGGTGTACATATTTTTTTGTTTGATCCCTAATTTTTGCCTAGGCCAGTCAACCTAGCGGGTCTTTTTCATGCGTAGTATCTTTTAACTATGTCCGTGTTTATAGGGTGTGGAAGGTCGTCGCCGTCTATATTGATTAAGATAATTGACCCACCAGAAAATATGTTTTGGATCATAAATGATCCTTCATAGGTAGGAGTCCATTTGCCCCTGGGATCACCTTGTGGAAGTATGATACGTTTGATTACCAAGTCACCAACTTGATATACCTGACGTCTGACCTTCTTGTTAAAAGTTTTAATCATACGTTTTTGGTACATTTGACCATGGCAAACAACTGTAAGCCTATTCTCATCAATCAAGTTCAACTGGTCAAGTCGAGTTTGAATCCATTCATCTTCATTCAACCCTGCATCCTTGACGATTCTCAGAGAAGGTATTTGGACTTCAATTGGTAGGACAACTTCCATGCCGTATACCAAAGAGAAATGAGTTTCCCCTGTTGAAGTGTGCACCGCAGTATGGTAACCGTGAAGAGAAAATGGTAACATCTCATGCCAGTCCTTATAGGTCACTGTCATTTTTTGTATGATCTTCTTGATGTTTTTATTAGCGGCTTCTAGAGCGCCATTCATCTTCGGCTGGTAAGGAGAAGAGTTATGATGCTAGATCTTGAATTGCTTGCATAGTGCAGTGATCATATTATTGTTAAGATTGATACCATTATCTGTAATGATTCTCTCTGGACTACCATACCGATAGATAAAATTCTTTTTGATGAATCGTGCCACAACGTTCTTGGTTACAGAAGCGAATGAAGCTACCTCGACCCACTTCGTGAAGTAATCAATGGCAACCAAGATGAAGCGGTGTCCATTAGAAGCTGTAAGTTTGATCTCTCCAATCATGTCAATGCCCCACATTGCGAATGGCCAAGGATCTGTCAGGATGTTTAGAGGAACCAGAGGCACATGTACTTTGTCAGCATAGATCTGAAACTTGTGATAGGTTTGTGAATACTGATGACAATCTGCTTCCATGGTGGACCAGTAGTATCCTGCCTGTAGGATCTTTTTAGCCATCGTGTGTCCACTAGAATGGGTGCCAAAGGTGCCTTCATGTAAATCAACCATGATCTTATCTTCCTCACTCTTGTCTACGCACCTAAGCAAAGTAGTGTCGTGGTTGCGCTTATAGAGGATTCTGTTACTGAGGAAAAATTTAGCAGAAAACCTTTTCAAGAACTTCTTATCATTGACTGAAGCTCCCTACGAATGTTCTTGGGCCTCGAGATATCTCTTAATTTCATGGAACCAAGGCCTGTCCACTACTTCTTCAGTATCAATCTCGTGACAGTAAGCTGGTTCGTCCATCCTCTCAATAGTGATCTGGGAAGCCTCATTATCCCACCTGATTTTTAACATGGATGACATAGTGGCTAGCGCGTTCACTAGTTGATTTTCCTCTCGTGGAAAATGCTCAAAGGTAACTTCCTCAAAATGTGGGATTAATGTCAACACATGTTATTTATAAGGGATGAGATTGGGATGCTTCATGTCCCATTCTCCTTTGATCTGGATGATGACTAAGGCTGAATCTCCAAATACACTTAAGGACTTGATTCCCAAATCTATGGAAGCTTTGAGACCCATAATACACGCTTCATATTCCTCCATATTATTAGTACAGTTGAAACACAGTCTAGCAGTGAAACGAGTATGACAGCCTTCAGGGGATATGATTACAACACCGATGTCGTTGCCGAGTGCATTGGAAGCTCCATAAAAAACCATGGTCCATCGGGACCCTTGTTTAGGTCTGTCATATGGTCTGAGTTCTTCACAATTGTTCACCACCATGATGTCTTCGTTCGTGAATTCAAAATTCATGGATTGATAGTCATCCACAGCCTGATGAGCCAGGTGATCGGCTAACACACTTTCCTTTATTGCTTTCTGGGTAGTGTACTGAATGTCGTATTCAGTCAGGACCATCTGCCATCTTGCTATTCTTCCACAGAGGGCGGGCTTCTCGAATATGTATTTAATTGGATCCATCTTGGATATCAATAAGGTAGTATGAGTCAACATACACTATCTTAGCCGACGAGCATCCTATGCCAGAGCGCAACAAGTTTTGTTGAGCAGTGAATATCTGGTTTCACAGTCGGTAATCTTTTTGCTCAGGTAGTATATTGCATGCTCTTTAAATCCAGACTCGCCATGCTGCCCAAGCACACACCCCATTGAATTTTCCAAGACTGTTAGGTACATGATCAGAGGTCTTCCCTCAACTGGCGACATCAAAATGGGAGGCTCTTGAAGGTACTCTTTGATCCTATCAAAGGCAGTCTGTCAGTCGTCGTTCCATTCCACCACTTGATCTTTCTTCAGTAATTTGAAGATTGGTTCACAAGTAGCGGTTAGATGGGAAATGAACCGAGCGATGTAGTTTAGCCGTCCTAAGAATACCCTAACTTCCTTCTCAGTGAGAGGAGCAGGAATTTCTTGTATTGCTTTTACCTTTGCAGGGTCCACTTCAACACCTTTACCGCTGACAACGAAGCCTAAGAGCTTACTGGACCTCACTCCAAAAGTGCATTTATTCGGGTTCAGCCTTAGTTTGTATTTCTTTAGTCTTTCAAACAGTTTCTGCAGATGGTCAAGATGTTCCTCTTCAGTTTGAGATCTGGATATCATGTCATCCACGTAGACCTCTACCTCGTGATGGATCATATCATGAAACATAGCTACCATGGCACGTCGATAGGTTGCCACGATGTTCTTCAGCCCAAATGGCATAACTTTGTAACAGAACGTGCCCCACTGTGTGACGAAATTCGTTTTCTCCATGTCTTCAGGTGCCATTTTAATCTGGTTGTATCCGGAGAAACCATCCATGAAGGAAAATACTTTATGTTGTGCGGTGTTATCAACCAGAATATCGATGTGGGGAAGCGGGAAGTCATCCTTGGGGTTTCCCTATTCAAGTCTCTGTAATCTACACACATACGTACCTTACCATCCTTTTTAGGCACTGGAACAACATTGGCGACCCATTGTGGATAGGAGGTGACAGCTAAGAATATGGTGTTGAACTACTTCATGACTTCAGTCTTGATTTTCTCTGACATTTCTGGATGCATGTGACGAACCTTCTGTTTTACCGGAGGGCAGTCTTCTTTTGTTGACAGACGATGGACTACGATATCAGTGTCGAGTGCTGGCATGTCTTTGCATGACCAGGAAAAGACCTCAACATAGTCATGTAGTAACTGAGTTAAGCGCTTCTTGACACTATGCTCCAGGTTGGCACCTACCTTGACTTCTTTCTTATCCTCTTCAGTACCTAAGTTAACTGTTTCAACCGGCTCTTTGTGGGGCTGTATGGTCTTTTCTTCCTGTTGTAATAACTTGGCCAGTTCCCTTGGAACCTCACCATCTTCCTCACCATCGTCTTCGGCTTGGTAGATCAGATTTTCAAAGTTACAATAGGCCATAGCAAAGTCGTTACCCATGGGATCCTGAGTGGATGAGGATCTGCATTTCGATATGTGAGTGTGTGTAAGAGCATAACTATCTTTGATAAAATAAAAGGTAGAAAAAGAAATACAAAGAGAGTAAAATTTGCATGTAAAAACGTCCATGATTTATTGATGACATATGAAGATGAAGTAACAACCCTCATAAATGGACCATTGTGCCTCGGGTAAGGCATAAGGTTTTAAAGTCTAAATTGTTTAAATATTACAAGTCTGAAAAATTTAAAAGACAATTACTCTTGAATAAAAGTAATAGGGACAAATTCTTTGGCCTCCCAATTGCTGAGTCCTTCGCTGATGGTTGGTAAAATCCACTCGTCCATGTCACATCTGCTATCATTGTCTTCCAATGCATTGACTCCCTGATTACTAATGCGTAAAGGTGGTCCCCAAGCACGAGAATGTTGAACAACTCTTTGGGCCTCGGCAGTAAAACCCAAACCAAATTTGTTGGATTTGTAGGGAATATCTGGAAGTTGACCCCAGATGGTACATCCACCTTCCTCAACCACTGCTCTAGCATCTTTCAGAGAGGCCATTTTCAATGGATGTCTGGGAGTCTTTGGATTCTTGGTAGTAGTCTTGGTTGTCACAATCGTTTGTAGGACCTCCTCAAAATTATGACATGGGGTCTCAATGAACTCACCGTCCATTTCAACATACCTGAAAGAGTTCAGGTGGCTAACCATGTATTCCTCCTCCCCATGGACTGTGATGATCTTTCCCTTGATTGGGTACTTAAACATCTGATGTAGGGTAGAAGTGACGGCACCAGCGCCATGGATCCAGGGTCGGGCCAATAGACTGGAATAAGAAGGGCATATATCCATCACATAGAAAGTTAAATCAAAAGTCTGAGTTCCAACTTTTATAGGGATGTCTACTTCTCCGTGCATTATGCTTTTAGAACCATCAAAGGCTCTCACCACAATGTTGCTAGGCTTTAATGTGAGTCCTTCGCAATCTAACCAGTCAAGAGCCTTCTTGGGTAAGACGTTCAACGATGAACCCGTATCCACCAAAACGTGGGTTAATGTAGTGCCCCTACACTTAATGGAAACATGCAAGGCATCATTGTGTTTCCTTCCTTTGGGAGTTAAATCAGCGTTAGAAAAACCTAGTCCATTATCAAAAGTTATACTGGCCACATAATTCTCAAATTGATCAATAGAGGTCTCTTGGGGCACGTGGGCGGTCTTTAGAAATTTTACTAAGGCCTTGGCATGGGCCTCAGAGCATAAAAGCAAAGCCAACATTAATATTTTTGAGGGGGTCTGCCCCAACTGCTCTACGACGTTGTAGTCACTTTTCTTGATTATCTTTAGTATCTCTTCCATCTCCTTGCTAGAAGCTTCAAGAATGACCTCTGGATGTGCCTTCTTCTGGACAGGCTCAAACAATACCTCTTTGCCCCTTGTCTCGGTAGCAGGGATAATAATAGGACTATCAATGGGAGTATCACTGAGAATGCTGGTAGGAGTGGTAGTGGAATAATTACAGGAATAACAATGGTCTTTGGAGAGATCTCGGGTGAGAAGACTCTTCCACTTCTTATTATCTTACTGGTCCCGACGATATTGTCGATGTCAGGATCAATGTCTTTCGCAACTATGTCTTTGATAGCCAACAGATCTTGCTTAATACCATGGTAATAGACGTCAACCCCGTAGTTCCAGAGAACAACTTTATTCTAAGAATATGGTATTGGCCCTAGCATGGTGATGATTAGGGGAGCAGACTTTGGAACAGATGTAATCCTGATGGGTATTTTGGTGGAAACCCTGAGAGGATTGTCGAAAATGGTGATTATTAAAACGTCTTCACAGGAATTTCTGGTAAGAGGAACTTTTTCAAACATGATTTCTCTGTTAACCATCAAGCGCTGAACGCCCATCTTCAGTAACAAATAGCCATTTGGTAGAGACATACATAAGCGACAACTTTCATCACAGCTCAGAAACAGACCGAATTGCAATAGATTATGTTTAACAATCAAAAGGGGAGTAGTTAAATCATCCACGGAGGAAACAAAACAGTCATCATCAACAACGTTGACACCTTGACCATGTTTGGGCATTGGCGCCATTATTACATTAGGTGTTTATGGGGGGGGGGGTCAAGATCAATCTCTTTTGCCTCGATAAGGTCTTGTACCTTATTCTTTAAGGCCCAACAATCGTTTGTATCATGCCCCGGGCTTTCACAATGATATGCACATCGAGCATTCAGGTTGTAGCAAGAAGAAGCAGTATTGGGGGTTCTTGGGAGACTCCTTTAGAGTCACTAGATTGGACTTTAAAAGATGTGGCAAAACTTAGGACAAGGTCATGTTGATCCGGGTGAATCGTCTCATGGGCGCCTCTGGCCTGCGTTGATAATTTCACTGTTGATTTGGTATAGGATTGGAAATCATAACAGCCCCTACCGTCGGGCGACGTTCAGTTTTGTTTTGATTTCTATGGTCATATGCAACACTGACCTCTTTCTTTCCGGTAAAGGGTTTCTTCATCGTGCTCGAGGATACATACCTTTGAATTTTACCTCTTTTAATACCGGCTTCTACCCGCTCACTAGTCATGATTAGTTCAGTAAATCCAGCTGAAGAGCTTCCGATCAGATGGTTGAAGAATGGACCAGACAATGTGCCTAAGAACATATCCACCAATTCTCTGTTAAATAAAGGGGGTTGGACTCTTCCCGTGAGATCCCTACATTTTTGGGCATAAATTTTGAAACCTTCACCAGTACCCATAGACATACCTCGCAGTTGTGTTCGAGTTGGATCTAGGTCAGCATTATACTGATATTGCTTGTAAAAAGCAGCAGCCAAATCTTCCCAATTGTGAATATGTGTTCCTTCAAACTGATAGGACCAATCCAACTACGTACCTGACAAACTTTCTTCGAAGAAATGTACCCATAGGTTCCTATCAGCAGTATATGGTTGAATTTTCCTGACGTATGACCTTAAATGCAACTTAGGACAAGAGACACCATCATATTTAGCAAAAGTGGGGACCTTGAATTTCTGCGGGATGACAACCCCTGAGACAAGTCCTAGCTCTTCAAAATCCAACCCGGGTACCCTCTGGATCTCTATAGCATTGAGGCGATCCTCCAATTACTTGTATTTATCGTAAGCTGGGGGATACTATTCTTCAGAGTAGTCCACTTCTTCCTCTTCTTCAGACTCTGGGTGGTCATTTCCTTCCTTGTTTTTTCCTTCTTGGCTATCTCCTTCACTCGATGAGGTTGCGAAATCTAGCATTCATCTGGCTGGTCGTTTGAACATTCTTCCCAGATTCAAAACACCGACTGGTTTCTTCGCCTTCTTTTTCTTATCTTTGATCATCAGAGCCTTCAAGTCCTCTTGTCCTTTAGCCAGATCCAAGAACATTTTTTGGAACTGAGTGTTTTGTGCTTGAAGGTCCTTTATTGTCTGCTCAATATCCATCTGACTGAAATAAACAGTAGAAAGATAAGGAGACCTATTGTAAGAAACCTGTTTGTGTTATGATGAATGAAAAATGCATATGCAAATGATTTCAAGGAAATTAGAGATTTAAATTTGTTTTAGATAAAAAGGAAACACACGTTGGATTAATAAATCCAAGTTCGAGTACATCATGCCTCTTTGGGCTTACAATGAAAGAAATATAAAAACTCCTAAGACAAAAAGGTTGAACGCATCCTCTTAGGTGCAATGTAGGCGTTTAAACTCATCTCTTCATGAAGCTGCTTGGTTAGTTCCAAAACTTTCTTCTCACGAGTGTAGAATTGGGCTTCAAAAGTGTCTCATTCTTCCTTTAGCTGAATCCAATCCTTTTGCAAGTTTTCGAGAGAGGTAGGCATGTTGGGATGAAGGACAGTATACGGGACACTCCTTCAACAACATGCTCCATGATAACATGGAGGATGGATGTGTAAGGCCTTACGAGATTCTGAGCACGAGCTCGTACCCACCTAAGGTAAGGCTCAAGGGGAATGGAATTTTTGTGTCCCAATGTCTTACTATCCATCTTGTTTACCATCCTCCAAGATCGTATAAACCTCTGACGGTAGCCTTGATCATTTCTCTCATAGTCGAACACCACACCTTGGATGAGCGCATCATATGGACTATCTCTTCGTGCGTACCCAAACTGCTGCAAAGCTAAGCAATGGTTATAAGTGATACCTCCCCTAATGCCAAGCAGAGGGACATTAGGGAATTCCCTACAACGGTCGATGACAGTAATGTCCTCCAAGGATCAAGAACACCAGTGGATATCCGAATATCTGAGTGACATCAACCTATTGGACCATCTCAAGCCTTGCTCGTTTTCACAACGGATTGGGGGAGATGCGAAACAAACCACCTAGCCAATAAAGGAGTGCAACACATGAGGGCTCCTATTCTCTTCATGGTGTGAGAGTGGAGAGAATGCAAGATATCTCCCAATAAAGTAGGCACTAGATTGTGAGATAAGAAGATTTTGACTGCATTCACATCTATAAGTTGGTCAGGATTTGGAAATAGTACCATCCCATAGATGAGAAGAGCCAAAATTTCTTCGAAAGATTATAAATCCAGAGTGTTCCAACAGTCTTGAGCTTTTTCCAACAAGAACTTGGCTAGGAACCCTTTGACACCACTTCTTATTTCCCAATTAGCCGTGACGTCGGATTGTTGCAAGTGTAAAGCTCGAGAAACCTCTTCAGGGCTTGGGTCTCTTTTAGTATCACTGAAAGGTAGTTGATTGAGAATAGAAATTCCTAAGAGTTGAGAGAATTCTTCCATAGTAGGTACAAGCTGGTAATTGGGGAACATAAAGCAATGGTGCAAAGGGTCAAAGAACTAGAAAAGCACCTTCATCATATCTTCATCAAAGCTAGAGGTAACCAAGTTGAGAAGTCGTCCATGTATTTAGGTGAATGGAGAGTCCTCAGGGACCCTTGATGCTAACTCTTTGAGCTGAAAAGGTACTCGTACAAGGTTGACTTGGATTGTATTCCTGCGAGTGGGAGTCATGTCCTACAAAATAGAACAAAGATGAATCTCAAAATCCTTGAAATGGTTAGTCTAAAATGCTATGGTATGATGTCATGATGTTATGTACAAGCATGTGCACAAGTTAAATCAAACAAGTCCTTAGGTTTAGGCTTGCATAAGGTTTATAGGTAAGTACCCTCTTGAAGTTTAGTTGGTTCAACATGTCCTAGAAAGTAAACGGGTTCTAGGGAATCTCAATATCACTGATCTTTCTTCATCGGGCATTGTTTTAGTGCAAGCCTCTTTATTGGCGACTGAAATATCCCGAAATTCTGATCTTAATGAGCGTAGTATTGAGTATCAACCAACTCCGGACTACACCAAAGCTGGCTACCTCACTACTTCCTAATGGCCAAGTTATTCAAGTAAAAGTTCAAAATTCAGTTAGTGCTTCATGACACCACACAGCGGCCCCGTATTCTCCTTGACTACTCAAGGGCTACCGGTACCAATAAATGTGTCACACTAACGTAGCTATTGCTTAGACCATGTCGGTATACCCCCACAGTTTTCACAACTTATTGCTACTTACCTAAAAAGGTGCCCCGGATCCGGGTAGAGGATTAAAACAAAACCAAACAAGGAACCATAATATAAAGCAAATAAATCAAACAATGATAATATTATCTAGACCTAAGGTAACGCCACTTTTAAGTAGTATTCCCCAGCAGAGTCGCCAGTTCTGTAACACGGTGGGAGAACTGACTTGGGTGTTTTGCGTTTCATCGCAATTATTGCAGATAGCAAGAGTCACCACCGACTTTTCTTTTATCCAATAAGGAAAGGTTGAAAAGAACAGGAAAGACCTCTCGAGATTATTTCTTGAGTTCGGGGGGTAGGTTATGAAAAGGGAAGGTATTAGCACCCTTTTCATCGTAGTTATCTACGGACTCTTAGTTGCTTGCTAGATCACTTTCTTTTTGTTTAAAAATGTTCTTGTGGTGTGGATTTTGAAAGTATTTTGAAAAGGAATGTCTTTGTAATGGTTCTCATCTCTATAAGAACGCGTACAAAGTGTTTTGTCTCTTGAAAATGTTCCAAAGTGAAATTGTGGGCGTATAAAATGTTTTTGTTGTGAGAAGGCGAGCAACTAGGAGTATCCTACCTACTCAAAAGGTCTTTAGTGTTCTCTTCCTCCTCCTTTAGATGTTGCTATCTTATCATTGATTTGGTAAGAAGCCCCATCGTTGGATGTGAAGGGAAGGGCGTGGGACGTTTGTATAGTCATAGAAGGAAACCTATGGGACATTTTAGCAATGTTGTTTAGGGACTAGATCATTTACCGAAGGTAACATTGAGGGTCATCGAGGGACTACGATCTTTTATCAAGGGTCTTTTCTAAAAGGCCCATATTCGAGGGACATGAATATTTTTTCGAGGCAACAAATGGAATTATCCTAGGGGTGCATGTGTGTGAGTAGTGTGTTTGATTGCATGCATTTTGTCTTTTGAACTTTTGGTTATCTACTTGTTGTTTTTATCTTGCCATATATCCTAGTTACTAGTATTAATACAAAAGCAATAAAAATGAAAAAAATAAACCCTACCCTATTACAACCATATTAAAATAGCATTAAAATATAAATATAAAATAAAAAATAAAAATAAAAAGAAGAAAAGTGAGCTCCTTCGATTCATGCAGAAGCATCATTCGATTATGCACTTTTTAATCTCTTTCAATTTGGGCCTGGATTCAGCAAGGTTCTGTCTTTCGTTTGAGGCCTGGAGGCAGCAAGGTTATGTCCTTCGTTTGAGGCCTGGAGACAACAAGGCTCTATCCTTCGTTTGGGACTTGGAGGCATCAAGGTTCTGTCTTTCGTTTGAGCCCTGGAGTCAGTGTGAGGTGCATTCTTTGCCATAGGCACCTTGTTGACTCCTTCGACTGTAAGCATGTTGGGCCCTCAGATTGTGATTTGAAAGGCTTGTGCAGTTAGCCAATCGAAGGGTATAATAAACCTGTCTTAAATTCTTAAAGTGCAACATCCAAATGTAACTACAATCCAGGGGTTAGCACAAAAACCATTGGGTCTCAAATTCCAAAGCCTAACTAATTAGAGTTAAGTTTTCAACATATGGGCAGTCAGAATCGAAAGCTAAAACATGGTCAAGCTCCCTATATGAAATATCTACATTTTTATTTATTGGCATGCGCACATGATATTAAAATATAATAGATTCAAGCTTGAAGGGAACTTACCTCTTGAAGTTCTTAAATCGAAGGAAATTGCAAGTGCCTTCCTTGGTGGAGAATGGGAGTTCGTTGGGACCTTCCTGAGACTAATCCAGTTACCACTTTGTGCAAGCAGTCACTGAATCGAAGGAGATTGTGTGAGTGGATCGAAGGTTCTTTTTATAACAAGTAATGGAATGAATCAATGGGATACTATATGGTAGTTGGGGAAGTGGGTCGAAGGCTATTAAGATGGTCACTTGGGGGGTGAGTCGAAGGTTCTCACTTAGTGTACAAAAGGAAGTTGAATTTTTTTCAGAAGTGTTTGAAAAAATGATGGGAAGTGTTTGAGAATTTTGGGAATTTTCAAAAGTGTTTTCGTGCAATCCTTCAGGCGCCCCTAATATGTGTGTTGGAGTCTCTTATTTATAGATGGCCTGGGCTAATGTTTTAGGAGGGAAAACAAAAGATTTAAACATAAAAGGTATGTTGTACTTGTAGCTTTCGAGGGACAGTTTTTGTATGCCATTTTTGTGCAAGGAATAAGGCAGTGTTGCAGGACTGCTGTGCAGCAGTTTTGGAGTTTTATGGTCAGTGTATCAGGCCTGAACCTGGAAGCGCATGGGACTTGGTCAACAAATACCTTTGGCATCTCAACCTTTTATCTTGACCCCTAGTCTTGTCTTTCGACCAGACTCTTCAACAACCATTTATTTTTTTCAAATCAAATTGTCATTTGAATGGCTCATATGGATATCCTTTGAAGGGGGCCAAATACGTGTCTTTCGACCAAGCCCTTCATGGGTTCCTTCGAATGGTCCAAATACATGCTCTGGGGATGGGTCAGAAAAACATGTCATTCGATTGGGACATCCAGACATGTCTAGAAAGCCCTTCGAATGCGCCACCATGGTACTTCTTTCGCATGAGACAATGGCATAGTGCATAATTTATGTGTTGAAGCAGGCCATTTTCAAGGGAGATACTGCCCACTCAAGTTTCTGCAAGGGGACATATGGCCGAACGGAAGAGTGTATACAGGAGCTCTCTGCCTTGTGACCTTATGCAAACATGCTCAAACGAAAGTTTATAAAAAGGGAGTCACATGTCCAAATGAAAGGCATGACTAAGAGCTTGTGCTGAAGGATTTACACACCCCAAACGAAGGATGCATGCAGGGGATGAAAGGCTCAATCGAAGCTTGCAATATTGAGAAGGCCATTGCCCCAAACGAAGGAGACATGGAAGAGGCAAGATGTGTAATCAAAAGAGGGAAGAAGAGAGGCTTTGGCCTCCTGAATCGAAGGCCATCATCATGAGGCTTTTTTCCTTGTAAGTCTTGGCTAACACGCAGGGAAGATCTTATGTGGCCAAACGAAAGATTTGCACAATCATTCAAACGAAGTCTAGTTCTTAAATGAAACAGGAAATGAACTTTCCCAAATGAGTCCAATGCCTCAATCGAAACATGAAGTGAACTTGCCCCAAAGGAGTCCAGCACCCAAATGAAAGATGCAACCAAATCCAAAGTGTCCAATCGAAAGATGCAAAATCGAAAAGAACTTGCTTTTCCTTTAATTTTGTCAAAAAGAGAATTTTCATCTGTTTTGTCTTGTTAGCAATTTCCTCTTTAATTTTGATGCTTAAAAGTCCAAATATATTTGTGTAAGCTTGAATTTTTTGGATCCCCTTGTGAGAAATGTCTTGAGAAATGAGAGGGCAAATTTTGGGGTACAACACTATCCTATGGTTCATCCCATCTGGCTGTGGATTATGATTAATGGTCATATCATTCTCTAAAACTACACCGTGATTTCCTCTTATCAACTCTCTTTGGGGTTGTCGAATAGGTTGAGAAACCCCAAAAAATTCAGCCATGCGCGTCATTTGTGCTGCCATTTGCCGATTCGACTGGGTGGTATTTCGTATTAGAGGGTTGATCATTGTACTCAAGGTTTGTGCCAACATTTGAACCATGTCATGGTTGCTTTCATCCATTTGTTGCCTCAAAATTATTGTAGAAGCATTTATAAGGCTTGGCATTGTATGTAACATTCCTCCTAAGAGTTTATTTCTACCCAAATTCGCCATACCAGTTCCAGATCCCTGTAATGGTGAAGATGCACTCACCAATGGTTATGAAAATATGGATGAAGCATTCATAAGGCTTGCTATTTCAGCAGTTAGCACGCCATAGGGTTGGTCTCGGCCCATCCAGGCTGTCGAAAATCCTGGAGGGACATAAGGTCGAACTCCATGACTTCCCCTTGGTGGGGATGTTCCTGGTGGACCCCTAGGCCCTATATAAGAAAGTATTGGTCTTGTTTGTACAACCATTACTACTGGTATCGAACCAACTATTGATGGAATTGGTTCACTAACTGTTGGTATAACTGTGGCTTCATTTCCAGGAAATGGTGGAGGCATTTCTCCACTAGACTGATTAGCCATTATCCTATTTCTTCTCTTAGGTATGTATTCGTTGGTGGTTTTTTTGCCACTTCTCAATAACATACAACACTCTTTGAGAGAAAGGAAATTAATTAAAGCATTTATGATAAAAACTGGTTTTATCAAATTTTTTAAAAAAACAAGAAAACTTAACAATGTCCCACCGGGTGTGCCAATTTGTTTACTGTGAAAATTGGTAAACAACCGCTGATTTTCCAAAAATGGTTATTTTGGTTACTTGCAGGATCGATTAGATTGATCCTAGGACATATGCTAAGTTATTTGTAAGTTTAGATGAAAAGGTTTGAGAAGATATTAGGAGTAAAGGGAAGATGAAGGTAAGAATTTAATAAAAGTGCAAGTAGAAGGCCAGAGAAAGTAAATTTGTAGTAATGATAAAGTACTGTAATGATAAAGTTTGCAAAGAAATGTAAATGACAAAGATTGTAACGAAATGTAAAGACTTAACTTTAATTAAAATATGGTGATTCAAACGTATATTCTCAAAATTCTTTCTCACACAGAGGGTACTTAAATATATTTGAGTGACTTGTACTAATAAGTTGAACACATGGAATTTTAGACAAACTTCCTATATTTATACTGGTAGTAAATAACTGTCGAACAATTGCTTCGATCCAGGATGAGGACAAGTGTCCTCCACATGTTCTTTGATCGCTATCTTCATGCCACGTCACTTTTCCTAACTGCCAAGTGAAATGCTTTTCCCTCATTTCTTCGAATTCGAATTCACTTGCTTGCTGATACCAGGATCTTTCAGTTGAAGACCGCAGGATCCTCTCGGTCGAAGACCACAAAAACTTCTTGGTCGAAGACCACAAAAACTTCTTGGTCGAAGACCAACTTTAATTTAGAAAATTCTCTAAGTGTTTTCTCCTTCTTAGCAAGGATGACTTCGACACAACCTCTTTCATAGGCTCTTCTGGTCGAAGTGTCAGCAACTTTAGATTTCTTCAATCTATTTTTAGCCAGTAAGTCCAATTTGTATGGGTGTCGAATTTAGGAGCTAACACTAATAAATTAGGACCTTAATATAATCTATTAGAACAAGAATGACACCTTTTAATCGATTATATAGACTTTCTAATCAATTACATGATGTCACAACTTATGGTTTCTTTTTCTGGGTTAACCTAGTCAATTAGGTAGGCATTCTAATCGATTAAGAAGTGTCAAAGTCCATGGATTGTTGCCTTTTTAGCCAAGTTTTTTCCTATATAAATAAGGTTTTCCCTCACTTATTAACACACTAATTTTCTAAGTTATAAACTTCTCTCTCCCCCCTCTCTCTCTCTCTCTCACACACACACACACACATTTTCTCTTTATTTTATAATTTTTATTCACTAATCATTGCCTTAGTATTGTGATAGTGAAAAAATTCATATGAGAATTATGGTATCTTTTTGTTGTAATGAAATTGTTTATTCAAAAGCACAAAAGCCACTTGTGATTTGTAATTGAATTAAAGGTTTCAAGTTGAACCTGTAAAAAACTTAGTTTGAGGTTGTTAGGTTGAACCTGTGAAAAGCTCAAGGTATTTTTGTAAGGTTGTTGGACTTATCTTATGCAAAAGCTTAAGTTGTTTAAGGTTATTTGATTGATCCAATGTAAAAGCTGTAACATCCCAAATTACCTAAGTATGAGAATAATGGCTAAGTATTTGGTTAGGAAGTAACTAAATGGAAAACTTGTAGTTTACACATAGTTGAATAGTAAAATGGCCATTTCCACTTGAATGAGTAAAATAAGGGCTTGTTTGGTAGAGACAACATCATTGTCCCATTCCAAATCAATAGCAACTTTATCACCATCCAAACATTCATATAAATGCAGGGTGATTTACATAGTTATAGACTTGGGGTTTTATGGGATAACATGATTTGGGGATTAAGGGTTAATGATGATCAATCTAGTTGCATGCTTGAATTATTGAATGATTAGTATATAACATGATATAATCTATATGTGGGTGTTGTGAAATCATGTATTAAGGTGCAAAAATGGAGAATTGGGACTCAAAGATCACACTGTCCATGTTCTGGTTTTTCTGTATTTCGCAGACCGCGCTTAGTGCGCCCTCCTGAGACTGACCTAATGTGTTTCTCATAGTGTGTTGGGGTGCCGCTTAGAGTGCCCTCCTGAAGTAGAATTTATTATTTAATTCCCTTGGGTGTAGTCACCTCTTTAGCATGTTGTGACTTGTCAAGTCGTGTTATGGAATGTAAAATGCCATATATAAATACTAGTTTCTCAATATGGATGGATATGTTGGAAATGTATTATATGATAACATGGTATAATGTAATCAATTATTGCTTTCCGTTTGTTCCGGTTAAACATTTGGTGATGTCGCATGTGTGTCTTGATTTGTGATATGATTGGATGTACATTTGAATCGAAGTAGGCCTAGGCTACTAGGTATTAAATCACTTATGATAGGTATTACTGTTGTAATGTGCAAGTGGGGGTCTATAGGGCGTTTCCCACTTGGTAACTCATCGGCATTCTTGGTACATCATACACATCTGAGTTACCATTGTAATGTGAAAGTGAGGGTCTATAAGGCGTTTCCCACTTGGTAACTCATCGACGTGCTTGGTATGGTGAGTTAGTGATTCCATGTAGGCAATGTCACTTCTAGTGCTCGCCTCTAGTGGTACCAAGTAGACTACATCAATAAGCTTTCACCCAGTGGGCTTGTGCTATCAAGAAGGCATGGTTTGCACTTGGTAACTCACCTGTGTTTCGATGGTTGGCAGGGTCGTAATGCCACTTAGGCAATGTTACTGTGGTAACTAGTCACAAATGAAATTTCACTTAGGACTTATCTGATTCACCTAGTGGTGCGCATGTGCAAGTCTCTTGACGTGATGCACTTAGAACACTCACCAAGGGTGTGGTTGCATGGGCCTCCATAGCGGGCATGTAAGGTACTTCTGGGTTCTTCGTACACGGGTACGAGTCTGCATACTTGTTTGTGTTTAACTATGTGTTTGTTGTTATCTCATTGGTTGGTCATGGGACTTCTAATGGTGATGTTACCTCTTATTGTGTACTTGCGCCTAGCCGTGAGGAAACCCCGGGTCCACGATGGATCTGTTTTGATGTAACACCTTGTAGAACCGAGTGAACTCATAAGATAGAGGAACTAACTTAGATTTAGTAATCTCATCCCAATCCTCTTATTATTTTTTAGGAGTAGGTTTCAGGTAAAAGAATTGCTAGATGGCCAGTTTTGAAGATTGTTGGTGAGTAGATGGTAGGAAGATCTTATCAGATCTTATATTTCCGATGTGCATTGTTATTGACAAGTTATTTGTATACATTTTATTCTTGGAGTTGAATTGTATATGAATTTAAATTCTTGTCAATTCTCGCTTTTGTATGTTTCTCTGTACCATTTATAGCATCATTGCATATTATTCTAGACGTATATGTACGGGGTGTTACAGTTGGTATCAGAGCAGGTCGATTTTTGTCCCTTCCATGAAACATCACTAGTAATTCTCTTCTCCCTCAAATGTGTGTGTTGCTAGCCTGAT